>CAMTDV010000030.1:79562334-80762334 GCA_947069175.1 Scalesia atractyloides | reverse complement strand
CTTGAACTGTGCGCGTATAAGGTCTTCATGGACATCTCCAATTTCCAACACCTCTTTATTATAACGTGTTATAGAATCTTCGAGGCTTTCATCGTCTCTCCGCCAGATGTTCATTACATATGAGGAGTCGCGCACGTATCGCCATTGCTGACTAAAGTGTGTAAGAAATTTTTCTTTCAAGTCATTCCAAGAGGAAAGTTTACCTGCCGGCAAATTATCAAACCAAAGGCACGCAGCGCCAGTAAGAGTTTGCACAAATAAGTGACACCACATAGGCAGTGTCCAACACCCGAGTAACCCTGCGCCGGTAAAGAGGCGCATGTGATCATCGGGATCAGTCAAACCGTTAAACTTTCCGACGTTGGATGGTAATTTTGCTCGCTCCAATGGAGCCAGTGCTATCTCTCTGGTATACTTTGATTGTTCAGCTGCTTCGGTTGGGCGATACACCAAATTGTAATTATGCTCAGCTTCTGGATTGTATACTGCGCGTACTTTTGGCCTGTAACTAGCATGATCTGCAGATATTCGATTAAAAATACTTGCAGTATCCCCGTTTCTGTGAAGATCGCGAGCCCAAACGAGAGTGGACAGATGCACGACGCTGAACGTTTTCTTCTTGCCTTCTATTACCAGAATGAACAAGATCATTCCTGGTTTTAGAATGCATTTCTGTTTCATCTTCAGGCATGCGTGAAGGGGAACGAGCATGACCTTGAGTATTATAACTCAAAACTCGAGGTGCCGGCGAAGCACAGACCTGAGGAGCGCTAACCGGAGCTTGAAAAGTTGGAAGTTCCGGTTTGGGCACATAACTGAGCATACATAGCGTTTAGAGTTGCTTGAGATTGATTAACCACGATAATGGAGTCTCTCCAGGTGGTAAAATCGACGTAACATCAACCTGAGGAGCCGCCGGCGTTACAGGAATACTCGCATGATTAGGATCATACTGAGCATTAGCTTCGCCGGACGAATCCTCCACTATTTGTCCATCGACCTGAGGTCCGACAACAATCGTCGAATCCCTGATCGAGGACATTGAAAAGATGATCCGACAGCCATGACGCTGCAGATCTAAGTGAAACGAAACGAAAGGTGAGAGAATCGAAATCGGTGGGCGCCAATGAAGAAACCCTAGATCAACTAGACTGGAATCAAAGTAGATCTATGGAATGGGCTCTGCATAAAAGGGTTAACCCTCGTTTTGGTTTCACGATGGATGCTGAATAGAACAATACTCCAGCTGATCCTGCAAAACAAAACACCGTTAGCTCGCCACGGGGAGAAGGGGGGTTCTCTCTGACCACTCTCCGGCGTGAGAATAAGTACAGGTAGTCGGAAGTAAGTATTGTAAGTGAGAAAGTAGTTGAGTGAGAATACCTTTCCTTGAACTCCAAGTTACTTATTTATAAGCCGGTGTTTGGCGCCAAAAAGAGAGATTGTTAACGTTAACGGAATCTTTTGTTATTCCGTTAGGTTTGTTGGCAATCTGTTAGTGCACACATCGTGACTCCGCAGGAGGCGCATTACAGAGTCTACATTATAATTGGTGTTGATCCACCAATGCTCATGAATGGTTATACAAAAGATGCTTCATATTTGATTAATTTCTAGAATTTCACAGCTAATATTCCAAACATATTCTTCATCTGTTACAAAGAAAGATCCCTTTCAATCCAAAGTTAACGATTTTCTTAGGGAAAGTTCAATTTACTGTTTCTTTTCGCAGAATGCACCGTTATTAATGATTTACAATCTTTTTTGGCTTGGCAACAACATTTGGTGGGTGAACTTGTTTGATATAAATTTAATGTTTCTTGTTAGTATTATCAAGCAAAATGTTCAATTAATCTAATCGCGAGGCAAGACGTTAAATGAAGCATTTATGACAATAATTTCAAGATTACAATTGAACTGCCACCCTGGCAGGTAGTAAAAAAGATTATAGACAAGAATGTTAAGATTAATTTGAACGTTCGCACCGCCATAGGTAATGAAGTAAGCTCAGACATAGTAATGTCAAGATTAATTTGAATTGTGTAGCCGCAAGGTAGTTAATGAACGAGTTTTCGGACGATGTTAGATTAACGACCTCGCACCGCCAGGTAGTAATGGAAGCAGTCAACTAAGAATGCAAGCTTAACTGAGCCTTGCGCATGTAGCTCTGCAAGTTAGTTAAATTAATCAATTTAACCACACAGACAGTTGTTCAATTAATTTTAACCTTCCCGGCTAGTTAATGGCATTATCATAACAATGAATGTAATATAATTAGACCTGCACCCCAAAAGTAGTTAAATGGAAATTTTAGATCTAAGAGTGTTCAGGTTAACTGTTGAACTTGTGCGCACGTGCAGGTAGTTAAGAAGGTTTCCGTCTCTTGGATATTTGACTAAAAGTTCTAATAAAGTTTATTTTGAAAGAGTTTGGAATTTCTTTAGAATTATTAATAGGTATGTTTCTTGATTGGGATTTTTTTTGACCTTTATAGGGTCTATTTTCCTAATGCTTTGAAATTACTATATAATTTATAATGATTTACAAATGATTAAATTTAAAAACGAAATATTAAAAATTATCAAATGGTGTTACCTTTACCCGGTTGTACCGTTCAAATTATTTGGCACTTTGACTTGATGAACCAAGCATTATTTTGTAGATGTTTACTTCCAATGACACCTATTTCCACGTGTAACCCCGTGCCCGGTGCGGACTACTCTAACAACTGAACAACGATTGTTACTCCGAATTTTTTGATTTTTTAATCAGATTGTTTATAATAAAGTTTATTCAATATTATTTTCTTAAATAGTAATTAATTCTATCTAATCGCTTATATGCATCGCATCTCATCGATTCGAAATCACGTATATGTGGTTTGATTATGTGTTGTGTTGTTTATGTTACGCTGGACTTCGTGTCTAACCTGATTCAAAATCGCACTATTATATCATTACGCTTAACTTACTAAGACGTTTCATATTTATTTATATAAACCGATCATGAATCATTTATGCGAACGAAGAAAAAATTTGGGCAGTGCTCGAACGGTTGCTACGTTTCAATTATGGGCCACTAGACTTCAACGCCTCATGTGTGAACTTAACCTCCAGAAGGTCAAGTTTAAATTGACTCATTTTTCAGATCCACGTTCCAAACTTGCTTGTTTCCATAATCCCAAGACCCCCTTAATTACATTTTATTTGAACTTGCTTGCAACTTGCCAACTTAACATAAGCCCGTTTTAGAATGATAAAATTTCAACTAGAAAGGTTTTATCAACGATACCAAGTACAAGATTTTCAAAATCCGGCATTCGCCTTGTTTTATAAATCCCTCTATTTACAAAAGTTCATCTTTTTCATTAATAATTGCTGTTTTTAAGATCCAAACATTGATGTTTTCAAATACGGTTTTGTGAATGTTTTTTACATTTTACATGCAGCATTTATCATTCAGATCCCGTCTGGACCAGGATTTATCGTTGGTTTCCAAGTCGGGACCGACGACCGAGTTGGCCGGATTGAGTTTGTAAAACGGCTAACAACATCTAAAGATTGAAATATTTGATATTACCGGTTGATGAGGAGAACACTCGTTTCTCCCGGCGACGTTTTCGAAAAATCAGATTTCAGATCACTGACTTTTGAGCAACAAGTAGTCAATTCGTCGAACTTGCCTCTAGGAAAGTTTGGTCCGAATGAGTAAACTGTCAGTTTCATTCAGAAAATTTTCGTCTAATTAAATCCAGGAACTTCACAGTGTCGAACTTTTTCATCCTAATTATTAACAAGTTCGTCGGTTTAATCGTTTGAAACTTGAAGTTCGCCGGACTGACTCAAATCAAATGCAAGTCCTCGAACGTTATGCGAACTCAATACCGTTTCAGTTTTGCGCAAACTGAGCCTTTTTGTTTAACACCGGTTGCACTATCTGTTTTTAATTTTCTCCTAAACGCACATAGAGTTACTTGAGTGGCGGAGTGGTTATGTGATTGTGGTTTAAGGGTTCCGGCTGACCCGGGTTCGAAACCCGGCAGCCCCTTATCATTTTTAATTGTTTTAATTTTATTTTTTAACAATTTTAATTTCCATAATCTAAAATGTTTATTAGTTATGTATTGTTTAAAATTAAAATAGGCATTAAATGAGCAACGAAAATATAAAACTGATTATTCGATTAATAAACGAAGCGGGTTTTGAAAACCCGTTTTTCGACAAATGTTACAGTTAGTGCACACGGATCGTGAGCTCATCAGCGGTTAGGGAGGCGCCACGTGTCAACATGAGATCACTACATCTTATGAATGTGAGCATGCCATCACCGTGATCTTCCTCAGCCGTCCAGATGATGCATGTGGCAATTGGTTAAAACCGAAAAGATGCTTGCACGATTGGGTGTTAATGGCTTCTAGAAGGTTTCACAGCTGTTATCCATCTATCATTCGCGCGTGTACATTCTGTTACAACAGAAAAGATTCCCTTTGCTTCTGCACCAAGTTAAGGATTTTGATAAGGGAAAGTTTCAGGATTTACTGTTTCCTTGTGCAAGAAGCGCAAGTTAGTTAACTGATCTTCCTTCTTTTCCTTGCTGCTTGGCGCAACGTTTGGTGGGTGCTTGCTTTGATATAAATATCTGCGCAAGGTTTGCGCATGGAGCATTATCAAGCAAGAATGTTCAAGGTTAACTTTGAACCTTGCGCGAAGCCCGCGTAAGGTAGTTAAATGAAGCATTTATCGGACAAGAATGTTCAAGATTAAACTCAGGTCCCCGTTTCGACTCCTAGCATAGTAGTGGTAACAGAAAAAGATGCGGGTATTTTTCGCGCATTGAGTCTTCACGTTCCCAAGTAAACTCAGGTCCCCGTTTCGACTCCTAGCGTACCCTAACAATTGGAATACGACTCCGTCTTAAACGTTTTTCTCCGAAGTCCATGATCTCTACTGGTCTTTCAATGAAATGCATAGATTCATCGATCTGAATATCTTCCAGGGGAATATGGAGGTTTTCATCGGCGAGACACTTTTTTAAGTTTGATACGTGGAATGTGGGGTGAATTCTGTTGAGTTTTTCGGGTAGATCAAGCTTGTATGCTACAGGTCCTACTCTTTCGAGTATCTTGAAAGGTCCTACGTAGCGTGGTGCTAGCTTGCCCTTCTGGCCAAAACGAACTACTCCCTTCCACGGTGATACTTTTAAAATTACATGATCATCAATGTTAAACTCCAAAGGCTTTCGTCGTTTATCTGCATAACTCTTTTGACGACTTTGTGCCGCTAGAAGATTGTTTCAAATTTGATGGATCTTGTCTGTTGTTTCTTGAATCAATTCTGGACCGGTGATTTGTGCTTCTCCAATTTCGTGTCAACATACTGGGGATCGGCACTTTACGACCATATAAAGCTTCGAAAAGTGCCATGCCGATTCTTGAATGATAGCTGTTGTTGTACGAAAATTCAACTAATGGTAGATGAACGTCCCAATTTCCCTTGAAGTCTATGACACATGCTCGAAGCATATCTTCAAGAGTTTGGATGGTGCGTTCAGATTGTCCATCAGTTTGAGGATGATAAGCGGTACTGAGGTCTAATCGTGTACCCAAAACGGCTTGCCATGTCCGTGAAGTGAAACGACCATCACGATCGGAAATAATGCTTAACGGTACACCATGACGGTTTACGATCTCGCTGATGTAGGTACGAGCTAACTTCTCGTTCTTGAAGTTCTCGCGAATCGGAAAGAAATGAGCTGATTTTGTAAGACGATCAATGATTACCCCTATAGTGTCATACCCACCAGAAGTGTGAGGTAACCTGGTAATGAAGTCCATGGTTATGTTTTCCCACTTCCATACAGGTATTTCAGGTTGGACCAGAAGTCCTGAGGGTCTTTGACGTTCAGCTTTTACTTTGGAACATGTAAGGCACTTGGAAACAGAAACAGCAATATCCTTTTTCATTCCAGGCCACCAGTAGGTGTATCGAAGGTCTTGATACATCTTGTCGGCTCATGGGTGTATAGAATATCGTGTTTTGTGCGCCTCATTCATAAGGAAATCACGAAGGTTATTGTGGTCAGGAATCCATATGCGATCTAGACAGTACAGAATACCGTCGGATTTAGTTTCGATTTTAAGTTCAGCTCCACAAGACAGCTCCTTGTGTACGTCGTTTTCCATTACTGAAACACGTTGGGCTTCTCGAATTTGATCTTTGATGTCGGTTATGATTTTATGCATAATAGTTTTGAGGGAATTGATACGTTTGACATGATAAGGTATGTATCATAAAACAAAAACTTCAACCATGACGAAATTTAAACCTACATGGAACTTCTCATAACCTCTTGGTAATGCTTTTGATCCTTTGCCAAGAATACTTATATATAGGAAGTACCAGCGGCGTATCCACCATATTCTTGTCAAATTTTCGTTGGCTTTATCAGTAAATCATGATCAGTTCTATGTGACTCTAAAACATAAACAAACACAACAACTAAAGCTTGAGTCTCAATTCTGAAAGGATACATGACTGAATGAAGACAGTACCTCTCTCATTTGTTATGATGAAGGGGTCAGTGTATGTAAAAGTGAGACACAACCCAACTTCTTTAAATGATGAGATTGAGATACGTCGAGATGTATGATGATATGAATGTTAAATCAATGAGTATAAAACAAAACTGTAATATCAATTCGCATTAAAATTATTGGATACATAAATTCCCAATTTTACAACTGGGATACGGAAAGATTGAGATAACATAAAGAAAACATTAAAACTAAACGATCGGAGTTGAGTCTTGATTCTTGGTGAGGGAAACTAGTTGGGTGATTCGTTCGAGCCGTTATTATTTTCAAAAGGATTAGCGTTGATGTTGTAAGCTCTTCCTCTTGCAGGTGGTGGAGCTTGGTTAGCTTGATTCACCGGATTTGCTTGAGCATGGGCATGAATGATGTTCACCAAGCGTGGACAAGTGTTTCTAAAGTGGTTTGGGTCTCCACAGTTATAACAAGCCCGCATAGGTTGTATCATGGGATAGTTGGGTTGGTAGTAGGATTGGGCTACATGTTGGGTAGGTGGTAGTAGTAAAGGTTGTTGGGCTTGACCCACTATCTGATGGTGGGTTTGGGTTGAGGGCTGATGGCGGTTCGTTCGCTGAAGTACGCGACAGGTTTGAATGGTATGACCCGCGCGACCACAGCCGGTGCAATGTTGGCAGGGATGATCAGGAAAGTGATGGTATTGGCAACGGTTGCATTTTGGGTATGGGCCGGAGTATGGCTTTTTATATGGTGCAGGTGAGGGGGCAACTTGGGTAATGGGTGCAGCAGGGATGGGGAAATTTGTTTGTGTGACAGCAAAGTTTCTGGTGTTTCGGTTCCTTTTACCAGAAAACTTCGAAGAGGAGCCAGAATGGTTTGAAGTTTGAGCCTCAATGGGGGCTTTCTTTTTCCCCTCTTTGAATTTACCGTTTCGAATGCGATTCGGTAAGTTCGGTAGCTAGTTCCATTGTGGCTTCAAGTGTCGCAGGCGAAGTGCTTAGAACTGAGTCTTGAATTTTTTGAGGGGAGGCCTCGAATGTAGTGTTCAACCAAGCGGTACACTGGGGTGAACAAGTTGGGGATCATTTGGTTCAACTCTAGAAACCTTTTGTTGTAGGAAGTATGATCTCCTTCCTTTTGTTTTAACGAGTGGAATTCATCTTCCAACTTCTTGATTTCGTTTCTTGGACAGAAGCGTCTTGTCATTATTTCCTTAACTCTTCCCATGTTAAGGCCATAGCATCTTCGACTCCTCTCTTACCCTTCTCTGTGTTCCACCAGGTCAGGGCTACTCCAAATAGTCTCCCGGTTGCGTAACGTACCTTGCGATCCTCGGGACAATCACAATTGAGGAAGGTGTTTTCCATTTCCTCAAACCAGTGGAGGAGAGCAGTGACACCTTCGGTCCCTTCAAAATTCGGGGGATCGCAGGACTTGAAATGTTTGTATGAGCACTTTTTGGGGGGAGGGTTATCGACGTTCTGGTCTTCTTGCTGGGAAGGATTGATGGGATTTGCGGCGAGAGCTTGTTGGACTTGAATTACGATGTCAGGAAGCACCGCGGCCATTTGTTTTGCGATTTGAGTGGCCAAGTGTTCGTTTGACCTCCCTGACCTTCTACCTCCACGCAATTGTCTAGTCGACATCTACAGGAACGTACATAGGAAGATTGTGAGTTTAAGAAGTTTTTTTTAGGTGTCATGTGTCTTAAAAAAAATAAAAATAACATAAACATCAATAATGCAACTACATCCATAGAATGTCTTGGGTTTGCTCATGTTGGGCCTCAAATGTCCCCCATACCTTCACCTGTATAGTCATGTGGGCCCCCATGACTATTGGCTTGGTAGGATTCACATTGGTATTGGCGGGTTTTAACACTCGCATCACCCGAATGAAAACCATGAAATATGTTTGCGAGATGTATGGTCGGAGGGTGTCCAGGTGTAGACACCATGACAACTCAAAGTGGGGTTAGCTCACACGACGTTTGGTATAGCATGCTTTGGCCTAATAGGTCCTTCGTACTCATCGTTAGTCCCCAGGTAGGCAAACTGGTCCTTTATTTTGGATTTATACGAATGCCAAGCCTAGACAGGACGTTCCGACTACCGGTACTTGTACCCTTCCAGTTACTACATGCCCGTCATGAGAACTCACTTTGATGTGATTTGAAAATACAAAAATCGTTGTAAAAGTCATGGAAATTGTGTGGTGTGTGCTCTCATGGATATGATATGTTATGAGAATATGATTCATGATAGGCATTGTATAATAATATGTACTTATGAACATGCTTGCATAACATTGAATGTAACATTAAACATAAAACATATAAACATCATGAATTTTTGCATGTAACACACAAAAATTTTTTAAAAATTCTAATCAACTATAGTATAGGCTCTAAGGGTCTAATAACCTATCCTATATCCCTATAAACCTGGCTCTGATACCAATCTGTCACACCCCGACCCCGCAGCGGAATAAGAGTCGGGGCATAATTGGGTTATCACCAAAGCTCATGATGTTTACTAATATGTTTCATATTTATTAAATTCAAAATTACATCCTCAATATTCCAAACAAGTTCATACAATTACAAAGAAAGATAACCAACTAAACAATCCAAAGTCTAAACCGGTTTATTCTTCTAAGCCATCCTATATGTTTCTTGCTGCAGCTGGATCACCTGTATCATGTGTAAAAATGGGGATTTTTGGGTCAACAAAAGTTGGCGAGTGAACCTTGTTAGAAAACATTTATTATTGATTTCTTGTTATATTTTTATGGAAAATTGTGCAATAATCATATGTGAGCAAACGTAAATAAACATACAATAACAATAACAATAATAAACAATAACATACAATAACAAACCACCTTGCATGAATATATAACATGAATGATAATGTAAATGTTGGCAACGTCTCGTTCACGCTCATAGGTAATGGGGAACGGCTCACGCTCATAGGTAATGGGGAACGGACGGCCTATGATGAAATGTATGTGCGATCAAGGCTCAATCAAACAGAGCCGATCGTATGTTGGCAACGCCTCGTTCACGCTCATAGGTAATGGGGAACAGCTCAACGCTCATAGGTAATGGGGAGCGGCGGCCTATGATAATGTATGTACTGAAAATGATAAATTTAATCTAAACATTAACCACACAAACAGTTGATACATATTGAATACACATTTGATCATGGATATAATGGATGCACAATTGTTTAAATGTAATAAATAATAATACACATGATACACCCCAAAAACGTGATTAAAACGGGGAATTTGTAGAGATTCACTCACATTGGGTGCGTTCGGTTGAAGATGTTGAATGTGCACGAGTTTAGAAGGTTGATCGACGAGGATTAACTAACCTAAATAGTAACGAAAAGGTATAGTAAATGAGTGGATTTTATTAATAATTTTAATAGGATTTTTTGATATATTTTTTGTGAGTTTAAGGCTATTTTCTAACTTTAAAAACATTATTTTTAAGTATTTTTAATTGATTTTTAAATTAAATAAATAAATAAAAATATAAAAAAAAGTGTTGACTTTTCGGGTTGACCGTTGACTATTTGACTTTGACTTGTTGACCGGTTTGGTCGTGTATATTATTTGCACTGAGTGAGGTTCGAACTCGTGACCTCCCGTACGCGTGCACGCAGCTCTACAAACTGAGCTACGTGTCTAACCCCAAATATTTCTGTTTTTAATTATATTTATATACTATTTAATTTATTCCAAAATTCATTTCTTAAAAAGTATTTAAATTCTATCTAACCGGCATGCGTATCAGGTCTCGAACCGGGACCTGTTGATTAACGTTGCACACAGTCCACCGCTGGACTGTGTGTTCTAACCTGATTAAAACACTTGTTTTTATTACTCTTATATACTAACTGGAAGTTTTCATATTTGAGTTTTATAAAAAGTCTGAATATTTTGACGAATCGGAAAAAGGGCGGACTCGAACCGGTATCGCTACGTTTCAATTGCACATAGTCCACCGCTGGACTGTGTGTCTAACCCGAGATATAATCCAATTTATATTAAATTTATATACAGACTCACTTCATCTTCTTCGTTACAATAACCCAGACAACGATTACTCTACTGAACTTGTTCAATTCAATTAACAGGCATATGAATGATTAAAATGTGACGGATAGGAAAGGTTTTGGGAATGAACATACCGGAAGATGATCTTTCTCAGAACTCCTGCGAAGTCGTCGGCTCTGTTTTTATGAACTCCGCCTGAGCGGACCAATCAACAGTTTTTGATTAACTAATTGTGGAATTGAAGGACTAAACAAGAGTTGTCAGAAGGTTTAAATGATAATACCGTTTCACAGCGCGATTTAGGAATTTTCAGAAGTTTTCCGGCGACTGCAGATTATCCGATATCGCCGTCTGGGACCGATTCTGATTGGAGGGTTTGAGTTAGTAAAAGTCTAACAACAGATAGAAGATGAAATAATTTAGAAATTTACCGTTTTGATGAAAGACACGGTTTTCCGGTGAAAGTCCGGCGAGTTCAAAAAGCGTTTCCGACGAACTGACAATAAAGCAAAAGTGAAATTGAGAGTTCTGTGGATGATTTTGAGTCGCGAGATACTGATATTGTTGGAGTAATTCAGGAAGTGAATGTTTTCGGTTATTAAACCCGAACATCACATGAATTCAAGTTCATTAACGGCTGAATTGATTAAGAATGTCGGTTTATCGGTTATAATCAAGAATCCGCGATCACTCAAAAGTCCTTGGACGTTTGGAAGCCGATATCGGTTTCAGTTTGGCGCAAACAGGTTGATTTACGGTTGCACTTATGTTTTAATTGTTTCCTAGATTTCACAAAGTCAGCTAGTGGCGGAGTGGTTATGTGATTGTGGTTTAAGGGTTCCGGCTGACCCGGGTTCGAAACCCGGCAGCCCCTTATCATTTTTAATTGTTTTAATTTTATTTTTTAACAATTTTAATTTCCATAATCTAAAATGTTTATTAGTTATGTATTGTTTAAAATTAAAATAGGCATTAAATGAGCAACGAAAATATAAAACTGATTATTCGATTAATAAACGAAGCGGGTTTTGAAAACCCGTTTTTCGACAAATGTTACAGTTAGTGCACACGGATCGTGAGCTCATCAGCGGTTAGGGAGGCGCCACGTGTCAACATGAGATCACTACATCTTATGAATGTGAGCATGCCATCACCGTGATCTTCCTCAGCCGTCCAGATGATGCCATGTGGCAATTGGTTTAAAACCGAAAAGATGCTTGCACGATTGGGTGTTAATGGCTTCTAGAAGGTTTCACAGCTGTTATCCATCTATCATTCGCGCGTGTACATTCTGTTACAACAGAAAAGATTCCCTTTGCTTCTGCACCAAGTTAAGGATTTTGCTAAGGGAAAGTTTCAGGATTTACTGTTTCCTTGCGCAAGAAGCGCAAGTTAGTTAACTGATCTTCCTTCTTTTCCTTGCTGCTTGGCGCAACGTTTGGTGGGTGCTTGCTTTGATATAAATATCTGCGCAAGGTTTGCGCATGGAGCATTATCAAGCAAGAATGTTCAAGGTTAACTTTGAACCTTGCGCGAGCCCGCGCAAGGTAGTTAAATGAAGCATTTATCGGACAAGAATGTTCAAGATTAAATTTGAACCTTGCGCGAGCCCGCGCAAGGTAGTTAAATGAAGCATTATTAGACAAGAATGTTCAAGATTAAAATTTGAACCTTGCGCGAGCCCGCGCAAGGTAGTTAAATGAAGTATTTATCGGACAAGAATGTTCAAGATTAACTTTGAACCTTGCGCGAGCCCGCGCAAGGTAGTTTTATGAAGTATTTATCGGACAAGATAGTTCAAGATTAACTTTGAACCTTGCGCGAGTCCGCACAAGGTAGTTAAATGAAGCATTATCAAACAAGAATGTTCAAGCTTAACTTAGATCCTTGCGCGAGCCCGCGAAGGTAGTTAAATGAAGCATTTATCCAAAGAGAGTGTTCAAGGTTAACTTTGAACCTTGCGCGAGCCCGCGCAAGGTAGTTAAATGAAGCATTATCAAACAAGAATGTTCAAGCTTAACTTAGATCCTTGCGCGAGCCAGCGCAAGGTAGTTAAATGAAGCATTTATCTAAAGAGAGTGTTCAAGGTTAACTTTGAACCTTGCGCGAGCCCGTGCAAGGTAGTTAAATGAAGCTCTCCTCTCTTGGATATTTGGCGTAAAGTTCTAATAAATCTTATTTTGGCAAAGAAGTCTGCGCACAGTTTCTTTAGAAGTTATTAATGGGTATGGTTTCCTTGATTGGCGCAAGGTTTTTGGGACCATACCCCTTCACATACCTGCGTCGGTCTGAGTATTGACCCGTTAGCAATGCTTTGAAATTCTATATACTAATTTATGGCAATGCATGCCCACAAATCATGAAATTTAACAAACGAAATATTAAATATCATTTTCAAATGGTGATAACATCACCATTTAACCCGTTTGTCCGTTCAACTTATTTCTTGGTTCACCCTTTTGACATATCGATAGAACCAAGCATTATTTATTGTAAAAAAAGATGTTTACTTACCAATGTCACACCCCTATTTCCACGTGTAACCCGGTGGGCCCGGTTGGGGAATATCGTGTAACAACTCGAAAATTCGATTGTTATCTTTCCATTTTTCCCGTTTAATCTACCTTTGTAATCCTGAGATTCGGTTTATAATAAAGTTTATGTTAATTACTTATGGTGTTTTATGTTATTATCGCATCTAATCGCTTATTAAATCGCATCGCTTATCTCATCGCATCGCAAATCACAGTTAATTATGTGGTTTTATGTTATTTATGTGTTAGGTGTGTTTGTGGTTATGATTACGCTCGCTCTCGCACACTCGAATCGCAAAATCGCACTATTATATCAAGTATAACGCTTAACGCTTTACTAAAACGCTTAATATAATTATCTAATACGAACCGAATCGCCAAACGAACATTTATCGCGAAATAAACGAAGAAAACCCAACATTTGGGTCAAGTTCGCTCGAACTTGGTGTTGCCAAGTTCGGCCGAACTTGACTGGCCCAACTAGACTTTCAACTGCCTCATGTCCGCTCGAACTTAACCTCCAGAAGGTCAAGTTCGGTAGAACTTGAATCAGTTTCTTCAAGAATCCCACAAGTTCGCGCGAACTTGCATGTTTCCATGCAAGTTCGGCCGAACTTGACTCCAGCAACTCTCACTTTTGCCTTCACCTATAAATACTCAGCCCCATCCTCTCATTTGAACTTGCTGCAACTTCGCCCAGAGCTCCCGAAACCATAAACCCCCCTATTTTCTAAGTAAGAATCAACCCGATTTCAACTACAACAACGTTTATCAACGATTTACAACGATTTTGGCACAAGGCATTGCCTTCGTTTTCATCAAATCCCTTCTATTTACAAAAATCTTCATCTTTTTTCCATATACTTCTGTTTTTCACTCAGATCCAAACATTGATTTTTACACAAAATACGGACTTTTGGTGATGTTTTTTTTCATTTTCTGATATGAAACGAAGCATTTATCATTCAAGATCCCAGATCTGGAAGCACAAGGACATTTATGTTGGTTTACACAAGTCGTGCTAACCCGAACGAACCCCGAGTTTGCCCGGATTAGCCCACACTTTTGTAAAACGGCTAAACCACTCTAAAAGACCTCTCTGACCCAAGTTTGCTTAGTAGCACAGGGTTGGAGGATGAACACTCGATTTCCTCAGCAAACGACGCGAAAACGCAAGATTTTGGACCCGGAAAACATCAAGATTCACTCATGATTGCGCTGATTTTTGACAATAAGCTAGTCAAGTTCGCTCGAACTTGCCCTCTAAGGGACAAGTTCGGCCGAACTTGAGTAAACATGCTCAAGTCTTCATCAGAAAACCTTCAAGTTCGCTCAAACTTGCAAAGGTTCTCAGGAACCTTCACAAGTTCGGCCGAACTTGTTTCATCCTTCAATATTACCCACAAGTTCGTTCGAGCTTGCCAAGTTTTCTTGAGAAACTTGCAAGTTCGCCCGGACTTGACTCCCAACTCAGCAAAACATAGCAAGTCCACTCGAACTTGTCTACTGCCCAACTCTAACTTCACCGTTTCAGCTTTTCGGAAGACTGATGCACTTCTGTTCGTTTACAGGCTGATCCGGTGCACTCCGCAACTCCTCGTATATCCTTAATTCTCCCTAAAACGCACCCACTATGAGTATACTTGACCCATCTTCGCTTTAATTCACTTTTTGGGTGTTACATACGTTTCTCTATCAAAATCACATCACAATCAAACTGTTTATCACACGCGAATAATCTGATTGTATATGCTCTATACGTGATACTAGAAATATGCGACTAGGACTTATTTTCGTTAACTTGCCTCCTTAGCTAGTATGGTACTATAGTATGGCTAACACCCGACGGGGTCTAGTTAGGATGGACGCGCAAGCCTTTTCACGGTAGTTAGCATGAGAAATAAGCCTATGCTTTGTGGACATGTTTTGGTGTATCATGATATGTAATTAGACTATTTCGCGAACGGTTTCTCTATTATGCTAGTATTAATCAAACCTGTATGCTCACCTTTACTTAATTGTATTGACTTGTATTTTAACGTATGTAACAGGTTGAGGATTTGTAGCTTGGATGCTTTGGGTGTGGTTTTGCGTAGTTTAGTTTAGTTTTGTTTTGTTTAGAATGAATGTAATAAAATCTAGGGCATATCGAACCTTGTTGTTTTGTGGGAGAACTCAGATTCTGTAATGATTGTTTAAAATGTTATATTAATGGTATGGGACATTAATGTTTGAATGATATTGTTAAATGATTGTTATGGAATTCTCGCGAGACAATCTGGTCGCCTAGTGCCACTACCCCGATGATTCCGCCATCGGTTGGGGTGTGACATATCGTGACGTAGTTGATAACATCATAACCAAACATACATAGCACAACGGAAGTCTTGGATTTAAATTACTATTACAAACCGAGTGTCCAAAGTTCAAAAATAAATTAGAAGGCTTGTAATGAAAAGATCCACAGGCGGATCGAAATATATATACAAAGTAATTGTTCAACATACTGTTAAGCAACCTAGGGACTTGCAAAATCCTCTATCGTCACTATAGCGCAGCTCCCGATCTATTGCGTGTTGCCACCTGTAACTTAATCTTTTGAAAATACGTCAGTTTTCACTGGTAAATACTAATAACCGACTCATTTTGAAAATATCTCTGAAAATGGTTTTAGGTGCACTTGGCACGTTTTATAAATAACTTGGGATAGTTCAAAATGACCTTGTTTACAGTTTTACATGTTTGTCAATACATATGGGGTCCGGTGCAGAAACCGAATAACCTGATTAACCGACACGCCACTTTAAATAATCCACCAATGGGATTTAATATTTTATTAGCATTAGCGTCTGTCGGGTGTATGCCTACACCTCCCGCTTAAGGTCGTGGCCATTAGTAACTTCAATGAGCCAAGGATATCCCAGACATGGTCGTGTTAACCCCCAATGTTTAAGTTATCAAACAGTACATAATAAAACGGGTTATGAAGATTTAGTAAATCACAATCCGATAACATGATCCCATACCCGACCAAGCGGTATTATTACACCGTATCCCAAGCCCGTATAGGGAAAATAAGTTAATGGTATTTACCTGAGCAAATTCTTCAAATAAGATAAGTAACTCAGCCGAATATTCAAAAGTAAGCTTAGATGATAATCTACCAGGAGGTGTTTATAACCAATCAGAATGCTAACGGGTCCTATCTACTTTGTAGACTCGAACCGGGTAGCTTAAAGATAATAACGGTACTAAACGCTGGATTAAGCGATGACCGGAATGTAGTTTAAACCCGAAAAGTATGGAGACTTGTTTAATATGGGTAAACATGTTACATTCTGGATTTTGAAACTAAAATGATAAGGTTAAACCCGTTTCGGTTAAATTACGTAAACTAGTTACGTAGGCCGAACTGTACGCATATAAACGAAACCGAGTAACCGGGTGAGTTCTATACAAGTTTCATATGCCAATATACTTTAAACATGTTATAACATCAGTAAGTTATCAACATGTTGGTCCGTTACGGTTTTAAAATCAATTTATGCCTTAAAAGAGAATTTTGGTCATTTTACGGTTTATAAAAAGACTTCATGAGCAAACTGATGTAATGGTTATAAACTTACTGTAAAAATAGTTTAATTATGATGCTATATCAGTAGGATATCAAGTATGTGTGTGGTTTTAGAGTTTAAGACCAAACTATGCCCAGGAAGGGCATTTTGGTCATTTCACACATCACTTGACAAATTATTTGGAATCTGAGTTTAGATTACGTACCTACTGTAAATATATTTAAAATAAGTTTTGAAATCAGTAGGTATCAAGTCTTGATGCTCTAATACGGTTTTAAACCATACTATACGCCGAAACGGTAATTAAGTCGCTAAATGACGATTTAAATGGTATTTGAGTGAAACTGATGTTATGAACAGGTTTGTATGATGAAAATATGTTGTATAATATAATACATCAGTAGATAATAGGTTTTGTTTCTTAAAAATGATTAAAATCCATTTTAGGTGTCGAAAAGGGCAGTATCGTCATTTAAGGTCTTAATACATGGACTGGCGTATAAATTCAGTTTAAAATCTGAATAGACATCCCAAATAATCCTAATAATGATAACACACCAGTAGGTAAAGTTTTGAGGCCAAAGTTATGTTTAAAGTCATTTATGTGTTAAAGGGTAATTTGGTCGCAAAATGCGTAAACTATGCGAAATAACCATTTCTTGGACTTTAAATCAGAAATTTGGCGTCAACACAAGTTCAATAACTTAGTACATCAGTTTATAACTCATTTTTATACTCATGTATATTTAAACTTTGTTTTAAAGCTCTTAGGGACCTTTTAGCAAAATTCGGCATATTATATGGAAACTTGCATAAACACTCGGATTACTAAGTAACAATGTCATATAACTCCAGAGGGTTATAGTACAATATATCATGGTCACAATGCAACCTAGTTTCAGTAGCTAAGGTTGCTAAATCGGGTAAGAACTGAAAGTCAAAACAAAAGTCAACTTTTGCGACTTTCGGTTGCGAACCGACCTTAAACCTGGACTTGACGGGCTGAACATGTTTAGAAATGTTCTAATACTTATTACCAAGTTATTAAAGTGTTGAAACTGATTTTATAGCACCTACATTGCTAGATATGAATTTATTTCAAAACTGACCCGTTTAACTTTTTATTACAATAACTTTGACCCGTCAATTAACCAAGCACCTACCTAATTACGATCACGTAGCCACGTTCTTTACGAACATTGGCTGGACCGTAATGGTTTCAGCCGAAAGTCAAAGCGTTTTTACATCAACGCTTTGACATTGGCTCAAAGCCTAATAAAACTGAACAAGGAGGGCTAGGAACACTTACACAAGGTCCTAGCACGAAAATATAACTGATGGGAAGCTCCTATAAGACCAAGAACTTCCAGAGGAGGAGAGGAGAAGATTTTGAGTGAATGAGCAAAGAATGGAGTTGAGATCACTCCTATTTATACGTGAGGATCAAGACCAGGTCCTTCCAGGTGTTAGCGGGGGTTATAAGGTGCCAACAAGTGTCTACAAACGTGTCACAACCAGCCAAGAGGGTGGCACTCGTGACATAGGTGGCAAAACAGCCTGCTGCCATATTTTGCTCGCTGGCACCCACTTACGTACCGTATGGCTAAGGCCTTGCGGTCCGTAAGGCCTATAGGCACGTGTTATTTTCAAATGGTTACGGATTGTAACCATAATGGCTTGCGGTCCGTAACCACCTCACAGAGCTTGAAATTTTGCATTCTTTCATGTTTGGTCCCTTGACTTCAAAGCTTGCCACTCAGAGGTTATAATTTAACATGTTGGCAAGTTTAGTCCCTCTCGTTAAGCATGTGGCATTCCAGCGGGACACGTGTCGAAATTTTACGGGACGGGTTTTTACGAGGTGTCACAACCAATTGTTTCATTCGACCTGTTATGGTTCGCACCATAGGGTCGTATTACTTAAAAATCGTTTCTTTATTCATTTGACCCATTATGGCTTACACCATCAAGTGTCTTTTCAAACTCTTTGTTTCTTCGTCAATACTTGACCAAACTACCGTTTTTATCCTTTTTACCATCAATATGGTTTCTTACCATTTTCATTTGTTCCGACCTGTGTCGATTCGCGTCGGAACGTCGTAGTTCAAAGACTCATTTCAAATACTAGTTAACCTTGTTCTTAATCAATACTTAAGTAGATGTTCTACCTAAAATATGTAAGCTTTACTTACCTTACATCCGTTTATGCTTCTTCCCGCGTATTAGATTTGTTTGACCCGTTTCTTCCCAAGCTTCCACCTAGCTTGTCAAGCGTCAAACTATCATTTATCATTCATAAGATGGCCAGATTAGTCATCATTTAACACGACTATCCCACCTTACGCATTCTATATTAAAATTAACATTGATCCTACTATAGGTTAGTTTGACATTTAAAAGTTAACCCGCCTATTAACATATGCAAATGCACAAAGTACAAGTGTTGCATGCTCATATTCCTACCAATTAGTCATGGGTTCATCTTTCACGTCAATCCCATTTCATAGCATGTATGGACACTTAATCAACTCACAAAATCATTCAAGTATTTTATCCATACAATATAGTACAAATTTTGACACGCAATTTGTTGAAATTTCAATTGCATGATTCTTTCTTACTTTTCAACAATCCATGCTCACTTGTGCATTACATCAAACACCTTGTGTGCAAGATTCTCATACTAACTTATGAGTTTAGTAATCAACAATTAACCATGTATACATATTCCATAATATCAAAATGGATCAAATATATCATCCTCATCATGATAATTCATGTATTCTACGTATCTACAAAACACACTTACATATACATTGTATTTTATTCAAACACTCACAATTTAGCATTTGATTCAAAATCTTTTACTTAGGGTTTGTTCCTAAGTTCATTAACATCAAATAACTTCCATAAATTCCCAAAATTTATGCAAGAATGGAAGTTCATGGATTTCATAAATTTTCACAACATCATCAGATCTCAATTTTTAACATACTTTATGATCCCCTAGTCTAGGTGATCAATAATTTACATTCATGCAGGAATTTGGGGCTCGATTCCTTCTTCAATTTGATGATTTTAAGATGAACAAGGGTTTGCCCTTGTTTTACTCCTGCTGTGTGTGTGTGTGTTGTGTTTTATTTTTCTTTATTAAACCCAAGTTCTAGGTTTTCCCTTTTTGACCCCTCAAGTTTGGGATTTTATTTTTAAGGGTTTATTACTTGGGATTCAATTAAGGTTTTAATTATATTTACCAACTAGTTTAGGTTTCTCTACCTACATGCTTGGTAAATATCTGATTATTAAATATTAACTAAATTTCAGGGTGTTACAGAGATCGAGGAATGTCGGAGGTGAGAACTTCCGACGACGGCGGCGCTGGAGATGAATTTAGCGATGGATCAAGCGGTTACGAATCAGCGGAGGCTTGCTGATTTCGGGAGGTGGCATCCACAGTGTTGACTTTCACAAATTAAATCCTGATGTTGGAGGTTGATGGTGGTGGTGGGAGGTTGATGGTAGAGGTGGGTGTGTGTGAGAGGGGGGGGGGGGGTAGAGATAGAGAGAAAAAGAGAAGATCGAGTACTAAAGAATGGTGGGGGTAATTTTATATAAATATTGTTTTAGTTAATAATTTGTTAAATTAATACTTGCAATGACCATTTTGCCCCTGAGGAAAAAGACAAAATAGTAGGATTTTTTAAGACAAATATGACCTGATATCACTTTTGGAAACCACATGACCCAGATGCAAAGGTTTCAAATTTGGACTAAAATGACAAAAGTGACCAAACTCAGGGACCAAATGGCAGTTTACTCTTTTTTTTCCTTTTGTCTTTTTTGTGTTTTTATATTTTTAATTTTTTACCATACAACTTTTAGCATTAACACTTATACCCCTTCAACTTTTTAAAAATTTTGTAATCGAGTTTTACGTGTTGATTTTTATGTCTTGTGGGTATAAATTCAAGTTTATTTACATCTCGATATAAACTTTTTTCTTCTAGAATAAGTTGGGTAGAATAAAATATGTTCTTAGGCTTATTATAGTATACGTTTTCAGTTGTTTTATGTTTTGACTTTTTTCTGTAAATGAGTCAAGTCAAATATAATACGTTTTGTGCTTATTGTTATGTAGGTTTTCAATTGGTCTACGTTTTAATGTAAATTTTGTTCGGAAACAAGTCGGGTCAAATATAATACGTTATCATTATACGATAAAATTGAGTCACTTTACGTTTCGAAACCACTGCACCGCATTGTACCATTCTTTAACTTAAAAACCAATATTTTTTACATGAGTCACTTTAGTTTTATGCATGTATCGGTACAAGTTGGTTTACGTCTCAACGTAAATTTTCACTAAAAGTTATATTTAAGATAAACTTTACGTTTCCATTTAAAATCAGCCTATCTCGTTGTCCAATTTAAATGTACTTTTATAGTTTTCGGTCGATGTTAAACTTTGTTAATATTCTTTTGAGCATATTTCATTCAATTGCTATACTGAACTAAAATAGATATCGACCGAAACCCCAAAGTATAGTGACGTTATGTCGAAGTCTCACTCAAATTTAATCCAAATACAACTAAATAGCTAGCGGTAAGTGGGTATCGAACACAGGGAGTTTGGGAAAATGTGTTTACTATGTAGCTTTCAAATTAATGGAATTAAACTAAATTGCAGAAATGTAAATTCAGAAATTGGATTGATTGGTTTTAATTATCTAAAGTGAATCAGACTAAATTGCAAATCGAAGATTGAGTTTGTAAACAGATTAAGGAGTAGTGACCATCCTAGGTTTCGGATTTTAATTGGCACTAATGTTCATGCTCGCTAGAAAGAACCACATAGACATGGCTCATGTTTGGTTACTTGTTTGTGATAAAAGGGAACTAAGTAATCGGATTACTAGAATGCGAGGTTGTTACCCGATGACCAATTAACTAATATCCAACCCTAATCCCTCCCATGATGTCTCGATTGCCAATGGCACCAAGAACGTATGGTTTAGACTATGATCAAACACAATTAACAATTTACAAACAATATCCAAACACCATAACAACTAAACAAACATTGCAAAGTTATTATTCTAGAAATTCAAACATAAACATAGTGTCTCAAAATAAACCTTACATCTAGGATGATCACCAATGAAATTAGCCACTCATAGTTCGGTGAATCATCATATCAAGTTCAATGTTCATATGAATCAAAAACACAAACCGAATGTTTAGAATTGTCAAGAACACAAGAACACCAGCCAAATTCGCCCCCAAGAACTGTCTGAAACGTCTCTCAATGATAAGATAATGAAAAGACACTTGAAACCTCTATTTTAATAGCAGTTACACTTTTCACGCCTTGGTCCACCGTAAGCTACGGTGCCCACCGTAGCTTACGGTGGCATGTAAAATACTACGGTGGTTCTTAACTGCCTTACGGTGGAGAGAAAGTGATGTAGATGCCACCGTAGGTTACGATGGCCATCGTAAGCTACGGTGGAGGCCAGCTCCGCTGCCATTGTCCTTCTTTATTATTCTAACTGCCATCATTTTCTTTCGCCGTTCTCATATCTTCATTAAGTGCTTCCCATTAGGCTCCGAATATACCTGAAACATTAGCAACCGTAGTTATCTAATTCAAGATAAATACATGATTAAACGCAGGATTAAAATGTCTTTTATACCACTTAAGGGTCGTCCTACTGGCTACCCGTCATTGTCACCCCTATTTCTATATATTGCCCATCTTTCTAAGAGCTACAAAAACACACTTAAATCCTTACAAGTCATACTTTTATTTTATCTATTTAGGGTGAAAGGGGTGCACCCCTCATGAGATTGGGGGGATTTTCACCCACCCAATCATGATGTGCCATGTCAATTCCCATCTCATACACCACTTTTGCCCAAAAACATAAGGGGTGGTTTCACCCAAACCATTTAAAAAAACATGATAGTTGAAAGATAGTGGGCCCCACCATTACACCTCTCCCTCTCTTCCCCGCATGCGGCAACAACTCCCCACCTTCACCCTCTCTTTCCTCTTCACCGTGCGGCATAAAGGTGTTGGCGGTGGTTCTCCTGTGCGGCAAATCTCCTCCCCACATTGTTCCCCGCGTGCGCCCCGTATCCTTAGAACTTAAAATGATGGCATTAAACATATGAAAAGTAACACAATTAGGTTTAAAACTGATTGAATAAATAGAATAGTAAATAGTTAGTAATTACACGGATTGATTAACTAAAATATTAAATTGTTAGTGATGATGGTTTAGCTTTCATTGATAGACCAAGTGTTGATATCATCAGTATTCAACTAAGATATTTGATACTGATGTATATTTTTCTTCATTACATATTTAATCATTAACAGTATGGATACGTAGAATAAAGATATATTTTATATATATATAGATTTAGATATATATATCAAATCATATTTGTATCTTACAACAACTTTTTATTCCATTACATTTGTAATCACAAGAAGATTTACTAGGGTTGCATTCACCACAACAACACCAGCTTCTATGATCTGCTGCTTGAACACAATGGGGAGTACTACAATCTTTTGGTGGTGAAACCCAAAATTCTCCCATGTAATGGTGTTCATTTCTTTCACCTGTATATCCGAAAATGATAGTATTAATTAGGATGTTAATAGAAAAAAGTAACATGACAAGATGGTTATAGGTAAAGAACTTACATCGATGACACACAAAGAGCGATAAAAAGCCTATACAAAAGACCATCATATGTGATTCCATAAGCTTTGTGAATATGCGACGACTCTATTTATATGCACAATTGGATATCATCTAATATGTATGTTTACAAATAATTATACGTTTGCATCTACACCAACATGCATATAGTGCTTGTATATATTAGTAGATGCAATGCAAACTTACGTTTAAGTATCAAATTTAGATTATTTTTATTTAATATCGCATATTCACACATTTATAATAATTGTTTTGATAATTTTACTTTTTAATTGTTGTTCTGTTTTTTTCTTTTATATTTACATCTACATATAATTTTGCACTTTAGAAAAAAAAAGTGTTAATTTAATTATAACCATTATTAAAACACGATGAAGATACTTCCCTAAATCAAGGCTTGAGTTTTAAGTTGGGGATATGGTCGTAGCAAGAAAAAAACCAGTGTTTGATAAAAAGCATAACAAATTTCAAACAAACTAAAGAGTCGTAAGAATGTCTTTGTACATATGACAAAATGTTAAAGTATGGAACCACTGAAAGTGGTTTTTTTTTCCTGAACAAATTTTTATTTAGAAACACGCTAGCAAGGGCAACAAAATCACTTACACATCAAAAGATTTCTAGCTATCCCAGTCTATACAAAAAAGATGTTAAACGACTATTAATGCATAAAATTTAGTTTTAATTACACTATTAGTCCTTGTGGTTTATACAAATTAACGAGGCCATGTACTAATAGTTTAGAGTCCCGCTCTAAGGTTCCAACGTTTCATTGTGTAACAACTTGGGGTACTAAGACTAACAAATGTTAGTTTTTTGTTAGTTTTCTACGAAATGACCAAACCACCCTCTATAACTTCAAGGACTATTTTTGCAATTCTCTATTTAATTAAAGGGATCATTTGTGTACAATACAAATATATATGCCTTTTATAATTTTAGTGAGAATTGCATATATCCCCTTCATAAACCTCCCTAATTGCATATTTGCCCATTCAAAAAAAATAAATAAATAAAAGCTCTAAAAATCAATCTCCGATCACAAGTTAATCCAGGTTTTAAAAATAATATAGGCAACTGCTCGTTCAATCCTATATTCTTTCTGTCGAATGGTTACGATTTCAAGTCCAACATGCGATTATAGGTTCATTCGGTTTGTTTGTTTGGTATTGAAGATGGGAATTTTGTCAGACTTCAACTGTTTAGTTCTCTAACTAGGCTCAGTTGATTTACTAGTTTTGAAGACGACGATTTCATCAGATGACTATTCCACGTTAGTAGTCCTTTTCGATTATGCGATTTGATATTGGTTGATCCAGGTATTGTTTGTTCTTATTGTGTTGGGATTATTTGGTGGTCTTAAAATGGGTTTGAAGATCAAAGAAGTTATTGCTGGGTTTTGAGTTTTGACACTGACTTGGATATAGGACAGAAGACTGTAGTCTCAAGTTTAGTTTGTTTGTTTTTATCAGTTTGCAAGAATCAAGATACATGTCTTTTTATAACTAAGTTTTAGACCTATGTTAATTTATAGCGTCAACTAATTTTCAAGAATCAAGATACTTGTTTAAGATTATTACTCAAAACAGCTCTTGATCGAAAAAAATAATAAAAAAACGTATAAAAAGGAAACTAGTTAAAATACAAAATAAAAAGAAAGACTAAAAAAACGAATTAGCGAGCCGTAAAAAACAAAAATCAATTTGGTAAAAAAAACACACACACAAAAACTAGTTAAAAATAGACAAATGTGAAAACATATAATTTTTTAAATTTTTTTAAAGAAATAAAGTAGTCATTCTATAATGCATTTAAAAAAAATAAACCGTAATGGGTAAATTTGTAATTTTATTCATTAAAGGAGGGGATATATGCAATAATTTTTATTGGTCGAGTAAATATGCAATTAAAGAGTTTTAGAGGAGGATATATGCAATTGTCTCGTCGTTTTATATTAACCTTTTATATAGATAAAATCTTTCTTCAGTATTCTTGTTTCTAGTTTAATTTTCTAATCATATTTGCTCGAAAAGCTCGTATATTTGCTAGTTTTGGATGTTGGGTTCATCTTTTTAACTTACATTTTGCGGGTTTATATAATCTTGAATTTCATTTTTAGATATTTAGGTCCCAAAATTTTTTAACATAAAACATACACGTCTGGGTTAATATAAATTTATTTTATCTACTTAGAACTTTAATAGATGGTAATAAATAACATAATTTTTTAGGTTTAAAACAAGTTGAATAAATACAACAACAACAAGCATACTCAGTAAATCCCACAAATAGCAGAACTATTGGTAACGTCTGGGAAAGGTGGGACATATGCAAACCTTGTCTCTATCCTAAGAATAGAGAGGCTACTTCCTGCGAGACCCCTGGCTTCAAAACAACCAACAACCATATAGACAAAAGATGGATAATCATAGCAAGCAACATATAGGCATAGATACAAAAAATCATTTGTAAGGTCAACCTAAAGTGTAAAGAAATCTAACCCCCCCCCCCTCCCAAGACAAAGCTAGGGCACGTCCATATCCTTCCTTACAAGTCCTTAACCTTAATCCTATGTCTCCATGAACTCCTATCCTGAATCATGTCTATAGAGAGGTGCAACTCTTCTGTCACACCCCAACCAATGGCGGAATCATCGGGGCGCGACACTAGGCGAATCAGATTGCTTGAGAGAATCCATAACAACTATTTATGCGACAATATTTAAACATTCGTCATCCCATTCTAACAAACATATAACCCATAAACAATTATTACAAATATCCAAGTATCTCTCAAACAATCATAATTCGATCTTCCCTAGATTCTATTACATGCTTTTCTAAAGATGATATCCTATGTCCATTTGCAGCAAGCAGAATTCAATAACCTGCAACATACGTTAAAATAATATGTCAATACAAAAATGTACTGGCGAGCATACAGTTTTGATATAATAGCATAGTAGATAAAAATATGGCGAAATTCCTCATACATAATCATGATTTATACAACACATAAACTCACAAGAAAATTTCACATGTTATACTCGCTGAGAGCTCGCGCGTACGTCCTAGCTAAACCCCGTCGGATGAGAGCCCATCTATAGTACTATACTAGCTAAGGTGGAGATAACGAAAAGTGCCCTAGCTTACATGTTCTATCAATCATGTATAATATGTATAGCAGATATTTACGTGTGATAATTCAGTTTAGTGTTTGATGTGTATATTTTGATAAGAACGTATGTTACACCCAAAAGTGCGTTAAAACGAAAATGGGTCAAGTATACTCACTGTTGGTGCTTTTTAGGGGAGTTTTAGGATCTGAGAAGAGTCAAGGAGAGCGCCGGATCAGCCTGCATACGCGAACGGAAGTGCATCAGTCTCCGAAAAGCTGAAACGGTTAAGTTTGGGTTGAGCAGTAGGCAAGTACGGCCGAACTTGTATGTAAACATACAAGTTCGAGCGAACTTGTACTATTCTCCTGAGTTGTGAGTCAAGTTCGGGCGAACTTGTGTAATTTCCAAAGAAATTATACAAGTTCGGGTGAACTTGTAAGATTTGTTTAAGGAATTGACAAGTTAGGCCGAACTTGTGAAGTTTCCTGGGAAACTTAGCAAGTTCGAGCGAACTTGAGGGTTTTTTTTTTTTTTGATGATGGTGTGCGTTGTTTGGACTCAAGTTCGGCCGAACTTGACCCTTAGAGGTCAAGTTCGAGCTAACTTGACTAAGGTGTTGCACAAAAGTCAGTTAAATCTCAAGCGAACTTGATGTTTCGGGTCCAAATCTTTTATTTTCACGTCGTTTGCTGAGGAAATCGAGTGCTCATCCCTCCAACCTTAAGCCACTGAGCCAAACTTAGGCTGGAGAGGTCTTTTGGGGCAAACTTAGCCATTTTACAGAAACTCGGTCTAAACCGGACGAACTTGAAGGTTCGTACGGGTTAGTCCAGCTTGTGTAAAGTGACGATTTCGTCCTTGTGCTTCCGGATCTGAGATTTTGCTTGACAACGCCTCGTTCCACTCAAAAGTGAAGAATCATACGTCATTAGTCCGAATATTGTGTGGAAATCAATGTTTTTGAAAGGTTTTACTCAGGTTTGAGTTAAAAACAGAAGTTTTATAGAAAAAGATGAAGATTTTCGTAAACGGAAGAGATTTGATGAAAACGAAGGCAATGCCTTGTGCAAAATCGTTGTAAACCTTTGGAGATTGCATAAAACATGTTGGTTCTTACTTAGGTTTCGAGGGTTTCGGGTTATGAGTGCTCTGGGCGAAGTTGCAGCAAGCTCAAATGAGAGAATGGGGCTGAGTATTTATAGGTGAAGGCAAAAAGTGAGCTGGTGGGAGTCAAGTTCGGTCGAACTTGCATGAAATTCATGCAAGTTCGGGCGAACTTGCTAGGTTTTCAAGGGAAATTAGATAAGTTCGGCCGAACTTGTACATATGTGTACAAGTTCGAGCGAACTTGAGGATTTTGAATGGTTCTTGTGTCTCAGGCAAGTTCGGGCGAACTTGTGGTAGTCAAGTTCGGCCGAACTTGGCCCGGTGACCAAGTTTTGTTTGCTGATTTAGCGTTAAGAGTTCGTTTTGGCGATTCGGTTTGTATTATATAGTTATATTAAGCGTTATGGTGAAGTATTAAGCGTATTAAATGGTCATATTTACGTAAATTCCACAATTACTCAAGGTCCGATAAATAAGCGATGAAGAATGCGACTTTGTTTCCAAGTCTGAGAGTCGCGTTGCAGTTTAAGCGAGCAGATGGCCTTGGAAAACTCCACGTAAAGTCGATAGTATTTAGTTTGCGCGAGATAAGCGTTGTGTTAATGCGATATAATGCGTTGTGAAGTGATATAGTGCGAAAATATGCGATGTAGCGTAATAAGCGATTTAGATTACATTATGATCCGAATCTCTGGTGCTAGGCGTAACGAGAGCGACGAGCTTACGAGGAAGTGGGTTGTTACAATCTCCCCTACTTTAGGAAATTTCGTCCCGAAATTCATTCAATAGGAAGACTTGGGAATTGACATGAATTGATAGCGATAAGGCGTTTAGCATAAGTCAAGGATGGTCGAGCGGTCGATCGAGAATTGGCGAGTGAATTCGTCTCGAAAGTGGAAAGGGTTGTTGAGTAACACGGACTAATTGGCTCGTGGTTGATGATTCACGAGCTAGCAATCAAGAAAATGCTTTTAGGTTTTGAAAAATTTGTTAACTATTACCAAAGCGCTTTAAGGAATTCGGTTTTATGAAAATCTTCTCACAACGTGGCGCTAGGTATTCGATTCCCATTATGAGAAGGGTTTTGCTTGCCAAAAATATTTTTGTAAAAATTCAAATATTTAGAAAAAAATTTCCATTTAATTACAAAATTGTAATGGTAAAACTAATTTTAAAGGTATCAAAAGTTTAATTAGTGTCAAACCCCGTACGACATCTCTCCACGAAGGTTTGTAATATGGCTAAAACACTTATATATATGAAGTACCAGCGGCGTATCCACCATGTTTTAGCCATATCGCCTCCGTTTCATGGAGCGATGTCAGACGTGTTGACGCGGAATAGATAGATTTCGGTATCCTTGGTCCACGCGGAGACGGGGGAAACCAAGAATTTATGAGGCTTGAATAACGTCGAACCCCACATGGCATCCTTTCACGGAAGTTCGTAAATATGGCCAAAAAAATATATATAGGAAGTACCAGCGGTGTATCCATCGTGTTTTAGCCATATCGCCTCCGTCCGTCGAATGATGTCACGTGTGCCGACACGACACGGATATATTGATGATTAGAATAGCGAAGCGAGAGGTACAATAAAAGTCAAAATGACATAAAGCAAAGACGATACGCGGAGAGTAGCGTTCGAGCGTCAAGGTGGATAGTGATTATGCGATAAACGATAAGCGATAAGCGATAAGCAATACGCGATAAGCGATAAGCAATAAGAGGTAGATCCCTGCGGTAGTGCGATTGCGTTGAGGTAGATTCGTGGGATATCTAACGTTTGCGCGATTTGAGTAAGCGATGAGATGTTACGCCTTGCGGAAGTGTTTGCGTGTGAAAATAATCATCATAATATTATAGGTCTAATAACGTTAAAACTACACATGGCACGTCTCCACGGCAGTTCGTTAGCATGGCAAAGCACTTATATTTAGGAAGTACTAGCGGCGTATCCACCATGCTTTAACCACACCGCCTCCGTGCCGTGGATAGGTGTCATGTTTGTCAACATGGTTAAGACGCTTATGTATAGGAAGTACCTGCGGCGTATCCGCCACGCTTAACCATGCTTTTAACGTTAGGGCACCATTAGAACTCCCTACGATCCCCATGCAGACACAAGGTTAATCCCGTGTGCACCAATGATTAATTTGTGTTTGCATGATTATCGTAACTTATTCTAAAGACGCATTGTGGGGGTAGAAACATATTATATCGTGAATAACTGTATAACGTTAGTAATAATAACTAGTGTGCGCGCTTGAACTACGTGCAAGGATTCGAGAGGGGGATAGAGAGACATCGCTCGTGTGTTGAAGCGATATCAAATAGTAGAATGATTATAAAGCATAAGTACTAACGTCGAAAGTCGTACCTTCGTTAACGTCGTCATGCGCCTGGTCGAGGTTGGTGTCAATGTCTTCCTCTGCTGGGGCTTGCGGCTTGGCTTGGTGACTCCGGGGGTGTCGGCTCGTCATGCTGTCGCGGTCCTGTGCAACACTTGTCGGTGGAATACCGTAACGGTCGTAGTTAATGCAATAACGACAGCTGGCTCTGGCTCGGTGGTGATAGGTACACATCCGACACTGGGGATGAGGGCCGGTGTAGTTATGCCTGGGGTAGAATGGAACTGCTCGAAGAGGTTCAGGATTGAGCGGCTCAGTCGCGGAGTAGTTGAGGCTCGAGCTTTTTCTCTTGCGGCTGGGCTCGGCGGCAGCTTGCGGTAAGATGCCGTCGTCGTCGTTGGAATCGTCCTCGGATTCGTTGTCGGAGTCATCGGACACTTTGATAGTAGCTTGATTCAGGTTCTTGGCGGGAGTTTTGGAGAAATATCCATCCAAGACTCGCTTGTCATTAATCTCTGCGGCCAACTGGTAGGTTTCTTCAATGGTAGCCGGTCTTGCAGCTGCAACAAAATTGCCCACGCACTCAGGCAAAGCACGTATGTACTTCTTGATAGTCTTTTCAAGAATGTCGACTTGGCTTGGGCAGATGATGCTAAGCTGTTTGAACCTAGCTGTGAGGCCGGCATTGTCTCCTTCGATTTGCTTGATTTTCCAAAATTCGTTCTCAAGCTTTTGGACTTCGTGGGGAGGGCAATACTCTCTCTTCATGAGCTCCTTCAGTTCTTCCCACGATAGTGCGTAAGCTGCGTCGTTCCCACTCTTGATGCGCTCAGCAGTCCACCAATCGAGGGCTCGGGATTGAAATACTCCGGTAGCACATGTGGTCTGAAAATGCTAAGGGCACCTACTCTGACGAAAGGTAACCTCGATGGCATCGAACCACTGGAGCATTTGAGATACATTTCCTTCACCTGTGAAGACCATCGGGTCACAGGCCTTGAATTGCTTGTAGGAGAAAGTAGACTTCTGTGCGTTGGACTTAGAATCTTCCGATGTCTGAGAGTTGCTGAGGGCTTGAACTTGAGTGATGATTTGAGGAAGGACCTTGGCCATTTCCTTGGCCACAAGTGAAGTGATCCTCTTGTCGGAGTTCCTTCGAGCTTGACGTCGAGAGTTAGAAGCGTTCGAAGACATCTGGACAAAAGAGATTTGGAATGAGATTCGATGATAATGATATGCGATTCAGCGCGTTAAAAACTTGTTATGATAATACATATTTCACATAGGAGCCACATAGGAAGAACACATATCTCCTAAATTCTCACGTATTCACATAAGCGCGTGTAATTACATGCTTATAGATATATATAGATACTTAGATACGTATATATATAATTGTGGTATAACGCGAGGACGCGGTATAAAGGATTGTTATGATTTAGTTATGCTGCGAGAATTAGCTCTTGTTTTGGATTGCGACGGCTGTGCGAGTTGTGCATTAATTTAACGAGATGAAAGCGATTAAGCGGCAAGCGAAAATCGAAAAATCGAAAACATAAAAGTTTAATATTTGTTAAAACGTGCGCGAAGCACTTGAAAAGCGATGATGCGTAAAGTCGACGAGAGCGGCTTAAAATCAATGGAGCGTCCTGGGTTTTGAGACAGCGACTGCCCAAAGTGATTCAATCATTCCGCCGAGTTCGGACACACGCTTTGACCTAATAGGTAAATGCTCTCACCGCCCCGCGGCTAACGACATCACCCTTCCGGTTACTACTTGTCCCAAAGCGTTGGATGTAACATCCGTAAAAAAAAACCGGATTTACCAAACCCGCTCCGTTTATTAACCGAACAATCAGTTAAAAATTTCGTTGCGTATTTAATGCCCAAATTAATTTTAAACGATACATAATTAATAAATATACTAGAATATAAAAGTTACATTTGAAAAAGTATTAAAAATAATGAAATAAAAATAAAAGGCTGAAGCCGGGTTTCGAACCCGGGTCAACCAGTTATAAGCCAAGTCTTAACTCCCACACGCTCAACCACTCCGCCACTTGTGTTGTTTGTGTTCATATTGAAACAATTAATACATAACATAAATCTCGAATTCAAACTGACGCGCCCAATCCCAGTCGTCGGAAATCCCGACGATTTCGCCGAGATTGGACGGTTTCTTCTGATTTAACCGAAGCATTAAACTTAACATCGGTTATAACCGATGTCCAGTCCGCGACATCAGTCATAAACGACCGGAAAACTTATTGACCGATGAATCAAGACTGAAATCAGACCACATGCATCTCGATTCTTTCCTATAAATGCACCCTATAACCTCTGATAGCCTTTTCGCTCACAATCACACCCATTCTCGACGTAATTTCACTCGCCGGAAACTTTCTGCAACTGTCGGAAAACCGAACCCCTTCACCTCTGTGCCTTGCTCTAAAAACAGAACACCTAGAGCTCATACCGAAGCCACCCACACTCACCTCAAGCTTCCTGAAGACCCTCTGCCGCAAGACACACGTCGCCGGAATAACCTGCTGTAATCGGAAACTCGCCAGCGAAACAGGGGATCTGTCGGTATATCTTATACCTAATCTCTCTCATTCTTTTTATTAATCTTATATGTAATTAATCACAACACACTAAAGAACTTGATTAAATCGTCGAACCAGTCGGACATTGGTTCTGGATTAAGCTTAACGAAGAAGATGAAGTTTTCAGTAATATATATATATATATAATTTAAATCAAGTTATATCTCGGGTTAGACACACAGTCCAGCGGTGGACTGTGTGCAAATAAACACGCATACGTCCCGAGTTCGATTCTTGTCACACGCACACTCGCCTTAATAAAAATGTTCTTTTTTTAAATTGAACCGGATTCACTCGCAAATAGATTTTAAGTTTAATAAAAACCGGAATAATAACCAAGATAGACACACAGTCCAGTGGTGGACTGTGTGCGCGTTTAAATCATACGTCGCGGGTTCGAGTCCAGACTACCGCACCGGTTCTGGCAATTATCAAACTTTTTATATAAGGACAGAAATGAATTTATCTAGTTAGTATATAAGTATAATAAAAACCAGATTATTTACCAAGTTAGACACACAGTCCAGCGGTGGACTGTGTGTCAACCTAAACCACAGGTCCCGGGTTCGAGACCTGTGGCGAGCACCGAGTCATGCAATTAAATCGTTTTTAAATAAATGATTTTCGGATTAATCTAATTAGTATATAAATATAATTAAAAACAGAAATATTTCGGGTTAGACACGTAGCTCAGTTGGTAGAGCTGCGTGCACGCGAACGGGAGGTCTCGGGTTCGAGCCTCACCCGGCGCATACACTTACACAATAAAACCGGTCAACAAGTCAACAAGTCAACGGTCAAACAAGTCAATGGTCAACAGTCAAAAATAAACATTTTTTATTACTTTTATTTATTTATTTAAATTAAAAATACTTAAAAATAACATTTTTAAAGTTAGAAAATAGCCTTAAACTCACAAAAATATATCCAATCATCCTACTAAAATTGATTAATAAAATCCGCTTATTTACCGAACCATTATGTTATTATCTAGGTTAGTTTCACTCGTGGTTAAATCCAACTTCCTGCGCATTCAACATCATCAACCGAACGCACCCAATGTGAGTGAATCTTACAACTCCCCTTTTTAATTACACGTTTTGGGGTGTGTCATGTGTCACTAAAAATTAACTCGTTTATTTAAACTTGTGCCATACCATATTGTGATCTAAACTTAGAATGTATATATTGTTTGTAGTTATGTATTTCATATTGTCAAGTTGTATGCAAATCATTCATTAGGCCCATCAGTTCGTAGAACAACGCGTGCCTCAAAACTCATTCATTAGGCCCATCAGTTCCCGTGGGAGACAAGTTGAGCAACGCGTGCCTCAAAACAATCTATTATTGTATGTGTGTGCATTATTTAATATTGAGTGATTTGTGAATAAGTTTACATCTAAATTTACTCATATGTGGTTGTGCACTTTATTTTATAATCAATTCAATAAACTTGTTCAAATGTTTTTCATAGGATTCACTCGCCAACTTTTTGTTGATCCAAAAACCATTTTTACACTTGATACAGGTGAACAGGATGAAGCAAGGAAAACATAGGAAATGCCTTAGAAGAAAATAATGAAGTCTAGAATGATGTGTAGGACATGATGTAATTATGATTGTATGTTTCCCTTTAAATTGTAATAAAAAATATGAAACGTTATAATAAATGTCATGAGCTTTGATGATAACCCAATCATGCCCCGATCACCTTTTTCCGCTGCGGGTCGGGGTGTGACATTGGAAACAATCGAGACTTTGGTGAGATTTGAAAATCGTTGAGTCGGACGAGTTTTCAAGGTTTGGGTTTCACCCCTGACTTGATAACTTCGAATCCCTGATCGTGGTTTCACCTCCCGGACCCATCAGGAGGCTTCCACCGGATAGAATGGGAAATTTCTGTTAAGATGTGGATATCACTCCTAACTTAACAGACAATTTCGTGCAGATGGAATACGTGGAGTGAGTGATTCGTCGAGAGTTTGCGGTTTTCACACCTATTCCCGACAAATCGACTCATTGGTGCGATACAGCGTATTTCAGCGTGTGTTGCGGTTGCTCTAGGAAAAGCAAGTGTTTAAAGTTCAATCCGAAGAGTTTTGGTCAAGTTCGGGCGAACTTGGCATTTGCCTGATGTCAAGTTCGAGCGAACTTGATCAAAATCAGGGAACTTTGTTTAATGTTGAGAGGGGACAGGTAAGTTCGGTCGAACTTAGGTCAAGTTCGGTCGAACTTGATCAACTCGGGCGAACTTGCCCTCAAGTTCAGGCGAACTTGTCTGTTCGTATGAGTTTTCGGCATTTATTCGATGCGTAACAGTCTGATTTGGTGTCCTAACTATAGACTAGGTCGAACATGGCAATTCTACCTAGTTTCCCTATAGTTATGGCTCTGATACCAATCTTTCACACCCTAATCGATGGTGGAATCATCAGGGTGCGGCACTAGGCGAATCAGATTGCTTGAGAGAATCCATAACAACAATTTATGCGACAATATTTAAACATTCGTCATCCCATACTAACAAACATATAATCCATACACAATTATTACAAATATCCAAGTATCTCTCAAACAAACTTAATTCAATCTTCCCTAGATTCTGTTACATGTGTTTCTTAAGATGATATCCATTTGCAGCAAGCAGAATTCAATAACCTGCAACATACGTTAAAATAATCTGTCAATACAAAAATGTATTGGCGAGCATACAGGTTTTGATATAATAGCATAGTACATAAAAATATGGCGAATTTCCTCATACATAATCATGATTTATACAAAACATAAACTCACAAGACAATGTCACATGTTATACTCGCTGAGAGCTCGCGCGTACGTCCTAGCTAAACCCCGTCGGATGAGAGCCCCTCTATAGTACTATACTAGCTAAGGTGGAGATAACGAAAAATGCCCTAGCTTACATGTTCTAACAATCACGTATAATATGTACAGCAGATATTCGCGTGTGATAATTCAGTTTAGTGTTTGATGTGTATATTTTGATAAGAACGTATGTTATACCCAAAAGTGCGTTAAAATGAAAATGGGTCAAGTATACTCACTGTTGATGCGTTTTTAGGGGAGTTTTAGGATCTGAGAAGAGTCGAGGAGAGCGCCGGATCAGCCTGCATACGCGAACGGAAGTGCATCAGTCTCCAAAAGCTGAAACGGTTTAGTTTGGGTTGAGCAGTTGGCAAGTTCGGGCGAACTTGTATGTAAACATACAAGTTCGAGCGAACTTGTACTATTCTGCTGTGTTGTGAGTCAAGTTCGGTCGAACTTGTGTAATTTCCAAAGAAATTATACAAGTTCGGGCGACCTGTAAGATGTCACACCCCGACCCGCAGCGGAAACAAGAGTCGGGGCATAATTGGGTTATCATCAAAGCTCATGATGTTTACTAGTATGTTTCATATTTATTAAATCCAAATTACATTTCAAAGTTTCAAGTCAAATTCATACGATACAAGGAACGGAAAGATTAACTAAACAAATCCATAATCTAAACTGGTTTATTCTTCTAGGCCGCCCTATATGTTTCTTGCTTCAACTTGATCACCTGTATCATGTGTAAAAATAGGAAATTTTGGGTCAACAAAAGTTGGCGAGTAAACCTTGTTTAAAACATTTGTTATTGGTTAATTATTGTAATTTAATTTAAGAAAAATTATGCAATAATCATATATGAACAAATGTATGTAAACATAACAATCACAAACCACCTTGCTTAAGCATGAAATAAAAATAACAATGTATGTGTTGGCAACGTCCCGTTCACGCTCATAGGTAATGGGGAACGGACGGCCTATGCTAATGTATGTGAGATCAAGGCTCAATCAAACGGAGCCGATCTTATGTTGGCAACGCCTGGTTCACGCTCATAGGTAATGGGGAACAGCTCACGCTCATAGGTAATGGGGAGCGGCGGCCTATGAAATGTATGTACTGAAATGATAAAATTAATCTAAACTTCAACCACACAGTCAATGGATACACCTTGAATACACATTGATCATAAACTTGATGGATGCACAATGATTGATTATAATAAATACGTACGACACATGATACACCCCAAAATGTGATTAAAACGGGGAATTTATAGAGGTTCACTAACATTGGATGCGTTTGTTTGAAGATGATGGATGCGCACGAGTTTAGGGGATTGATCGACGAGAGATAACTAACCAAATAAGAAATGAAAAGGCACGGTAAGTATGTGGATTTTATTAACTATTTAATAAGATTTTTGGGTATAAATTTGTGAGTTTAAGACTACTTTCTAATCTTGAAAACGTTATTTTTAAGTATTTTTAATTGATTTTTAATTTAAATAATTGATTTAATAAATAAAATAAATAATAAAAAAAAAGTTGACTTTGACCGTTGACCGAGACCGTTGACCGTTGACCGTTACTGTTGACCGGTTTAATTGTGCGAAATTGTGCGCTGGGTGAGGCTCGAACCCGAGACCTCCCGTACGCGTGCACGCAGCTCTACCAACTGAGCTACGTGTCTAACCCGAAATAATTCTGTTTTTAATTATACTTATATACTATTTACTTTAAACCGAAAATTATTTATTTTTTAAAAAGCTTTTAAACTTAACGGACCGGTGCTGACCACAGGTCTCGAACCCGGGACCTGTGGGTTAGCGTACACACAGTCCACCGCTGGACTGTGTGTGTCACTTGGTTACTAACTCGGTTTTTATTATACTTAACATATACTGTGCGTCAACCCGGTTCAATTAAAAAGGCGGAATTTTATTTCAAGTGGGTAAAGCGGGGACAGGATTCGAACTCGCGTCTCGTGTATGTTTGTTGCACACAGTCCACCGCTGGACTGTGTGTCTAAACCGTTTATTAAACCGATTTTAATTATACTTATATTATACCACACTTCATCTTCTTCGTTCAAAACATAAACATTGATCAAGCGACTGTTATTTGCTAAGATAGCTCAATGAAGGTTATGAGTCATCGAAAATAAAGTGAATGGAAAGAGATTGGAGGGTTTATTGTACCAACTGTTCGCTTTTCTTCAGACGTCCGGCAAGGTTGTCGGCTCCGTCTTGGTGAGCGGCGGCTGATACAATTTATCAATAAATTAGAGGGATTAGATGTGAAGTGGGACTACTGGGTAATGACTATCAGTGAAAACAGAAGAATCATACCGACAATCAGTAGTTCCCCTGAAAGTTTAGAAATCTCTCCGGCGAATCAGATAATCCGGCAACGTCGACTGCAAAGGATTCTGGGTGAGGGATTTATATTAGAATTTATCTAATAAAGGAATGAGCCAGAAAAATCGAAGTAATTACCGTGCAGGTGGAAGTCTCGGTTTTCCGGCGACTTGCAGAGGTTTTCCGGCGAGTAGATTTTCGTCGAGAAAAAGTGCGATTTGGGAGCGAAAAGGTTTCTGGCGAATTGTGGTTGAATTTATAGTGTAGAATCGAGGTGAATGTGGTCTGAATTCGGTCTTAATTCGAAGTCAGCCGTTCTCCGGCGGTTACGGCTGTTGTCGCGGGTTCAGATGTCCGTTATAACCGTCGCTAACGTTAATTCAATGGTTAATTCGAGCGGTAACGTAATTTATTGGCGAAGTCCTCGGGATTTCCGACGACTGCTGTTTGGGCGCAAGTTGACCGAATTTGAATTCCGCATATCATTATTTGATTTAATAAATCCCTTATCTTAACAGAAAACCAAAGTGGCGGAGTGGTTTATGGTTGTGAGTTAAGACTTTGAAGAAATAACCGGCTGACCCGGGTTCGACTCCCGGCAGCCGGTTTTTCTTTTTAATTCATTCATTTTGATATTTTTACAATTTTAATTTATATCTTTTAATTTGTTGATCAATTATGAATCGTTTAAAATTAAAATAAGCCGTAAATGAACAACAAAATTTTAAAACTGATTGTTCGGTTATTAAACGAAGCGGGTTTCGAAAAACCGTTTTTCGACAAATGTTACATAAGATTTGTTTAAGGAATTGACAAGTTCGGCCGAACTTGTGAAGTTTCTTGGGAAACTTTACAAGTTCGAGCGAACTTGAGGGTTTTCTTTATGATGGTGTGAGTTGTTTGGACTCAAGTTCGGCCGAACTTGACCCTTAGAGGTCAAGTTCGAGCGAACTTGACTAAGGTGCTGCACAAAAATCAGTTAAATCTCGAGCGAACTTGATGTTTTCGGGTCCAAAATCTTTTATTTTCGCGTCGTTTGCTGAGGAAATCGAGTGCTCATCCCTCCAACCATAAGCCACTGAGCCAAACTTAGGTTGGAGAGGTCTTTTGGGGCGAACTTAGCCATTTTACAGAAACTCGGGCTAAACTGGACTAACTTGAAGGTTCGTACGGGTTAGTCCAGCTTGTGTAAAGTGACGATTTCGTCCTTGTGCTTCCGGATCTGAGATTTTGCTTGACAACGCCTCGTTCCACTCAAAAGTGAACGAATCATACGTCATTAGTCCGAATATTGTGTGGAAATCAATGTTTTTGAAAGGTTTTACTCAGGTCTGAGTGAAAAACAAAAGTTTTATAGAAAAAGATGAAGATTTTCGTAAACGGAAGAGATTTGATGAAAACGAAGGCAATGCCTTGTGCAAAATTGTTGTAAACCTTTGGAGATTGCATAAAACATGTTGGTTCTTACTTAGGATTCGAGGGTTTAAGGTTATAAGAGCTCTGGGCAAAGTTGCAGCAAGCTCAAATGAGAGAATGGGGCTGAGTATTTATAGGTGAAGGCAAAACTTGAGCTGGTGGGAGTCAAGTTCGGTCGAACCTGCATGAAATTCATGCAAGTTCAGGCGAACTTGCTAGGTTTTCAAGGGAAATTAGATAAGTTCGGCCGAACTTGTACATATGTGTACAAGTTCGAGTGAACTTTAGGATTTTGAATGGTTCTTGTGTCTCAGGCAAGTTCGGGCGAACTTGTGGTAGTCAAGTTCGGCCGAACTTGGCCTGGTGACCAAGTTTTGTTTGCTGATTTCGCGTTAAGAGTTCGTTTGGCGATTCGGTTTGTATTATATAGTTATATTAAGTGTTATGGCGAAGTATTAAGCGTATTAAATAGTCATATTTACGTAAATTCCACAATTACTCAAGGTCTGATAAATAAGCGATGAAGTATGCGACTTTGTTTCCAAGTATGAGAGTCGCGTTGCAGTTTAAGCGAGCAGATAGCCTTGGAAAACTCCACGCAAAGTCGATAGTATTTAGTTTGCGCGAGATAAGCGTTGTGTTAATGCGATATAATGCGTTGTGACGTGATATAGTGCGAAAATATGCGATGTAGCGTAATAAGCGATTTCGATTACATTATGATCCGAATCTCTGGTGCTAGGCATAACGAGAGTGACGAGCTTACGAGAAAGCGGGTTGTTACATCTTCCAAATCTTGCCTAAGTCGTTCATCCCAAGTCAAATTGGGCCCGCCTTTACTCCTCCAAGTGTGTCCTTTGTCTTAAAAAAATAACAAAAAACATACGTAATGTATGCAAACCGTTGCGTATTATGTCCTTTGACACTAACTAAGTTAATTTTTATAGTTAAATCTGAACAAGTGAACCTCACATAAGAAAATTTTGGTCATTTTACCTTATTAACTCAAATTAATAAACATTAAAAGTAATAAAATAAAACAATTAATATTATATATATATATATATTTACATATATAGTTATATACACACACATAAACCACCCATCCACCCTCACTCTCTCTTTAAAGTTTTCACACCCCAACCGTTGGCGGAAACATCGGGGCGCGACACTAGGCGAATCAGATTGCTCAAGAGAAATCCATAACGACTATTTAAGCGATAATATATAAGCGTTCAATATCCCATACTATCAAACATAAAATCCTCAAATAATTATTACAAATATCAAACAATCTCTCAAACATCTCCAATCCGATCTTCCCTAGATTTCTATTACATGAGTTTCTAGAGATAAAATCCTAAATCCATTTCAGCAAGAAATCATCAACCTGCCACATATGTTAAAATAAACATCAATACAATTCAGTAAAGGTGAGCATACAGGTTTGCATACATAATAGATATAGAAAGCGTTTAGCATACACCGCATGAACGTATGTAAGAGATGTGAATTATACTACTGCATTGATACATGTAAACCAACAAACCGCGAGTGCGATGCAAGCGAACAAGTGTCCACGTCCTAAAGAGAAAATAAATGAGAAATAAAAGTGCGAGCCTTAACAACCCCGGGCCTCCGGGTGGCGGTCAACCTCTAGCAAGCTATCATGTTAAGGGTAGCATACAAACCAAGCAATACATACAATTCATTGATTCACGCATAATCATGTAAAGGCGGGTTGCGAATAAGCGTTTTGAGTTGTGTGATATTTTTTGATATAGGAACATATGTGACACCCAAACGTGCGTTTTAAGCGTAAAGGGGTTCAAGTATACTCACAGTCGATGCGTTAGGAGAGAGATGAGATCTGATATGGGTTGAAGGGAGCGCCGGTTCAGCCTGTAAGCGAAAAGAAGTGAATCAGTCTTCCGAATTGCTGAAACGGTCGAAAAGTGAAGGAGCAGTGGACAAGTTCGGGCGAACTTGCTTGATTTCTTCTGGATTTGTACAAGTTCGGGCGAACTAGTCTGGTTTTCTTAGAAACTGGACAAGTTCGGTCGAACTTGGTTGATTTTCTTGAGAATTAAACAAGTTCGGCCGAAGTTGGTCACCAATCTGGTGACAACTTTGAGCAAACTTGCTCCTTTTGGAGCGAACTTGGCTGTTTTGGTCACCAAATCGTGCGTTTTCACGTCGTTTGCTGAGGAAATCGAGTGCCCATCCCTCCAACCTTAAGCTACAGAGCAAAACATAGGCTGGAGAGGTCTTTTGGAGCGAGTTTTAGTCACTTTACAGGAACTCGGGCTAATCCAGGCAAACTTGATGGTTTGTACGGGTTAGTCCAGTTCGTGCAAGGTGACGACAATCGTCATTGTGCTTCCGGATCTGCGATCTTGCTTGACAACGCCTCGTTCCACTTCACAGCATACATCATTAGTCCGTATTTTGTGTAAAAATCAATGCTTTAAATGGTTTTTCTCAGATCTAACACTTGGTGAGTAGAAATCATTAAGATTTCTAGCTTGGGAAACCGAGGCTAAGCCCAAATACACTCGTTTAGTGTAGACTTAAGTGAAAAGTAGAAGTTTTGTAGAAAAAGATGAAGATTTTCATAAACAGAAGAGATTTGATGAACACGAAGGTAATCCTTGTGCAAAATCATTGTAAAACGTTGGTGTTTGCATAAAAACGGGTTGATTCTTACTTGGAAATCAAAGGTTTTCGGTTTTGGGAGTTTTCGGGCGAACTTACAGCAAGGAGAGCATGAATGGAGGTGCTGGGTATTTATAGGTGAAGAGGGTTTGAGGGTATCAGTGACCAAGTTCGACCGAACTTGCCACTTTACAAGCGAACTTGGCACAAGTTCGGGCGAACTTGGCACAAGTTCAGGCGAACTTGGCCAGTTCAGCATTGGGAAGTGCAAGTTCGAGCGAACTTGCTGTTAAGTTGGTGTTGAGGTGGCCTGGTCAAGTTCGGGCGAACTTGGTGTGACCAACTTCGGCTGAACTTGGCCTGGTGGCTGAGTTTTGTTCGATATTTTAGCGTTAAGTGCTCGTTTGGCGATTCGGTTCATATTAGATAGTTACGTTAAGCGTTGCGTTATTAAATAAATTTGATTTAGCAATGCGAATAAGCGAGAGCGATGTGATAGCGAGTATAATCATAAACCATAAAGCACACACCTAACACATTATTAACATAACGTAACATAATTAGTTGTGTTTGCGATGTGATGCGATAGTGATGACGAGGGCACGAGCGATTATTAAATGGTAACACACTCGGCTCTTAAAGTAACATAGTTACATGTGATTGTGTTGAGTTAGCGTTACGTTTAATAGGCGTTTAGATGTAATATAGTTATGACAAAACATAATTAGTTAACATAAACCATCTTTATTATCGAATCTCGGATCGTATAGACAGATAAAAACGAAATAAACGGAAAACAGGATAACAACAAAAATGAGAGTTGTTATAGTCTCCCCTACCTTAGGAAATTTCGTCCCGAAATTTAAGTAGGGGCCGTAACAAAGATATGTGGATATTTAACTTTCATATCATTTTCCAGTTCCCAAGTGAACTCGGCACCGCGTTTACCTTCCCTTTGGACTTTCACAATAGGAATGCGAGAGCGTCGAAGTTTCTTGGTCTCTTGGTCCATGATTTCTACTGACTTTTCCACGAAGTGAAGAGTCTCGTTTATTTTCAAATCCTCGAGTGGTACATGAAGATTTTCTTCCGCTAGGCATTTCTTGAGGTTTGAGACGTGGAAATTCGGATGTACATTGCTGAGTTGTTCTGGTAATTCGAGTCGATAGGCCACTTTACCAATTTTTTCCAGAATCTTAAAGGGACCCACGTATCGTGGTGCTAGTTTCCCTTTCTTTCCGATGCGGATCACTCCTTTCCAAGGTGCAACCTTTAAAAGCACGTGATCCCCAACTTCAAATTGCAGGGCTTGCGGTGTTTATCGGCATAACTCTTTTGGCAACTCCGAGCTTTCAAGAGATTGTCTCCGATTTGGAGGATCTTGTCTGTCGTTTTTTGTATTAACTCAGGACCAGTGATTTGTGCTTCTCCGATCTCGTGCCATGCAATAGGCGATCGACATTTTCTTCCATACAGTGCCTCAAAAGGTGCCATTTGAATACTAGTATGATAACTGTTATTGTACGAAAACTCTACTAAAGGAAAATGTGTATCCCAATTACCACCAAAATCTATGATGCACGCATGAAGCATGTATTCGAGGGTACGGATCGTGCGCTCAGTCTGACCATCGGTTGAGGGTGAAAAGCGGTACTGAGATTAAGCATAGTACCAAGAGTGGATTGAAAAGTCTCCCAGAGACGTGAGGTAAAGCGACCATCGCGGTCAGAGATGATGTCACGAGGCGTCCCGTGTCGACAAATGACTTTGTCGGTATAGATTCGTGCTAATCGTTCAACCTTGTAGTCTTCTCGTATGGCAATAAAGTGAGCTGATTTTGTAAGACGATTGACGATAACCCAAATGTAACAACTTGAAAATTCGATTGTTATCTTTTCTTTTGTTCTCTGTTTATCTATCCTTTTGTAATCCAGAGATTCGGTTAATAATAAAGTTTATGTTAATTACTTATGGTGTTTTACGTTATTATCGCATCTAATCGCTTATTAAATCTCATCGCTAATCTCATCGCATCGCAAATCGCAATTATTTATATGGTTTTATATTATTTATGTGTTATGCGTGTTTGTGGTTATGTTGACGCTCGCCATCGCATCGCTCTCGCACTCGAATCGCTAAATCGCACTATTATACCAATTATAACGCTTAATATAACTATCTAATGTGAACCGAATAACCAAACGAACTCTTAATACGAAACAAACGAAGAAAACCCAAGATTGGGTCAAGTTCGCTCGAACTTGGTGACCCCAAGTTCGGCCGAACTTGACTGGCCAAAACAAATTCTCCTTTTTAACCTCAAGTTCGCTCGAACTTGTCTGAGTCCTTAGAGATTCAGCAAGTTCGGCCGAACTTGACTGAATACTCTTGAAAATCTAGCAAGTTCACCCGAACTTGCATGAATCTCATGCAAGTTCGACCGAACTTGGTCTTCATCAGCTCTCATTTTGCCTTCTCCTATAAATACCAAGCTCTGTTCACTCATTTGAACTTGCTGCAAGTTCGCCCAGAGCTCTCAAAACCCGAAACCTTCGTGTTCTAAGTAAGAACCAACCCGATTTCACTACAACAACGTTTATCAACGATCTACAAAGGTTTACAACGATTTTGGCACAAGGCATAGCCTTCGTTTTCATCAAAACTCATTCTTTTAAGAAAATTTTCATCTTTTTCTTCAAAAACTTCTGTTTTAAGCTTAGATCTACACAATACAAGTTCGTTTGGCGATAGTAGAGACTTCCCAAACACGAGATCTGCAGGATATCGGCTTGTAAGTGATAGATCTGAGAAAACCTTTGAAAACCATAGATTTCTACACAAGATACGGACTTTTGATGGTGTTTTGTTCATTTTTTAGTATGAAACGAAGAATCTATCATTCAAGATCCCAGATCTGGAAGCACAAGGACGTTTATGTCGGTTTACACAAGCCGGACTAACCCGAACGAACCTCGAGTTCGCCCGGATTAGCCCACGCTTTTGTAAAATGGCTAAACGGCTCTAAAAGACCTCTCTGGCCCAAGTTTGCTCAGTAGCACAGGGTTGGAGGGATGAACACTCGATTTTCCTCAGCAAACGACGCGAAAATGCAAGATTTTGGACCCGAAAACATCAAGTTCGCTCGAGATTTAACTGATTTTTGTACAGAACTTTAGTCAAGTTCGGTCGAACTTGAGTGAAACTCATCCAAACCTCCGCATGAAACCTCAAGTTTGCTCGAACTTGCGAAGCCTCTCAGGAAGCTTCACAAGTTCGGCCGAACTTGTCAAAACCATTAACCAAGATCTCTCAAGTTCGCCCGAACTTGCCAAGGTTCCTTGAGAAACTTGCAAGTTCGCCCGAACTTGATGCACAACTCTGCAAGACCTTACAAGTTCGCTCGAACTTGTATGTCTACATACAAGTTCGCCCGAACTTGCCTACTGCCCAACCAAGACTTAACCGTTTCAGCTTTTCAGAGACTGATGCACTTCCGTTCGCGTATGTAGGCTGATCCGGCGCTCTTCTCGACTCTCCTCAGATCCCAAACTCTTACCTAAACGCACCCACAGTGAGTATACTTGACCCATTTTCGCTTTAACGCACTTTTTGGGTGTTACATACGTCCCTATATCAAATCACTTCACAAATCAAACTGTTTATCACACGCGAATAATCTGATTGTATATGCTCAACACGTGATACTAGAAGCATGTGACTAGGACTTATTTTCGTGAACTTGCCTCCTTAGCGAGTATGGTACTATAGTGTGGCTTACACCCGACGGGGTCTAGTTAGGATGGACGCGCAAGCCTTCTCACAGTAGTTAGCATGAGAAATGAGCCTATGTTATGTTAAGTGTTTTGGTGTATCATGATATGTAATTAGATTGTTTCGCAAACGCTTTCTCGATTATGCTAGTATACTTAAACCTGTATGCTCACCTTTACTTAATTGTATTGACTTGTATTTTAACGTATGTAACAGGATGAGGATTTTGTAGCTTGGATGCTTGGATGTGGCTTGCGTAGTTTAGTTTTGTTTTATTTTTTTAGTTCCAAGTGTAATAAATCTAGGGGAGATCGGATCAGATTTTAATGTTTAAGGGATTTTGTTAATGTAATGATTGTTTAAGGATATTATGAGTTTAATAGTATTGGATGTTAAATGTTGATTATTATCTTTAGATAATTGTTATGGAATCTCTTGAGACAATCTGGTTCGCCTAGTGCCACTACCCCGAAGATTCCACCATCGGTTGGGGTGTGACACCAAATGCTATCGTGACCAGAGGAAGTGCGAGGAAGTTTCATAGCGAAGTCCATGGCTATACTCTCCCACTTCCACATCGGGATTTCGGGTTGTTCGAGCAAACCAGAGGGCCTTTGATGTTCGGCTTTAACTTTCGAGCAAGTTAAGCACTTTGAGACGTATAAAGTGATTTCCTTTTTCATGTCCGGCCACCAATACTTAGGAAAAAGGTCCAGGTACATCTTGTCGGCTCTGGGGTGAATGGAGTATCGAGATTTATGAGCTTGGTCATTAGTAACTCTCGAAGATTTTCACGGCTAGGAATCCAAATACGATCGAGATAGTAGTAAATGCCATTAGGTTTAGCTACGAGTTGGGTTTCGGCTCCACATTTCATTTCTTCTTGCAGGGTATTCTCATTAAAACAAGCAAACTGGGCGGCGCGAATCAGAATTTCGAGATCATTCAAAGCTTGAGAGTCAGGAACACTATACACATAGCTTCGTCGGCTGAGAGCATCGGCTACGACGTTTGCTTTGCCAGGATGGTAGGGTATCTCACAATCATAGTCGTTGAGAAGTTCAACCCATCTGCATTGGCGCATGTTCAGTCCTTTTTAATAAAGATATGCTGTAAGCTCTTATGGTCGGTGAAGACCATACACTTGGAATCGTAAAGGTAGTGTCACCATATTTTTAATGCAAAAACAACTGCACCGAGTTCGAGATCGTGAGTAGTGTAGTTCTTCTCGTGGATTTTGAGTTGTCGAGATGCATACGCGATAACCTTGTCTCGTTGCATAAGAACATAACCAAGACCAAGATTAGAGGCATCGCAATAAACAACGAAATCGTCGTTTCCGTCGGGTAGAGCGAGTAAAGGAGCGTTTCATAGCATACGCTTGAGAGTTTGAAAGGCTTCCTCTTGTTTGGAATCCCAAACGAAAGGCTTATCCTTATGAGTTAAAGCGGTAAGGGTTACAACGATTTTAGAAAAGTCGGCGATGAATCGAAGGTAGTAACCCGCCAATCCAAGAAAGAACGGATTTCAGATGCATTCTTCGGCGTAATCCAACTCTTTACAGCTTCTACCGTTGCAGGGTCGACGTGAATTCCTTGACTGTTAACGATATGACCAAGGAATTGGACTTCTTTGAGCCAGAATTCACACTTAGAGAACTTGGCATAAAGGCGATTTCCTTGAAGAAGTTCAAGAACTAAACAGAGATGTCGCGCATGTTTGGCTCTTGACTTCGAGTAAATAAGAATATAGTCGATAAATACAATGACGAAACGATCCAAGAAGGCTTTACACACACGGTTCATCAAATCCATGAAGACAGCGGGTGCGTTTGTGAGACCGAAAGGCATGACCACGAATTTAAAATGGCCATAACGAGTACGAAAGTCGGTTTTCGGAATATCTTCTTCAAACACGCGTAACTGATGATAACCGGAACGTAGATCGATCTTTGAAAAGCAAGTAGCACCTTGAAGTTATTCAAACAAATCGTTGATTCGAGGAAGAGGATTTTTATCGTGAGTTTGTTAAGTTCACGATAATCGATGCACATTCAGAACGATGCATCCTTCTTTTTCACAAAAAGAACGGGTGCGCCCCATGGCGAAGTGCTCGGGCGTATGAAGCCTTTATCAAGTAGTTCTTGAAGTTGACTAGATAGCTCGTGCATTTCGGAGGGTGCAAGGTGATAGGGAGCTTAGCGACAGGTGTAGCACCGGGGATTAAATCAATACGGAATTCGTCATCTCGAGTAGGGGGTAAACCAGGTAAATCGTCGGGAAAGACTTTAGGAAATTCACAAACAACGGGTACGTCTTTCAAGGTTTTCTTTTCCTTCTTTGGGTTCACGATATGGGCTAGGAAAGCTATACACTGCTTACGCAAGCACTTGTTTGCTTGAGTACAAGAAAAAAGCATCAGCTTCTTTGAGGGTGTTTCGCCATAAACACCGTTTGGGAGGGAAAAACGAATCATTTTATCGAAACAAACGACTTCAGCATGATTCTCGTGAAGAAAATCCATGCCTACTATGATATCGAAGCTACCTAGTTGCATAGGTATGAGATGGATCGAGAAGATATGGTTGTTGATATCGAGGGTATAACCACGTAAGACGGAGTTAACAGTAACGATTCTTCCGGTGGCGACTTCAACATCGAAAGTCTTTGGGAGTTTAGCGCGTTTACATCTTAAAAGTTTTTCGAATTCTAACGACACAAAACAGTTATCGGCACCAGTATCAAATAAACAAGAAGCATAAATACCATTAACAAGGAACGTACCATTAACAACATTGTTGTCGTTCTGAGCCTGGCGGTGATTAAGATTGAAGGCTCTTCCACGCACAACTTGTGTTGCTGATGCAGTGGCTGTGGTGGCTGTGGCTGCTGCTGCGGTTCTTGCTTCACGGCTTTGTTTGGGCAGACATTGCTAAAGTGGTTCGGATCACCGCAGGTGTAGCAAGCACGTGATTTTGGGACTGGTGCTTGCTGTTGGGGTTGTTGCTGGTTGGTTTGGGGAGCACGAGGTGGAGCTGGTAGTGCTGCTGGTGCTTGAGGAGCTTGCTGACGAGGGCCAGTACGGCAGCTGACAGTGAAATGGCCATAGATATTACAGTTGGTGCAGAAACGGAAGTTGCCTCCAACTGGGTGATGGTAGGTACAATTTAAGCATAGCGGGTGAGGACCAGTGTACGCACGCTTCGCAGGAGGTGCGTTCAGTGTAGTAGCAGGAGCAGGCTGAGAGTTCAATGGTGTAACAACTGCACAATTCTTGCTTTCGTTCCTTCTTTTACGACCTCGGTGATTGGACTTTGATTCCTGAGATGGCTTGGTAGTAGCACGTGGTTTGGTGGTAGCCTGATTCACAACTTTGTTGTTCTTGAAGTATCCAACCTGGACACGTTTGTCATTAATCTCGGATGCAAGCTGAAAAGTCTCTTCGATGGTAGTAGTACGCGCTGCTTGGACAAAATCAGCAACGCAGTCAGGCAGAGCACGAAGGTACTTTTTGATCGCTTTTTCTGTGGTGTCCACCTGACCGGGACATATGATACTTAGCTACTTGAAACGGGCAGTGAGACTTGCGTTGTCGGGTCCATCTTGCTTGATATCACAAAATTCATTCTCCAGTTTCTGAATTTCGTGGGGAGGACAGAATTCTTTCACCATAACTGCCTTGAGTTCCTCCCACGTAAGCCCGTAAGCTTCATCATTTTCGCGCATGTTGCGCTCTACGGTCCACCAATCAAGTGCCCTTGATTGGACACACCGGTATTATTGATGGTGCGGAGAGATTTGGGGCATCCGCTTTGGCGGAAGGTGACCTCAATGGAATTGAACCAATGGAACATCGCGCTTGGTCCATCTGTGCCAGTGAAAGTGAGAGGACCACATGCCTTGAATTGTTTGAAGCTGAACGAGGACTTGGGCGCATCATTCTTAGAATCAACCAATGAGTTGCTGCTGGAAGCCTGAATTTCGCTAACAATATGATGTATGACCTTAGCCATTGCTTGGCCACGAGCGAGGCGATACGCTTGTCAGCATTATTGCGATGGATGTTCCTCCTAGTCTGAGATCCCATGGAAGACATCTATATAAAGGATTTGATTGGGTGAGATTCGATTATAATAGGTTTATGTTTAAAAGTTTCAACGTTTCAATATTATTATTATTATTACGCAAGTAAGCACAGAATCACATATTATATTATTATTATTTATTATTATTATTATTATTATTATATTATTATTATTATTTACTACGCAAGTAAGGCACAAAATCACATATTCACGCAGGCAAGTAAACACGTAGGCACATAAGCACATAGCACATAGCACATAGTCACATAGGCACATAAGCACGTAAGCACATATTTTACACGTATTCACTTTCAATAAAAATCATGCGTAGCGCTAGTAGTATAAGCGAAATAAGCGAGTAATACCGCGCATGAGGACATTCCCGTAAGCGGGTTGAGCGTTTTAGTTTGGTTGGTGTTTATTTAGCGTTTGAGATTACGAAAGTTGTGCGAGTTGTGCGTATTTTCGTGAAGCGAAGAGCGATGAAACGAGAAATCGGTAAAACGAGAGGTCGATAAAGCGATCCACAAAATTTAAACACATAATTTATAAAAAAACTTGATGATGCTTAAAATCGGCGATTGTAGGCTTAAATCAATTTGGGAGCGTCCTGGGTTTTGAGACAGCGACTACCCAAAGTGGTTCGAGAATTCTCTGAGTTCGGACACACGATTTAGCCTAATAGACAAATGCTCTCACCGTACTACGATTAACGGCATTTATCCTTCCAGTTACGTCGTGTTCCGAGTCATTAAAATAATCGAGACTTTGGTGAGATTGAAAATCGAGGAGCGGAATTAGTTATTAAGGTGCGGGTTTCACCCCTAACTTAACAACTTCGTTCCATGTTGTGGTTATGCTCACCGATCGAGTCGGGAGTTCCACTAGATAGAAATGGAGATTTTCGTCGAGGTTTGGATATCACTCCTAACTCAACGAAGGTATCTCGCGCGATAGAGAATGCGCGGAGTGAATGATCTTATCGAGAGTTCTTGGTTTTCACACCTAATCTCTACTTAATCACTCGTTTTGTGTGCTGGGCGTTTTCAAGCGTGTACATTGTGTTAGCCTTAGGAAAGGCATGTAAGCCTTTATGGCAAGTTTTAAGCATTTAAGTCAAAGACTGGTCAAATTGGGTACTTAAACTGTAGACTAGGTCGAACATGGCAATCCTACCTAATTTTTCCCTATAGTTATGGCTCTGATACCAATCTGTCACACCCCAACCGTTGGCGGAAACATCGGGGCGCGACACTAGGCGAATCAGATTGCTCAAGAGAAATCCATAACGACTATTTAAGCGATAATATATAAGCGTTCAATATCCCATACTATCAAACATAAAATCCTCAAATAATTATTACAAATATCAAACAATCTCTCAAACATCTCCAATCCGATCTTCCCTAGATTTCTATTACATGAGTTTCTAGAGATAAAATCCTAAATCCATTTCAGCAAGAAATCATCAACCTGCCACATAAGTTAAAATAAACGTCAATACAATTAAGTAAAGGTGAGCATACATGTTTGCATACATAATAGATATAGAAAGCATTTAGCATACACCGCATGAACATACGTAAGAGATGTGAATTATACTACTGCATTGATACATGTAAACCAACAAACCGCGAGTGCGAGGCACGCGAACGAGTGTCCATGTCCTAAAGAGAAATAAATGAGAAATAAAAGTGCGAGCCTTAACAACCCCGGGCCTCCGGGTGGCGGGTCAACCTCTGGCAAGCTATCATGTTAAGGGTGGCATACAAACCAAGCAATACATACAATTCGTCGATTCACGTATAATCATGTAAAGGCGGGTTACGAATAAGCGTTTTGAGTTGTGTGATGTGTTTTGATATAGGAACATATGTCACACCCAAAAGTGCGTTTTAAGCGTAAAAGGGGTTCAAGTATACTCACAGTCGATGCGTTAAGAGAGAGATGAGATCTGATATGGGTTAAAGGGAGCGCCGGTTCAGCCTGTAAGCGAACAGAAGTGCATCAGTCTTCCGAATTGCTGAAACGGTCGAAAAGTGAAGGAGCAGTGGACATGTTCGGGCGAAGTTGTACCACATCTCCTAGATTTGTACAAGTTCGGGCGAACTTGTCTGTTTTTCTTGGAAACTGGAAAAGTTCGGTCAAACTTGGTTGATTTTATTGAGAATTTAAACAAGTTCGGCCGAAGCTGGTCACCAATCTGGTGACAACTTTGAGCGAACTTGCTCCTTTTGGAGCGAACTTGGCTGTTTTGGTCACCAAATCGTGCATTTTCGCGTCGTTTGCTGAGGAAATCGAGTGCCCATCCCTCCAACCTTAAGCTACTAAGCAAAACATAGGCTGGAGAGGTCTTTTGGAGCGAGTTTTAGCCACTTTACAGGAACTCGGGCTAATCCGGGCGAACTTGATGGTTCGTACGGGTTAGTCCAGTTCGTGCAAGGTGACGACAATCGTCATTGTGCTTCCGGATCTGCGATCTTGCTTGACAACGCCTCGTTCCACTTCACAGTGAACGAAACATACGTCATTAGTCCGTATTTTGTGTAAAAATCAATGCTTTAAAAGGTTTTTCTCAGATCTAACACTTGGTGAGTCGAAATCATAAAGATTTCTAACTTGGGAAGCCGAGGCTAAGCCCAAATACACTCGTTTAGTGTAGACTTAAGTGAAACGTAGAAGTTTTGTAGAAAAAGATGAAGATTTTCATAAACATAAGAGATTTGATGAAAACGAAGGTAATCCTTGTGCAAAATCGTTGTAAAACGTTGGTGTTTGCATAAAAACGGGTTGATTCTTACTTCGAAATCAAAGGTTTTCGGTTTTGGAAGTTTTCAGCGAACTTGCAGCAAGGAGAGCATGAATGGAGGTGCTGGGTATTTATAGGTGAAAATGGTTTGAGGGTATCAGTGACCAAGTTCGGCCGAACTTGCCACTTTCCAAGCGAACTTGGCACAAGTTCGGGCGAACTTGGCACAAGTTCGGGCGAACTTGGCACAAGTTCGGGCGAACTTGGCAGTTAGCATTGGGAAGTGCAAGTTCGAGCGAACTTGCTGTTAAGTTGGTGTTGAGGTGGCCTGGTCAAGTTCGGGCGAACTTGGTGTGACCAACTTCGGCGAACTTGGCCTGGTGGCTGAGTTTTGTTCGATATTTTAGTGTTAAGTGCTCGTTTGGCGATTCGGTTCGTATTAGATAGTTACGTTAAGCGTTGCGTTATTAAATAAATACGATTTAGCGATTCGAATAAGCGAGAGCGATGTGATAGCGAGTATAATCATAAACCATAAAGCACACACGTAACACATTATTAACATAACGTAACATAATTAGCTGTGTTTGCGATTTGATGCGATAGCGATGTCGAGGGCACGAGCGTTTATTAAATGGTAACACACTCGGCTCTTAAAGTAACATAGTTACTTGTGATTGTGTTGAGTTAGCGTTGCGTTTAATAGGCGTTTAGATGTAATATAGTTGTGACAAAACATAATTAGTTAACATAAACCATCCTTTATTATCGAATCTCGGATCGCATAGACAGATACAAACGAAATAAACGGAAAACAGGACAACAACGAAAATGCGAGTTGTTACAAAAGTCTCTCCTTCTACCACTCTCTCTCTAACTTCTGGTGACACCACCACCCCCAACTATCCGATCACTATTGTCCACCACCACCTCTTGCCACCGCCACCTCCTATAAACACCACCAAAACCATGAAGATTTGAGCCAGATCTGACCACAATTCACCAAGTCGTTTACCCAAACCTCAAATCACTATAAACCTCAAATAGAAATAATTAATAAAAAAAACTCAAAAGGGGAAAAGTAATACCTCACATGATGTTCACATGTATAGGTAATGAGTTGAGTCATATATGTTGAACTCACCGGATGCATGTAGTTATCATTATGTTGTCACCCCTGTTCACATCTTTCTCAAAGCAAAACACACTTAAACCCTTACAAGTGATACTTTTATTTGAAAGTGTAAATTCATTTTATCTACTTAAAACTTAAATAGATGGCTATAAAACGTATGAAAAGTAACGCCATTAGATTTAAAACGGATTGAGTAAAAAAATACTAAATAGTTAATAATTACATAGATTAAGTGAAATATGAAATTGTTAGTGATGATGGTTTAACTTTGGTTGATAAACCGATATTATACCTGTACTGTAACTAACCATACTTATACCTAGGGCTGTAAACGAACCGAACGAATACGAACAAAGCCATGTTCTTGTTAGTTCGTCAAGGAAATTAATGTGTTCCACGAACGCATACTGAACATAAGTTTATGTCCGTGTTCGTTCGTTAAGGAAATTTAGTTGTTCATGAACAATTCGTGAACACTGGTTTGAACACAAACGAATGCAAGCAAATATGAATGAACGCAAACGAACATTTAACTTGAAATAGATAATAAAAACATTGTTATCCTTAAACATTGGATATAAGTAGTTTAATACAACCATCAAATGATAAATCAAAACACAAGAAGTCTACTACACCACCAAACAATAAATCAAGTTTAACTAACTTAGACATAATTATCCCCAATAATATATTAGAATGTCCAAATTTTAGTTAACTTACAAAAAGTAGGGTTACAAGTTTTCAATATGTTTAGATAAAAGGTTTATATTATTATTATTATTATTATTATTATTATTATATATATATAATCAAACAAACGTAACCGAACATATTACCGAACGTTCACGAACGCAGTCGAACGAACGAGACATGTGTTCATGTTCGTTCGCTAAGCTTAACCGAACATAATTTTTTGTTCGTGTTTGTTCGTTAAGCTAATCGAACGAACATAAACGAATTCCCGCCGAACGGTTCACGAACTGTTTGCTGAACGTTCGATTCGTTTACAGCTATGTAACATCCGTCAAAAAACGGATTTTACCAAACCCGCTCCGTTTATTAACCGAACAATCAGTTTAAAATTTCGTGGCGTATTTAATGCCCAAATTAATTTTAAACGATACATAATTAATTATTATATTGGAATATATAATTTGTTTTTGAAAAATTGTTAAAAATAATAAAATAAAAATAAGATGGTTCTGCCGGGTTTCGAACCCGGGTCAGTCAACCGTTTCAGCAAACAATTAACACACACAACATTCAACCACTGCGCCACTTGCATTTCTTGTGAATTAATGGAGACAAATAATTCATATCATAAATCTCAAATTGAAATAATCGGCGCGCCCAAATGCAGTCGTCGGAAATCCCGGCGATCTCGCGAGATTGGACGGTTACTTCAGTTATAACGTAAACATTTAAACCTACATCGGTTATAACCGACGCCTGAACCCGCGACACAAGCTATAACCGCCGAGAATTTCTAACCGACGAATCAAGTCGGAAATCGGACCAAATTCATCGATGACCTGCCCTATAAATACCCCCTCGAACCTCTGCAAGCTTTTTCGCTCAAAACCGCACCTTTACCCGACGTAATTCCACTCGCCGGAAAATTTCTGCACATCGCCGGAAAACCGAGCCCTTCACTTCTGAGCCTGACTGAACCCCTGAGCTTATACCGAAGTCACCCACATCCTTTTCAAGCTTGCTGAAGACTCTCTGCTGCAAGACACACGACGCCGGAATCTTTTGCTGTCGCCGGAGTTCTGCCGGAGAAACAGAGGAGTCCAGTCGGTATACCTTACGCTTAAATCTTTCATTCTTTTTACATATCTCATTTTAATTAACCTCAAAACACTAAAGAACACGATTAAAACATCGAACCAGTCGGACTTCCGATTCTGGTTAAAATCAACGAAGAAGACGAAGTTTCTGTAATGTTTAAGTTTATTATAAATCAAGATATAACTCGGGTTAGACACACAGTCCAGAGCTGCACTGTGTGCACATTAAACACACTTACGTCTCGATGTTCGAATCTTGTCCCACGCATGCTTGCCTTAATAAAAATGTTTTTTTTTTGCTAACCGAACCGGAGTCACCGCTGTACATGTTAAGTTTATAAAAACCAGAATAATAACCAAGATAGACACACAGTCCAGCGGGGACTGTGTGTATGTTTAATCACACGTCACGAGTTCGAGTCCGGTCTACTGCACCGATTCGGACAATTATCTAACTTTTTAAAATAAGGCAGAAATGAAATAATGAAGTTTGTTCATAAGTATAATATAAATCGGATTATTTAACAAGTTAGACACACAGTCCAGCGGTGGACTGTGTGTTAACTCAACCCACAGGTCCCGGGTTCGAGACCTGTGGAGCGCACCGAGTCACTGATTAAAAATCTTTTTAGAAATAAGTTGATTTTCGGATTAATCTAATTAATATATAAATATAATTAAAAACAGAAATATTTCGGGTTAGACACGTAGCTCAGTTGGTAGAGCTGCGTGCACGCGTACGGGAGGTCTCGGGTTCGAGCCTCACTCAGCGCACACTTACACGCATACGAACAGGTCAAAAAGTCAAGGTCAAAGGTCAACGGTCAACGGTCAAAAAAAGTCAACATTTTTTATTATTTTTATTTATTTATTTTAATTAAAAATCAATTAAAAATACTTAAAAATAACGTTTTTAAGGTTAGAAAATAGCCTTAAACTCACAAAAATACACCCAACAATCCTACTAAAATGGATTAATAAAAATCCGTTTACTTACCAAACCATAATGCTATTTATCTAGGTTAATTTCACTCGTGGTTAAAACCACTTCGCGTGCATTCAACATCATCAACCGAACGCACCCGCTGTGAGTGAATCTTACAACTCCCCCTTTTTAATTACACGTTTTGGGGTGTGTCATGTGTCACAAAATAATTAACTCGTTTATTTAAACTTGTGCCATACCATATCGTGATCTAAACTTAGATTGTTTATATTGTTGTGATTATGTATTTCATTTTGTCAACTTATATGAAATTCATTCATTAAGCCCACCAGTTCCTCGTGGGAGACGAGTTGAGCAACGCGTGCCTCAAAACCAATCCATTATTGTTCATGTGTGTATTATTGAGTTTATATTGTTTGTAGTTATGTCTTTCATATTATCATGTTTATGCAATTCATTCATTAGGCCCATCAGTTCCTCGTGAGAGACGAGTTGAGCAACGCGTGCCTCTAAACGATCCATTATTGTTCATGTGTGTATTGTTTAATATTAAATTGATTGATGAATAAGTTTACATCTATTTTTACCCATGTGTGATTGTGCACTTTATTTCATAATCAATAAATAAACTTGTTCAAATGTTTTCCATAGGATTCACTCGCCAACTTTTTTGTTGATCCAAAAACCCTTTTTACACATGATACAGGTGAACAGGATGAAGCAAGGAAAACATAGGAAATGCCTTAGAAGAAAACAAAGAAGCTTAGATTGATGTTTAGGTCATGATGTAATTATGTTTGTAAATTTCCATTAAATTGTATTAATGAATATGAAACGTTAAAATAAATGTCATGAGCTTTGATGATAACCCAATCATGCCCCGATCACCTTTTCCGTTGCGGGTCGGGGTGTGACAGATTGGTATCAGAGCCATGACTATAGGGATATAGGATAGGTTATTAGACCCTTAGAGCCTATACTATAGTCTGCCTAAATTTTAATTGATTAGGTGGTTACATACAAACTTATGATATTTATTTGTTTCATATTTGTTTATATTTACAGTCAAACATACATACTTACATACACATTCATTATACATATTTCAATGTTCATATATTCAAATCATTTTCATACTCTCAGTATTCAAAGATTTTGTTGCAATTTTCAAATCTCATCAAAGTAAGTTCTGCGACGGGCATGTAGTAACTGGAAGGGTACAAGTACCGGTAGTCGGAACGTCCTGTCTAGGTTGGCATTCGTATAAATCCAATATAACGGACCAGTTTGCCTACCTGGGGACTAACGATGAGAGTACGAAGGACCTATTAGGCCAAAGCATGTCACACCAAACGTCGTTCGAACTAACCCACTTTGAGGTGTCACCGTGTCTACACCTGGACACATTCCGAATATCACAGTTGTATAAATATTTCTCGATTTTCTCCGGGTTTTAGTGTACGCAACCAGGCTAACACATGCGAACCATATGAAAAACCCAGTATTCATGGGGGCCCACATGATTACGAAGGTGAAGTATGGCGGCATGTAGGGCCTAATGGCGAGCAAAGCCCAAGACATCCTATGGATGTAGTAGATTTATTTTTTCTATAATTATTTTATGAATGTTCATTCCTAGTGCGACCCATGATCCCAAAAACATCCAACTCATACTCTTGACATGTATTCCTTGTAGATGTCTTCTAACCTCACCCGTAGGAAGATGAGAGCAGGAAAAGCCCGCGAGCGCATGCTGCCGTAATCGCTCAACAAATGGCTGCCGTAATACCCAACATTGTAATCCAAGTACAACAAGCACTTACCGCTAATCCTGTCAATCAATAAAATCAAAACGTTATCAACTCTCCCCCAAATACCACTAAATGCACCTACAAGCATTTCAAATCATGCGACCCTCCAAAATACAAAGGGACTGAAGGCGTCACCGCTCTCCTCCATTGGTTTGAAGAGATGGAGAACACTTTTCTAAATTGCGATTGCCCCGATGATCGCAAAGTGCGATATGCTACCGGTCGATTATATGGATAACACTTACTTGGTGGAATACAGAGAAGGCCAAACGAGGCGTCGACGATGCTATGACTTTAACTTGGAATGAATTAAAAGAAATCATGACCAGACGATTTTGCCCAAGGAGCGAAATCAAGAAATTAGAAGATGAGTTCTATTCGTTGAAGCAAAAGGAAGGCGACCACATCACGTACAACAAAAGATTCCTCGAGTTACATCAAATGGTTCCCAACATGTTCACTCCCCTCTACCGTTTGATCGAGCACTACATTCGTGGTCTTCCGTCAAAGATTCAAGACTCTGTAATAAGTACCACGCCTGCAACATTGGAAGCGGCAATGGAGTTAGCTACAGAGCTCACCGAGAACCGAATCCGGAACAAAGACTTCAAGGAGAGAAGAAGAAGGATAAAGCATCGACTGAAACCTCCGACTCCACCCAAACCGAATCCCCTTCTCAACCCACTTCTAAGAGAAAAAGAGAGGGCAACTTTTCGCTGCTATCCAACGAAATCAACCAATTTCACACGCCATACCCATCCAAGCTATCCCAATCACTCAAGTGGCACCCAACTCAACTTAACCAAATAAGAAACCATATCTTGGACCTCACCCTCGATGCAACAACTGTTTTTATCACCATCCCCTTACTCTACCTTGTCGACTATGTGCAACTTGTGGACGCTATGGTCATTTGAGCAAGGTTTGCCGCACCTTTCAAAACCAAATCTCTCCCCCTACTCAAACCATGAACCAAACCTATCAACAACCCCGATACCCCATGTTCCCATATGTTCGAGCTTGTTTCAATTGTGGCGACCCTACCCACTTTAGAAACACGTGCCCTCGATTGGTTAACATCATAAACGCTCAAGCCCAATCAAACCCAGTTAACCAAGTAAACCAAGAAAACCCAACCGCTAGGCCACCAGCAAGAGGAAGAGTCTTCAACATCAACGCCAATCCTGTCGAAGGTAATGACGGCCCAAACGAAGATACCCAACTAGTCCTCTTCACCGAAGATCCAGATTCAACTCCAATCGTTTAGTTTTATGTTTTTCTTTATGTTTTAGAATCACATAGAACCAATCATAACTTAAGGATAAAGCCAATGAAACTTTGACAAGAATATGGTGGATACGCCGCTGGTACTTCCTATATATAAGTATTCTTGTCAAAGGATCAGAAGCATTATCTGGCGGTTATGAGAGGTTCCATGTGTAAACTGTTTGAGAAATTATTGTTTATTATTTTCAGTACATGCAATTTCATAGGCCGCCGCTCCCCATTACATTATGAGCGTTGAGCATGTTCCCCATTTCATTATGAGCGTGAACCCGGCGTGCCCACATACGATCGGCTCCGTTTGATTGAGCCTTGATCGCACAGACATTTTCATTTTCAGTACATGCAATACGATCGGCTCCGTTTGATTGAGCCTTGATCGCACAGACATTTTCATTATCAGTATCTTGTCGTTGTTATGTTTGTTGTAGAGTCACATAGAACTAATCATAACTTGCGGATAAAGTCAATGAGAATTTGACGAGAATATGGTGGATACGCCGCTGGTACTTCCTATATATAAGTATTCTTGTCAAAGGATCGGAGGCATTATCAGGCGGTTATGAGAGGTTCCATGTATAGGCTGTTGTGTGATTATTGTTTAGATTAAATTTATTATTTTCAGTACATGCAATACGATCGGCTCCGTTTGATTGAGCCTTGATCGCACAGACATTTTCATTTTCAGTACATGCAATACGATCGGCTCCGTTTGATTGAGCCTTGATCGCACAGACATTTTCATTATCAGTATCTTGTCGTTGTTATGTTTGTTGTAGAGTCACATAGAACTAATCATAACTTGCGGATAAAGTCAATGAGAAATTTGACGAGAATATGGTGGATACGCCGCTGGTACTTCCTATATATAAGTATTCTTGTCAAAGGATCGGAGGCATTATCAGGCGGTTATGAGAGGTTCCATGTATAGGCTGTTGTGTGATTATTGTTTAGATTAAATTTATTATTTTCAGTACATGCAATACGATCGGCTCCGTTTGATTGAGCCTTGATCGCACAGACATTTCATTTTCAGTACATGCAATACGATCGGCTCGTTTGATTGAGCCTTGATCGCACAGACATTTTTCATTATCAGTATCTTGTGGTTGTTATGTTTGTTGTAGAAATCACATAGAACTAATCATAACTTGTGGATAAAGTCAATGAAAATTTGACAAGAATATGGTGGATACGCCGCTGGTACTTCCTATATATAAGTATTCTTGTCAAAGGATCGGAGGCATTATCAGGCGGTTATGAGAGGTTCCATGTATAGGCTGTTGTGTGATTATTGTTTAGATTAAATTTATTATTTTCAGTACATGCAATACGATCGGCTCCGCTTGATTGAGCCTTGATCGCACAGACATTTCATTTTCAGTACAGCAATATGATCGGCTCCGTTTGATTGAGCCTTGATCGCACAGACATTTTTTCATTTCAGTATTTTGTGTTTGTTGTATTGGTTGTAGAGTCACATAGGACTAATCATAATTCACTGATAAAACCAATGAAAATTTGACGAGAATATGGTGGATACGCCGCTGGTACTTCCTATATATAAGTATTCTTGTCAAAGGATCAGAGGCATTGTCAGACGGTTATGAGAAGTTCTATGTAGGATTAGTAGTTTCTTGGTAACTAATCATAATTTGCGGATAAAACCAACGAAAATTTGACAAGAATATGGTGGATACGCCGCTGGTACTTCCTATGTATAAGTATTCTTGCCAAAGGATCAGAGGCATTATCAGGCGGTTATGAGAAGTTCCATGTAGGATTTAGTATTGCCTTGGTTGAAATTTGTGTTACATTCATATCATCTCGCCATTTAAAGAAATTGGACTGTGTTCTATTTCTACATAAACTAACCTCTCTATCATAACAAACGAGAGAGGAACTGTCACCATTCAAACATATATGCTATCAGAATGTGGATTCAAATATTAGTTGTTGTGTTTATTTATGTTCTTTAGTCATAGAACCAATCATAACTTATGATAAAATCAATGAAAATTTGACAAGAATATGGTGGATACGCCGCTGGTACTTCCTATATATAAGTGTTCTTGTCAAAGGATCTGAGGTATTGTTAGAGGGTTATGAGAAGTTCCATGTAGGTTGTAGTATTAGAAGTTTTACTTTAGGATATAACCATATCCTCCCAAACATATCCAAACTCTTATGCATGATATCATATTTAGCGAATCAACTCTGCTTGTCAATACTTTTACAGTAGGCAACAAAAAGCGATTCCTGTAATAGGGTACTTAACCCTTACAAGGGACGTTACCGCCTCAAACAAAAATTTAAACTCTTACTTTTCTTCTAAGTATGTAACTGTCAAACTAAACACCATCATTCTTTTAGTCAAATATATCACTACTTAAATTTCGGGACGAAATTTCTAAAAAGCAGGGGATACTGTAACATCCGTCAAAAAACGGATTTTACCAAACCCGCTCCGTTTATTAACCGAACAATCAGTTTAAAATTTCGTGGCGTATTTAATGCCCAAATTAATTTTAAACGATACATAATTAATTATTATATTGGAATATATAATTTGTTTTTGAAAAATTGTTAAAAATAATGAAATAAAAATAAGATGGTTCTGCCGGGTTTCGAACCCGGGTCAGTCAACCGTTTCAGCAAACAACTTAACACACACACTCAACCACTGCGCCACTTGCATTTCTTGTGAATTAATGGAGACAAATAATTCATATCATAAATCTCAAATTGAAATAATCGGCGCGCCCAAATGCAGTCGTCGGAAATCCCGGCGATCTCGCGAGATTGGACGGTTACTTCAGTTATAACGTAAACATTTAAACCTACATCGGTTATAACCGACGCCTGAACCCGCGACACAAGCTATAACCGCCGGAGAATTTCTAACCGACGAATCAAGTCGGAAATCGGACCAAATTCATCGATGACCTGCCCTATAAATACCCCCTCGAACCTCTGCAAGCTTTTTCGCTCAAAACCGCACCTTTACCCGACGTAATTCCACTCGACGGAAAATTTCTGCACATCGCCGGAAAACCGAGCCCTTCACTTCTGAGCCTGACTGAACCCCCTGAGCTTATACCGAAGTCACCCACATCCTTTTCAAGCTTGCTGAAGACTCTCTGCTGCAAGACACACGACGCCGGAATCTTTTGCTGTCGCCGGAGTTCTACCGGAGAAACAGAGGAGTCCAGTCGGTATACCTTACGCTTAAATCTTTCATTCTTTTTACATATCTCATTTGTAATTAACCTCAAAACACTAAAGAACACGATTAAAACATCGAACCAGTCGGACTTCCGATTCTGGTTAAAATCAACGAAGAAGACGAAGTTTCTGTAATGTTTAAGTTTATTATAAATCAAGATATAACTGGGTTAGACACACAGTCCAGAGCTGCACTGTGTGCACATTAAACACACTTACGTCTCGAGTTCGAATCTTGTCCCACGCATGCTTGCCTTAATAAAAATGTTTTTTTTTTTGCTAACCGAACCGGAGTCACCGCTGTACATGTTAAGTTTATAAAAACCAGAATAATAACCAAGATAGACACACAGTCCAGCGGTGGACTGTGTGTATGTTTAATCACACGTCACGAGTTCGAGTCCGGTCTACTGCACCGATTCGGACAATTATCTAACTTTTTAAAATAAGGCAGAAATGAAATAATGAAGTTTGTTCATAAGTATAATATAAATCGGATTATTTAACAAGTTAGACACACAGTCCAGCGGTGGACTGTGTGTTAACTCAACCCACAGGTCCCGGGTTCGAGACCTGTGGAGCGCACCGAGTCACTGATTAAAAATCTTTTTAGAAATAAGTTGATTTTCGGATTAATCTAATTAATATATAAATTAATTAAAAACAGAAATATTTCGGGTTAGACACGTAGCTCAGTTGGTAGAGCTGCGTGCACGCGTACGGGAGGTCTCGGGTTCGAGCCTCACTCAGCGCACACTTACACGCATACGAACAGGTCAAAAAGTCAAGGTCAAAGGTCAACGGTCAACGGTCAAAAAAAGTCAACATTTTTTATTATTTTTATTTATTTATTTTAATTAAAAATCAATTAAAAATACTTAAAAATAACGTTTTTAAGGTTAGAAAATAGCCTAAACTCACAAAAATACACCCAACAATCCTACTAAAATGGATTAATAAAAATCCGTTTACTTACCGAACCATAATGCTATTTATCTAGGTTAATTTCACTCGTGGTTAAAACCACTTCGCGTGCATTCAACATCATCAACCGAACGCACCCACTGTGAGTGAATCTTACAACTCCCCCTTTTTAATTACACGTTTTGGGGTGTGTCATGTGTCACAAAATAATTAACTCGTTTATTTAAACTTGTGCCATACCATATCGTGATCTAAACTTAGATTGTTTATATTGTTGTGATTATGTATTTCATTTTGTCAACTTATATGAAATTCATTCATTAAGCCCACCAGTTCCTCGTGGGAGACGAGTTGAGCAACGCGTGCCTCAAAACCAATCCATTATTGTTCATGTGTGTATTATTGAGTTTATATTGTTTGTAGTTATGTCTTTCATATTATCATGTTTATGCAATTCATTCATTAGGCCCATCAGTTCCTCGTGAGAGACGAGTTGAGCAACGCGTGCCTCTAAACGATCCATTATTGTTCATGTGTGTATTGTTTAATATTAAATTGATTGATGAATAAGTTTACATCTATTTTTACCCATGTGTGACTGTGCACTTTATTTCATAATCAATAAAATAAACTTGTTCAAATGTTTTCCATAGGATTCACTCGCCAACTTTTTTGTTGATCCAAAAACCCTTTTTACACATGATACAGGTGAACAGGATGAAGCAAGGAAAACATAGGAAATGCCTTAGAAGAAAACAAAGAAGCTTAGATTGATGTTTAGGTCATGATGTAATTATGTTTGTAAATTTCCATTAAATTGTATTAATGAATATGAAACGTTAAAATAAATGTCATGAGCTTTGATGATAACCCAATCATGCCCCGATCACCTTTTCCGTTGCGGGTCGGGGTGTGACAGATTGGTATCAGAGCCATGACTATAGGGATATAGGATAGGTTATTAGACCCTTAGAGCCTATACTATAGTCTGCCTAAATTTTAATTGATTAGGTGGTTACATACAAACTTATGATATTTATTTGTTTCATATTTGTTTATATTTACAGTCAAACATACATACTTACATACACATTCATTATACATATTTCAATGTTCATATATTCAAATCATTTTCATACTCTCAGTATTCAAAGATTTTGTTGCAATTTTCAAATCTCATCAAAGTAAGTTCTGCGACGGGCATGTAGTAACTGGAAGGGTACAAGTACCGGTAGTCGGAACGTCCTGTCTAGGTTGGCATTCGTATAAATCCAATATAACGGACCAGTTTGCCTACCTGGGGACTAACGATGAGAGTACGAAGGACCTATTAGGCCAAAGCATGTCACACCAAACGTCGTTCGAACTAACCCACTTTGAGGTGTCACCGTGTCTACACCTGGACACATTCCGAATATCACACGTTGTATAAATATTTCTCGATTTTCTCCGGGTTTTAGTGTACGCAACCAGGCTAACACATGCGAACCATATGAAAAACCCAGTATTCATGGGGGCCCACATGATTACGAAGGTGAAGTATGGCGGCATGTAGGGCCTAATGGCGAGCAAAGCCCAAGACATCCTATGGATGTAGTAGATTTATTTTTTCTATAATTATTTTATGAATGTTCATTCCTAGTGCGACCCATGATCCCAAAAACATCCAACTCATACTCTTGACATGTATTCCTTGTAGATGTCTTCTAACCTCACCCGTAGGAAGATGAGAGCAGGAAAAGCCCGCGAGCGCATGGCTGCCCTAATCGCTCAACAAATGGCTGCCGTAATACCCAACATTGTAATCCAAGTACAACAAGCACTTACCGCTAATCCTGTCAATCAATAAAATCAAAACGTTATCAACTCTCCCCCAAATACCACTAAATGCACCTACAAGCATTTCAAATCATGCGACCCTCCAAAATACAAAGGGACTGAAGGCGTCACCGCTCTCCTCCATTGGTTTGAAGAGATGGAGAACACTTTTCTAAATTGCGATTGCCCCGATGATCGCAAAGTGCGATATGCTACCGGTCGATTATATGGGATAACACTTACTTGGTGGAATACAGAGAAGGCCAAACGAGGCGTCGACGATGCTATGACTTTAACTTGGAATGAATTAAAAGAAATCATGACCAGACGATTTTGCCCAAGGAGCGAAATCAAGAAATTAGAAGATGAGTTCTATTCGTTGAAGCAAAAGGAAGGCGACCACATCACGTACAACAAAAGATTCCTCGAGTTACATCAAATGGTTCCCAACATGTTCACTCCCCTCTACCGTTTGATCGAGCACTACATTCGTGGTCTTCCGTCAAAGATTCAAGACTCTGTAATAAGTACCACGCCTGCAACATTGGAAGCGGCAATGGAGTTAGCTACAGAGCTCACCGAGAACCGAATCCGGAACAAAGACTTCAAGGAGAAGAAGAAGAAGGATAAAGCATCGACTGAAACCTCCGACTCCACCCAAACCGAATCCCCTTCTCAACCCACTTCTAAGAGAAAAAGAGACGGGCAACTTTTCGCTGCTATCCAACGAAATCAACCAATTTCACACGCCATACCCATCCAAGCTATCCCAATCACTCAAGTGGCACCCAACTCAACTTAACCAAATAAGAAACCATATCTTGGACCTCACCCTCGATGCAACAACTGTTTTTATCACCATCCCCTTACTCTACCTTGTCGACTATGTGCAACTTGTGGACGCTATGGTCATTTGAGCAAGGTTTGCCGCACCTTTCAAAACCAAATCTCTCCCCCTACTCAAACCATGAACCAAACCTATCAACAACCCCGATACCCCATGTTCCCATATGTTCGAGCTTGTTTCAATTGTGGCGACCCTACCCACTTTAGAAACACGTGCCCTCGATTGGTTAACATCATAAACGCTCAAGCCCAATCAAACCCAGTTAACCAAGTAAACCAAGAAAACCCAACCGCTAGGCCACCAGCAAGAGGAAGAGTCTTCAACATCAACGCCAATCCTGTCGAAGATAATGACGGCCCAAACGAAGATACCCAACTAGTCCTCTTCACCGAAGATCCAGATTCAACTCCAATCGTTTAGTTTTATGTTTTTCTTTATGTTTTAGAATCACATAGAACCAATCATAACTTAAGGATAAAGCCAATGAAACTTTGACAAGAATATGGTGGATACGCCGCTGGTACTTCCTATATATAAGTATTCTTGTCAAAGGATCAGAAGCATTATCTGGCGGTTATGAGAGGTTCCATGTGTAAACTGTTTGAGTAATTATTGTTTATTATTTTCAGTACATGCAATTTCATAGGCCGCCGCTCCCCATTACATTATGAGCGTTGAGCATGTTCCCCATTTCATTATGAGCGTGAACCCGGCGTGCCCACATACGATCGGCTCCGTTTGATTGAGCCTTGATCGCACAGACATTTTCATTTTCAGTACATGCAATACGATCGGCTCCGTTTGATTGAGCCTTGATCGCACAGACATTTTCATTATCAGTATCTTGTCGTTGTTATGTTTGTTGTAGAGTCACATAGAACTAATCATAACTTGCGGATAAAGTCAATGAGAATTTGACGAGAATATGGTGGATACGCCGCTGGTACTTCCTATATATAAGTATTCTTGTCAAAGGATCGGAGGCATTATCAGGCGGTTATGAGAGGTTCCATGTATAGGCTGTTGTGTGATCATTGTTTAGATTAAATTTATTATTTTCAGTACATGCAATACGATCGGCTCCGTTTGATTGAGCCTTGATCGCACAGACATTTTCATTTTCAGTAAAATGCAATACGATCTGTCCGTTTGATTGAGCCTTGATCGCACCCGACATTTTTCCAATTATTATTCAGTATCTTGTGGTTGTTATTTTTTTTGTTGTAGATGTCACCATAGAACTAATCATAATCTTGTGGATAAAGTCAATGAAAATTTGACAAGAATTAAAATGGTGGATACGCCGCTGGTACTTCCTATATATAAGTATTCTTGTCAAAGGATCGGAGGCATTATCAGGCGGTTATGAGAGGTTCCATGTATAGGCTGTTTGTGTGATTATTGTTTAGATTAAATTTATTATTTTCAGTACATGCAATACGATCGGCTCCGCTTGATTGAGCCTTGATCGCACAGACATTTCATTTTCAGTACATGCAATACGATCGGCTCCGTTTGATTGAGCCTTGATCGCACAGACATTTTTTTCATTTCAGTATTTTGTGTTTGTTGTATTGGTTGTAGAGTCACATAGGACTAATCATAATTCACTGATAAAACCAATGAAAATTTGACGAGAATATGGTGGATACGCCGCTGGTACTTCCTATATATAAGTATTCTTGTCAAAGGATCAGAGGCATTGTCAGACGGTTATGAGAAGTTCTATGTAGGATTTAGTAGTTTCTTGGTAACTAATCATAATTTGCGGATAAAACCAACGAAAATTTGACAAGAATATGGTGGATACGCCGCTGGTACTTCCTATATATAAGTATTCTTGCCAAAGGATCAGAGGCATTATCAGGCGGTTATGAGAAGTTCCATGTAGGATTTAGTATTGCCTTGGTTGAAATTTGTGTTACATTCATATCATCTCGCCATTTAAAGAAATTGGACTGTGTTCTATTTCTACATAAACTAACCTCTCTATCATAACAAACGAGAGAGGAACTGTCACCATTCAAACATAAATGCTATCAGAATGTGGATTCAAATATTAGTTGTTGTGTTTATTTATGTTCTTTAGTCATAGAACCAATCATAACTTATGATAAAATCAATGAAAATTTGACAAGAATATGGTGGATACGCCGCTGGTACTTCCTATATATAAGTGTTCTTGTCAAAGGATCTGAGGTATTGTTAGAGGGTTATGAGAAGTTCCATGTAGGTTGTAGTATTAGAAGTTTTACTTTAGGATATAACCATATCCTCCCAAACATATCCAAACTCTTATGCATGATATCATATTTAGCGAATCAACTCTGCTTGTCAATACTTTTACAGTAGGCAACAAAAAGCGATTCCTGTAATAGGGTACTTAACCCTTACAAGGGACGTTACCCGCCTCAAACAAAAATTTAAACTCTTACTTTTCTTCTAAGTATGTAACTGTCAAACTAAACACCATCATTCTTTTAGTCAAATATATCACTACTTAAATTTCGGGACGAAATTTCTAAAAAGCAGGGGATACTGTAACATCCGTCAAAAAACGGATTTTACCAAACCCGCTCCGTTTATTAACCGAACAATCAGTTTAAAATTTCGTGGCGTATTTAATGCCCAAATTAATTTTAAACGACACATAATTAATTATTATATTGGAATATATAATTTGTTTTTGAAAAATTGTTAAAAATAATGAAATAAAAATAAGATGGTTCTGCCGGGTTTCGAACCCGGGTCAGTCAACCGTTTCAGCAAACAACTTAACACACACACTCAACCACTGCGCCACTTGCATTTCTTGTGAATTAATGGAGACAAATAATTCATATCATAAATCTCAAATTGAAATAATCGGCGCGCCCAAATGCAGTCGTCGGAAATCCCGGCGATCTCGCGAGATTGGACGGTTACTTCAGTTATAACGTAAACATTTAAACCTACATCGGTTATAACCGACGCCTGAACCCGCGACACAAGCTATAACCGCCGGAGAATTTCTAACCGACGAATCAAGTCGGAAATCGGACCAAATTCATCGATGACCTGCCCTATAAATACCCCCTCGAACCTCTGCAAGCTTTTTCGCTCAAAACCGCACCTTTACCCGACGTAATTCCACTCGACGGAAAATTTCTGCACATCGCCGGAAAACCGAGCCCTTCACTTCTGAGCCTGACTGAACCCCCTGAGCTTATACCGAAGTCACCCACATCCTTTTCAAGCTTGCTGAAGACTCTCTGCTGCAAGACACACGACGCCGGAATCTTTTGCTGTCGCCGGAGTTCTACCGGAGAAACAGAGGAGTCCAGTCGGTATACCTTACGCTTAAATCTTTCATTCTTTTTACATATCTCATTTGTAATTAACCTCAAAACACTAAAGAACACGATTAAAACATCGAACCAGTCGGACTTCCGATTCTGGTTAAAATCAACGAAGAAGACGAAGTTTCTGTAATGTTTAAGTTTATTATAAATCAAGATATAACTCGGGTTAGACACACAGTCCAGAGCTGCACTGTGTGCACATTAAACACACTTACGTCTCGAGTTCGAATCTTGTCCCACGCATGCTTGCCTTAATAAAAATGTTTTTTTTTTGCTAACCGAACCGGAGTCACCGCTGTACATGTTAAGTTTATAAAAACCAGAATAATAACCAAGATAGACACACAGTCCAGCGGCGGACTGTGTGTATGTTTAATCACACGTCACGAGTTCGAGTCCGGTCTACTGCACCGATTCGGACAATTATCTAACTTTTTAAAATAAGGCAGAAATGAAATAGTGAAGTTTGTTCATAAGTATAATATAAATCGGATTATTTAACAAGTTAGACACACAGTCCAGCGGTGGACTGTGTGTTAACTCAACCCACAGGTCCCGGGTTCGAGACCTGTGGAGCGCACCGAGTCACTGATTAAAAATCTTTTTAGAAATAAGTTGATTTTCGGATTAATCTAATTAATATATAAATATAATTAAAAACAGAAATATTTCGGGTTAGACACGTAGCTCAGTTGGTAGAGCTGCGTGCACGCGTACGGGAGGTCTCGGGTTCGAGCCTCACTCAGCGCACACTTACACGCATACGAACAGGTCAAAAAGTCAAGGTCAAAGGTCAACGGTCAACGGTCAAAAAAAGTCAACATTTTTTATTATTTTTATTTATTTATTTTAATTAAAAATCAATTAAAAATACTTAAAAATAACGTTTTTAAGGTTAGAAAATAGCCTTAAACTCACAAAAATACACCCAACAATCCTACTAAAATGGATTAATAAAAATCCGTTTACTTACCAAACCATAATGCTATTTATCTAGGTTAATTTCACTCGTGGTTAAAACCACTTCGCGTGCATTCAACATCATCAACCGAACGCACCCACTGTGAGTGAATCTTACAACTCCCCCTTTTTAATTACACGTTTTGGGGTGTGTCATGTGTCACAAAATAATTAACTCGTTTATTTAAACTTGTGCCATACCATATCGTGATCTAAACTTAGATTGTTTATATTGTTGTGATTATGTATTTCATTTTGTCAACTTATATGAAATTCATTCATTAAGCCCACCAGTTTCTCGTGGGAGACGAGTTGAGCAACGTGTGCCTCAAAACCAATCCATTATTGTTCATGATGTGTATTATTGAGTTTATATTGTTTGTAGTTATGTCTTTCATATTATCATGTTTATGCAATTCATTCATTAGGCCCATCAGTTCCTCGTGAGAGACGAGTTGAGCAACGCGTGCCTCTAAACGATCCATTATTGTTCATGTGTGTATTGTTTAATATTAAATTGATTGATGAATAAGTTTACATCTATTTTTACCCATGTGTGGTTGTGCACTTTATTTCATAATCAATTAAATAAACTTGTTCAAATGTTTTCCATAGGATTCACTCGCCAACTTTTTTGTTGATCCAAAAACCCTTTTTACACATGATACAGGTGAACAGGATGAAGCAAGGAAAACATAGGAAATGCCTTAGAAGAAAACAAAGAAGCTTAGATTGATGTTTAGGTCATGATGTAATTATGTTTGTAAATTTCCATTAAATTGTATTAATGAATATGAAACGTTAAAATAAATGTCATGAGCTTTAATGATAACCCAATCATGCCCTGATCACCTTTTCCGCTGCGGGTCGGGGTGTGACAGCCTACTCATACCGATCAAATGTACACCATTATACACAACTATTTAGTGAATTTTATAGTGTGAAAAATGAAATTTAAAATAATAAAGTTAAATTTTATAGTGTGAAAAATGATTAAAGTAATAATAAATGTAAGAGTAAACTGTCATTTTGATCCTTAAGGTTTGGGCAGTTTTGGCACTTTAGTCCAAATCTCAAACCTTTTGCATCTGGGTCCCTGTGGTTTCAGTTTTATTGCCATTTTGGTCCAAAAATGAAATCAGGTCAGATTTCTCAAAAAAATCCTGCTATTTTGTCTTTTTCCTCAGGGGCAAATTGGTCATTTTAAGCATTAATATATATATATATATATATATTATATATATAAACACCCATCTATCTCTCTATACACCCATCTGTCTCTCTCTCTCTTATCTCTTTCCTCTCTCTCGAACACTACCACCGCCACCTCCTTCCCCCTTCTTACCACCGCCACCTCCTTCCCCTTCTCACCACCGCCACCACTAAATTTGATGATGCACTATGTTATTTGCTGAGTCATAACTCACCCCTCTCTCATATTTCATTCATCCCACGATACATTGTCAGCCAAACTTATACATCTTTCCGAAAACCCCTTTTTAGTTAGGGTTTTGTTGAGTGGGTTTGAATCTTTAGTTAGGGTTCTTGAATTATCGACAGAGAGGAGAGAAAGAAGAGAGACGGATTGGTGTTCAGAGAGAGAGAGACAGAGGGTGTTTATATATATATATATATATTAATGCTTAAAATGACTATTTTGCCCTGAGGAAAAAACAAAATAGCATGATTTTATAAGACAAATATGACCTGGATCCACTTGTGGACCAAAATGGCAATAAAACTGAAACCACAGAGACCCAGATGCAAAAGGTTTGAGATTTGGACTAAAGTGGCAAAACTACCCAAACCTGAAGGACCAAAATTGCAGTTTACTCTAAATATTGTATCAAAAGAAGTTGTATACATATTTATTCCAATTATTTTGAAATATATTATAATGAAGTGATAATGAAACCCCATGGTTGTAAATTGTAATACAAGCCCATGTTCCACATGAACGTGACAAGCATTTATCAAAATAGAAAGGGTCCAATTACAGATATATGGATCTATGCGTAATCTTATTTATTGTATTTTTTTTCATTATTTTGAATTAAAGAAGAAACCATCCCTAGTGGCAGTCACATCTCTTTGATTAATAGTACGCATGTGTTAAATTGTTGGAAATATTCTATTATGTTAGTGTCTTAAACAAATTGACATTGGTTTAGCATCTATGTATCAGTCATGTCAGGGATCGAATATTACAATTTAAGGAGGTATGGCATTGCTGCGCTTGTTTGCTTTCAAGTTAAAGCTTGTTCTATTAGGCAATTCTAAATTGTCATTTTCTTTTACTTACTTTTATATGTTTGGTAAGTGAGACCCTCTACAATGGCTCGTAAAATACCTGCAAGTGTGGGGTGTAAATCAAGGCTTTAACTAAACTTTCAAGGGATGCATTTGGATTTTTTACCTATAACCTTTTCTAAGTGGGGCGCCCGCCCACCAAAGCTTGCACTTGGGTCCGCCCCGGGTACCCGGCGGACTAAACGTGTCCACATCCATGGGTGTTAGTGAAGGTGGTATAGGCATGGTTGTAAAAACCCTGACTAGTTTCTGATTAATCGCCGATTAATCACTAATCGAAGGTTCACCATTAATCGCTAGGCCGTCAATCACAATCCTATTCTGGAAAAATTTTGGCTAGATTTTGACCAAATTTCGACCGAAACGTGTAAATTCCCACCAATTACTTTAAAAGATGGGTCAATGAGAGGTTAAAACATGTCTACTTGGAAAAACTATACATAAAAATATTTGTGTATGTATATAACTAGAAATTAATTTATAAAAATCTCAATCCAATTAATTCTGACTAATCCCTGTTAATACTGATTAATCACTAGTCCGGCAGGGATGAAAGTTAGAAGGGGTCGGGGGCACTGCTAGTCAGTAACTCACCGACTGACTAGCGACTCTTACAACACTGGTATAGGTATGAGTTATATTTGTACGGTTTTGTTTAAAAGTTGGTAAAAAAAATTGTGAAAACTATATATTGACTGGTAAAATATTATGGTTTTAAGAATTGTGGAGTCGCTTGCGTTTTTAGAATTTGTTGATTGCACATGTCCTATAACGATTACTATTTGTATTTGTATTTATATTGTAGAGAGGGTGTGAGTTGTTGGTTGGCACGTGGACACTTGGCGGTGGGGCCGGACTTAGTTCTGCCGAACCAAACACTTTAACTTTACCCCGTGCAAGCCAGCTGGGTCTTAAGTTTGACAGCTCAGACTTTCATCTCTTCAGATTCCCTCCCTATTAAATCAACTCTTTCATTTCATTTCATTTCATTATGTTACACAAATCGCCATGTTCTTCTAATTATATTACACTTTTGACTTTGCCAACATTTTTATTTTACCAGACTAGTTTACTATTGTATCATGTGGAGACTCCACATGATATACTCTCTTGACTTTGCCACAGTGGAGTATATCGTTTTCCTAAAAAATAATATCATTAACTATAGAAGATTCACAATATATAAAAGTTAATTATGAAATGTAAAAAGTTATACAATGCATACAAGAAGTCTCCTAAATATAAAACTATACAAAGACACATGAATCATAAAATCTAACACAGTGTCGGAAAAAAAAGACACAAGAACACATGAATCATAAAATATAACACAATGTCGAAAAAAAAGACCAAATGATGTAAATATATAAAAAAAGACACAATGATGTAAACATAAATTCTAAAATCTACAAGCTAAACATCTAAAAACAAAAATCTAAAATCTCACATCATAGAGTTTGACGAGACGATTCCAATGCCGCTTGAACGAGGACAATCTGAATTCGTTTGATACCCTTATTACGACTCTTCTTATTTTTAGAACACTTTGTATTTGATACTAACCCTATAATGAACCCGACCCTGAAAATATAAAATCCAATATATAAACTACTTAAACAACTATAGGTGCTATAGCTCTTAACTATGCAATTAATCATACAAGTAACCATAAAGGGTGAAGGGAGTGGGCGGCAAACCCAGTCGGCAACCGGTTTACCGCACAGTAACACCGCCGCGTTGGGTTTTGCCGCTCGGTAAACTTAGGCTTGCGGCAAACCTTTCCGATTCGGTGAAGGTGTGTTTGTTGTTGTTGTTTGTTATTAAAATTTAAAAAAAAACATTTTTTTCAAAACCCACATGTGTTTAACCATTGTCAACACTTTCACCATAGTTTAAACTTTTTTGGTCAAATAACATGGCACTCTTGATTGTTTGATTTTAAAGTTTCAAGTTTTTAACCACTCCCTTCACCCTAAGCTTCAAAAATAAATAACAATTAACTTTTACCAAACCCTTCCTGAAAATAATCTGATGACGTCTACAGTAAAGACATAAAGTACAGTAAACGCACCTTAAACTACTGTCTGTTGGACAAAAAAAGGAAATGTTACCTGTACATAATCTAACAACTTTGTCATTTTTCATACTAACCTGACTAGCGCGCGTGTAGCTACAAGACCCTGTTTACATTTGTTCCCGCGCGTGGCATTTGGAAAAGTATGCAGGCACCCCTGTATATATACATACAAAGTCGTAGAGAGAGAGAGAAGGAGAGGAGAGGCACAACCACCCTCCATCGTAATTGTAAATGATATATATAAATATATATTAACCGACGGCGGTGAAAGATGAAGATGACGTGTGGCAACCGGTTTCCAAACGGAGATGTTATCACCGTCATCCTATTCCTCTCTCTCCCGTTGCTGGGCTACGGAATCCGATATTTCCCGACGAACAACGGCTTCACGGAGGCACCGGAGTACCGTAACGGCGTCGAATGCTCCAACACAACCATCCACGTGGCAATGACACTCGACTCCGAATATCTTCGCGGCTCAATCGCCGCCCTCCACTCCCTTCTCCGCCACGCTTCCTGCCCTCAAAACCTCTTCTTCCACCTCATCACCGCCGAGTTCGACCCGTCCACCCCCCGCGGGTTGACCCGGATCCTCCATAAAACCTTCCCTTCTCTCACCTTCAAACTCTACATTTTCAGAGAAGACTACGTCATCAATCTCATTTCATCGTCAATCAGGGTCGCTCTCGAGAACCCGCTTAACTACGCCCGAAACTATCTGGGCGAAATACTCGACCCGGGTGTAGAACGAGTCATATACCTCGACTCCGACGTCGTTTTGGTGGATGACATACAGAAGCTATGGAACATCACCATACACAACAACCGAGTGATCGGAGCTCCGGAATATTGCCACACAAACTTCACCAAATACTTCACACAGAGGTTCTGGTCCGACCCGGTATTATCTCGGGTATTCTCATCTAAAACCCCGTGTTATTTCAACACCGGTGTAATGGTAATGGATATGGTGAAATGGAGAACCGGAAACTACCGGCGGAGGATTGAGAACTGGATGGAATTGCAGAGGAAAAAGAGGATTTATGAGCTGGGTTCGTTGCCGCCGTTTCTGCTGGTGTTCGCCTGAAACATTGAGCCGATTGACCACCGGTGGAACCAACATGGGCTTGGGGGTGATAATGTGAAAGGAAGCTGCCGGGGGCTGCATGCGGGTCCGGTGAGCTTGTTGCATTGGAGCGGTAAAGGGAAACCTTGGGTCCGACTGGATGAAGGGAGACCTTGTCCTTTGGATTATCTATGGCAGCCGTACGATCTTCATCGCCGTAATCATCCCTTGGATTCGTAAAAAGTAGCATCATATATAATTGTTGTTTGTAATTTTTGGTGTGTACAGAAGAAGGAATACATACAATTTCGGAGTTATTTATTTATTTACATAATAATACAAAGATTTGTAATAGGAAATTAGAGGGTGTGTTTTCATGTCATAAATTTTTTTGTATCTTATAAAACAAATCACATTCATTCTATGTTGTAGCGTCGAGAAAATCCTAAAAGCGAATACAGTATCTGTACTGATGTTACTGAAACGTTATTGATTCTGTTCGTCAGGGTAAAGTTTTAAAAAATTAACCATTGTTTCATGTTTGAATAAAACTTGTATCGAATTACAAATAAAAGGACGTAGCATCGTTATATTCCAAACTTTATATAATGTAATAATATATTACTATCATACCAAAATGGTAAGTAGCGTCACTTTATATAAAGAGAAAACTGAACCATAAGCATAAGGTATTTTTGATGACATATACGTTTGTGTTTTTTTTTTAATTTAAAGCTCGGTTTAGAGTAATTTGTATCGATACGTAGATAAAAATAGTCATGTCGCAACAACAAAGTTAGATATTTATAAATAAGCATCAGCTTGTCGCTATGGTCTATTTGGAATTATAGTAACGAAAAGGGTAAACGGCATCAAAGTATAAAAAATGCCTAAATGTGAGTAATTTTGATAACATGTATGTTTGTGCTTAAATCGCTTGTATATTACTACTCATAATTCGGCTTCGATAACTAATACATTACATCGTCATAATCAGAATTTCATAAAATATCGTAATTTAAAAGTTATATGAAAAAAGATATAGTTAAAGTTAATAATAATAATAATAAGATAATAGGTTTTTTTTTTATCTATCTGCAACTCTCATAAAAGTAACTTGATACAGATATATTCTATAAAGAAGACAGATAGAAGAAAAACTTATGTTTGATATATTAAATAAAGAGAGACAGATAGAAGAAAAACTTATGTTTTTATATTTCGAATTCAACTCTTAATGATGTGCACTCCCCGACATTAACATTGCTTCTGAGTTTTGACTTTCAAGTCTTAAGCTTCAAGCAACTGACTCCAGCCATTAATGTTTTATATCTAACAAGGTCTTATTATTTAGTAATGGGAGTTGAATAAAAAATAAATAAACATAATGTAATGAGAGCTAGTAACCTTAAAAGGTGATATTCAAACATCAAGAAATGATCAAACACCATGTGGCAAAGGTGTCACATATAAGTTATAATGAAAACAATATAATTATAATTTGTATAAAACTTATATAATTGGTGTATTTTTATTATGATATAAGAAGCTCACACAACTAGTTGAATTTATTATAAAAACTGGTCTAGTAAAACTAAGCTGCCATAATAGTTCATGTATTACACAAGTTGAATACTTAAAAACATATAATACACAAATATATATGTTTTTTATATGACTTATATTATGTATTACATTACATATAATAGCGTATATAAATAATATTATTTTTATTATTGTGTATCTTTTAAATATAACTTTTATTTAAAGTGAATGAAAATAAATTTATTGATATGTTATAAATTATATTTGCTATCGTTGTTAATAAATGTTATGGAGATTTAATTAATAGTTGGTTACTTTAAAATTATTGTATAAGTTAACGGTTTATATATGATGAATAAAATATTTTCATAACTAGTGGTAAATTTACTATGTCATAAATAGGTAAAAATAAGTTAATAATACTAAAATAGTATTAAGTTAGTATTTTCTACTTTAAGGTTTTTTGTAATTTTTGAAGGTACACAATGATGTTTTCTATAATTTAGTCGTATTTGTAAATTCATGATTTAAACTTAAGTTTTATATTATTTAAATAAGCTTTTAAGCGTTACGAACTAGTATATCACTTAATATATTAAAAGAAAACATATTCAAAAGTGTTTAAGAGATAATGATACCGTATTTTTTAAATACTTGTTAAAACATGTATAACACAATGGTCGACATATTACACGCCAACCCCCTTTTGCTCATTTGACGTATATGGAAGTGTATGTTGGTAGGCCTTAGTGTATACTCTTGTAGGCGATCATATAATACGCTAGTCGAAGTATTAATCGCAAGTTACATGTCACTTTGGTCCTTTTTATGATTTAAACATGCAAATCAACTCATAATCACACGCATATTGATATACAACATCTGTAACACAAATTTGATGTAAATTCATTAAGTTCCATTTGTCTCACCATGCAAGAACCATTTTTCTCTCGTGTTGTTCATCTCAAAATTCAAGTTTATAACTTCATATCACAAATACTTAATTAATAACACATCTTTCTAAAGGTCCATGGCAAGTCTCACACTTCATAAATAACATATAACCCTGAGTTTCATCAAGTTTGATAAAAAATTATAAAAATATCCACATGACTCAACTTTAATTTGCCTTCAACAATAAACAGCATGCCTAACCATTTACTATACGTCAAGAAACATGGCCTCCCTTTTTTTTAATTTGATTTTGTTTTATTTAGCTTTGATAGCATATCAAGTCCCTCAAGTATCATTTGTCATTAATATTCACCTCAAATTTAATATTAAACTCCTACTACCCTTATGCTAACATAATTCTACCATTTAAACCATTAAGGTCTTAACAACATAACCACAATACTATATAAAGTCTCTAAAACCTTAAAAATAACCCAAATAATTAGTTTTACAACATTAACCCAAAATATGCTACAAGTTACTGGCTCATATAATATGGTAAAAAAAAAACAAAAAAAAAAGTGAGCATGACCTTGTGACAAACGTCATGGGCGTTTTGCTCAGCTCTTGGATCCAAATTCCATCATTTGGAGTCTCAAAATGGCTTTTTCTTTATTTTTACAATTTTGATTTGTTTTGTTTTGATCGTAAAAAATGTATAAAAGTGTGAAACGTATTAATTCATGTGTTTATTTAGTCATTTATTTCAAGGTTTTAGAGCGTCAACTTTTAAAATTTTAAAATTTGGTTACCTAATAATAAACAATATGATAATTTATATATTAAGAAACTTGATATGATTGTTTTATTTACTTAGAAATATGTCAATTTTCCCTTAAAATGGTTCTCTTTATTTACTTATTTATTTGTATTTTCAATTTGCCTCAGCCGTTTGAATTATAACCATGTATGAGAAAAGATTTTAAATACACAACTTTTTACCATTCTATGACTTATGGATATGTTAGAGTAAGTTTTTTAAAAATGTTTAAATCCTTTAAATGACCATTCTATGACTTATGGATATGTTAGATTAAATTTTTTTTAAATGTTTAAATTCTTTAAATGAAAAAGTTGACTTGAACCAAAAGAAAGAATGTCAATTCTTTTGGGAGGATTCATCCAAAGGAAGAGTTCATCACATGCCAATGACATTTGGGATTCCATGGAATCACATTCCAGTGCCCATAAATTGCTTTCATGGCAAGGAAGATACTTCTAATGTTACAACTTACACGCATGGTATTTGGAATCCAAGGATCGGCTCATCTTTATTCATATATCTAAGAGGGTAAGAAATAATGTTAAAAATCCCATCGCTTTTCATCCCACTCTACATCTACTTTATTTATATTTGAAGAGATTGGATGTAACAACTTGTATTTTGTAATTTATAATAATGATAATAAATAATATAATTACAGTTGTTGAAGGAAAATATATATTAATGTCATTTTCTAGCAACTAGTATGTTTGTTTATGGGAGATCACAATTTCATCTACTCAATTTTATTTATAATAAATCACCTATAAATCTTAACTCATTACAACAGTTTATAAGTACAGTGTTTTTAAACTTTTATTTCATGTGATTTTTTTCTGTCGGGCAAAAACGTGAAATCATGCTTTTGAAAACGCAGTCTTGAAATATTTATAAGTCAACTTAGGAAGTATTTATTAGGGTAAATATTATACGTTTTCTACTTTATGTTAATACCCTGTTTTCAGACGGTGTATTTTAGCGGTAAATTGATGAGTGTTACTTAATGTTATAAAATCTTGCATGTTACGTACGTCTATTGGCCCTAACCAAGTTAACTTTTATCATTAAATCCCATAAGACACTTGTCCTACTCCAACTTAGGTGATGATGCTTTGGGGTGGGATCTTTGGTGCAAGTGGGTGGTGGTTGCGTTAGGCGTGGTGTTGGGGTCTTTGGTGGGTGGGTGGTGATGGTGAAGGTTGAGTTGGTGTGAGGGTGGGTTGGTGGCGATGAGGTTGAGGTGGGGGGGGGTGTGAAGGTTATGGGTGGTTGTGGTGGTGTTGAGTGTGTGTGGTGTAAGACAGAGAGATAATGATGGTAAAGGAGTTGTAGAGAGAGATAAATATTAATAATATAAAAATAATAATAATAATAATATATTATTATTATTATTTTATTATTATTATTATTAGTATTATTTAAAAAATTGTTTTATATTTTTAAATAATATTAGCATGAGGTTTTTTATTCTTCTCATGCTTATTGGGTTTTTTGTATTCCATGAAGCTAATTTAACTTTTTTTAAGTGATAGAATATGTTCTTACGGTTTATAGGATAAATACGGTTTGTACAAGAACTAACCCCACATACATAAATGGCCCTTCAGTTATTAAAGGGTAAAATTGTCAATTCAAACAATTGGCCCTTTAGTGGAAGTTAGTCTTAAGACCCAACATTGTTACAAAATTAAAACCACAAAACCCAAACATTTTAATTTCAAACCTTAGTACCAAAAAGTGTTACGTGGGCCTAACCATAAGAATCGTCTGTGTGATTAACTTTATTATACGTATAACATTTCCCGCACAACCTTTACAGTACCCTTTTGGGGACCAAAAATAAGATCAAGGTCGGTCCATTGGAGGGCTAGGTGGACCACTGGCGCGAGCCCACTTTCCTATGGACCCAAAAAAATATTGTATTTTTTATGTATTTTATACATATAACACATCTTTTTAAAAAAGCATACAATTAATTTTTTAAGTTAAAAGCGAAAATATATTTAACCCGTTAACTTGTTCTATTTAGTTTAGGCTCTTATAAAAAAAAATAAACTCAATTCTCATTTAACCTAACTAAACCCAATAACATTTTAAAATTTAAACCCATTTAAAAAATCGCTAAGGGTGCAAACGAGCCGAGCGGCTAGCGAGCTACTCTAGATTAGCTCGAGAAAAAGCTCAAAACGAGTTGAGCCTTACCGAGCCCGAGTCGAGCCTTACCGAGCCTGAGTCGGGCATTATTGAACCCAAGCCGAGCTTGAGTCTAAAACAAAACTCGTTTATTTATCCCAAGTTCGAGCCTAGCATGTGAAGCTCGTCAGACTCGTGGAGCCTTAGCATAATTTTTGTTTTATTATTATTTAATAACATTTGCCCCTTATTTGAAATTGTCTAATAAAAGAGCCGAGCCTAGCTTATTTAAACTTATTTACGAGTCGAGTCCGAACAAAAAAATATAAGCTTGTTTAGTAAAACAGCCCGAACCCGAGCTTCACTTATCAACCTTGCAAACCTAAACGGGGATGTTATTTATATTATTTTTATTTAATAGATAATAAACTAGCCGAGCCCGAGCTTGAGAAATTACCAACTAGCCGAGAGTTCTCACAAGTTAATCGAGCTCGGGATCGGTACGACTTGTTTGCACACCTAAAAACACAAAGGCTAAAAGTCTAAAAATTTATAGGAGCAACAAGTTGGCAAAAGTAGTCTAAAGGCCCCTCTTTTGGGACCCATTTATTCAACTCGCCCAGGCCTTCCGAATTTTCAAGGTTTCTCAGGATCCGCATTGCCGAATTCCCATGGTTTTTCAAGGACGAAACTAGAGAAGATATTTTGAAGACCTGGAGAATAATTGACTCAATTCATGCGTAGGGGGTGAGGCTACCCTAGCGGGTAGGCCTCGCGGCTTCGTTACCGCACTGTAACAACCCCTTGGGTAACCAAGACGCCTTTGTTCTCCAATTTACCTTTGCCGCATGAAACAAAATCAAAAAGTGGTCGTTGGACTTTAAATAGTCATATATTTTAGAAAACATTATTTAATTGTTATAGAAAACATTATAAATAAACCCCCCCCCCCCCCCCCCCCCCCACACACCATTTTTCATAAACCTTCAAACTTTTTCACTTAAATCTTTACCATTTTCGCTCAAATCTTCAAATCGTCAAACGTGATCGCATACAAGGTAAAGAAAATCTTATGAATGATTATTTTGTTGATGAACCAAAGTACGATCATGATACATTTCGCTACCGGTTTCGTATGTCGAAACACTTATTTTTAAAATTTGTTGGTGATGTGGAAGCACAATATCATTGGTTTCAAGAGTAAAAGACGGTGGGTTGAAAAAGAGTTTTACGGCAATACAATACATCCACCCGGAAACAACATCCGCCATGAAACAAAAAAAAAATTATAGCCTGTGATATCTTGGAGGTGGGATAAGGCTTAGGGACCATTTGGTCCTAAGTTCGGTTCCCACAAGGACGGTTTTCCAAGGTTTATTGGCTTTCCTCCTGAATATGTGTTTATATGCATTATTGCCTAATGGAGATGGATATGATCGGGTGGTTCCGTTGGTGGCACGATGATACTCCAGTGGTCCGTCAGTCATCCAAATTTGCCGTTAAAAAGAAAGAAGTAACACTCCCGGCGAGGGAGACAAGTATTTATAGATTTCCGAAAGGACTTCTCGAGAATGCCTAAATTTTTTTATAACGTCGTGAATCAATTGTACGGTGATGATTTTTTCCATAGGCCAAGAAGCCACGATGTAGCGATTTTGTACAAAAAACACCGAAGAAAAACACCACATTCCTCGGATGTTAGGTAGCATCGATTGTACACATTTTGTTTGGAGGATGTGTCCCAAACCGTTACGAGCCCAATATATGAAAGGTGATCACCAATACCCAACAGTCATGGTCTAAGCGGTTGCATCACAAAATTTATGGTTTTGGCGCGCGTAAAGTGGTTCGCCCCGTTTCACTCAACGACATCAATGTTCTCCAAACATCTCCAATATTTCTAGCTCAACGAATAGAACCGCACCTAAATATCCATTTCAAGTGAATTGACATACATACAAACATGGATACTATCTAACTGACGGGATCTATCCTACTTGGTCAATGTTTGTGAAAACGTTCACATATCCGGTTGATCCGAATGAAAAGAAGTTCAAGAAATTGCAATAAGGGGCAAGAAAAGATGTGGAGCGTGCTTTTGGTCTGCAAAAGGGAAAATAAGGCATACTTAAGAGACCCATGCGTGCTATGACTATAGAAAAAATTACTAGTGTGACGTATACGTACATGATACTGCACAACATGATCTTAAAGGATGGCGAAAATGCATTCTCACCGGTCCATCTCGGATCCTGTCGTCCTACCTGTTTTTGACAATGATGCTCTTTGTGAGTTGATGGATCGAGATACGCATTTTCGACTTAGAAATGGTCTTGTTTCATTCATCCACATGTGTACACATCCACACAACCATGCAAAATCGAGGGCGATGGGAGCCGGGAGGCATGGAGTTGTTTCTCAGTTGTTAGTAGCTCTCCATTTTGTTCTGGTTCGGTCATTATTAGGTAGCGGGTAATTAATGGTGTTAGTGGTAGTGTTGCTTTACTCAAAACAGCGTGATGAATACTAATTTGCAAGTGATTGAATAAAAAATGTACATATCTACAAAGTTGCCTCGTCTTTTTTTTTTTTTTTTTTCATAAAGTGACGTCGTTTACTCTTTTTATTGTTTTAATAATATAATATAACATTTTATAAAATTTCATCGTTACGACGTGGTTATTCTTTATCTATGATTCGATAAATGTTTAGTTCAAATAAGGTCAAACTAATTGTTTTTTTTTCTTTTGTTTTTTTAACCGTAACGAACCCAACCAATACTGTCAATACAACATCGGTACCGGTACGTCATTTTTTCTATGGTTTTCTTGACGTATCGCAACATAGTATATTTTTGTTTCGTAAGCTATAGTGAATGTAAGTAACCCAACCGATACCAACCGAACAACATCGGTACCGGTACTGGTATTTGTTTTTTTGGTTTTCTGTAAATGTAAAACAAGTACTGATATCCTTTTGTCATATCTCTTTTGGTCTTTATAACGACTGTCGGAATCGTATCGGTACCGTAACAACGAAACAAATTCCAACCAAAAGCCTTTTGCGGTACACGGATGATCCTACTAGTTATTAAACATTTAAATATCTTCCATTCTGAAAAAGAAAAAAAAAGAAAATTTGTATTTGAAAAATAATAACATAAAAGTTCAGATAGTCGTAGAAGAACATCAGAAAAACAAACCACACGTAATTATCACCTAAATTGATTTAATAAAATAAAAATATTTTTTATAAACCAATTTTCTTTTTGTGACATATATTTTTTTCACGCATATAAAAATGTCACTATTTAAATTTGGCTACCAAATGGAGTATACAACGGTAGACATCAACCACCTAAGTTTTTACGTATCCTTGACACATCTTGACCATTAATCTGAAATGCCTTTTTCAAGATATCATCAGGAATACTTGGATGTGTGTGAGGTGGCACAAGCCCATTTCCAGCTATATCAACCCGAGCCATTGTTAACCCAAGGGTGTTCATTCCAGGCAGGTTTCGAATGTTTGTGAGCGTGACATTAAGTGACACGCACCTTTTATTTCAAAACACATACCTCCTTGTTTATACCAACATTTGTTTAAAAGACAAACCCCTTTACCAATACCCTTTTGTAAAAAAACAAATACCAATCAATAACCAAACGATGTACGTTCCTACAAAGAAATTCAAACTTAGGTAAAATTTCATTCAAGAAACACCTGGGTTTGCAGTTGATAATTCTATGGTTGACCATAGGATGTAAAATTTTCTGATATGGCAGCTTCATGTTTAAATGTAAACGAATTTCTATTTAGTTCTGTTTTCACATCTCATACGCATTCATAATCAACACCCCAGCAACACGCGGGTTGGCGTGAACTCGTACATAAATACATGGAGCCATAGCCCACATACATATAAATATATAATGGCCTAATAATAGTTAGGACTTAGGCGACTCATTAATGACAAAATTTTAAAATTAAAATTAGATGAGAAGAATTTGAATAGGATCTTCTATCATACTTTATTACATGGGTCCTTCAATTTATAAAAAAAATATGTTCGTTAAGCACTAAAATTAATAAACATCAAATATTCACTTATATATATATAAGAATGAATGTATTTATACCCGGCATAGTAACATAAAGAGATACCGTAAAACCATGAAAAAATTAACGTTGAAACGTCAACATACGTAATTTTATATAAGAAAAGCGAAACTAGAACGTCATTGACAACCTTCGTAAAACCAAATGACATACAGTGCAAGATTTTACAATAAGTACAAAACACATCAATTTTAAAGACAAAGGACACTGCCTGAAACTTGGTATAAAAATAAAGGGAAAAAATAATTACTCATATACATACATACATGCATGCATACATACATGCATACATAAATGCATGCATACATACATACATATATACATACATACATACATGCATGCATGCATGCATGTGTATACATACATACATACATACATACATACATGTGTGTGTGGGTGTGTGTGTGTATATATATTAAGTTTATAATTTATTTTTAAATGAATGGATACCCTTGTTTTACATGATTTAACGAAAAAAATCAATTGGGTTAGGTCAAAAGGACAAACTATATAAGATTTGGAATTATAAAGTACATATCTTTTCAATTTTGAAGGCAAAGAACATACGTTGAAATTTGGTATATACGTAAAGGACAATTTTTATAATTTATTGCTGAAAAAAAATTAATAGTTAGGACTTAGGCGACTCATTAATGACAAAATTTTAAAATTAAAATTAGATGAGAAGAATTTGAATAGGATCTTCTATCATACTTTATTACATGGGTCCTTCAATTTATAAAAAAAAAATATGTTCGTTAAGCACTAAAATTAATAAACATCAAATATTCACTTATCTATATATAAGAATGAATGTATTTATACCCGGCATAGTAACATAAAGAGATACCGTAAAACCATGAAAAAATTAACGTTGAAACGTCAACATGCGTAATTTTATATAAGAAAAGCGAAACTAGAACGTCATTGACAAACTTCGTAAAACCAAATGACATACAGTGCAAGATTTTACAATAAGTACAAAACACATCAATTTTAAAGACAAAGGACACTGCCTGAAACTTGGTATAAAAATAAAGGGAAAAAATAATTACTCATATACATACATACATGCATGCATGCATGCATACATACATGCATACATACATACATAAATGCATGCATACATACATACATATATACATACATACATACATCATGCATGCATGCATGCATGCATGTGTATACATACATACATACATACATACATGTGTGTGTGGGTGTGTGTGTGTATATATATTAAGTTTATAATTTATTTTTAAATGAATGGATTAAAATACCCTTGTTTTACATGATTTAACGAAAAAAATCAATTGGGTTAGGTCAAAAGGACAAACTATATAAGATTTGGAATTATAAAGTACATATCTTTTCAATTTTGAAGGCAAAGAACATACGTTGAAATTTGGTATATACGTAAAGGACAATTTTTATAATTTATTGCTGAAAAAGAATTAACCTGTTCGAATATATATTTTTTAAAAGAAAATTAATGTTTGGAAATTAAAAGAAATAGAAGTTAAAAGAATGATTTTGATAAAGAAAAAAAAGTCAAAACTTAAAGTGGCCAAGATAAATATATTTAAACTCTTGTGGTCAAAATGAGAAAACCCAACAGTATATTATTATTCCTTTAAGTTGGTTTTTAATATATAAAGTTTAAGAAAAAGAAAACCATGTTTGGGAATTAAAAGAAATAGAGGTTAAAAATATCATTTTGAGAAAGCACAGAAAAAAGTCAAAATTTAAAGTAGCCAAGATAAAAATATCTGAACTTTTATGACCAAGAAAATCTAAAAGATATTATTCCTTTAAGTTGGTTGTTAATATTGAAAAAAAAAATATATAATATAAACATTAAAAAGACTTAAATATACATTATAATCATCAAATTATTTTTTTCTATAATATATGTGGGGATATTAATAGTGTGAGAAGGTAATGGGCTTGGACAAACCATCTAGAACTGGATCTCCTTATTTAATTAACGTGTCTCACATTCACCATGATCTATATTGTAATTGTTCATGAGCCTAAATACAAAACATCACCCGATAAAGCAATGTTACAAGGCACGGTCGGTTCAACAACTTTTGTGGCCTAAGGCAAAGTAAAAATTGGAGGCCTTTTCCAAAAAAACACTATTTGAGAAAAACCCTCCTCCTTCACCGGGACTTAGGACCGGCAAAATAAACTAAAAAGGCTTAGGACCGGCAACTTTACGATATCTATTTGACATTGTAAACCTATCACAATTAGTAAATTATATCACATATTCACAAAGCACACTCAACACAAATTTCAGTTACGGCTAAGGGCTTCAAAAACTAGTAAAGTAACTTCGATTAGGAAATTAGGGACTAATATCATAAAATTCAATTGGGCAATTAGAGAAATAGTAATTAATGTACCTTAATTTTGAATCAAAGTCACCTGTTCACCACTCAACAACTTCGCCTCAAAGGCCTTCAATTTCGTCACTAAAGCCTTAGAATTTCAAATAGAGATTGAATGAATAGATGAACGATGATGAATTGTGGCAGAAAAATAGTCAAACAGAGAACACTTTCCGAACTCACGTGACAAAACAATGAACTCCGTCTTATTTAAAGGGTCAGAAGATGATTTCACGACAGTTGTGGATTATGAATAATGATGATTTACGGCGGCTCTTTCGTTCTATCTCTCTCTGATAGCGCCATTCCAGGCGATGATTTCTTTCCCCGTGTATTTTATCCATTGCAGCCCAGCCCATATATCCTATATAATTTCTTTCTAAAGCTGGAGGCCTTATAGATTTGGAGGCCTAAGGCCCAACCCTCAAAATACTTGGGCTTTGGCCGGCCCTGTTACAAGGCGTATACTATTATTCCGCATGTTTATTTCCCCCTCTTTTTGTTCATACATTTTGAATTCATCTTCAAATTCCGATATCCTATTTCTTGTTAGACCACAATCTATGACTTCTATAGCTTAAATTATAGAGTCAAAACCAATTTTCTCATACATTTGATTTTTAATTACAAATTCAGAAATCGCTTTCTGATGGACATCAATAAACACAAATCATTTATCAAGATGGCGATGGTTCATAAATCAGACATATTACCATTATGAAGAAACACTAGATCGAGATCAATCATAATAGATTTAGATCTGGGAATAGGGTTTCTGCATAAAAAGGTTAATCTCCTGTTTGATTATTGATGGATAAAACTTCGTCGGAAATCACTGCAAGACAGAATACCGTCGTTAGCCTCGCCACAGGAGAACGGGGGTTCTCTCTGTAACCACCCTCTGGCGTGAGAATAAGTATAGTGACTTGAAGAAGACGAAGTATAAAGTGTAAGTAATTGAGAGGGAATGAAAACAGTGGCGGATCCAGAAACTTATTCCGAGGGGTTCACTTTTTTAAATGTTTCAATTTCATATGTCCGAACATAAAAAAATTTCGGGTCGGTTTGATGGCTCGGGTCAGGTAAGGATTATCACATAACAAAAATACGATGCAATAATAATCGTCATGATAAATTTAAGAACACGTAATATAAATAAGACGGTCTTTACGAATAAAAAAACATATGTATAGTTGTTCCATACGAGGTTTCATCTTTTGAAACGTTTCACACTTGTCACACAAAGGACGGCTTGCGTCGTTAACTTCGAGAAAGTAGATTCACAAAATAGTTCCCAAGAATGTACCGATGGCTCCTCAGATGGGATGTCTTGTTCCGGTGACAGGGGGACTTTTCATATGCGGTTTGCAACTCCAACAGTAGTGCACAAGCAACTTCTAGTGATTCGGGAAACTCGTCGCACAACTGGGTTGCCGCTATTTGCAACAACTTGCCAATCCTATATGCTTTGATTTCATCCATACATTGTTCAATTTTAATCAGGAAAGAAACATTCTATCATCAAGTGATGAAAATTGATCATGCAATTGGGTTTAAACCACTAGTTCACATTTTTTATAGGAACTAGATTTTGTTATATCATTCATTGGTGTTAGAGATGTTATATTAGCTGGAGTTAGCAGTGAGCTTTTTAGAATCCTTATGCAAATTATTACCGGTCGTCGGACACTACAAGAAAAGCACATTGACGCTTTTGCCGTGATTCGAGGATGGGGTTTTTAAGATGTGGTTGTAGTTTTGGCAACAACAAATCCGGGGAGACCGAAGTTGTTAAAGCGACTAACGTGTAACACTACGTGTTTTTACGTCCAATATTTTTCCGATACGTGTCCCGGTAATCCGTATGTGTATTTTACGCTAAAACGGGAGGGACCAAGGTTTGTCGAATCGCTTATCCTATCCTCGTTATGTTTTAGAATGAAGTAGAGGGGCCAAAAGTGCAAGAAATAAGAGTTATATGAGCCAAAAGAGTACATGGACTGAAATTGCCAAGTTGTAAACTTGAATGGCTGACCCGAAGCGCGGTCGCGGGCCGCGACACACCTGGGCTCACACCTCTCGCGCCCCACGAGAGGGTGCCAGCGACAGAAAACCCACAAATTCGTGGCAGCTTGCATGTTCTGCACATTTTCACGAGTTTGCCACCTTCTAGCACCCAAGACACGTATCTTGACACTTGTACTCATCCTACATCAGTTCTAAACACCTGGTAACCCCCTTGATCAGATCCTTGGTCATTTAAGTGGTGAAATTGAGTTGCAACACACTCTTTAACATCACCAAGTGCACCAAGGTCTTGCTTGAGGAGCTTCTGATCATATCCAGGCATTCCAAATCGTTCCTAGCATTCTCTTGAACTTATTGTAAGTCTCAATCCCTACTAAGTCGATTATTTATAGCCATTTGCTCCAAACAAAGCCTTGTCGTAAAAACGCCTTGACTTTGCTATAAATCCGTGTATACTCCACCATTGTGCGTAACGAAAGTTCCTACGTGCTCATAATGATGGAGGTAATAAACCCTCAAGAGGGCATTTTTAGATTTTCACGTATTCATGGCCAATTGACGAGTCAACCGAAAAGTCAATAAAAGTCAAACTGAGCAGTTTTTTGTAAAATTCATAACTAACGATCTGGATGTTATAAAATATGTTTTAAAGCATTAATAACCTTAAAAAGTATTTGAACATATGGCAATAGGTTTGGTTCGTCAATTTTTGGTCTAGGCTCGGTTTGTAACCCAAAGTCTCAAACAGTTGACTTTCTGTTGACTTTCAGTTCTGACCCGTTTTGAGCCATTCTTGATACTAAGTTCTGGTCATTTTATGACCATGATTATGTCTATAATATTTTCCTAAAGTTTCGTGACTCGATTCCTAAGAAATCCAAGTTATTACATAAGTTCCGTAAAAATCCTTAAAACCTTGCAAATAGGTGCTTTTTGCACAAAATGAGATTTTTAGCGCATATGAGCATATGGATGCTATACTTACTGATAAGTTATAATAAGTAGGACCATTTGGGATGTTTGTTCAATTTATGACTTAAATATATGCTTGAGAATCACTAATCGCCGCTAAACGACTAAACTACCCTTTTTACGGAAAATAGCAAGAATTAAACTTTTTATAATCAAAACGTTAACTTACTGATGTTATAAGTTAAATAACATATTTTGGTCATTTAAAAACAGGTTCTAACTTCAGTGTATATTAAATATCGATTTAACGGCATTTTAGCGACTTTTACGCCTTTCGGCGTATAAGTATGGTTTAACACCATAACAATGAGTCGAGACTTGTTACCTACTGATTTATAGACTTATTTTTAATATAACAACAGTAAGTACAAGTTCCGAACTCAGAATCCCAAATTCGGCTTCAAAGCTATGTGTGAAATTACTAAAATATCCCTACGGGACATAGTATGTTTTAAAATCATCAAACACACATATATTTGATATCCTACTGTTATAACATGATAAAATACATATTTTTACAGAATATTTAAGGTCATAACATCAGATTCACTTAAAAATCTTTTATAAGCCTAAAAATGACCAAAATGCCCTTGTAGGGCATAAATCGGTTTTAAATATAACTCGGGCCTATCCTTGCCAATGTTACTGATTTTATAACATATTTTAAACAATATCTCATTATGGAACTTATATACGACTCTTACGGTTACCCAGTTTCGCTTATACGCGTTCGGTTAAACATACGTAGCTAGTTTGCGTATTAAAACCAAAACGGGTTAACTTTGTCCATTCCTTATCAAAATCTAGAATGCTATTGGTCTTCCCATATTATACAAGCCTATGTACTTGTCGGGTCCAATTAACATTCTATTCCGGTCACCGCTTAATCTAGCGTATCGTACCGTATCATAATTTAGCGTAAGACTAACCGGTCCAAGTCTAGGACTTAATTTAGGACCCGTTAGCATTCTAATATTGGTTATTAATCACCATCACTCCAGACTGAACGCCTCCCGGTAGATTGCTCCTGTACTTGCTCTAGAATACGGCTGAATTTGGATTACTTGCGAAATTCAGGTAAATACTCTTAACTTATTTTCCCTATACGGGCTTGGGATACGGTAGACTACTACCGCTTGGTCGAGTATGGGATAATGTTTTATCCAGTTGTGATAATTAACTGAAATCTTACATAACCCGGTTTTGATCTGTTTTGACTGAAACTAAAACATTGAGGGTGGGCTTGACCATATCTGGGATATCCTTGGCTCACTAAATTGGTAGTGGTCACGACAATAAGCATGGCGTGTAGGCATACACTGGGAAATTGCTATCCTGCTTTCTTTGTGAAAGTTCAGAGTGGTGTGTCAGTCGATCATGTCTCGGTTTTTGTATCAGGCCTCATATGTAAAAGCCAGCATGTAAATCTGTATACAAGATCATTTTGTATTATCCCAAGTTATTTCTGAAAATGTGCCTTGTGCACCTAAAACCATTTTCAAAAAGGTTTTCAAAATGAGTCAGTTGAGCGTATTTACCAGTGTAAACTGACGTATTTTCAAAAGCTTAAGTTACAGGTTGCAAGTACGGAATAGGCCGGGAGCTGCGGGGCGAATAACCAAGGAGTTGCGACCTTAGGGAATTGCCTGTTTATAGTTTGTTATCATTTTGTATGTATTTCGATCCGGCTGTGGATCTAGTTACAACCATGTCTGTATATATTTATTTTGGACACTAGACATTATCGGTTGTAATAGTTTATTTACTCCAGACTTCCACTGTGTTATGCTTATTTGGTAATGATGATATCAACTGTACGTCACGATACTCCCCACCGGGCCCACCGGTAGACACGTGGATGTCAGGGTGTGACAGGTTGGTATCAGAGCCAACGTTTGAGGGAATTCGGCAGTTGCCATTAGTGTTTGATCTCAAACGATATAAGAAAACACATTCCTTAAGACTCTCGAGTCTAGGCTTTGACCTAGGATTATTCGTTTCCTTATTTTGCTATTTTGCTTGCTTTGGTTTTTAATTTGCTTTGTGACAGGAATTGACGAAGATGCCTCCAAAATTTTCTAGAGGAGCGAAAGGAAAAGGCCTCATGAGAGGTGGAGCTGCGGGTCAAGGACCTTCGAACCCGCATAACTACAACCCTTACGAGGATTCAGGAGACTCCTCATCACCATGGGAACCGTACCCTCATCGTCACTCTATATCCCATGAGTATTCTCCACCGCCAGATTCGTTGCCACCACAACCTACCCAATCTCACCACTCATGCTCCCATTCTTCCCATGGAAATTATAACCTCGATATTCAATTCCACTCACCTTCTGTAACCCCACCGGAAGATTCCCCGGAGCCCATGGAAGAAGACTCCGACCGAGAAATGCCGGCAACGGGATCGATGGGTCATCCCATTTACTTATCTTGCGGATCCAACTCGTACGCTGGAACGCCACAACACTATCCTGATGAATTTCAGGAAAAGTTTTCACAACATATTTTCTACGACACCCCATCTTACCACATCACACCATCTCACCACACTCCATCCTACCATACACCTATACACCATACCCCTCCACCTGAAGACCAACAGGTGGAACAACCACAACTACCACCTCGTCCACCTAGGAAGAGGAACGCACGCATGTCCGTGCGAATGGGACCCAGAGTTGAGTCATTATCTCCCCAGCCTTCATCCTACCCCACAATCGTAGAAGATCCACAAATGGGTGGACCTTCTTATGCCTCGCCTTTCAACGAGCAACCGCCTTCTACTGTTGAGCCTGAGCCTCAACCACCCTTACCATTTGGCGAACCTTTTCAACCACCACCGCCATCGGGTTTTGATAACCCTATACCTACCTACCAACAATTGCCAGAATATAATCCTTTAAATCCTTCTACCTGGCCAGAGCATAGCCATAGCCATCACATATCTCATCCTGACCCTTACCTAGAAACGGCCATGAATGCACATTACCCCTATCCCTACCAACGAGGCGGATATCCCTACTATGAGTACCAACATCCGATTGCACCGCCTCAACCCCAAACTCAACCGCAACCACAGCAGCCGCCACCAACTATGAACGTTCTAAACGAAGCATTAGAACGGGTAAAAGAGCTACAAGAGAAATCAGCCAAGGACGCTAAGAAGAACCAAAAACTATTAAAAAGGCTGATGAAAAAGTTAACAAGGAAGAAGGATTAAGCTCCATATTATCCTTATGTACTGTGTTTTATTTAAATTAAGTCCTTGCATGGACAAATATTTAATTTTAACACCCCTGTGAGGGTATGTTTCTTATTTTAGTCCCTGCAAGGACAATTTATCTTATTTTCTTGTAAAAGACCCGTTTAGGGCAATTGTAATTTGAATTAATGGAATTTCTTTTGGACTAATGTTATATATATACTATTATTATATCAGTTGTTCAAGCCAACGTCTCGATATTGATTCGAAATTTGTGATCTGCGAAACATTTCCAAGAAATCTCCTTGATGGTTTACACCTGCCGAGTGACTAGGTCACATATTGGCAAAACGGTAGTTAATATGGTGTTCTACCCTGATAGTTAAGGTTGAGAAATCCTATAAGGAGTCCCTTCTATCCAGAAGTGGTGAACTACGTTCTAAACTTCACTAGTCCGCCTGATCTGGACTAACTACTTAAACCATTTCAAGGAATTGCTATTCTAAAAGGTTAATATATTCAAGGTATTAACCTCCTGGCAGTGTGACCTGAGGAACCACACAAGCCGTCAAGGCAAAGGACTACGTCCAAGCCTATATAATCTATTTTGATCTTGATCAGAAATCATCAGTGCAATTATTACTTTAATTAAACACCCATTAGTGGTGTAGTGCCTACGGCCATATTAATACATCCATTAGTGATGTAATGCACTCGGGCTATGTTATGTCCATTGGCAACAATGATAGTTGCAGTCTACGACTCTCTATCTCGAGGTAGTAAAACTACGTTCGAACCTCGAAGCTATTTGATCCATTGATGATCTTGATTTTATAGTTCAAGCCCTTAGTGCTGCTTTAAATTGTCCTTGTGACAGGCCTTTTGTGCCACATTTTAACACCCCCCTTATTAAGGCCGTTTGTGCCGATATCAATCAAATCAAACAAGTGTAATTAATTAAATTCCACGTGATTGCTTTAGTGTCAAAGTACAAGGATGGCCAATTCAGATGAAGTAGATAGCCACCATGGGGATAGAGGTGCCAACGAACAGATTGTAATTACTAAAGGTGAATTGCAGGCATTAATTGCCACCGAAGTAGAAAAAGCAATTAAAGATCGTGACGAGAAACGGTGAATCCAGTGCTTCACATACCGAGCATACTTCTAAGCACACATCCCGGCATACATCTTCATACCATTCTAAGCACTCATCGCAAAAGAAATCTGAACATCCCTCTCACAAGAAAGACGACTCTGAGCATTCGTCGAATATTGAAAGGAAAAGAGAGGAGTACCGCAGAAAGACCCAATTTGATAAGGAAGGTTGCTCCTATATGTATTTCGTGTCATGTAAACCACATGATTTCACTCGTGAAAAGGGAGCGGTGGAAACGCTCCGATGGTTGCACGAAATTGAAACCATTGTAGAAATCAGCGGGTGCGCTGAAAAAGCGTAGTGCAGTATGTAGCGCAATCGTTCAAGGGCGATGCCCTAACGTGGTGGAAGTCGATGATCCAATCCTCTGGGAAGGTTCATCTATATAATCTAAGATGGGAAAAGTTTGTGGAATTGGTGAAGGATGCTTACTGTCCGCCTCATGAGATAGAAAGGATTGAAACAAAATTTATTGGGTTAGCCATGAAGAACCTCGATTGTGGAAAGTATGTGTCGGAATTCAACTCGATGTCCAGACTTGTACCGTATTTGATTACTCCAGAATCCAAAAGTATCTCACGTTTTATTGGTGGTTTAGAGCCAAAAATCAAGGGTGACGTCAGGGCATCTAGGCCTGTGACATTTAGGTCTGCTGTAGACCTTTCCATGGTCTTAACCCAGGATTTGAAGAGACAGAGGTCTCTTAGGTCTGAAGGTGACGAGAAAAGAAAGAGAGATGATGACAGGTTTCACCGCTTCAATAAGAACCAGAAGTTCGGATCAAACAAGAACCATCAAAGGTCTGATAATAGACCTAAATGCAGAAGTGCAACAAGCGACACTTTGGTGCGTGTCAGGATGAGCTTCAGACAAAGCCTTGTGGGATTTGTAAGAGGCATGGGCACAAGGCCCTGGAATGTAAGGATTTGAAGGAAGCCACCTGTTTTAATTGTGGCGAGAAAGGACATATCAAACCCAACTGTCCTAAGTACAAGAAAGATGACACTGCTAAGGACGATGGGGCGAAGAAAAGAAAATCTCGTGCTTTCTAGATGAAAGCCAAGGAGGCTGTGAACGATGATAATGTGATAACAGGTATATTTCTTATTAATGATGTCTATGCTAGAGTTCTATTCGATTCAGGGGCTGATAAATCATTTGTAGATCATAAGTTTAGTGCCTTATTAAACTTGCCCATGAGAACTGTAGACATAACATACGATGTAGAACTTGCTGATGGAACAATAGAAACCGCTTCTACAATTCTTGATGAATGTTTCATTTCCATTAAGGATCACTCTATTCCTGTTTTGCTATTGCCAATGAAGTTGGCAGGTTTCGATGTAGTTCGACTGGTTGTCTAGTAACCATGCCCATATAGCCTGTAACAAGAAGCTCATCGAAATCAAAACTTCGACCGGTGAATTACTGCCTATCCAAGGTGATGTACGATATGGTTTGTCCGAAAAGGATGTGTTACTTAAATCTTCGAAATGCCTAAAGAAGAATTGCATCATTTACATGGCACAAGTGACCATTGATGAAACTAAGCCAAAGATCGAAGACCTACCCGTTATCTCAGAATTTGCTGACGTGTTTCCTGAAGACTTGCCTGGTCACCTCCAGATAGGCAAGTAGAATTTAGAATTGATATCATACCTGGTGCAGCTCCAGTTGCTAGAGCCCCGTATAGACTTGCACCTATAGAAATGAAAGAGTTGAAGACACAACTTGAGGAACTATTGGAAAAAAGATTTATTCAGCCAAGTTCTTCGCCTTGGGGAGCTCCAATACTGTTTGTGAAAAAGAAAGATGGTTCAATGCGAATGTGCATTGACTACCACGAGCTGAATAAGTTAACAATTAAGAATCGCTATCCATTGCCCAGGATCGATGATTTATTTGACCAGCTTCAGGGAGCAAGCTACTTCTCGAAGATTGATTTGAGATCAGGTTATCATCAACTCAAAGTTCGTACTGAAGACGTTCCAAAAACGGCGTTTAGAACAAGATATTGTCATTATGAGTTCTTAGTGATGCCTTATGGACTCACTAATGCACTAGCAGCATTTATGGATTTGATGAATAGAGTTTGCAAACCTTATCTGGATATGTTTGTCATCGTATTCATAGATGACATATTTATATACTCTCGTAATCAGGAGGACCACGAGAAACACTTGAAGTGTATTCTAGAGTTGCTGAGACAGGAGAAGCTTTATGCGAGATTTTCGAAGTGCGAGTTCTGGTTGCGTGAAGTTCAATTCTTAGGCCACGTGGTTAGTGAGCGTGGAATACAAGTTGACCCTGCCAAAGTCGAGGCAGTAATGAACTGGCAAGCCCCCAAGACACCATCCGAAATCCGAAGTTACCTGGGCTTGGCCGGTTATTATAGAAGATTTATAGAAAACTTTTCAAGGATAGCTACTCCATTGACGACCCTGACCCATAAAGATGTTAAATTTGTTTGGGGTCCAAAACAGCAGGAAGCTTTTGATATATTGAAACAGAAACTAAGCAACGCTCCTGTGTTGACCTTACCTGAAGGCGTTGAAGATTTTGTAGTCTATTGTGATGCATCACACACCAGCATGGGATGTGTACTCATGCAACGAGGGAAAGTGATTGCCTACGCTTCAAGGCAATTAAAGGTACACGAGAGAAACTACACCACTCATGACTTAGAGTTGGGTGCCATGGTGTTTGCGCTTAAACTATGGAGACATTACTTGTACGGAACAGGGTGTATTATATACACTGATCATAAGAGCCTCCAACACTTGTTTAACCAAAAAGATCTGAATATGCGACAGCGTCGGTGGATGGTGACACTGAATGATTATGATTGTGAGATCCGTTACCATCCAGGCAAAGAAAATGTGGTTGCCGATGCCTTGAGTTGCAAGGAAAGGATTAAACCCATAAGGATTAACGCCAAGAGCATTCAGGTTAAGAATAATATGAAAGATAAGATTTTGGAAGCTCAGAAGCAAGCTTTGTTAGAAGCGAATCTACCTAAGGAAGAACTGGGGAAGTTGGTAGAACAACTTACCCCGGGAAATGATGGAATCCTAAGGTTTTGTAGACGAATTTGGATTCCAGTCTTTGGAGGACTACAGGACTTGATTCTCCAGGAGGCACATAGCTCCCGATATTCAATTCACCCAGGTGGTGACAAAATGTATAAAGATTTAAGACCCGACTATTGGTGGTCCGGATTGAAGAAGTCTATAGCTACTTATGTAGCTAAGTGCTTGACGTGCTCACAAGTCAAGGCCGAACATCAGAGACCGTCGGGATTATTGCAGCCGTTAGAAATTCCCATGTGGAAGTGGGAATGTGTAACCATGGATTTCATTACCAAGTTACCAAAGACAAAGCGAGGGAATGATGCGATATGGGTGATTGTAGACAGGCTAACTAAGTCGGCACACTTCTTACCCATTAATGAGACTTATAGCTCAGATAAGCTAGCAAAATTATATGTGGACGAGATTGTTTCTTTGCACGGCGTGCCAGTGACCATTGTGTCGGATAGGGACACAAGATATACTTCGCACTTTTGGAAGAGCTTTCAGGAAGCTTTGGGCACTCGGTTAAATTTTAGCACAGCTTATCATCCTCAAACGGATGGGCAAAACGAGCACACTATACAGACCTTAGAAGATATGCTGCGCGCTTGTGTGATTGATCTAGGTGGAAGTTGGGATAGCCACTTGCCACTTGTTGAATTCTCCTACAATAACAGCTACCACACAAGTATTCAAGCAGCCTCGTTTGAAGCGCTCTACGGGAGAAAATGTAGGACACCCGTTTGTTGGGTAGAAGTTGGGGAAGCCCAACTGACAGGACCGGAGATAGTCCTGGAAACGACGGACAAGATTTTGCAGATCCGTGACCGTCTTAAAGCTGCGAAAGACAGGCAGAAAAGTTATGCTGACCGAAGGTGTAAACCTCTCGAGTTCCAGGTTGGGGACAAGGTCTTGCATAAAGTGTCGCCTTGGAAAGTCGTTATGCGCTTCGGAAAGAAAGGTAAGCTAAGTCCAAGGTATGTTGGACCATTCGAGATTATCGAACGAATTGGAGCTGTTGCGTACAAGCTTAAATTTCCCGAGAAGTTTAGTGGAATCCATGATGTATTCCACATCTCCAACTTGAAAAAGTGTTTAGCAGATGAGTCGTTGGCTATGCCACAACGAGGTTCAGATTGATAAGAACCTACGTTTTATGGAGCAAGTAGTGGCGATTGAGGATCGTCAGGTCAAGAAGCTTCGTAGGAAGCATGTGCCTATTGTAAAGGTTAAATGGGACGCTCGTCGAGGTCCCGAATACACTTGGGATGTTGAGTCTGTCATGCGACATAAGTACCCACAATTGTTTGATTGAAATCTCGGGTCGAGATTTATTTTAAGGGGGTGAGGATGTAACACTACGTGTTTTTACGTCCAATATTTTTCCGACACGTGTCCCGGTAATCCGTATGTGTATTTTACGCTAAAACGGGAGGGACCAAGGTTTGTCGAATCGCTTATCCTATCCTTGTTATGTTTTAGAATGAAGTAGAGGGGCCAAAAGTGCAAGAAATAAGAGTTATATGAGCCAAAAGAGTACAGGGAATGAAATTGCCAAGTTGTAAACTTGAATGGCTGACCCAAAGCCCGGTCGCGGGCCGCGACCCACCTGGGCTCACACCTCTCGCGCCCCGCGAAAGGGTGCCAGCGACAGAAAACCCACAAATTCGTGGCAGCTTGCATGTTCTACTCATTTTCATGAGTTTGCCACCTTCTAGCACCTCAAGACACGTATCTTGACACTTATACTCATCCTACATCAGTTATAAACACCTGGTAACCCCCTAGATCAGATCCTTGGTCATTTAAGTGGTGAAATTGAGTTGCAACACAACATCACCAAGTGCACCAAGGTCTTGCTTGAGGAGCTTCTGATCATATCTAGGCATTCCAAATCGTTCCTAGCATTCTCTTGAACTTATTGTAAGTCTCCAATCCCTGCTAAGTCGATTATTTATAGCCATTTGCTCCAAACAAAGCCTTGTCGTAAAAACGCCTTGACCTTGCTATAAATCCGTGTATACTCCACCATTGTGAGTAACGAAAGTTCCTACGTGCTCATAATGATGGATGTCATAAACCCTCAAGAGGGCATTTTCATATTTTCACGGATTCATGGCCAATTGACGAGTCAACCGAAAAGTCAATAAAAGTCAAACTGAGCAGTTTTTTTGTAAAATTCATAACTAACGATCCGGATGTTATATAATATGTTTTAAAGCACTAATAACCTTAAAATAAGTATTTGAACATATGTCAACAGGTTTGGTTCGTCAATTTTTGGTCTAGGCTCGGTTTGTAACCGAAAGTCTCAAACAGTTGACTTTCTGTTGACTTTCTGTTCTGACCCGTTTTGAGCCATTCTTGATACTAAGTTCTGGTCATTTTTTACCATGATTTTGTCTATAATATTGTCCTAAAGTTTTGTGACTCGATTCCTAAGAAATCCAAGTTATTACATAAGTTCCGTAAAAATCCTTAACCTTGCAAATAGGTCCTTTTTGCACAAAATGAGATTTTTAGCGCATATGAGCATATGGATGCTATACTTACTGATATGTTATAATAAGTAGGACCATTTGGGATGTTTTTTCAATTTATGACTTAAATATATGCTTGAGAATCACTAATCGCCGCTAAACGACTAAACTACCCTTTTTACAGAAAAATAGCAAGAATTAAACTTTTTATAATCAAAACTTTAACTTACTGATGTTATAAGTTAAATAACATATTTTGGTCATTTAAAAACAGGTTCTAACTTCAGTTTATATTAAATATCGATTTAACGGCATTTTAGCGACTTTTACGCCTTTCGGCGCATAAGTATGGTTTAACACCATAACCATGAGCCGAGACTTGTTACCTACTGATTTATAAACTTATATTTAATATAAAACAGTAAGTACAAGTCCCGAACTCAGAATCCCAAATTCGGCTTCAAAGCTATGTGTGAAATTACTAAAATATCCCTACGGGACATAGTATGTTTTAAAATCATCAAACACACTATATATTTGATATCCTACTGTTATAACATGATAAAATACATATTTTTACAGAATATTTAAGGTCATAATATCAGATTCACTTAAACATCTTTTATAAGCCTAAAAATGACCAAAATGCCCTTGTAGGGCATAAATCGGTTTTAAATATAACTCGGGCCTATCCTTGCCAATGTTACTGATTTTATAACAATTTTAAACAATATCTCATTATGGAACTTATATACGACTCTTACGGTTACCCGGTTTCGCTTATACGCGTTCGGTTAAACATACATAGCTAGTTTGCGTATTTAAACCAAAACGGGTTAACTTTGTCCATTCATTATCAAAATCCAGAATGCTATTGGTCTTCCCATATTATACAAGTCTATGTACTTGTCGAGTCCAATTAACATTCTATTCCGGTCACCGCTTAATCTAGCGTATCGTACCGTATCATAATTTAGCGTAAGACTAACCGGTCTAAGTCTAGGACTTAATTTAGGACCCGTTAGCATTCTAATATTGGTTATTAATTACCATCACTCCAGACTGAACGCCTCCCGGTAGATTGCTCCTGTACTTGCTCTAGAATACGGCTGAATTTGGATTACTTGCGAACTTCAATTGTAAATACTCTTAACTTATTTTCCCTATACGAGCTTGGGATACGGTAGACTACTACCGCTTGGTCGAGTATGGGATAATGTTTTATCCAGTTGTGATAATTAACTGAAATCTTACATAACCCGGTTTTAATCTGTTTTGACTGAAACTAAAACATTGAGGGTGGGCTTGACCATATCTGGGATATCCTTGGCTCACTAAATTGGTAGTGTCCACGACAATATAGCATGGCGTGTAGGCATACACTGGGAAATTGCTATCCTACTTTCTTTGTGAAAGTTCAGAGTGGTGTGTCAGTCAATCATGTCTCGGTTTTTGTATCGGGCCTCATATGTAAAAGCCAGCATGTAAATCTGTACAAAGGTCATTTGTACTATCCCAAGTTATTTCTGAAAATGTGCCTTGTGCACCTAAATCCATTTTCGAAAAAGGTTTTCAAAATGAGTAAGTTGAGCGTATTTACCAGTGTAAACTGACGTATTTTCAAAAGCTTAAGTTACAGGTTGCAAGTACGGAATAGGCCGGGAGCTGCGGGGCGAATAACCAAGGAGTTGCGACCTTAGGGAATTGCCGGCCATTATCCATTGCAGCCCAGCCCATATATCCTATATAATTTCTTTCTAAAGCTGGAGGCCTTATAGATTTGGAGGCCTAAGGCCCAACCCTCAAAATACTTGGGCTTTGGCCGGCCCTGTTACAAGGCGTATACTATTATTCCGCATGTTTATTTCCCCCTCTTTTTGTTCATACATTTTGAATTCATCTTCAAATTCCGATATCCTATTTCTTGTTAGACCACAATCTATGACTTCTATAGCTTAAATTATAGAGTCAAAACCAATTTTCTCATACATTTGATTTTTAATTACAAATTCAGAAATCGCTTTCTGATGGACATCAATAAACACAAATCATTTATCAAGATGGCGATGGTTCATAAATCAGACATATTACCATTATGAAGAAACACTAGATCGAGATCAATCATAATAGATTTAGATCTGGGAATAGGGTTTCTGCATAAAAAGGTTAATCTCCTGTTTGATTATTGATGGATAAAACTTCGTCGGAAATCACTGCAAGACAGAATACCGTCGTTAGCCTCGCCACAGGAGAACGGGGGTTCTCTCTGTAACCACCCTCTGGCGTGAGAATAAGTATAGTGACTTGAAGAAGACGAAGTATAAAGTGTAAGTAATTGAGAGGGAATGAAAACAGTGGCGGATCCAGAAACTTATTCCGAGGGGTTCACTTTTTTAAATGTTTCAATTTCATATGTCCGAACATAAAAAAATTTCGGGTCGGTTTGATGGCTCGGGTCAGGTAAGGATTATCACATAACAAAAATACGATGCAATAATAATCGTCATGATAAATTTAAGAACACGTAATATAAATAAGACGGTCTTTACGAATAAAAAAACATATGTATAGTTGTTCCATACGAGGTTTCATCTTTTGAAACGTTTCACACTTGTCACACAAAGGACGGCTTGCGTCGTTAACTTCGAGAAAGTAGATTCACAAAATAGTTCCCAAGAATGTACCGATGGCTCCTCAGATGGGATGTCTTGTTCCGGTGACAGGGGGACTTTTCATATGCGGTTTGCAACTCCAACAGTAGTGCACAAGCAACTTCTAGTGATTCGGGAAACTCGTCGCACAACTGGGTTGCCGCTATTTGCAACAACTTGCCAATCCTATATGCTTTGATTTCATCCATACATTGTTCAATTTTAATCAGGAAAGAAACATTCTATCATCAAGTGATGAAAATTGATCATGCAATTGGGTTTAAACCACTAGTTCACATTTTTTATAGGAACTAGATTTTGTTATATCATTCATTGGTGTTAGAGATGTTATATTAGCTGGAGTTAGCAGTGAGCTTTTTAGAATCCTTATGCAAATTATTACCGGTCGTCGGACACTACAAGAAAAGCACATTGACGCTTTTGCCGTGATTCGAGGATGCGGTTTTTAAGATGTGGTTGTAGTTTTGGCAACAACAAATCCGGGGAACCGAAGTTGTTAAAGCGACTAACGTGTAACACTACGTGTTTTTACGTCCAATATTTTTCCGATACGTGTCCCGGTAATCCGTATGTGTATTTTACGCTAAAACGGGAGGGACCAAGGTTTGTCGAATCGCTTATCCTATCCTCGTTATGTTTTAGAATGAAGTAGAGGGGCCAAAAGTGCAAGAAATAAGAGTTATATGAGCCAAAAGAGTACATGGACTGAAATTGCCAAGTTGTAAACTTGAATGGCTGACCCGAAGCGCGGTCGCAGGCCGCGACACACCTGGGCTCACACCTCTCGCGCCCCACGAGAGGGTGCCAGCGACAGAAAACCCACAAATTCGTGGCAGCTTGCATGTTCTGCACATTTTCACGAGTTTGCCACCTTCTAGCACCCAAGACACGTATCTTGACACTTGTACTCATCCTACATCAGTTCTAAACACCTGGTAACCCCCTTGATCAGATCCTTGGTCATTTAAGTGGTGAAATTGAGTTGCAACACACTCTTTAACATCACCAAGTGCACCAAGGTCTTGCTTGAGGAGCTTCTGATCATATCCAGGCATTCCAAATCGTTCCTAGCATTCTCTTGAACTTATTGTAAGTCTCAATCCCTACTAAGTCGATTATTTATAGCCATTTGCTCCAAACAAAGCCTTGTCGTAAAAACGCCTTGACTTTGCTATAAATCCGTGTATACTCCACCATTGTGCGTAACGAAAGTTCCTACGTGCTCATAATGATGGAGGTAATAAACCCTCAAGAGGGCATTTTTAGATTTTCACGTATTCATGGCCAATTGACGAGTCAACCGAAAAGTCAATAAAAGTCAAACTGAGCAGTTTTTTGTAAAATTCATAACTAACGATCTGGATGTTATAAAATATGTTTTAAAGCATTAATAACCTTAAAAAGTATTTGAACATATGGCAATAGGTTTGGTTCGTCAATTTTTGGTCTAGGCTCGGTTTGTAACCCAAAGTCTCAAACAGTTGACTTTCTGTTGACTTTCAGTTCTGACCCGTTTTGAGCCATTCTTGATACTAAGTTCTGGTCATTTTATGACCATGATTATGTCTATAATATTTTCCTAAAGTTTCGTGACTCGATTCCTAAGAAATCCAAGTTATTACATAAGTTCCGTAAAAATCCTTAAAACCTTGCAAATAGGTGCTTTTTGCACAAAATGAGATTTTTAGCGCATATGAGCATATGGATGCTATACTTACTGATAAGTTATAATAAGTAGGACCATTTGGGATGTTTGTTCAATTTATGACTTAAATATATGCTTGAGAATCACTAATCGCCGCTAAACGACTAAACTACCCTTTTTACGGAAAATAGCAAGAATTAAACTTTTTATAATCAAAACGTTAACTTACTGATGTTATAAGTTAAATAACATATTTTGGTCATTTAAAAACAGGTTCTAACTTCAGTGTATATTAAATATCGATTTAACGGCATTTTAGCGACTTTTACGCCTTTCGGCGTATAAGTATGGTTTAACACCATAACAATGAGTCGAGACTTGTTACCTACTGATTTATAGACTTATTTTTAATATAACAACAGTAAGTACAAGTTCCGAACTCAGAATCCCAAATTCGGCTTCAAAGCTATGTGTGAAATTACTAAAATATCTCTACGGGACATAGTATGTTTTAAAATCATCAAACACACATATATTTGATATCCTACTGTTATAACATGATAAAATACATATTTTTACAGAATATTTAAGGTCATAACATCAGATTCACTTAAAAATCTTTTATAAGCCTAAAAATGACCAAAATGCCCTTGTAGGGCATAAATCGGTTTTAAATATAACTCGGGCCTATCTTTGCCAATGTTACTGATTTTATAACATATTTTAAACAATATCTCATTATGGAACTTATATACGACTCTTACGGTTACCCAGTTTCGCTTATACGCGTTCGGTTAAACATACGTAGCTAGTTTGCGTATTAAAACCAAAACGGGTTAACTTTGTCCATTCCTTATCAAAATCTAGAATGCTATTGGTCTTCCCATATTATACAAGCCTATGTACTTGTCGGGTCCAATTAACATTCTATTCCGGTCACCGCTTAATCTAGCGTATCGTACCGTATCATAATTTAGCGTAAGACTAACCGGTCCAAGTCTAGGACTTAATTTAGGACCCGTTAGCATTCTAATATTGGTTATTAATCACCATCACTCCAGACTGAACGCCTCCCGGTAGATTGCTCCTGTACTTGCTCTAGAATACGGCTGAATTTGGATTACTTGCGAAATTCAGGTAAATACTCTTAACTTATTTTCCCTATACGGGCTTGGGATACGGTAGACTACTACCGCTTGGTCGAGTATGGGATAATGTTTTATCCAGTTGTGATAATTAACTGAAATCTTACATAACCCGGTTTTGATCTGTTTTGACTGAAACTAAAACATTGAGGGTGGGCTTGACCATGTCTGGGATATCCTTGGCTCACGAAATTGGTAGTAGTCACGACAATATAGCATGGCGTGTAGGCATACACTGGGAAATTGCTATCCTGCTTTCTTTGTGAAAGTTTAGAGTGGTGTATCAGTCGATCATGTCTCGGTTTTTGTATCAGGCCTCATATGTAAAAGCCAGCATGTAAATCTGTATACAAGATCATTTTGTATTATCCCAAGTTATTTCTGAAAATGTGCCTTGTGCACCTAAAACCATTTTCAAAAAGGTTTTCAAAATGAGTCAGTTGAGCGTATTTACCAGTGTAAACTGACGTATTTTCAAAAGCTTAAGTTACAGGTTGCAAGTACGGAATAGGCCGGGAGCTGCGGGGCGAATAACCAAGGAGTTGCGACCTTATGGAATTATAGTCTGTTATCATTTTGTATGTATTTCGATCCGCCTGTGGATCTAGTTACAACCATGTCTGTATATATTTATTTTAGACATTAGACATTATCGGTTGTAATAGTTTATTTACTCTAGACTTCCGCTGTGTTATGCTTATTTGGTAATGATGATATCAACTGTACGTCACGATACTCCCCACCGGGCCCACCGGTAGACACGTGGATGTCAGGGTGTGACAGGTTGGTATCAGAGCCAACGTTTGAGGGAATTCGACAGTTGCCAACGTTTGAGGTATTTTACTGAATTTTACCTTTAAATACCGATATCCATATTTGACAATTTTCAGTTCGCTACCGATTCCGACCTCATGCGTTCCTACAACACTCCCTCCGCCCTAATAAGTCTAATAGCCAATATGTGTGAAATAATACATGATATGTGACTTAGTCTCATGAAAGCTACCTATGACCGAAATTACACTAGAAAATTCGTGATTTTTTATCAATCATATAAAAGTCGTTTCAATTATTGATCCATAAACCATTGGGAAGTGGTCTGTCACGTGTCCTCAGCCCAGGCCCACATACCCGTTGTTAAATTCATTGGGTGAGCTGATCTGATCTGGATCTGAAATTATATTTATTTATGGTTATATTTTAGACAATATGTAATGAAGATTACTTTGTTTTGGATAATTATCAGAAAATCAACACTTTAAAACTGTGGAAAAAGACTGATTTTTAATTTTTTAGATGATGAGCACCAAGTGTTTGTTAAAAAATGCCTTTTACCACTTTCTTTTTGTTTTATGTGTTGGAAATGGTGTGGTAGTAAAAAGATGAAACAGTGATGATGTGGATCATGGGTTTCTTTTTGGTAGATAGATGAGAACATTACACATGCATCTTTCTTGTTTCATTCAACCCTTGTTGTTGTCTCTACATACCAATAGTAGCCTGCCCATGTCTCTTCTCTTCAAGGGTCCTGTTCTTTGTGCTTATCTCAAAGGATTTTAATCTATGGTGGAAACCCTTTTACCCATTTCACTTGTCTAGCTTAGGGTTCATCATTCTTATTATTATTATTTAGATGGGAGAATCACTTGGTGTGTCTGTTTCTTTTGGTAAGTACGAGAATGATGCACTTTCTTGGGAAAAATGGTCTACTTTTTCCCCAAATAAGTACCTGGAGGAAGTTGGAAAGTGCTCCACACCTGGATCTGTTGCTCAAAAGAAGGCCTTTTTTGAAGCCCATTACAAGAAAATTGCAGCCATGAAAGCTGAGGCTGAGGCTGAGTTACTGGATCAAGAAAAAGATTCAAGATCAGATGATCACCAGATCAAGGAAGAACACATAGATTGCACCCAAACTGAGCTGTGTGTTAGTGATGAACTTGTCACTGATGGATCTGGAAAACTTCAAGAGGATAAACCACTTACTGATAAAGTTGAAGTTGATGTTGAAACCTCTACCATCTGAAGCCCCAACAACTTTAAACAGCAATGCTGACAAGCTAGAAGAAGCTGTTTTAGTCAACGTTGAGAGTATGAAACTGGTCAAACAGCATTTCCAAGTGGATTTAGAGACTCAAGACCCTGACCCTCCACAAATTAGGCAACCAAAACCTCAAAATGTGACAAGAAAGGTGAGTTTCACTAAGAAAAAAGTAATCTTTTTTTCTTATAAAAAAGGGAACTTGTTAACAGTACAACCAGAAATCAGCTTATCAAAATAATCATTTTGGAATGAGCAATTTCCTTTTAAGAAAGGGAAAAAGCAGATAAGGATGCTTAATTATAATTATAAACACTTTAGAGGTGAACTTGTTGCGTTAACTTTTTTTTACTAATTTGGTGTTTAGGTAACTCCAAACAAAGTGGAAAAAAATCCCATAGGAATGAAGAAAAAACCAGCATCAATTATACCAAAATCCCCAGAAACACCAGCCAGTACATTGTCAAAGTCAAAACCGAAACCGGAACCAAAACCAAAGCCAACTTCAGCACCCACATTAAAGAAGGCAAGTGCACCATCATCATCAGCAGTATCATCATCAAAGAACAAGTATCAGTCTCTATCAGAAAGCAGACGTGTGACTCCAGTGTCACTCCATATGTCCATGAGTATGAGTTCGGTAAATTCTGATACGGCTTCTTCTGTTACTTCATCGAGAAGGCGATCTTTATTCATGGAGCAAATGGGAGATAAGGATATTGTTAAACGAGCGTTTAAGACATTTCAGAACAGAGTTAACCAATTACCATCATCGGATAGTGGACCCAAACAGGTAGTCTTAGGTCTTAATATACAAAATGTTGTAGCTTTACACATCATTTATTCATTGTTGGTTTTAACAGGTGCCCGCAAAGAGATCAGAGCAAAAAACTCTGACTTCCATGGCTTATCAGAAAGAAAATGAAAGGTAGTTTTCTTAGGCAGATATATTAATCCTGCTAGCTGTTACGTTTAATATATAGATATATATATCGTTCTACGATGTTTTTAAAAAAACATATGTAGATCAAGGAAAGCACCAGCACCAGCAGAGAAAATCAAACCTGTAAGAGGACAGTTAGGACCGACATGGAAATCGGTATCATCTGGGTAAGAAATAGTGTTTGTTGTAACTCTATTGTGCTTATTTAATCTTTATTTACGCTGAATAACATATCATGGGACAGGTCACTTAAAGGGGTTGGTGTGGATGAAAGACGGCTAAAGGCGGGACCAACTACAGTAGCTTTGAAAAGTGACGAAAGAGCGGAAAGGCGAAAAGAGGTATAATATGATTATACCATATAAAGCATGGAAAAGTAATTGATTCTATAGAAATTTATTAACTTTGATACAGTTCTTGAAGAAGTTGGAGGAAAAGTCAAATGCTAGAAGAAGTGAAGCTAGTTTAAAACCCAAGGTAGGATTTGATTCCATTTTTTATTTTTAAATTATGTTTTACAGACTATAACAATCCATCTGAATAGGAAGTAAAAGATGCCGAAATGAAAAAGGCGAAGCAGAAAGCAAAAGCAATGCCAGGGGTATTGAAAAGCACTTGAGATAAGGTAATAATTATAGAAAACTGTATGCATATTGCATTGCTGTTAAGTTGATTGACTCATTGGGGTGTTTGTAATTCGTGAAGCAAGCGGTGGAAGTGGAAGTAGACAGACAAAATGCATCTGATTGATTAAGGGTGAATCTGTATTTTCATTTATGAACAAGTTGTTTGGATGTGCTAGTTGTATTTCAACAAACAAGAATCCTGTTCAGCGAGTAAGTATAGTCTCATTGTGTAGCAAAAGTTTTAGGTTGAAAAAGAAAGAAATAATAATAGACATATTTCGGGCCAGGGGTGCTACTTCTAGTTCTAGTTCTAGTTTGTAATCATATATCCTTTCCTACTCCTGGCCTTATGTTGTTTACTTAAGTTTTCCCTCCACAACACAGAAAGTTAAGGTTACACACTTATAGAAGCTTCACGCCAATTCTTTTCGCTCTACATATAGCCTCCATAAAGTTCTTTACAATAATATTCAATAACGTGATTCTGGCTCGATTAAAATTGTTTGATTGATGTAGAAGACGAAACTGAGAGAACTAAATGATAACTCTTTAGAAGTTTGCCAGCAATACTCCCATAAGCAATCTCCAGATCCAGCCATTCATAAAGTTTCCACTCCAGTCATCAAATATCAACAGGCTGCTAAAGCACAGCAAAGTTGCAGCAAATTGGTCAACTCAAGATTGAAATACAATCTTATAGTTTCACATTTTTTATTATAAAATCGAGTCCGAATAAGCTAAATTGATGAATTTTGACATGGTGATATCCCTCTCTAATTACTAAACCACTATATAAGTTCACAACAAAATATCATTTACAAGTGATCTAAACAGAATTGAAAAGTTATAAACTTCGCTTTTCATACACCAAGAAATATTGAAAGCTTTGGTTAAGAGATATAAAAACCATTTCAGTAAAGGGAAATCACTATGTTAACTCACTAATATGTTAGCCAAGATAGTAACACATAATGCGATATTTTTCTTTTAACATCTAACGGTAGCTTTGTTATACAAAACGCTAATTATTAAACTGATGTTTATTATATTCACATTCAGACGTATTTGATGTGTAAGGTTTATTATCTTTGCTTTCATTGTACCCGTCACCAATAGATATGCTTAGATTTTGAAGAGGATAGATACTTTGTACCGAACGCCATCACCACCGAACGAATAGATACATCGTATCGGTCCGAGCTGAAGGATCGCCCGATATCGAAGGAATCTTTGTAACTAACTTTGGGCCCCACACATTTAATGCCAAGACAACGATTGGTCCGGGTCCAACAAACTTTGCCACGTCAAACTATCAATAAACTATAAATACCTCCCAACCTACTCCAGAAAAGGGGTAACGTCTAATCTCTCTCTCTTCTCCATTCCCTCTCTATTCACTCTCTCCCAAATACTTACTCTCACGCCCGAGCTTGGTCACAGAGAGGCCCCCCTCCCTCTGACAAGGCTAACAGTGTGTTTTCCTTAATTTGTGCAGGACTTTCACACCTTTTTTCTGAGACTCTTCTATCCAGACTGAAGTAGGTCAGTTTTTGAGTCTTCAGTGGCGCCATCCCATCGAATCCATTAATATTTCCTCTTCCGTAGTAATTTCTTTCACTTTCTCTTCTCAAATGGCTTCTAGTTTCCCATCTTACGAATACATTGCATCTGGAAATACACCTCAGTCATCTGTGTCAACAATAGTTACTGAGGCTATAACTGCATAGAACATTCAGACAACACCATTAGCTGTCAGTTCTGTTGTTTCTTCGACAGTTCCCCCATCCGTCACCTTCACCACCTCAGAGTTTGATGATGCTTTCATACAGCGCAACTTGGAGCTTCTTAGACAGCTCAAGCAACAGCAGCAACGAGACAAGATGCTCCAGACCTTACGGTCAAACTTATTCGGAAAGTACACTCCGAGAATTGCTGATGCTCCGTTACCTTTGAAACTCAAAATGCCACCAACTTTAAAAAGTTACGATGGAACAACTGACCCGGATGACCACATGTTTTCCTTCGTTGGCGCAACAAAAGTCGAGCAGTGGCCAATGCCAGCATGGTGCCACGTGTTCGCGCAAACACTCACCAGCTCAGCTAGAGTTTGGTTTGATGGCCTACCAGAGGGCTCGATCAGTCACTTCGAAGACTTTCGTCGTTTATTCCTCCAAAACTTTTGTCAACAGCGACGCTGCTCGAAGGACATAACGAAAGTCCAACACATCAAACGGCGCTATGGACAATCAGTCGAGGATTTCCTCGATCGATTTAACAAAGAGAGCATGCAGATCAGTGGTGCAGTAGATCAGTTGCGGGTATCTGGATTCTGTCATGGCGTGCGAAACAATCAGTTGGTCGAGAAACTCCATGAGGATTTCCTAAAAACAATGGAAGTCCTCATGGAACGTGCACGAGCATTTGTGCGGGGAAAAAGCGCATGCGGGCAACTAAACGACACGGCATCCAGAAACGCAAAAGCTCGAACAACTTCATGGAGGCGAAATTCCCCACCAAAAGATCGCAGCCAAAATTGGAACAGAAATAGAAACCCATACCATAAACCGGACCGTCACACCAACCGAAGTGGTAACGTTCGTTTCAACACGTACTCCGAGCTTTCCAAATTCCCAAGTGAGATCTTGAGTACAGAGAATACTCGATTTCTACGCCAGTAAAACAGCGACCGACAACAGATAAAACTCCAAAAATATTGCGAGTATCACCGAGACAAGGGGCATATGACGGACGAATGTTAGGCTTTAAAGCAAGAAATGGAGCAGGCCATCCGCTCCGGAAAGCTATCCCATTTAGTAAAAGAAGTAAAAGAAGGCAAGAAAACGCCTACAGCCAATCCAAATCCGAATACCGAACCAAACATCAACATGATCCGGTCCGTAGAATACCGAGGCACAAAGAGACCCAGCCAGTGCATGGCAGAATGGATGTGTCAACCAACCAATTTCCCAGCGATAAACCCGAAAGACGCTCGAGATGGACCCATAGTCATTTCGGCAGTCATAGCCGGGCATCACGTACGAAGAGTATATGTCGATGGAGGTAGCGCTTTTGAAATCATGTACATGCAATGTTTCCAACAACTCGCAGAGCAAACTAAGCTCAAACTTATCAAGGTAGCTACGCCTTTGGTAAGCTTCTCCGGGGAAATTGTTCAACCACTAGGGCAGATAACATTACGAGTAACATTTCGAGACGACGAAAGGTTTCGAACAGTCCAGTTAATGTTCGTGGTGGTAGGATCTAAATCTACTCACAACGTCATACTCGGAGGACCAGGGATGCGAGCCCTGGGTGCGGTGAGCTCCACCATACACGGGGCAATTAAATTCCCAACAGAGTCAGGAGTAGCCACAATATTTACTAAGTCAGTGCAATGCGTTGCAGAAGTCCGGCAAGCTACTAATGTTAACCCGAAAGCCTCAGGACCCCCCACTGAGCGTTGGTCAATCAACCCAGAATTCCCAGAACAACAAATCGCCATCGGAGCACAACTACCAGAACACGCCAAAAAACTTCTGTGGAACTTGCTAACCAGCTCAATCGACGTATTCGCTTGGCAGCACTCAGATATGAAGGGCGTACCAAGGTCGATATCGCAGCACCGTTTAAATGTGAAGGATTCGGTTAAACCAATAGCACAAAGAAAGAGACACATGGCGCCGGATCAAGCAAAGGCAATTACGCAGGACGTACAGAATTTATTAGACTCTGGCATCATTCGAGAAGTACGATACCAAACATGGGTTTCCAATCCAGTGATGGTTAAAAAGAAGGATAGTTCCTGGCGAATGTGTATTGACTTCACCGATTTAAACAACGCTTGTCCCAAAGATTGCTATCCACTCCCTGAAATCGATGAAAAGATCAATTCAGTAGCAACCTTCCGTTTAAAGTGTCTCATAGATGCGTTCAAGGGGTACCATCAGATACAGATGGCAGTAGAGGACGAAGACAAAACAGCATTCGTTACAAATGAGGGAGTGTATTGCTTCACTAAAATGCCTTTCGGTTTAAAAAACGCAGGAGCAACTTATCAGCGCTTAATGAACAAAGCTTTCAAAGACCAAATCGAACGAAATCTGGAGGTTTATGTCGACCATATTGTAATAAAAAGTGATCCCGAAGAAGCCATGCTAAAAGACATCCATGAAACCTTCACCAGGTTACGAAGCATCAACATGAAATTGAATCCAAAAAAGTGTACGTTTGGCGTAGAAAAAGGAAAGTTCTTAGGAGTCATGGTCGGATCAAACGCCCTACGTGCCAATCCAGACAAAGTCGACGCTGTGCTCACAATGAAACCCCCCACATCAGTGAAAGAAATCCAGTCTTTAAACGGCAGATTGGCAGCACTACATCATTTTTTATCAAAGGCTGCGGATAAATCCCTCCCGTTTATGAATGTTCTCCGACGAAGCTTCAAAACTGATTTCAAATGGTCTCTTGAAGCTGCTCAAGCTTTCGAAGATCTGAAAGTATGTTTAAGTTCATTACGAGCCCTTACAGTCCCAAAAGAAAAGGAAGTTCTCACAGTATATTTGGCTGCATCACAAGGCGCCATTAGCGCCGTATTAGTAGCGCACCGAACCGGATCGCAAATCCCAATTTAATTCATCAGCCGAACTTTGCGCGATTACGAGGTGAGGTATTCCAACCTGGAAAAATTGGCGCTTGCGCTCGTACACGCCTCCCGAAGGTTACGAAGATATTTCCAGGCCCATCCAATCGAAGTAAGAACCAATCAGCGAATTCAGCATGTCCTGCGGAAACCAGAGGTATCGGGTCGAATGGCAAAATGGGCCATTGAGCTCGGAGCATTTGACATCACTTTCCGTACGAAAGGATCCCTAAAAGGGCAGGTGATTGCGGATTTCTTGGTAGAAATACCTGAAGATGAAGTCGTAGCTTCCGAGTCAGGCAAAGATAAGTCTTGGAAGTTATACACCGACGGAGCATCAAAGCAGAGGGAGCCGGAGCAGGGCTAATATTAACGGACCCAGAAGGATCCGACATCACTTATGCACTATGCCTTGAATTCAAAAGCTCTAACAATGAAGCCGAATATGAAGCACTATTAGTAGGGCTCCGACTCGTAAATAAAGTCGGAGCGTGAAAAATAATCGCCCACGTTGACTCCTTGCTCGTCGCAAATCAAGTAAACGGAGAATACGAAGCCAGAGAGCCTAATATGATGAAATATTTGGAACAATTTAAAAAAGCAATAGAAGCATTCGATTTTTGTGAAATTCAACACGTACCACGAAGTAAAAACAAAAAAGCCGATGCCTTAAGCAAACTAGCTTCCGTGTCGTTCAGTCACCTGGAAAAAGACGTCTGGATTGAGATCGTGAAAGCACCATCAATAAATCCTCCAGAAGCACTTCAAATCGAATCGCAAGTCGTCACGTGGATGACTCCTATCACAAATTACTTGTTGCATGATATCCTCCCAAACGATAAATCCCAAGCTCGAAAAATTCGAATAAACTCTCTCCAATATCAAACACAGGACGGGGCTTTATACCGAAAAAATTTCTCGGACCATTGTTAAAATGTCTCGATCCTGAAGAAGCAAATTACGTCATACGAGAGATACACTATGGTATATGTGGAATCCATGCCGGACCAAAAATGGTAGTAGCAAAGATAAAGAACGTTGGTTATTATTGGCCTGGAATGCACGAGAGCGCCGTAAAAGAACTTCAGTAATGCGAAGAATGCCAGAGACATGCTCCAATCAGCCTTAGAGCAAAGAACGAAATGATTCCAGTCACGGCCACCTGGCCTTTTCAGAAGTGGGGAGTTGATATCGTAGGGCCATTCCCACGCTCGAGCGGAAGCGCACAATACCTCTTGGTAGTTGTGGACTATTTCACAAAATGGGTCGAAGCAAGACCCTTCACGGTGATAACTGGATACAACGTAACTAAACTCTTTTGGGAACAAATTGTGTGTCGATTTGGCCTACCATTATACATCATCAGCGAAAACGCCAAGCAATTCGCCAATGATCCGTTCAACGATGGTGCCAAAATCTAAAAATAATCCAAGTCTTTTCCTTAGTTGCCCACCCACAAGGAAATGGGCAAGTGGAGCAAATCAATCGACGAATAGTAGATGGGATCAAACGAAGGCTTGGAACGGAAGGAAAAGGATGGGCAGATGAATTGCCAAACGTCTTATGGGCACACCGAACGATGCACAAAACCAATAACGGAGAAACACCATTCAGCTTAACTTACGGAACCAAAGCCGTAATACCAGCAGAAATTGGTCTCCCAAACCAGCGAATCAAGGATGAAGAACGAAACAATGAGGAGCTGCGGTCGAATCTTGACTTACTTGAGGAACATAGACACATAGCAGCAATCAAAGAAGCTCGATACAAAGAAAAGTTGGAAAAATTTTACAACTCCCGAGCCAAGTTGTATAAATTCAAGGAAGGAGACTACGTTTTTCGAAACAACAACGCCAGTCGGTCGGAACCCCATGGAAAGTTAGCGCCAAATTAGGAGGGGTCGTACCGCATCAAACAAGCCAGTGAAAATGGTTCATATACCCTAGAGACCCTAGCAGGAGCTCCGATTCCAAGAACATGGAATGGAGTCCATTTAAAGCGTTGCTTCATGTAGTTCCAGTTCCCGCCACCACCGCAAGGATCACTCTTTACTTTTTTCCGTTGTACGTCGAGAGGGATTGCCTCGACACCACTTAGAATAAAAATCTTTTATGTAAGGCTTCGGGAGGATATACCTCGAATGTCAAAAAGATTTGTTTTACTTTTATGGTATTAATAAAGTGGTCGAATGTTTATTGGCGGTGACACATTTTCTCCTCTAAAAAACTGTTGTATACATCGTTAAAAAGTGCACTACGGGCCTCGACCCATGCCTCGCGCCGATCGAGAAGATTCATTAACCTAAAAAATTATTGAATAATAATGGAATGACTAAACAACCATTCTGCAAAGTTGTTATAAAAACAAAGAATAAGAAATAAAAAGTCAATCACGGACGCGTGATGGGACTAAAGAAAATAAAAGCATGCATGAAACGCTCATTGAAAGAAAACATGACAAAATCAGAACCAGCGAGCAAGCATTTAAATGTTTTAAACAAAAGTTACACTTTCAAAAAGTTGTCCAGATTACATAAATCCTAAGGATAACATACGGTTCATCAACGACAATATCAGTCTTGCTTAACTCTTGAAGACGCGATAAAGGTTTGTTCCAAAGAGCTGCAACCTTAGAAAGACAGGAAATCTTCAATTTATCAAAGGCTTCGGTGGCAGCCTCTACAGCATCCCTAGCGCCCAGATCATAGCCTGGCACTTCCACAATCGCCAGGTCAGAAGTTTTAGCAACACGAAATCCCTGTTTAATACCCTCATTCACGCCATAAGCATTCACCGAATTGGTGAGATCAGCAACTGCCTTTGTTAGCTCCGGGCTTTGATGATCAAGACGAACTATCCAACGCGCTCCGTCATTAAGATGCCATTGCTTCGTCAATAGCAGCTCAGAAGCAAGACTGTAAAGTCCTTGCACCTCGAGCTCATTCTAAACCGTCGCTTCGGACAGTTGGGCTTTCATATCAGCATTAACCTTCAAAGCCCTGTTCCGCGACCTCTCCATCTCATCCTTGTCTAAAAAACCATAAATAATCAAGCAAGCGTTAGCAAAAGACAAAGCATTCACCACAACAAGAAAATAAAAAGCAATCGAAAAGGATAAAAACCATTCTCTAGCTTCACAAAGTCGGCAAGCAGTCGATCATATGTTTTTTGCATCTCTGATCTATCGTTCATCCACTTGGACTCCATCTCAGAATATTTCGACTCCTCCTCAGAAAGTTTCAAGCGAAGCACTTCAAGGTCCTGATTAGCTTTATTCCTAGCTTCGAAGGCAGCAAGGGCCGAAGCCTGAGACGATTTACTGAACTCTCGTGCCTCAAGAACCTGAATTTGTAGCTTAGCTATTGTGGCATCTTTGGCTGCAATCTTTTCTCTCACCTCCGGGCTCAACCCTCCTTGCCCTCGAAGCATAGACACCTTTTTCTCCAGTTTCCTGCAATTGGACTTAGCCATAACCCAACGACTATAGGCTTCGACCAGTAGAAAGTTCGATTGTGCTTGATTCATCATTAGAGCATTTCCAAGCTCAGGACCACTCATTTTTCTATAATAAAAACGGTCGGCAGGAGTGGCAATATGAAACAACGACATTTTCTCCGACAAAGCATCCACAACCCTATCGCCCTCCGTAAACGACCATTTCGGAACGAACTTCTCAGAAGCTGCTTCAACGTCAACATCCATGGGATCAACCAAAACCTCCAAACCACCAACAACAAAGTTTGATTCAGCTTCGTACCATGAAGGAGAGGAAGAAGCACTATCCCTGCCCTCAATATGTTCCGGGCTCGGTCGAGAAGCTATAGAAGAAGTAAAGCCAGGAGTTTTCTTGCTCGGTGGGGTAGGAACCGACTTTTGTGGAGACGAGGATCGAACAGCATCCGCACCTTCGCTTGCTATGAGTTTGGTATCAACGTTACCAAAAGAAAGAGGGCTGGAAGATTTGAAGGGTCGATCTCGAGGAGTCTTACCACCAGTCAAGTGAGCCGAAAGATTCTCAAGTAAACCGCCGGACGCAGAAAAACCCGCTCCACCTTCGTCATTCAAAATCTTAACCAAACGAGAAATCGACCCTGACTTGGCTTTCTTGGAACTTTTTGATTGTTTATCTTCTTTTGAATCCACATCACGGTGTCTCTTTAAAGAACCAATCGAAACACTCGTCGTATCTGCAACAGCATCACGATTAACCTCATCTTCGATGGACAAGTGTTCACTACCAACCAGAATCACCTTGCTGACCGAGTCGCTCTTCCTGGATCCAGGGCCCTCGAGCGATTGCACTCCTTTCCCTTTATCATCAGCCGAAAGGGAATCCCTCCGAGCTTGCGGAACAGAACCCTCAGCTTCGGAAGCTCCTTGTTCGGTATTCGAGACAGGAGCGTGGATGTGATATAGATTCTCCTTCACAAGATCAAGAAATGGGGGACCCTGTTTCGTCCTAGCTGCAACAAATTTCAGCTCACCTACGTCAAAAGACTTCAGCCGAAGAGCATCTTTCAAACCCATAGCTGCAAAAAAGTAAAAAAGGAAATTAGTCGACAAAAGTAAAAAATCTATTTGTGTATATAAATAATCAGGCAAATGAACACGACAACATATCATAAACAATCTGTGCTCATCTAAATACATCCCACCCTATAGTATACTAACCCTTTCCATCCCATCGAAGTGTGGGGTGATGCTTCGGTTCGGGCCAAATTGTGCTTATCTTTCCCATAACAAGAAGGTGTTCTGGCAATTTCTGGATACGACCAGCGTCCTTAATTAAGGAAGCATAAAGAGTTTGATTATAATCAAAATCGTCGGGAAGATGACCAGGAAGCGCAGACCTCTTAAATCTCCAAGTCATCTCGGAAGGAATGCATCGGTCATCCACTAAGAAAAAAATATCTTTCCAATCCTTCATACTAGTGGTAATCCAGGAAAAACACGTAGCATTTTTGTTCCTAACTTCAAAAGTATACCAGCTCCCGCTCCGATTCAGTTTGTAAAAAGCCCAGAACATGTTCAAGTCGGGGTCCGATTCTAGGGCCCGACACGATAGCTCAAACTGGTTCACCTTGGCAATGCCAAAGGGGTTCATCTGGGAAATATGTACTTGGTGAAACATCAAAACATTGATAAGAAACTTCGTAAAAGGTATCCGGTAATTGCAATATTCAAAAAACTTCGTATACAGCGATATCTTTCCATTAACAAACGGATACACTGGTGTCTCCTTCTCTGGAAGAACCGGATGGAGAGACATAGGGATCTCATATTTCTCAACAAGCCAGTTCAACCTAGATTGGGTCAAAATGTTGAAACTACACGCAAGGTTATCTTTGTTCGTCATAAGAAAAAGAAGATGAGAACAAACCTGATCAACAGAGTTAAAAAAAACCTTGAAGAAAGCAAAGGAGAGAAGAAAAGAAGTTTAAAAAGTTTTTACTGTAGTTTTGCCCTCTAAAATGAAACCCTTTTATAAAAGGGGAGATGAAAAGACTGACAAGATGGTTGCGTAACTGACCTAAAAAGCACTAATGAAAGCACTACACGTCAGCACGACCACGTGGTACAAACGTCAGCATGAAAATAGATAGCACAGCTGGCACCAACTCAAAGAATTCGAAATTCAAAAAGCCCCCCAAAAGCTCTTTCTTTCTCCAACTTAAAGCCCGTTGCATTGCAAGCAATAGCACGGACTAAGGGGACTTGAAGAGGATAGATACTTTGTACAGAACGCCATCACCGAATAGATACATCGTATCGGTCCGAGCTGAAGGATCGCCCGATATCGAAGGAATCTTTGTAACTAACTTTGGGCCCCACACATTTAATGCCAAGACAGCGATTGGTCCGGGTCCAACAAACTTTGCCACGTCAAACTATCAATAAACTATAAATACCTCCCAACCTACTCCAGAAAAGGGGTAACGTCTAATCTCTCTCTCTTCTCCATTCCCTCTCTATTCACTCTCTCCCAAATACTTATTCTCACGCCCGAGCTTGGTCACAGAGAGGGCCCCCTCCCTGTGACGAGGCTAACGGTGTGTTTTCCTTAATTTGTGCAGGATTTCACACCTTTTTCTGAGACTCTTCTATCCAGACTGAAGTAGGTCAGTTTTTGAGTCTTCAGATTTAAGTGTCATTTGTGTAGTATTATAGTCAGGGGCTGAAAATAACAGCTTAACTAAAGTCTTAATAGTTAGTTGCTTAAATAAACAGCCCTTTAAGAGAATAAGCAGCATTCTCTCTGCATTTGATTCCAACTGTTGGTATTAGATCACAACTCACAAGAGTGACACTGAACAACTCAAAAGACTAGGATTCAACGGAATATGATTCGAATATAGAACTCATTGACATCTGTAGTCTAAAGTCATCTCCTGCCGTGCAACCACCTCTCTTATGAAATGATGCTTCAACTCTGTGCAGAGTTGGAAGGCAGATTACAGTTGATGTTGCTTCAGTCCCACGTCTTGCAAAATAAGGGCATTACTATCAACCTTGTTAATGTTCGACACGTCAGTGCGCGTCGGAAACGGGGTGTGGTGCCAAAGTGGGGGGGGGGGTAAGGGGCAAGGAAGAGTGACGTTATTCGACAGGTGGCACCTAGTTTATGTTATTATTTTTATTATTTAAAACTATAAAATTTGTATTTATTTTTTAAAAGATACCTATATAATATAAAAACAATAATAAAAAAAGATACCTACTGTAAATAAAAAAATCATAAATAAAAAAAAGGTTACGTAATTTAAATACGAAAGAAGACTACATAAATATAAAAAAAGGAAAGCTAAAAAACCAAAGGACTTAAAAAACCCGAAACTAAGTACGATGTTTTGCCTTTATTTCTTCTTTCAGTTTCTCATACATTTCCCTCTCTTCGTCGTCTAGGTGATCGATCTTCATAGCAAGGAATTTTATATCCAACTTCCTTTCCTTTTGCTTGAAATATCGAGGGCTTGCATTTTTTTGGTGTTTCTTTCTTGTTGAATGTTACTGAACGTAGTTATTGTTGAAAAAATTTAATCAAACAGAATATTAATTAATTTTATTATTACCGAGTTATTGGCCAAACCAGTTTATTCCAACTTGAACAAACTGATTAAAGAAATGTAGAAGGAGACTGTCCCGTTATCGAACGAATTAAAGAACACGCAAAAAACTAAAACCAACCTGGCGAATTAGAAACGTGATTCTTGAACTGCACGGATGATTCCTGTCCTTGAAGGATTTTACACGCTCGTATTGCTGTGAGCTGCAGCGTAAACTCCCAGGATTTAATGCAGAACTGATATGCTATTCCAACAACAATGGAAACCAGAAAATGCAAAAGCTGGAGAAGAAACAGGAACACAGTGGAGGCTGCGAAAATTATGAGTACAGAATGGGCAGCAGGAGGCTTTTATATATAGGCTGAGATCATAACTGAGAATGAGAAAAACGGGGAATGGGATAACGCTCATCTACCATTTCGAATTCGAATTCCTGGAGATAACCCATACGAATTCGAACTGGTGGAGATAACCTCCACTGTTTCGATTTCATCTTTATCCCAATCTTATCACATCTGATCTCGATCCACAGCACTAACGTACTTGAACCGGACCCTAGCTAAAAATAAAAGCTCCTCAGCTCCTAGCGACGATGCGTACGTGTAAAGTGCGCCTCAACGCACCATTCGCGAGCTCGCGGCTCGGCTCGGCGCGCGTGAGGGCTTTACCCACTTCTCAACCCATTTAACACTTTGGAGGCCCATAAGGGGTAATCCCTTATAAACCACTCAACTTTCACGAGCCCCACCAATGTGGGATGAAGGAAACATACCAACTTGTATGTTATCCCTTAAAATTTCCAACAATCCCCCACCAAGTTGGAATGTTTCCTTTCACTTAGACAGATGATGTCACTAGGTGTCACGAAGATTAAACCCAGTTTATGTTGATAAACAAGAAGAGACAGATTCGATGGTGTCCTTGTAATTAAACCATTAACCTGATAGCCCCCTTCGGTTTAACCCCACACATCACCGGCCGTCTTTGCGTTCTCACTGAGCGCGAATATGGCCGTGCACTATAAATCCTTTTCATGACCCTTTAGAAGTCAAACCACTTATCTTCACTCGAGGCGGCACCACCCCTAGATCATATAGGCAAAGTTTTACATCATCCACGTTGCTTGGATACTTCCAAAACTTTGTTAAGAGCATTAGCTCACCCTTGTTCTCGACAATGACGTACTATCATACATCACATGGATATATCAAATTGGTAGTACCTTCTATCATTAAGTGACTTTGTTTTTACCCATTAAACTTGAGAAATAAGAGCACTAAGTTCAAGTTGGGTTTCCATCACTAACGATTCTATTGTGGTTTTAGACCCTTGTCTCTCGCGGTATTCACTACCAAATCTCTCGTCAGAGGTTTAGTAAACGGATCAGCCAAGTTCCTACTCATCTTGACATAGATAACCTTGATGGTACCACTTTCAAGAAGTTGTCTCATAATTTTGCCGTAGACCTATGTGTCTTGACCTCCCATTATACATTGTGTTGTATACTTTAGATAGTGTGGCCTCACTATCACAATACATGGGAATGGACGACATTAGAACATCCCACAAACGGATGTCTGTAAGTAGATCTCTAATCCACTGTGCTTCCTTACCAGTTGCAGCTAGTGCTATAAACTCAGCTTCCATAGTTGAGTGGGCAATACACGTCTGTTTCTTGCTCGCCCAAGAAATTGCTCCTCCTGCTAGAGTGTAAATCCACCCACTTGTAGATTTTGAATCACTGGTGTGATCAATCCAGCTAGCATCAGAATAACCTTCGAGTATTCTGGAAGAAGACGTGTATGACAGTTCTAAGTTACTGGTCCTTTTCAGGTATCCAAGTACTCTACCCACTGCCTTCCAGTGTTCTGTCCCTGGATTGACAGTATACTGACTCAGTTTGCTTACATCAAAAGCAATGTCAGGACGAGTGCAATGTGTTGCATACATCATACTTCCAATAGCACTCGCATACTCCAGTTGAGCCACTGCTCTCCCAGAGTTCACATTAAGTTTCACACTTGGATCAAATGGGGTATTAAACTCTTTAATGTTCAAGTGTTGAAACTTAGTCAGAATTTTCTCTATGTAATGAGATTGACTTAGAGAAATCTGACTTTCAGTCCTTTTCACCTTGATCCCAAGAATGGTATCAACTTCTCCTAGATCTTTCATCTTAAAGTTCGAGGACAGATATATCTTAGTTTCAGAAATACCTTCAAGGTGAGTGCCAATGATCAACATATCATCAACATAGAGACAAATCACGACTGTATAACCGGGTTCGCATTTAGTATAGATACACCTATCAGCACTATTATGTCGAAACCCGAAAGCAGTCACAGTGGTGTCAAATCTCTCATGCCACTGTTTAGGAGCTTGCTTCAAACCATATAGAGATTTAATAAGGCTACACACTTTGTTCTCTTGGCCGAGCATCACAAACCCTTCTGGTTGCTCCAAATAAATCTCCTCATTAAGATACCCATTTAGAAATGCAATCTTTAAATCCATTTGATGGATGTACATCCTTTTCAAAGTAGAACCGCTATTAGAGTTCTAATAGAGCTAATTCTAGCCACAGGTGCATAGGTATCAAAATAGTCGATCCCTTTTCTCTGCCTATACCCTTTAGCAACTAATCTCGCTTTATAGACAGAGATGGATACATCTGGATGATACTTCCTTTTGAAAATCCATTTGGATCCAATAGGTTTCTTTCCCTTGGGTAGATCATCTAACTCCCAAGTTCCATTTCCCATAATGGAATCCATTTCATCATTGACTGCTTCCTTCCACAAAGGAGCATCTCTTGATGACATTGCTTCGCTAAAAGTTCTAGGATCATCATCCAGATTTACAGCGAAAATGACCTCTCTCGTCACTTCTTTTTGAGTTCCCTCAACCATGTAAGAAAAGAAATCATCTCCATAACTTTTCTCTTTTCTAACTCTAGTACTTTTTTTGATTCTTCAACTCTTGGTGAAGGTTCGACTCTTTTTCCAGAAGTACTAGAAGATGTGGTGTAATTTGAGTTTTCATCATCTCTAGAAAACTTGTACTCAAAGAATTCCACATCTCGGGATTCTACAACTGTACCTGATTCGTCATCCAACAACCGGTAAGACTTACTATGCGGAGCATATCCAATGAATACACTCTTGAAAGCTCGTTCTCCCAGTTTGAGTGTCTTTGGATCAGGTACGCGATAATAGGCAAGACACCCCCAAACCCTCACATGCTCCAGGTTTGGTTTTCTTCCTTTCCACAACTCATATGGGCTCGTAGGTATCACACGACTAGTGATCCTATTGTGAACATAACATGCGGTTAACACAGCTTCCCCCTACATATTATGAGGTAGACCCGATTTATATAACATACAGTTAGCCATCTCTACAAAGGTTCGGTTCTTTCTCTCAGCCAAACCATTTTATTGGGGAGTATATCGTGCAGTTCTCTCATGTATGATGCCTTCCTCTTCGCAGAATGCATCAAATTTTCGGTTAAAGTATTCCCCGCCTCTGTCCGAGCGACGAATTTTATGCGTTTCTCCTTTTGTTTTTCAACCTTAGCCTTATATATTTTTAATGCCTCAAAAGCTTCGTCTTTTGAATGCAATAAATAAACATATAAGTATCGGCTGAAGTCATCGCAGAAAGTGATAAAGTATCTCTTACCCCCACGAGTAAGGTCTCCATTCAGTTCACAAATATCTAAATGAATTAGTTCTAGTAGTGATGTATTACGTTTATGTACACTTGGAAAAGGTTTCTTTGTGAATTTTGATTTCACACAAGTTTCGCATTTTTCAAAGTCTTTATCTTTTAATTTTAATAAACCTTTAGTTTGCATTTTTTCAATGTTTTTAATATTTGTATGAGCTAAACGTTTATGTCATAAAGAAATTGAACAAGCGATATAATCAAAAGACATAATTTCATTCAATTCAAAACCAATTGCATTACATTGACCAAAATTAGTACTATCACTACCACTATCACTATCACTTTCATTCCCAAAACCATCGATCACAGAACGCCCCCTTCTTCCGAGTCTTCTTCATCCCGTATTCGATGAAAGTCGTATGTACGGCTTGGAGGGAGATCTTTCATATCTTTCGAGATCCTCCATAAATCGATTTGATTCCCTATGAGTTCTAGTCTCAATAAGACTACTAATTCTTACTGTTCATATAGTATGATATGAATATACCACATCAATTCGTTATGTGGTCATGCTAGAGACATAAACAGTCATGGATAATTATGAGATGAAATCCTTCCGAATGGGCTAAGAGAGATTCCAGCATTGAATAGATCGGCAGATAAGAATATTTGTCCATCAGTAATCGAAATTACATTCGTAGGAATATAAGCCGAAACGTCTCCCGATTGGGTTCTTTATGATAATGAAACCATCCGGTCAAAACCAATCCAATAAAGAAACAAATCTATTCAACAAGCAAAAAAGGAGAGAGAGGGATTCGAACCCTCGATAGTAAACTATACCGGTTAGGTCAAGGCGATACATTCCACCTGTGTTCTTTGCTTGACCCACATAGATGTCATTTAGAGAAAACTTCACACGGAGATTCTTGAGAACCAGCTTGTACCCATTTCGATCAAACTTATCAGCAGAAACAAGACCCTTGGTGATACCAGGAACATGCAACACGTCCTGAAGGGTAACCGTTTCACCATCTTGAAAGTTTAGTCGCACTGTGCCTTTACCACGCACTTCCACACGATGTCCATCAGCACATACCACCACTGTTCCTTGAGGAACAGGACCATAAGTAAGAAACGAGCCACGATTCCCACAAACATGAACAGTGGCTCCAGAATCCAAAACACCATCCTCTACATGCCACAACGCGCGTATGTTGAGAAAGCATGTTAACATCTCCAAGACCCACATTAGCCACTAGATTGATGACTTTCTCAATATCAACAGCACTTGTAGAACCAACCATAGATCCAGATTTCCTTTGAGAGCACTCTCGTGCATAATGCCCGGTTTCTCCACAAACATGACATTTACCCGATCTCTTTGGTTGATGGTTGGTCGTTTGATGTGACTTTTTGAATTCCTTTTTCTTTGGTGCTGTAAACTTTCTATTCTTTGATGCCCCTTTTCCCTTTTGCCCAGATCCTCCAACAATATGATTCAGACTCGATCCGACTTTACCTCTTTTGTCCCTGTTGCGCGTTTCCTCCTCAATTCGAAGGTGCTTCAAGAGTTCATCCAAAGAGTAGTCCTCAGACTTGTGCATCATTCTCTTTGAGAAATCTTTCCAAGTAGGAGAAAGTTTTGCAATAATGACCCCTACTTGAAAAATTTCTGGCAGCGGAATAGAAAGTGCGGTCAATTTGGTAACAAGAACTTGGAGTTCATGCACTTGCTCCAGGATTGACTTGTCATCAACCATTTGAAAGTCTAAGTACTTGGAAATAAGGTAATTGTTAGTACCTTCTTCATGAGCCTTGTACTTATCTTCCAAAGCTTTCCACAATTCTCTAGCACTTGTTACCGGCGCGCATAAGTCATAGAGACGATCCGAAAGAGAATTCTTGATGTGGCCAAGGAAAAGATCTTCAGCTTCCTTACGAACAAGTCTTTTCTTAGCCAAATCTTGATTCGGGACCTCTCCAGCCTCAAGAGGAGGGTCATCAGGGATTGCGGGCAAGCTTGGATCAAGGATATAGTAGAGTTTCAGCACAACTAGCATGAACTTAACCTTGTCCGCCCAACGGGTATAGTTCTGGCCATCGAATCTGTCCAACTTGACAAACTCTTGATTCATGAATCTCATATTAGCTGTTGGTAGTTCACCGTCCATTAGTTCTGTTGATTAAACACAAATAAAATTCTTTAACAATGTTGAAAATAATTTAATCAAACAGAATATTAATTAATTTTATTAATTACCGAGTTATTGGCCAAACCAGTTTAATCCAACTTGAACAAACTGATTAAAGAAAGGTAGAAGGAGACTGTCCCGTTATCGGACGAATTAAAGAACACGCAAAAAACTAAAACCAACCTGGCGAATTAGAAACGTGATTCTTGAACTGTACGGATGATTCCTGTCCTTAAAGGATTTTACGCGCTCGTATTGCTGTGAGCTGAAACGTAAACATCCAGGATTTAATGCAGAACTGATCTGTTATTCCAACAGCAATGGAAACCAGAAAACGCAGAAGCTGGAGAAGAAACAGGAACACAGTGGAGGCTGTGAAAATTATGAGTACAGAATGGGCAGCAGGAGGCTTTTATTTATAGGCTGAGATCATAACTGAGAATGAGAAAAACGGGGAATGGGATAACCCTTATCTACCAGATTCGAATTCGAATTTCTGGAGATAACCCAAACGAATTCGAACTGGTGGAGATAACCTCCACTGTTTCGAATTCATCTCTATCCCAATCTTATCTCATCTGATCTCGATCCACAGCATTAACGCACCTAAACCGGACCCTAGCTAAAAATAAAAGCTCCTCAGCTCCTAGCGACGATGCGTAAATGCAAAGTGCGCCTCAAACGCGCCCATTCGCGAGCTCGCGGCTCGGCTCAGCGCGCGTGTGGGCTTTACCCACTTCTCAACCCATTTAACACTTTGGAGGCCCATAAGGGGTAATCCCTTATAAACCACTCAACTTTCACTACCCCCACCAATGTGGGATGAAGGAAACATACCAACTTGTATATTATCCCTTAAAATTTCCAACAGTTATTTGCTCTTCGATGCCGACACCATAGGGGTTGTTTGGATCAAAGTTGCGGTTGTGTGGTTGCATTATTTTTATGAAAGGTTGAGAGATTTTATAAAAATGAAGGTTGGATAGAAGAGAATGAAATGAAAATGGTGAAAAATTTTGAGTTTTTTTTATAGATGTTGTAAAATAATTTTTTTTAAATGGAAAGTCTTTTTTTAATAATGCCTTTGGAGTCCAACGGCTACTTGCCACCCCATTCACTAGGGGTATGCAATAACCGAACCGTTAACCGAAACGAAAACCGATAAAACCGAACCGAAATTAACCGAAACCGAATTAACCGAAAGTCGGTTAACGGATAATTTTTTTTACCATCGGTTAACCGAAATTAACCGAACCGAACCGACCCATTTTTATATTTTTTTATTTCTAGATTTTATACCTCCATTTCATATATTTCATGTTTTATACTTTAATTTCATGTATTAATACCTCCATTTCATTTATTTATACATTCATTTCATTTATTTATACTTCATTTCATGTACTTAAACATCTATTTCATGCATTTATACCTTCATTTCATTTATTTATACATCCATTTCACGTATTTATACATCTATTTCAAGTATTTATACCTCCGTTACATGTATTTCTAAGCAAAAAATTTAGCCCTTGTTTGAATTGGTTATTAACCGAAAATTAACCGAACCGAACAAAAAACCGACAAATTAACCGAATTAACCGAACCGATTAACCGATGACTTCGGATGCGGTTACGGATAATGCTAATAACCGAACCGAACCGTGCACACCCCTACCATTCACAGCACACCACGTCAACCAACTTAAAGTGCCGGTGAAGAATTCCAAACCCGTCCGTAAACACCGTTGAGAACACCGACGACGGTGTGGTGTGTGCGGCGTAGAGAGGCATAAACGCCACAGATCCACATACCGTTTGGTCTAAGTTATCATTGTGACGTCGGCACATTAAACAAAGATGGTGAAAGGAATCTTCCTTGAGTAGAAGCAATTCAAACTCACATTAATTAAAAGAAAATGGATTACACAAATTATGAAGAGATCAACTAAAGTGAGAAAGAGACGGAGTCAAATCTCTTGTAGAAAGATGCCTAACAAAACACGTTTTGGTCCATCTTGTCTATTTTCAAGACTAAAGTCACTTAATTTGAACTAGTATTGTCATTGTGACCTAAACAAAAAAAAACGGTTTTTCGGACACTTTTGCGATGGGTTTATTCATTAAGTGAACAAGCGGATCAAAAGACTCGCGATTGTTGCATGGTTCAAACATTCAAATAGTCAAGTGTAAAGTGGTCGCTACTTTATTAGTGAGAAATGAGAGGTGAACACTATCTAGATTAGTGAGAAGATTAAGAGGTAAGCATATGTGATATCTACATTATTAGAGAGACATTTTGGTGATCACCCTTAGTGAGACATTGGTGATCACAACCAAGATTAATGAGATGATAAAAGGTGATCACAACCTTCTTAAAGAGACATTGGTGATCACTACCTTCTTAACAAGATGTTGAGACGATGATCTATATCGTCTTCATGAGAAGATTATAGCGAATACAAACACTTGGTTGAAGATCAAGGAGTTACATTGGTAGCGATAGTGGCAGTGATTATGGTGGCGTCAACAGTGGTGGATACAATAGCACCGATTGTGGTGATGGCGACACACCATGGCGGTAGATGGTGCTTAGCAACTTGGGCCTATATTAAGTAAACAAGTTATATAATAGCAACCCATTAGAGTAGATCTAAATTGGCCCGTTATATGATTTTGGTAGACGACCCACCGAATGAACCTATTAAGCGAATTTCTTGTACCCGAATCAACTATTTCCCAAATATGCTATTCTCATACCCCTAAATCTTATTTTCACATCCTTTTTCACACACACACTCTCTCTCTCTCTCTCTCTCTATATATATATATATATATATATATATATATATATATATATATATAACACACACGTATGTATAGACAAAGATAGAGGGAAGAGGTGTCTGAATACCAATTCCCTGTTTTTATAGGATATTTGAAAGGAAAAGAAAGAAAAAAGAGAAAAAGAAAAGTTGTTTGGTTAGGGAATAATAGATGGTTGTCATTTTGTGAGGGTGGGGGACATAGACACCGGATAGTGGAGTTAATCTGACAACAAGAATTGGTTTGTACTGGACCGCAAAAAAGAAGTTGGGACACACAAACATTTCTTTCGGAGGCAGCCCGGTTTATGTGCCCCGGTCCAATCAGCACCCCCAATCCAAAACAACAAACACACTTGACTTATCAACTAAACCCAACAAGTTTTAGATATTAATGCTATAACAAATTATTATATTATATTAAGAAACGATAGTGATCTAAAGTTATTAACCACAAAATCGATGCTAACAAATATTGGAAAAATCCCATCATTTTTAACATGTGAAGTAAAGTTATAAATCGGTTTAAAAAAAAAAAACAAAAGTTATAAATGAGAGGTTTGACATGAGCAGCTTTCAAATCATTATCCTTATCCTGATTTTAAGGTCCATACCTTTTTTCTGTTTACCCTCCTTCACTCCCCCTAATGATGCCCATTTTTGTGGTTTAAGCAAGACCCCACAAAACATAAGGTCACTAAAGTAATTAATTCTACTATTTTAAATTAATTATAGTGTATTAGTTAATTAACAATATGAAATTACCCTTTGAATGCCATTGCTAAATTTACAACAATTGGGTGTAAATACCACAAAGGTGTATACATATATATATAGAGAGAGGGGGGGGGGGGGGGGGGTGAGAGAGAGACTTGATGCAAGGTGTCCAAACTCCACATCTTCCCAAATCAAAAATATTCCTTCTTACCAGACAAGATCGAGACATGAAATAAAACCAAATCTTCATCAAATCAATTCTCAATTATTATTTATCATTTATTTATTAAATAGTAATTTCTCCTCCTTTAAATCTTGTTGAGTTGTTTCCACCCTTTCTTTTCCTTTTATTTTAATCAATTGACAACTAAAAAAGGAATAAACAACCCACGTCTAACAATAAGTTTACATTTTATTGTTTTGGTAGTTGAATACTATTACATTTTTAAATCTTCCATATACCATAACCAAATTTCTTACATGGCTATAGTCATGTAAATTAACCGAGCGAAGATGATTGTTGATAGATGGGTTAACATACAATAACTTCTTTGAAACTTGGTTAACCATCATCATCATCGTACTCAGTAAATCTCATCAATAGCAAAACTAAGGTATGGTCTGAGAAGGGTAAGATGTAGACAGCTTACCTCTACCCCGTAGGAATAAAGAGGCTGTGTCTAGTAAGACCCCTGGCTCGATAATAGTTTTGCATCAAGCCTTTGGACATAAGGCACCAAACACTCAGCAATTGGGACAAAAGCTGATTAGTGCATGTACTCCCTTGTCTTTCGGCTATCAACGCCACCACATGATGCATGATTAACCGTCCCTCGCTTTTAGCGTTATTTTCACATTAATGAAACTTGGTTAATCAAAACCCTTATTATTCAAATATAATGTATGTAATATGATTAGTAAACATATATTAGTAATAAAGAAGACTACAATGCAAAGCAAAACCATATAAAATGGGAGAAATTGTTAAAGAAAGTAGAGAACATATCAAAATTGTAATATCTGTAAATTCACTTGATCAAAAAAAAGGTTAAAAAACAACTTTTACATGTACAAGTACTTGCTTTGTCTATGATGATGTAATTAATAAAAGATGAAATCCAAAAATATTAGGCTTGATCGGAGTTGGTCACCTTAAGTCTCATGGTTGGGGAATCTAGTTGCGAGGGCGAAAAAGGAGGAGACTCTGGGGACGGGGAGGTCGAGCGAGACACCGTTGGTGGCGTTGGCAACGGAGAGGGTGAAGGCGACATCGTTGGCGGCGATGGAGAGGTCGAAGGAGACACCGTTGGTGGTGATGGGGATGTATCAGGGGAAGTCGAGGGCGGTGATGGGGACGGGGAAGGGGAAGACATTTCTTGTAGTTTTCTTTTGTTAAGGCTTGCTTTTTCTTCTTTGTTGTTGTTGTTGTCAGGGTCTAGTGTTGTTGTGGTTGCAGCCCCAAACATGTAATCTTTCAAACGTTTGACATCAGATAGCTTTACAGGCTTTACTATAAAATCCTCAGCACCTTCTTCCAAACACCTGATCCAATTCATGCCTATTTAGTTAACTTTCATTCATCTATTTTTAGAATTTTGTATTCTTTTCATTTGGGATATCATAATGGCTTTTCCTAATAATCAACTAAAGTTTCTGATCTGTTAACTATTTCTTTCTATAGAAATAAACCACATAACTGCAATCGATTGATATATAAATGAAGCTTCAAATCAGGAAATAAAAAAATAAAAAAAAGTACCTGTCAATCCGTGCTACAACGTTTTCTGATGACATGATCACTACTGGCACCTCTCTGAAGGTTGCAGACCCCTGAATAAAACCAACAAATCGAACATGAGTTTTTTTTTTTTTTTTTTTTTTTAATTTGAATTCAAAGGCAAGACAAACCTTAATTTTTTTGAGCAATTCATAACCAGTCATTCCAGGCATACAGTAATCAGTGATTATGAGATCTACCTTCAAACCCTAAAACACAATTCTGAGCTCTTGTTAGATCTAAATAAATAAATAAATAAATACTGGAAATTAATTAAATTAAAAAAAATAACTCACATTAACGAAATCCGGTGAGGTTTTCTCCTGATCCAGGCCTAGATATTGCAAAGCTCTCCAACCGCTTTCAACCGCCGTCACTGTAACAAATTCCGGCGAAACATAAGTTTTTGTTCCGACAAAAACAGAAGAAATGAGAGTTTGTTTATTGATAATTATTACCTTTGCAGGAAGTGATTTTAAGCAGGCGTTCAATGACTTTGCGGTCAACGAGGCTGTCATCGACGGCTAGGACATGAACGTCAGTCTCCGGCGACCTCCAGCGACGGGAAAACATTGCTGCCATGAGATGAGATGAGATGAAATGAACTTGGGGATTGAGGGAGAAGGGAATTTATTTGTTTGATATATAAATAGAGAAGACAGAGAGCCACGTCGCCATCAAGGAGATGATGACATTGTAGAAGATCATGAAAATCTGAAGAAATCTTCTTTATTTTTTTAAGAAAATACGCTCAGATTCTCAAATCCACTTTGGTGGTGACCCCTTTGATTTTTTCTTATTTTTCTTTTCACTTTTCTTCTCTACCACCCCCACATGTGCTCCTCTTGACTTCATCAATATCATTTCATATCTCCTCCTCTCTTTTTTTATTTTTATTTTTATATATAATATGTTGCATAAAATCAATCAAACTTTATAACTCTACTCTAATTTTTAACTTTACTTTTCTTTCTAAAAGGGTTATATTACAAAATTTGTAAATTTGTTTACTAATTACAGAAAAATATATGTCGTGTATCAAAACGTGTTTTAGATTGATACTTTTATTGGCCTATAAAAAGTAATATGGTTTTCATAAATGTAAAAGCAACAAATAACAATAATAATATAAAAAAACATTAAAGAAAAATATGAGGGATTAACAATAAGTTATAATATTAAAGCCAAAACTGGAGAACCATAATAATAATAATAATAATAATTTTTATAAGAATAATACAAAATAAAACTAGTAATAGGTAGTACTATTAAAGGAAAGAAAAAACTAATAAAAACTAACTATAAGTTATAATATTAATGCTAAAAAACAATAAAAATATATTTACCTCAGTTTTATATTTAATTACACAAAATGCGTCATGCGTAATTAAAAATTAATCAACAATGTACTCAAAAAGTATCGAAACATAACATGTTTTACATTGATGGTAGCTAAATATAGTCAATGAAAAGTAATACAAGCTTTCATTAATGTAATAAAGTAATAATAATGACCACAATTTTGATAATAGTATTAGTAATAACAAAATTGAAACATTAATAACAATAATAGTAGTGGTAAAAATAATATTAAATAAAACAATAATAAAATTGAAACATTAATAACAATAATAGTTATGGCAAAAATATTATATATAAAATTAAAGCAAAGAACTTCAAGGTTCTCATGAATAGTGTTTTTTTTTTGTCTTTTATGCTTTTGTTTTTTTAGTTTTAATCTTTAATTCTTAACATTAACTATAACAACTCTTAACTTTCTAAATACTTTTTAATAGTTTTTTTTACTTTTAACCTTTAATTCTTAACATTGACTATTATACCCCTTAACTTTCTAAATACTTTTTAATCAAGTTTTACGCAAGTTTTATTGTTTTCTTTTTCGCTTACCTTTGTTATTTACTATATCGTTTTGCCTTTTGTTATTATTTTGATGTTCACAGCCGAGTTACGGCGCGAATAGCGCAATCAATTAATATATAATTTTAATTAATTTTACAAATTTATTTATCGGTTGTTATGATGTCCTATACGTTCTGAATTTCAACCGTGTTCCTGTGCAACGCGCGGTAACTACCACCCTAGTATTAAATAAAACAATAATAAAAGGGGAAATAGCAAGACTAGCCTTGACTTGGTCAAAATATGAAAAATGTCCAATTGAAACCCCTCAAAAAGGGGTTTCACGAATTTCCACGTATCTCAAACCAAAAGCTAAGACCTTTCTTTAGCCACCAATTATCTTTTGCCACGTGGTGAAACCCTTTTTGAGGGGTTTGAGACGCGTGGGAATTCGTGAAACCTCGTTTTGAGGGTTTCCTCTTTCTCTCTCTATAGCCACCGAAAAACCGCTATGTTTTCGCCGGTAAACTGCTCGTTTTCCAGCAATCCTCTCCGGCGATTAGGTTTTGACGTCCTGCAAGTGCAGACTCAGATGGAGTCTCCAGATATTTCAAACTTTCTAGAGCGGATTGTCGGAAGTGCAGGCCCTTTTTGAGGGGTTTCATTGTAGCTCCGGTTAGTGTGTGGATTGCCGGAAAACGAGCGGATTGTCGGAAGTGCAGACTCAGATTCAAACCCATCAACCTAGAGAGAGAAACAACCAGATATTTCAAACTTTCTAGAGAGAGAAACAACTAGATATTTCAAACTTTCTAGAGCGGATTGCCGGAAGTGCAGGCCCTTAATCTTCATCGGAGTCTCCATCTTGGTTGTCTCACTCGCCGGTATCGCCGGAGTCTCCATCTGAGTCTACACTTGCAGGACATCAAAACCTAATCGCCGGAGAGAATTGCCGGAAAACGAGCGGTTTATCGACGAAAACATAGCGGTTTTCTGGTGGCTTATAGCAAAAGAAAGAAAAAAACCCCTCAAAAGGGGTTTCACGAATTCCCACGGTCTTAAACCCCTCAAAAAAGGATTTCACCACGTGGTAAAAGGATATTGGTGGCTGAGGAAAGGTCTTAGCTTTTGGTTTGAGACGCGTGGGAATTCGTGAAACCCCTTTTGGAGGGGTTTCAATTGGCCATTTTTGATATTTTGACCAAGTCAAGGCTAGTCTTGCTATATAGAGTAAATGCAATTTGCGTAGTATGGAGCGGGATCACTATTCATTCCTCAAACTTCATTTTCGTTGCCTCAGTTCTTGTGGTTTATAAATGTTACACTTTGTGTCCCCACCACTAGACCCGACAAGCTACTCATCACCACCATTTACACCCACTGATCACCAATCGCAATCTAAAAACAAAAACCAACGACCACTTAACTGCAACCCCACCCTTCTCCACCATTAACCACCATTCTCCTTCCCCACGACCATCATTGCTCACTTCAACTACCAACGTCACCCGCACCACAACCTTCGACCAAAACCACCTTCGCTAAACGACACCAACCACCATCGTACACTCTGTCGCAAAATATCACCGGAAGCCTACAACCCACTCGCCGGATATTTAACCACAAACACAACAAAGCTACCAAAAACCTACTCCATATCTTCTAATGTTCAATGTATTATTCCTCTGTTTGAATAATTTGTTTGTAAATGCATCAAGTTAAAATTCGTAACAAAGGCTTAATTTTGTTTGTTTGTTTGTTAGAGATATGAGAGGGTGTGTTTGAAATTATGAGGCTAATGATGCAACATTTTCTTGGTTAGTTTGAAGTTAGTTGAATGCACCAGTGGATGATTGTATGAATGTTTTATTAACTGGATTGATGATAATATAAATGATTAGGTATATATTGTAGTAAACTTTAGGTATTGATTCAATTTAAAGTTAGTTGAACGCATCAATGCAACAATTAACTAACGGATCCAACCCGGAAGTATAAAACTCGTATTCTAATCTACCCGATCACATAAAACCCTAAACCTAATCCCTTATAATCATCGTCTTCTCTCTAAAAGTTCATCTATCGACATGCGTCTTAATCAAAGTTCATCATTTGCGACACAATGAAAGCATGTCCTTCATCTATTACGTTGATTTCGCTTTTATTATTTTGATTTCAAACCTTCGCTCCGTTTGATTTGTTAGATTATGGTTAAAGATTAGTAATTTTTTGTTAAAATTTTTCTTTTTAAAACGATTTGCTTTAATTTCCAATCCTTACTTTCGTTTTGATTATGTGTTGTTAGTTTGCTATTTTGTTTGACATTTTCGTTTTGCTCTTAATATTATTGGTTGAAATCAGATTATGTATTTTGATGTTGATTAAAATCATTTTTTTGGCACTTTTGATACGACAATGTTGTTGTAATGTATGGTTTATAGCATCCGGATAATAGTTTTCATGTATTAGAGTTACTTTTATGATTTTGAAACTTAGTCAACAATGTTGTATAATAATTGAAAGATCATCATGCGTTGATTATCTTTGTTGTTATTTAATGTTTCATTCTAAATAGGTTGTTCAAATACTATTGGAGACCAACTTCTGATCATTCTAAATAGTTTGTTCCTGTTTTGTAAATAGGTTTACCAAAATATTTCAAATATGGTTTATAGTTTTATCCGCTACTTACGGAATAACAACAGGAAGTTCCTAGTAAGCAATTTTAAATGTTATTTTGGTCATTAGTTTTCCTAGTAAGTGTAACATCCCATTTTCGGGTGTATTTATAAATGTTATTATTATTATTATTCGTTGGGGGTTATTTATGAAGGAAAAGAATTCGATGAGTAGTAATATATATTAGTGAGGATATTTTAGTAATACACGTCGAGAAATACGACTATTTTGGTTCAAGGCATGACTTATCGAAAGTTGAAGGGCTATTGTTGTAAAAATCGAACTTGAGGGGGTAAATTGTAATAAGTTCAAAGTTCAATGTATAAATAGGCTTTTTTAAGCTCATTTGTAGCAGATTTTTTTACATGGTTAGAGAGAGAAAGAAGAGAGATAAGGCTAGAGAGAGGAAGTGGTGGCCGATGGCGACGGTCCGGTGGTGTTTCGTAGTGGTTCGTGGTGGCCGGATATGGCCGGAGTTGCGGGTTTCACCCTGGAACCATTTATCGATACTACGAACCAATGGTAAGCTCTGATTTCTTCCAATCTATGCTTAAAGTTGTTAAAAGAGTTGAACAAGAATCTGTCCAGAATGTTTTTCAATTACACAGTTGCAACTATCTGGCCGAACCAGAAAATCTAACCGTTAAAACACCTTGATTTTTGTGTATAACGTTCCTAAGAGATAGATGATCATTTTGAATGGTGAAAATTAGAAATGGATCTGTTTAAGATCGAGTTTTAAACCCGTTTGCAAAGTTGTTCGTATTTCCGTTTTGTTAAAAGTACAGCCTAGTATAATCGATTTTTCTGAAGATCCGACCGTTGGAATTAGCTGAAATTTTGACGGAACCTTTCTTATATATGGATATCTAATCCCACCAAAGGAAATTCCGATCAGAATTCGGGAACTATGGTTTTGATATTGAACATTTTATAACAATTTACATGTACGAAAATCAGGATGTTGATTGTGTTGCATTAATGGTTTAATGGCATTGCATGTGCAATCCGTGACCGGAGAAACGCTTGTGATGCAAAAATGAGCGCAAAAACATAATCGGATCTCATTGCATGTCGGTTACGAAGAAATTCACGGACGTGAACCCATACGTGAGAAGGTATGCTAAAGCTTGTTAATCGACGAGACAAGATTAACAATAACGATATAAAGATTTCTAACGGGCAAAGGTGAGTGGTTAATTCTTTTGATTAGTGAATGTTAATTTATATTGTTTACCTTGTTGAATACTTTGTATGCTATTGGAGAATCCTATTGTAGAAATTCTTAGAGTGAGTCTTCAGACTCGTGTAGCACTTGTTTAAATTATTAAATTGATTAAGGAAGTGTGAGTTAGAAATAGATGATTGGGGTAATACAGAATGATGTGAAGGTATTGTCTATCTTTTAGATTTATTCTAAGTTTTGGATGTGTCAAAACCTATGAGGTGTTGGGAGGAAGTGTACTTGGTATCCAAATCTATGTATCATGTTTTGCCTTGAGTTGGCTAAATTAGTTGCATTTATGAGTGATAACTCAACCAAACGAATACGATTTTAGATCGTTTGCAAGTATATATTTGGAATGATGGACTGACTTGATTATGTATAGTGTGATTTCATATTGAGTATCAAGCTGCAGATTTCGAGAAGGGACTAAGGACGGATTTTGCACGTAATAGCTTTATCAAATGTGGTAAAGAATAATTGTATAATTTAGAATGTAACTTGTTATAAGACATAAAGGTTGGGTGTATATTTCCTTGCTTATAGTGCATTACATGTGATACACCATTCACTTAGCTTTGCTCATTACGTGTCGTGCGTGCACAGGTATGTGGCCTTGGAGCTCAAATTTATGACATTGAAGATTGAGTCTCGAGATTAGATTGTATGAGTCAGACATGGAGTAATAATTCATTAAGTACATTTTGAACATACTCCTCAAGGAAGGATTGTAACACCTAACTAATAGTCTTAAAGAAATACAATTTGCAATTGAGATTAAGTGTAAATTGTTAAACGAAAATTTTGGGGCCCATTTTATTTTCTTTCCTTGATAATTAAATGATTAAATCATTTTTTTAGACTAGGGTGTTACAAGTTGGTATCAAAGCCTTGGTTTGAGGGATTCAAGTATTAGTATAGTTGTGCTTGGACTCAAACCAATATGCTTTTGAGATTAGCGACTCGTACAATCCAAGACTCGATCAATACCCGAAGGTAGAATTTATTATAAGTTCACATCATGTAATTAAAATAATTGTGATGTTTATGTTAAGGTGACCTTAAGTGGATAATGAAAAGGTCTTGAGGACGTGGTCCAACACAGATCTCGAAACATGTGGATAAGATAGATTATCACAGGTACGCGATATTAATATATTGGTACTGGCAGGAGAAATCCTGATGGGAGGGTATACTTTAGACAAAAGACAATAGTGTTGTATTGGGAAGGGATTTGAATATATTGCATAAACTGAAGTGTCACCCCCAACCGATGGCGGAAACATCGGGGTTAATGGCACTAGGCGACCATATTGATTTCACGAGATGTTCCATAACAATCATTTAACATATCACAACCTGCTTAATATCCCATTCAATTAAACGTAACATTTAAACAATTATTACAAAATGGAGATTTCTCATAAAATTCAACCGGTTTCGATTTCCCCTAGATTTCATACATAAGTTCCAAATCTGAATTACATCAACAAACTAACTAAACAAAAACTAAACTATGCTAAGCATGCAACATCCAAGCATCCATAGCTAAAATCATCAACCTGTTACATACGTTAAAATACATGTCAATACAATTAAGTAAAGGTGAGCATACGAGTTTGAATAATACTAGCATAGTAAAGAAACCGTTCGCAAGATAATCTAACTACATATCATGATACACCGAAACATTTTCACACAGATTAACATAGGCTTATTTCTCATGCTAACTACCGTGAGAAGGCTTGCGCATCCATCCTAACTAGACCCCGTCGGGTGTAAGCCACACTATAGTACCATACTAGCTAAGGAAGCAAGTTAAAAAAAAATAAGTCCTAGTCACATGTTTCTAGTACCACGTATTGAGCATACACAATCAGATTATTCGCGTGTGATAAACAGTCTGATTTGTGATGTGATTTTAATATAGGAACGTATGTAACACCCAAAAGGTGCGTTAAAGCGAAAATGGGTCAAGTATACTCAGTGTGGGTGCGTTTAGGTAAGAGTTCGGGATCTGAGGAGAGTCGAGAAGAACGCCAGTTCAGCCTGCATACGCGAACGGAAGTGCATCAGTCTCCGAAAAGCTGAAACGGTTAAGTCTTGGTTGGGCAGTAGCCAAGTTCAGGCGAACTTGTATGGCTTTGGTAGGTTTAGAGTCAAATTCGGTCGAACTTGATGAGTTTCCTGAGAAAACTTGTCAAGTTCGGGCGAACTTGTAAGAATTCCTTACTGAAATGACAAGTTCGGTCGAACTTGTATAGTTTCTTAAGAAACTAGGCAAGTTCGGTCGAACTTATGAGGAGTTTTGGTGATATTAGCCTAAGTTCGGTCGAACTTGACCCATCTGGGTGCAAGTTCGGTCGAACTTGACCTGTGGAGCTGGTGATTCTCGAGCGAACTTGATGTTTTCGGGTCCAAAATCTTGCGTTTTTGCGTCGTTTGCTGAGGAAAATCGAATGTTCATCCCTCAACCCTGTGATACTGAGCAAACTTAGGTCGGAGAGGTCTTTTAGAGCTGTTTTACAAAAGCGTGGGCTAATCCGGGCGAACTCGGGGTTCGTTCGGATTAGTCCGGCTTGTGTAAACCAACATAAACGTCCTTGTGCTTCCAAATCTGGGATCTTGAATGATAGATGCTTCGTTTCATATCAGAAGATGAACAAAACATCATCAAAAGTCCGTATTTTGGGTAGAAATCAATGGTTTTCAAAGGTTTTTCTCAGATCTATCACTTACAAGCCGAGATCTTGCAGATCTCGTGTTTGGGAAGTCTCTACTATCGCCAAACGAACTCGTATTGTGTAGATCTAAGCTTAAAATAGAAGTTTTGAAGAAAAAGATGAAGGTTTTCGTAAAAGAATGAGTTTTGATGAAAACGAAGGCTACACCTTGTGCCAAAATCGTTGTAAACCTTTGTAGATCGTTGATAAACGTTGTTGTAGTGAGATCGGGTTGATTCTTACTTAGTACACGAAGGTTTCTGGTTTTGAGAGCTATGGGCGAACTTGCAGCAAGTTCAAATGAGAGAACAGAGCTTGGTATTTATAGGAGAAGCAAAATGAGAGCTGATGGAGACCAAGTTCGGTCGAACTTGCATGAGATTCATGCAAGTTCGGGCGAACTTGCTAGATTTTCAAGAGGAACCAGTCAAGTTCGGCCGAACTTGCTGATTCTGTGAGGAATCAGGCAAGTTCGAGCGAACTTGTGAGTAAGGGAGGAAATTCTTGTTTGGCCAGCCAAGTTCAGCCGAACTTGGGGTCTTCCAAGTTCGAGCGAACTTGTCCAAATGTTGGGTTTTCTCCGTTTGTTTCGCGTTAAGTGTTCGTTTGGCTATTCGGTTCGTATTAGTTAGTTATATTAGGCGTTTTAATTGATATAATAGTGCGATTTAGCGATTCGAGAGTGCGAAAGCGATGCGATAGCGAGCGTTATCATAACCACAAACACACATAACACATAAATAACATAAAACCACATAAATAACTGCGATTTGCGATGCGATGAGATTAGCGATGCGATTTATTAAGCGATTAGATGCGATAATAACGTACAACACCATAATTAATTAGCATAAACTTTATTATAAGTCGAATCTCGGAATTACAAAAGATAGGAAAACAGGAAAACAAAATGAAAAGATAACAACAAATTTCCGAGTTGTTACAGTCTCCCCTACTTTAGGGAATTTCGTCCCGAAATTAGGCAGCGGCCGTAACAAAGAGATGCAGATATTTTGTTTTCATATCACTTTCGAGTTCCCAAGTGAACTCGGCGGCGCGTTTGCCTTCCCATCGGACTTTCACGATAGGTATGCGAGAGCGTCGGAGTTTCTTGGTCTCCCGATCCATGATTTCAACGGGGTTTTCCACGAAATGGAGCGTTTCATTAATTTGCAGATCTTCGAGAGGTACATGGAGATTTTCTTCGGCTAAGCACTTTTTGAGATTAGACACATGGAAAGTCGGATGTACATTATTAAGTTCCTCCGGTAATTCGAGACGATAAGCTACTTTACCGATTTTTTCCAGAATCTTAAAAGGTCCAACGTGTCGAGGTGCTAGCTTTCCCTTCTTGCAGAAGCGGACCACTCCCTTCCAAGGTGCAACTTTTAGGAGAACGTGATCTCCCACTTCGAACTGTAGGGCTTGTGGCGTTTATCGCGTAAATCTTTTGACGACTCCGAGCTTTCAAGAGATTGTCTCTGATTTGGAGGATCTTGTCGGTGGTTTCTTGAATTAGCTCGGGACCGGTGATTCGTGCTTCTCCGATCTCGTGCCATGCAATAGGCGATCGACATTTTCTTCCATACAGTGCCTCAAAAAGAGCCATTTGAATGCTGGTATGATAACTATTATTGTACGAGAATTTTATTAAAGGTAAATGCGTATCCTAGTTACCACCAAAATCTATGATACACCACGAAGCATGTCTTCGAGGGTGCGGATCGTGCGCTTAGTCTAATCGTCGGTTTGAGGGTGAAAAGCGGTACTGAGATTGAGAGTAGTACCGAGAGCGAATTGAAAAGTCTCCTAGAGACGCGAGGTAAAGCGACCGTTGCGGTCAGAGATGATGTCACAAGGCGTCCCGTGTCGACATATAACTTCGTCGGTATAGATTCGGGCTAACCTTTCGACCTTAAAGTCTTCTCGTATAGCAATGAAGTGCGCGGATTTAGTAAGACGATCAACGATAACCCAAATGCTATCGTGACCAGATGAAGTACGCGGGAGTTTACTAACGAAGTCCATAGCTATACTCTCCCACTTCCACATCGGGATTTCGGGTTGTTCGAGTAAACCAGGGGGCCTTTGATGTTCAGCTTTGACTTTCGAACAAGTTAAGCATTTTGAGACGTACAAGGTGATATCCTTCTTCATGCCCGGCCACCAATATTTAGGACGAAGGTCCTGGTACATCAGATTTAGATACAAGCTGAGTTTCGGCTCCACAATTCATTTCCTCTTGCAGGGTATTCTCATTAAAACATGCGAATTGAGCGGAGCGAATCATGATTTCGAGATCATTCAAAGCTTGAGAGTCACGAACACTATATACATAGCTTCGTCGACTTAGAGCATCGGCGACGACGTTTGCTTTGCGGGATGGTAGCCATCTCGCAATCGTAATCGTTGAGAAGTTCAACCCATCGACGTTGTCGCATGTTTAGTTCTTTTTTATTAAAGATATGTTGTAAGCTCTTATGGTCGGTGAAGACCGTACACTTTTTACCTTAAAGGTAGTGTCGCCATATCTTCAATACAAAAACAACTGCACCGAGTTCGAGATTGTGGGTTGTGTAGTTCTTCTCGTGGATCTTGAGTTGGCGAGACGCATACGCGATAACCTTTTCTCGTTGCATAAGAACACAACCAAGACTAAGATTAGAGGCATCACAATAAACAACGAAATCGTCGTTTCCGTTGGGAAGAGCGAGGACGGGAGCGTTGCATAGCATACACTTGAGAGTTTGAAAGGCTTCCTCTTGCTTGGTTTCCCAAACGAAAGGTTTGTCTTTATGAGTTAAAGCGGTAAGCGGAACAACGAGTTTCGAAAAGTCGCGATGAATCAACAGTAGTAACCCGCCAATCCAAGAAATGAACAGATTTCGGAAGCATTCTTCGGTGTAATCCAACTCTTGACGGCTTTAATCTTTGCAGGGTCGACGTGAATTCCTTGACTATTAACGATGTGGCCGAGAAATTGGACTTCTTTGAGCCAGAATTCACATTTGGAGAACTTAGCATAAAGGCGATTTCCTTGAAGAAGTTCGAGGACTAAACGGAGATGACGCGCGTGCTCGTCTCTCGACTTCGAATAGATAAGAATGTCATCGATAAACACAATGAAAAACGATCTAAGAAGGCTTTACACACACGGTTCATCAAATCCATGAAGACCGCGGGTGCATTCTTAAGACCAAAAGGCATGACCACGAATTCGAAATGGCCATAACGAGTACGAAAGGCAGTTTTAGGAATGTCTTCTTCCAACACGCGTAACTATTATAACCGGAACGAAGATCGATCTTAGAAAAACAAGTAGCACCTTGAAGCTGATCAAATAAATCGTCGATACGAGGACGAGGGTAGATGTTCTTTATCGTGAGCTTGTTAAGTTCACGATGCACATTCAGAACGATCCATCATTCTTTTTCACGAAAAGGACGGGAGCGCCCCATGGCAAAGTGCTCGGGCGTATGAAGTCTTTATCAAGAAGCTCTTGAAGTTGGCTTGATAGCTCGCGCATTTCGGATGGTACGAGACGATAAGGAGCTTTAGCAACAGGAGTAGCTCCGAGAACTAAATCGATAGAGAATTCAACATCTCGAGTAGGGGGTAAACCGGGTAAGTCGTCGGGAAAGACTTTAGAAAATTCACAAACAACTGGAACATCTTTATAAGTCTTCTTTTCTTTCTCCGGATTCAGATATGAGCGAGGAAAGCAACACATCGCTTTTGCAAGCATTTGTGTGCTCGAGTACATGACAAAATTATCAACTTCTTTGAGGGCGTTTCACCATAAACATGAAGTTGATCACCGTTTGGAAGAGAGAAACGAATCATTTTATCGAAGCATACAACTTCAGCATGGTTTTCACAAAGAAAATCCATAGGTATGAGATTGATCGAGAAGATGTGGCTGTTGAGATTGAGATTACAACCACGTAAGACGGAATTAATGGTAACGGTTCTTCCGGTGGCGACTTCCACATCGAAAGTCTTTGGGAATTTAGCGCGCTTACATTTTAAAATCTTTTCGAATTCTAACGATACAAAACAATTATCGGCACCAGTATCAAATAAACATGAAGCATAAGTACCATTGACAAGAAACGTACCATTGACAACATTGTTGTCATTTTGAGCCTGGCGGTGGTTGAGATTGAAGGCTCTGCCACGCGCAGCTTGTGGTTACTGCTGCTGCTGTGGTGGCTGAGGCTGCGGTGCTGGCTGCTCCTGTTTAACAGGACGATTCGGGCAGACATTGGTGAAATGATACGGATCACCACACACATAGACACTCGTGCTTTTGGAGCTTGCTGCTGATTGGCTTAAGGAGGATCGGGTAAAGCTGGAGCTGCTGGAGCCTGAGGAGCTGGCTGACGCGGGCCGGTATGACAACTCACAGTAAAGTGGCATAGATATTGCATTTGTGCAAAAACGGCAGTTTCCACCCACTACATGATGATATGTGCACTTAGGGCACAGAGGGTGAGGTCCGGTATATGCACGCTTAGCTGGGGGTGCGTTCGGAGCGGCTGACTGAAGTGGCTGAGGGTTTGCTGGAGCGGCGAGAGCATAGTTCTTACTCGGGTTTCCTCTTTTGCGTCCTTGACGCTTTCCTTTCGGGTCACTTGGTGGTTCGGTAGCAGCGGTAGGTTCGACGATAGCTTGATTGGAAACTTTCGCATGATTCTTGAAATACCCATCTTAGACTCCCTGATCATTGATCTCAGAGCGAGCATGAAGGTTTCCTCGATGGTTTTAGTACGAGCAACTTTCACAAAATTTGCGACACACTCGGTTAAACCACGGATGTACTTGTTGATAGCTTTCTCAGTCGTATCAACCTGGATGGGACAGATGATGCTCAAAATCTTAAACCGAGCAGTGAATCTAGCATTTTCGGGACCATCATGTTTGATTCCCCAAAACTCATTCTCGAGCTTTTGCATTTCGTGTGGAGGAGAAAACTCCTTCAACATCACTTCCTTGAGTTCCTCCCAAGATAGACTGTAGGCTTCATCATTACCGCGCCTATTCCTTTCGACGGTCCACCAGTCAAGAGCATGGGACAGGAAGACTCCGGTAGCGTTCACTGTGCGGAGGTCATCGGGGAACCCAGTTTGCCTAAAGGTGACCTCGATGGCGTCAAACCAATGAACATAGCTGTCGGTCCATCGTTGTCCGTGAAGGCGAGAGGTGCACAAGCCTTGAAATTTTTGAAGCTGAACCGTGACTTGGGGTTCTCAGCTTTCGAGTCAACTGACGAGTTACTGCTCACAACATGGATTTCTAAGAGATTTGCGGGATGACCTTAGCCATTTCCTTGGCTACCATGGTGGCAATACACTTGTCGGCGTTTCTGCGCTGGAGATCCCTACGGGTGTGCGATCCCATTGAAGACATCTACACGAAGGATTTAGATTAGATGAGATTCGATTATAATAGAGTTACGTTTAAATATTTATTATTATTATTATTCATACAAGGCACAAAATCACATAAACACGTAGGCACGTAAACACGTAGGCACATAAGCACGTAAGCACATAGGCACATAAGCACGTAAGCACATAATCCACGTAAGCACACATTTTGCACGTATTCACCTTCTAATTAACCATCATGCCTAGTGCGATATGAGATGCGAGATATAAGCGATGCATAATAGCGAGATAAGCGAGATAATACCGCGTATGAGGCATCATCATCGTCGTAAGCGAGTTAAGCGATTAGTTTGGTTGGTGTATTAATTTAGAGTTTTAGATTTCGAGGGCTGTGCGAGTTGTGCATACATTCGATGGAGCGTAAATGCGATAAATCGAGAAATCGATGATATGATAAATCATCAAAGCGATAAATCGAATAAAGCAAAAATTCTCAAAATTTTAAACACGTGGATAATAATAAACTCGATGATGCGTAAATCGACGATATAGGCTTAAATCAATTGGGAGTGTCTAGGGTTTTGAGACATTTGACACGCCAAAGTGATTCGACTACCCTTTGCATTTGGACCCACGCTTTGGCCTAATAGATAAACGTTCTCACCGCAAGCGGCTAACGACGCTTACCCTTCCAGTTAATACGTGTTCCAAACCATCGGCATAACCAAGACTTTGGTGAGATTGAAAATCAAAGCACGGAATTTGTTATTAAGATGCGGATTTCACCCCTAACTTAACAACATCATTCCTAGTTAGAAATGGAGATTTTCGTCGAGGTTTGGATGTCACTCCTAACTCAATGAAGATATCTCGTGTGAGAGAATGCGCGGAGTGAATGATCTCGTCGAGAGTTCTTGGTTTTCACACCTATTCTCGACTTGATCACTCGTTTGGTGTGATGCAAGCGTTTCCAAGCGTGTATTATTGTATTAACCTTAGGAAAGGCATATTTAAGCATTTATGGCAAGTAGTTTAACATTTAAGTCAAAGATAGGTCAATCGAGTACTTAAACATACTACTAGGTCGAACATGGCAATCCTACCTATTATCCTATGATTATGGCGCTATACCAATCTGTCACACCCCAACTCATGGCGGAAACATCGGGGTTAGTGGCACTAGGCGATCAGATTGATTTCACGAGATGTTCCATAACAATCATTTAACATATCACAACCTGCTTAATATCCCATACTATTAAACGTAACATTTAAACAATTATTACAAAACGAAGATTTCTCATAAAATTCAACCGGGTTCGATTTCCCCTAGATTTCATACATAAGTTCCAAATCTGAATTACATCAACAAACTAACTAAACAAAAACTAAACTACGCTAAGCATGCAACATCCAAGAATCCATAGCTAAAATCCTCAACCTGTTACATACGTTAAAATACATGTCAATACAATAAAGTAAGGTGAGCATACGAGTTTGAATAATACTAGCATAGTAAATAAACCATTCGCGAGATAATCTAACTAGATATCATGATACACCGAAACATTTTCACACAGATTAACAAAGGCTTATTTCTCATGCTAACTACCGTAGAAGGCCTACGCATCTATCCTAACTAGACCTCGTCGGGTGTAAGCCACACTATAGTACCATACTAGCTAAGGAAGCAAGTTAACGAAAATAAGTCATAGTCACATGTTTCTAGTATTACGTATTGAGCATACACAATCAGATTATTCGCGTGTGATAAACAGTTTGATTTATGATGTGATTTTAATATAGGAACGTATGTAACACCCAAAAAGTGCGTTAAAGCGAAAATGGGTCAAGTATACTCAGTGTGGGTGCATTTAGGTAAGAGTTCGGGATCTGAGGAGAGTCGAGAAGAGCGTCGGATCAGCCTGCATACGCGAACGGAAGTGCATCAGTCTCCGAAAAACTTAAACGGTTAAGTCTTGGTAGGGCGGTAGCCAAGTTCGGGCGAACTTGTGTGTAAACACACATGTTCGAGCGAACTTGTATGGCTTTGGTAGGTTTAGAGTCAAGTTCGGTCGAACTTGATGAGTTTCCTGAGAAACTTGTCAAGTTCGGGCAAACTTGTAAGAATTCCGTACTGAAATGACAAGTTCGGTCGAACTTGTGAGGTGTTTTGGTGAAATTAGCCTAAGTTCGGTCGAACTTGACCCATCTGGGTACAAGTTCGGTCGAACTTGACCTGTGGAGCTGGTGATTCTCGAGCGAACTTGATGTTTTCGGGTCCAAAATCTTGCGTTTTCGCATCGTTTGCTGAGGAAAATCGAGTGTTCATCCCTCCAACCCTGTGCTACTGAGCAAACTTAGGTCGGAGAGGTCTTTTAGAGCTGTTTTACAAAAGTGTGGGATAATCCGGGCGAACTCGGGGTTCGTTCGGATTAGTTCGGCTTGTGTAAACTAACATAAACGTCCTTGTGCTTCCAGATCTGGGATCTTGAATGATAGATGCTTCATTTCATATCAGAAGATGAACAAAACATCATCAAAAGTCCGTATTTTGTGTAGAAATCAATGGTTTTCAAGGTTTTCTCAGATCTATCACTTACAAGACGAGATCTTGCAGATCTCATGTTTGGGAAGTCTCTACTATCGCCAAACAAACTCGTATTATGTAGATCTAAGCTTAAAACAGAAGTTTTTGCAGAAAAAGATGAAGGTTTTCGTAAAAGAATGACTTTTGATGAAAACGAAGGCTACACCTTGTGCCAAAATCGTTGTAAACCTTTGTAGATCGTTGATAAACGTTGTTGCAGTGAAATCAGGTTGATTCTTACTTAGTACACGAAGGTTTCGGGTTTTGAGAGCTCTGGGCAAACTTGCAGCAAGTTCAAATGAGAGAACAGAGGTTGGTATTTATAGGAGAAGGCAAAATGAGAGCTGATGGAGACCAAGTTCGGGCGAACTTGCTAGATTTTCAAGAGGAACCAGTCAAGTTCGGCCGAACTTGCTGATTCTGTGAGGAATCAAGCAAGTTCGAGCGAACTTGAGAGTAAGGGAGGAAATTCTTGTTTGGCCAGCAAGTTCGGCCGAACTTGGGTCTCCAAGTTCGAGCGAACTTGTCCAAATGTTGGGTTTTCTCCATTTGTTTCGTGTTAAGTGTTTCGTTTGGCTATTCGGTTCGTATTAGTTAGTTATATTAAGCGTTTTAATTGATATAATAGTGCGATTTAGCGATTCGAGAGTGCGAAAGCGATGCGATAGCGAGCGTAATCATAACCACAAACACACATAACGCATAAATCACATAAAACCACATAAATAACTGCGATTTGCGATGCGATGAGATTAGCGATGCGATTTATTAAGCGATTAGATGCGATAATAACGTACAACACCATAATTAATTAGCATAAACTTTATTATAAGTCGAATCTCGGAATCACAAAAGATAGGTAAACAGGAAAACAAAATGAAAAGATAACAACGAATTTCCGAGTTGTTATATGAAGCCCATTTCTCGAGCATAAGGTGATGATTACATGAAGCCACACATATTTTATGGGGATTGTGCGCGCAGCCAGTGCGTAAGTAACATATAATACTCGTGAGACCATGAGAATCATCATATGTATGCCTGGTAAATTGGGAAGTAAGCGGTCGTGTGGGCGAAAGGATGGAATGAACCTTCTGCAAAAGGGTGAACCGGAAGGGATTCACTAGGGGGTATAAAAACTGAACACGTATAAACGTACCGCCGTAGACAGAAAAGCTTTGAAACAAATTTTGTTAATGTTAAAAAAAAGTACTTACAGGGATGGTTTGTGGTTAAGATGTAAGACTCTCAAGTGATCGAGAGCCTTCTATAATGAATGAAATGATTGAATATGTAGGTAAGAACGGATTAAACATATATGAATGTAAGGTTTGAATCCGTAGTTAAGTATGGATCAAACGTATGTGAATGAAAGGTTTGAATCCGAATGCAAGTACAGATCAAACATGTAAGATGAAAGGTTTGAATCCGTAGGTAAGAACGGATCAAGCGTATATGAATGTAAGGTTTGAATCCATAGTTAAGTATGGATCAAACGTATGTGAATGAAAGGTTTTAATTCATATGCAAGTACAGATCAAACGTATGTGAATGAAATGTTTGAATCCGTAAGTAACTACGGATCAAACGTGTATGAATGAAAGGTTTGAATCCGTAAGTAAGTACATATCAACATGTATGAATGAAAAGTTTGAATTCGTAGGTAAGTATGGATCAAACATGTCTGAATTAAAGGTTTGAATCCGCATATAAGTACGGATCAAACATATATGAATGAAAGGTATAAATTCATATGTGTATGAATGAAAGGTTTGAATCCATAGGTGAGTATAGATAAATGTATATGAATGAAATGTTTAAATCCGAAGGTAAGTACGGATCAAAAAGGGGTATGAATAAAAGGTTGAATCCATAAATACGTAGGGATCAAATGGGAACGAATAAGCGAATATGTTACCCTCTTTAACTAAGGTAGGCATGAACACTGTAAGTATGTGGTGTTAGTAACTTAGTCGAGATATGCATGTTGCGTGACTCACATAATGCATATATACCTAACGCATATGTGAATATGAGTAGAGATATGTTATGGCTAATTATGGGGAATAATTGAGGAAATCTAGTTAGGAAGGTGTTGACAGTTTGACTTTCGAAAAGTCAAACACGTTAAATTGATAAGTATAATGCAAATATGTATAAGATTGCATGAAATAAGCATCCCAATTGGAAATTGTTGGTGGGGCAAGTAAATTATCTTGAATGAAAAGTGAGTAGAATGTAATTACATGTTTATTCATGCTAATAACTGACTCATGAGAGTCGGGATGACTAACGGGCGAAGACCTGGTCGAATGACCCAATTTATGAAGGCAAATGAATTTTTGCAAAATAAGGATAGGATGGTGAGTTAATAAGTTTGCCTTAATTAAAAAGGAAGTATAAACGCGTACTCCAGTCTATAATTAGTAGGATGGGAAAGGGTTGTGACCGAAGGTCACAAATTGGTAAGAAATGAAACATGGAAGTAGGATAAGAAAGGGTTGTGCCCTAATTAAAAAGGAAGTATAAATGCGCATTTTAGTCTGTAATTAGTAGGATGGAAAAAAGGGTTGTGACCGAAAGTCAAACGGCAAAGAATTAGCAAAATAACAAATGAAACGTAAGGGTCCAACGTAGGAAATGTAAAATATGTATAGTGGGCCTGTATGTAATGGGATATTGTGAAAGAACTCTTAAATGGACTACTGAAAGTTAAGCGTTGTGGAATGTAAGGTATATGTTTAATAGTTGATTTTGTATATACGAATGGTAGGATTCTTGCTGTAGTGAAACCAATAGAATTGGTAATATGATGACCCCAGGTTGAAATTAGGGTTGAGGATAATTGAAACCAAGCCAGGTGAGGCATGGGCTCAGAATGAAGCAAGTAACCCGAATTACATACTATTTCTTAATACTATGAAAGCAAAGTAGTGTTTGTTAAATAGAACTTGGTAAATTGAATAATACTGGTCGTACAAATGAATAGTAGTTATGACATAATATAGAATGTTTAACGTTTAAAGGTCTACATAGGAATGATTTTCAACTCAGAATGGTGTTATTGGGAGGAATCTCAAATCCTTGAATTGAAATTTGTGTTATGATTATATATTCGTATGAAAAACTTGAGCAACGTGCTTATGTATGTATTGTAAGTACTGCATAAAATAAACTAATGTATAAATAACATCAATAAGATTACTTTAAATTAACCCAGAAAGGGGGTGTGTATAAGCTGAAACAGTGACTATAATTATGGTCTAACCTTGAGTCATTAAGAATGAATGAGAACGAGATATCTGATATGTTAGGGTAATGGTACCAATGAGTGGAATGCATTTCTAATATGCGTATATCAATAATTTGACTATATATTTGTTATGGTAAGTGACTTATGAACTAAACTCTATGGTTGATATATTCATGTTAATGTATAAATGTGGAATGGGAAATGATGACTGTCGTCAGTGTCATGCAAAAACCAACTATTCCGTAGAAAGGGTAAGTCGGATATCGAACCAGAGGAGGATTGTGGAAAATGTAATAATGTTGAGTATTATCTAAAAACTATAAAAACTTAACTTGTGTTTGAATGATTTGAGAATTAACTAAATTACGAACTAAGAAAATGAGTTTTTATCAGTAAGAGGAAGAATGGTTCCTCCGGCACTCAGGTTTTGCAGTTAAATACAATTATGTGTTCAATTGAAACCACCTACATAGACATAGGTGTTAAACCTAATTAATCGATTGTGATAATCAACGACTAAGTACTCTGATCAATACATGACGAGAGGTTATCAAATAATTATCAATTGCAATTACCAACCCTAATCCCCTAGCAAATATATCCCAATTACTAGAACTCTCGGGAATTGAATGATCAAGAATCAAAGTTTGAATAAAAACAATCGTTTACAATCAATTAATCAAATCAATAGTGAAAAGCATCAAATGCTTAGATCACCAAGTCAAAACAATTGTTACGAACACATAAAAGCAGCTAACTTACAAAAACCCTCCAACCGGAGGAAACCAAAAGAGTTAAGCCGCTCATCTCACAAGTGAAATCAACGAAAGATTGAAGGACAGATGAACTCATGATCTTGATTTATGAATCGGCGTGTGGAATGATGAACAAGTGAGTGAAAAGCCTTCAACTTGGTGCTTGAGATGATGATTTTACATCTTTGGAAGCTTGGATATGATATCTAACACTTAGAAACCCTAATATACATAAAAAGATCTAACTTTCGCGTTTTTCCGTCACCCGGGCCGTCACCGACGGTCCTGGACCGTCAGTGACGGTCAGAAGCTGTTTTTGTTGTTGCTGGACTCAAACGTCAGTCATGGTTAGGGGACCGTCACCGACGGTTCCCGGTTCCTGATTCTTTCTCGCCAACATATAGTCATCGTCACCGACGGTTTGGCCACCGTCGGTGACGGTCGCGACTAGCATCCATTTTTCTCCTTTGTTCCAACTTTCAACAATTGATTACAAGGCCCCTGAACTTTGAATCTTCAATTCCTTACGTAATAAAGCACAAACCACTTTCTGATTAAGGCCCGAATGGTCCCTAGACTTCACACATTCCCGCATCTTGCACTCATGAATCTTGTATCCAACCGAATAGCTTCTGAATTGCACTTCAAGCTTTACATATCACTCCAAACATTCCATCTTCACCATTAACTTCCGTAACTTCATCAAGTTACGTGTTTTACCTGCAAAACAACTAGATCTCGTAGTTAACATATCCTTGGCAAGTAAACACACAAGTCGCACATAAAATACACCATTTAACCACTTTCACACTCGGCTTTCACCCTCTACATCAGGAAACAAGAATGAATCAATAATTTATACTATGAAAAGGTTATGTGATGTTAATTAGTGGGCATGAATGGTTCACCATGCAACAATGTAAGTAGTTAGAATAATCGGGTCAACGATGATGTATATGACCTTTAAGATGGTTAATATGGAAGTCGGGTTAAACACACACGGTATGTGAATGATGGGAATGATTACAAGTCCTTGTAATTCCCTAAAAAAGAAAACTAAATTTATAATTGAGAGTTATGGGGATTGAAAACGGTGTTCGGAATCAAAACCAGTGCTTAAAACGCAAAACCCGAAGGATGTGAGTGGCAAGTTGCGCAACTTTGCGCCCTTGACAGCCTGCGACTACTCATTCCGTCCGACTGATGTCGTTAAGGTGCCCCCATGCGTTTTTCCTCAAAATGCCAAGTGATCGAAATCTCATGTAGATTCTAGTTGCTTAACGACTTAGACTTCCTTGTTCGAATTAAGCTGGAATGGAATTGTCTTCATTACCTTATACTTGTATCCATTGCGTCATAATTGCCACGATTGTTGTTCCGGAATTAGCATCGTGCCTGTATCAGAGTATTTCTATTCTACATTCATATCACGTAGAATCTAAATGAAAAATACATCTTACATTGGTTTAGATACACTAGGCTCGAATTGATGACTTCACTTACGTCAAGGACTCTCGTGATTTATATCCTTCGCCCCATCGGAATAAACTGATAATCCTAAACAAAGGTTGAGAACTACACACATCTGAAAACTTAGACGGGCTTTTTTGCAACGTATGAAAATAAGTAAAAATCGATTCACGTTGTCACTGTCCTATCGGAAAAGGTTGACTCGATATAACCATAGCAATGGTTTATAAAAAACGATATTTTCGATCTTAAATCAATGCAGGTATTTACATGAAGATTTGCTCAGCGTGTTCTATTCATACTGGTAGGAGAAGAACCGAACACGATACAAGGCAAACCCATGGAAATACCCTTTATGAAAAAAGAATACGTAACTTTATTGATTCTATCTTGAACATTGGGCCGGCTTTTTTTTCGCACTATCGAAGAATAATGGGAAAACGTTCATGTCAACTGTCCCTATCGAATAGGGTTGCGACTCTGATATGCGTCACGGGGCGTAAGGTGCACCGCTGCCTGTGTTTTTCCTCCAAAATGGCCCCAAGTGATGGAAAATCTATGTAAACTTACGTAGCTTAAAACCGGGAACTTAGACCTTCTTGGGTGCGAATTAAGTTGAAAGGAATAGTTACATATGACCTTATACATGATAGACCATTGGTCAGTAGAGTTGTCACACGTGATTGATTGTGGAATTAGAACGGTGTGTATAGATGTATAAATATTCGTGTATGTATGACATTAATATTATGTGAATTTTCGACATTATGTATAATATGATTGTACGATCTTAACTGTCATGTCGTTATAGAACTACACAATGAGAGATAGAATGTTGGTTATGATAACACTTTACGTGGGATTTATATGCACGTATGTATTTTTAATACCTTTAACCACATTATAAGAGTACACCAGTCACTAACAGGGCTAATGTGGAAGATTGAACTGAAAAATATATCGGGATGGAATAAATGTTTGAGAGTAGAAAAAAAACGAAAACACTTGGAATGTACGACGTTTATAGAATGCGATGGGAAATTTCATGAAAGATATTGAGCATGTGTTTTATTTTAACCTCAGAAGGAATCGTATCCAGAAGGTAATGGTAAACATACTTTTGAAAGGATCAGGTTTCAAGGATGAAACCTTTTTAAGGGGGGTAGACTTGTAACATCCCATTTTCGGGTGTATTTATAAAGTGTTATTATTATTATTATTCGTTGGGGGTTATTTATGAAGGAAAAGAATTCGATGAGTAGTAATATATATTAGTGAGGTATATTTTAGTAATACACATCGAGAAATACGACTATTTTGGTTCAAGGCATGACTTATCGAAAGTTGAAGGGCTATTGTTGTAAAAATCAAACTTGAGGGGGTAAGTTGTAATAAGTTCAATGTATAAATAGGCTTTTTGAGCTCATTTGTAGTAGATTTTTTTACATAGTTAGAGAGATAAGGCTAGAGAGAGGAAGTGGTGGCTCGGTGGCGGCGGTCCGGTGGTGTTTCATGGTGGTTCGTGGTGACCGGATGCGGCCGGAGTTGCGGGTTTCACCCGGAATCATTTATCGATGCTATGAAACAATGGTAAGCTCTGATTTCTTCAAATCTATGCTTAAAGTTGTTAAAAGAGTTGAACAAGAATCTGTCTAGAATGTTTTTCAATTACACAGTTGCAACTATCTGGCCGATCTAGAAAATCTAACCGTGAAAACACCTTAATTTTTGTGTATGACGTTCCTAAGAGATAGATGATCATTTTGAACGGTGAAAATCAGAAATGGATCTGTTTAAGATTGAGTTTTAAACCCGTTTGCAAAGCTGTTCGTATTTCCGTTTTGTTAAAAGTACATCCTAGTATAACGATTTTCCCAAAGATCCGACTGTTGGAATTAGCTAAAATTTTGACTGAACCTTTCTTATATATGGATATCTAATCCCACTGAAGGAAATTCCGTCAGAATTCGGGAACTATGGTTTTGATATTGAACAGTTTATAACAATTTACATGTACGAAAATCAGGATGTTGATTGTGTTGCATTGATGGTTTAATGGCATTGCATGTGCAATCCGTGACCGGAGAAACGCTTGTTGATGCAAAAATGAACGCAAAAACACAATCGGATCTCATTGCATGTCGGTTACGAAGAAATTCACGGACGTGAACCCATACGTGAGAAGGTATGCTAAAGCTTGTTAATCGACAAGACAAGATTGACAATAACGATATAAAGATTTCTAACGGGCAAAGGTGTGTGGTTAATTCTTTTGATTAGTGAATGTTAATTTATATTGTTTACCTTGTTGAATACTTTGTATGCTATTGGAGAATCCTATTGTAGAAATTCTTAGAGTGAGTCTTCAGACTCGTGTAGCACTTGTTTAAATTATTAAATTGATTAAGGAAGTGTGAGTTAGAAATAGATGATTGGGGTAATACAGAATGATGTGAAGGTATTGTCTATATTTTAGATTTATTCTAAGTTTTGGATGTGTCAAAACCTATGAGGTGTTGGGAGGAAGTGTACTTGGTATCCAAATCTATGTATCATGTTTTGCCTTGAGTTGGCTAAATTAGTTGCATTTATGAGTGATAACTCAACCAAACGAATACGATTTTAGATCGTTTGCAAGTATATATTTGGAATGATGGACTGACTTGAATAGGTATAGTGTGATTTCATATTGAGTATCAAGCTGCAGATTTCGAGAAGGGACTAAGGACGGATTTTGCACGTAATAGCTTTATCAAATGTGGTCAAGAATAATTGTATAATTTAGAATGTAACTTGTTATAAGAAATAAAGGTTGGGTGTATATTTCCTTGCTTATAGTGCATTACATGTGATACACCATTCACTTAGCTTTGCTCATTACGTGTCGTGTGTGCACAGGTATGTGGCCTTGGAGCTCAAATTTATGACATTGAAGATTGAGTCTTGAGATTAGATTGTATGAGTCAGACATGGAGTAATAATTCATTAAGTACATTTTGAACATACTCCTCAAGGAAGGATTGTAACACCTAACTAATAGTCTTAAAGAAATACAATTTGCAATTGAGATTAAGTGTAAATTGTTAAACGAAAATTTTGGGGCCCGTTTTATTTTCTTTCATTGATAATTAAATGATTAAATCATATTTTCAGACTAGGGTGTTACAGTAAGCATGTAACTTGTTTTCCTAAAACATCCATTTGACTTTATTTTATTCTTGATATTAATTCTTTAATAAATTATTACTCATTTAACTCTTTAAACGATACCGATATTTCCATTATGTTAATTGTTATGTAAACAATTAATGTTTCCAGTATTTCACCAAACGTTCGTCCCAAAACTCCTTAGATCTACACACTTTGATATCAAACAAACATAAACAATCGGCGAAATTAATTGTTTATGGTGATTCAAGAACACTTCTCAAGCATGCGATTATATTATGTTAATAAATTGTTTGATATTATAGAATTCTATCACAATGAAGAAGTTGTTGCATTAATGTTATGAAGACAATTTGATAGCATCATTCTAGGGGATATTGTTGGGCCTAAAAGTATGAGACTTGTGTATCAAATATACACAATGGGCTTGGGTTGCGAGTTGGGCTTTATTGGGTTAGTTTGTGTTAGGGATCAGACCTTAAAAGGTGATTTGGGCCATGCCTAAGGCCATGTGGGCCAGGGTGGCCCATGGGAAGCCTATGTGGGGAATGGGCTATCTTGGAAGTATATAATGCCTTGTTTACTTGTTGCTGTGATTTAGGTGTTGTTGAAGTTCTTAACTTCTGAACTCTCAGCACTAGGTCTCTTCTCATCTCTTGAAGTTAGCTTCATATTAGGATCATAATCTACATTCTTGAACATCATGCTGAAAGAATGTGAGAGGAGGATTCTCAACAACTCTTTTCTTGTTCAATCTTTCTCATTCAAGCATGTTCTCAGGTAATTTTTCATACATACCCTCATTATCAGATGATGATATCAGGTTCATCTGACTCGGGTACATCTTGTGACCGTGGTGCTTATGCTCGTCAACAACTAACATCATCTCATTCTTTATCAACCCGTGGTTTTTTATTTGAATCAAATCCTCAAAATTTTTGTAAGCAAACAATTTTATTCAACAGAGGAACCAACATTCACATCAACATCGAATACATCCAAGTACTTTATACTCAAGTTATTTATTTCAACTTTTGATAAACAACCAAATCTTCAAGATGGTTATTATTTTTAATTTCTAAGAAACAAATAAAACAATGTATATATGAATTTTGTTTTTTTTATGAAAAATAGGACACTATATTTTACATTTTTTAAATTTTTATATGAAACAATAAAGTGAAACACAAATAAACATTAAAATTAGCTCAAGTGTTACAATATACAATTCATTTGCAATGGGATCAAATCATTGTGAAGTTAGACTGAAGGACATTTTTTAACACATTGGCCTATGTGATTGCGAATATGTTTGTCCACTTAAACTCTTGTTTCAAACCTTTGTATTTTCATCATCTGTGAACTTTTATAATGTTTTATGCATTTATTATGATCTAAAGTGGGTCCCACACAGATCCTAGAACTTATTCAGTACATTCTATCTAACATGTAGTTTCCCCACCACATATTTTCACAGTATTGCCCTAGAATCTGAAATGTTATCTAGGAGTAGGTTGAGAAAAGAACAGAATTAGATCATATATAGAGATGGTATAATATACAAATCAAATGATTTCTCATATGATTAAGGTTTGAGGGTTTTGGACACTAGAGGGCATATTTTGTTGTGCACATTGGCATCATTTTGGACTCATGTGGTTTCTTTTGGTGTTTTGATTGATCTAAAAGCACATTAGCTTTGAACAACAATCAGCTAAGTCTCCACTTTTATAGAATAGAAGTTGATGTGTTAAGTATTTTCAGGTCTTTGCTTTCACAAAAAATAGAACATACCAGATGTTTTCAGATTCGATTTCAGATGCTAGAACAAACAAGTGTGTATCGGGACATCACACAAGTAGTAAATAGACATTGTACTTAATCTAAGTGATGTTTCCCACTAGAGTCACATACTTAGATTCAATCCTGTCACAAGACAACTTATTTTCTAAGTCAAAACAGAGCTTATCAACATATCACATTAGTACCTAGTCTTTTTAGTTTAAGACCTTACATGTGACGCTTCCTATATAATGCAACAAACTGAATTTGAATTTTTATATTTCTCCCCCTAAAACAATACATAAGGAATAACAATTGTATTTACTTAAACTCTTTTTGTATTTCTCATTACTTTCCCCCTAAATTTGTGCATATACTTTATGCCCAAATTTACCTAGGAATGAAAACTTTATGTACAAATTTATTAACGAAGGAAAAATATTTTTGTTCTTTTGGCTTAACCATTCCATCATCAGATTTAGAAATAGTCATTTTCAAAATCAAAGTACAAAATTTAATTGTACCTTTCTTGCTGATCTTACTTGCCTTATCTCCTTCAACGGAAACATACCATCTGTTAAAAAAGAATTGAACATTATGTTACAGAGAAATCTCACCCGTCATATTCCTAAGAACAATTGTAACCACCAGATTTTCTTGTTTCTATTCTGCTTGTTGCTCTTGGGTCCGCCTTGGACCATGTGAGTGTCAAGCTGTCGGATTTCCTTGTTGCTCGGACCTTCGTCTTTGCGCTCTATCTGGCGTGTTTCCTTGCGCGCGTTCTATATCAGGTGTTGGAGCTTTCCACTTTTCAAGGCTTTCTCGATTTCAGTATGCAAACTGATGCAGTTGTTTGTTAAGTGACCCGTATCCTTATGATACTCGCAATACATGTTAGGGTCTTGGCCTTTCTTGTTGCGCATTTCTGCGCATGTTAGAATAGACGGTTCTCTATACTCAAAATCTCTATTATAGGTTTTAGTGAGGGAGTCCAATTTTTCTCTTTATTTTCCTACTTCGTTGTGTTAAACTAAGCCTAGAGATCGTAACGTGTGTGTCATCTAGAGAGTGAGCATCGTAGGTGCTTGGTTGATTAAGCTTCCAAGCAGAGTTCTTGCCTTTCTTACCACGCCGACCTTGGTCTTGGTTGTTGTTGTTGATGATGTATTGATGACTTTTCCCACCAATTAGGTTTCGCTCAGTTTGCACGAAAACCTTTGCTGCTGACATGACTTTATCCAAATCTTTAGGCATACCATCTCGTCTTGATATGGTTCTGATGAGGTCATAACAACATACTACTTTGGTGAAGTGTGTGTGGCATCAAATATTCACTGACATCGCCGATATCGAGACACTCCTTGTTGTATCATGTGATGAAGTCTTCAATTCCTTCATTCTCTCTACGACATATGTTCATAACATCGGTGGATTATCAAACATGGCACCTTTGCTGGCTAAAGTGTTGCAAAAATTTCTCCTGTAGGTCTGTGAATGACTCGATCTTACAGGTAAGCAAGTTGTCAAACCATGCACATGTTGCGCCTGTGAGAGTTTGGATGAAAAGGTGACACCACATAGGATGTGTCCATCAACCTACGACCCTGCACTGGTATACAACCGAATATGGTGGGTCAGATGAACCGCTAAACTTGCCAACATTAGGCGGAAGTTTCGCCTTCTCTAGCGGAGCTAAGGCGATATCCGAAATGAACTTCGATTTTTCAGTGATTGCAACTAGCCTGTAGACCAGACTGTAGTCGTGCTCAATAGTAGGATTTTACACCACGTGGGTGCATGGTTTGTACAATTTGTGGTTCTCTTGTATTCGGTTAAATACACTTGAGTAATCTTATCTCCGGTATGTAGGACCGGACTCCCCATGTGTGTGTACCAGTCGTTAAGCATGGAATGGCTGATACCTGGGCGGTCTTGGACGGGAGTTCTCCTATGCAAGTGTTCATATTGCGTGTCATCCTTTCTACCTGTGTTGGTTTGTGTATCGCCTGTGGTGCTGGCGTTGTAGTAAGAGTCACTACGATGATGATGTTGATTTTCGCAAGATCAGTCGCGTGGCGAGAGTTGTAATCCAGGGTTCTTGGCGTTGAATGCCCAACCAGGGTTTGTTGCGTGGTAGTTTGTGCTTGCGCGCACATGTGTGCGTAAACCGCATTAGCACAGCCTGAGACTTCATGTACCAGGAGGAGGGAGTTTCCTCCTCTAGAATTAACAAAGCGAGTTGAGCGGATGGACCTATATTTTGCACAGTTGGGGTAGTGTGTTGATTGGCTCGCGCAACACTACCGTGAGCGTGTGTGTAAACCCTATAACGCAAGAATACGGGTGGTGCGTTAATCCTATAGCGCTATATTTGTTAAGGGAGACTAGCAAGGTTAATGAGCATATAAACACAAGTTTAACATGGCATGCGATAATAAAAATATAAACAAGTATCATGTTATTAAATAATTCGATTTCATTGATACTAAAAGGACGATACATAGTTTCAAAATGGAAATACAACAAGTTTCAAATGACATAACAACATGAAAAGAAATACATAAATTTAAAACTAGGTGTGTATCTAATCCACCCTAAATAACATTCTTCAACGGCATCAACTAGTTTCCTGCAACATGTATTAAAATAATATATCAACAAAAGTTGGCGAGCATACAAGTTTTCAAAAAAAGCAAAATAGTGAAAAGAGTTTGTCTCATATCCAACATGGTAACGTTGCATAAAACCGTTGTTATCATACGATCATGTGTTCAATATATGTCAATCCAAAGTCTAACACAATCGTGATTACCCAACATCGTCGAAACGAAAGGGTGTAAAATAGTTTACTTAACAATACCACAAGAATACGGGCGGTGCGTTAATCCTATAGCGCTATATTTGTTAAGGGAGGCTAGCAAGGTTAATGAGCATATAAAACAAGTTTAACATGGCATGCGATCACAACAATATAAACAAGTATCATGTTATTAACGGATAGAGTAAGTGTGTAAACGAGTTTAATTGTGATTTGTGATTTGTAATAGTGTACATGTTGCACCCAAAGTGTATAAATGGAAAATGGGATTCGAGTATACTCAGTTTTGCAAGCTTCCACTTGGTAAGTCCCGTGAAGAGTTTGGTTGCCTTGGCGAATGGAACACCAAGTTATCCTACACGAGGAAACATAGGTGTATGAGTAGTGGAATGATAACGGTGGATCTAGGAATTTAAAATATAACGAAAGTAAATAAAGAAGAAAGTAATCACTTAGACTTAGCACTCGTTTTTGATACTATGAAAACCCATAGGGGTTAAAGTGATTTCATGGGTTTAATGCCCATTAGAATCGTAACGAGGAACTAAGTACTTAGGTGATGTAACTTAATATTTTGACAATTAACCATTAGATTATCATCAAAGGTTCGGTTACTATAGGTATTATATATTCTATAGTACTCACTATAAGTATAACAAGATTATCATAGAAGTCATGCATGAGGTAGGAGAATAAACCTTCCATTTAAGACCTCTTTTGTATTTTCACCAATGCACAAGTTGTCAAAGACAACAAGGATGGTCATGAATGAATTCTTACGGAATGAAATATACATACTAACTAAAAGAAATCATCAAGTGAAGTGTGGATTGTAAATAGGGTAGCCCAAGCTATCCAAATAATCACACATACACAAGTTCAAGACTTGTTCATCACTTGTGGGTCAAAACCCTTTTTAAAACAGAAAGTTTTGAGGTTTAGAACCTCTGGATTTGTATTTTACAACCTTGTTATTAAGCACACATAATCATAGTCTTGATTAGTGGCATAAGGACATAAGAATGTATGAAGAAATCACAAGTTTAAGTATGTTTAACAAATTTTTTGTACAAAACAGAAATTTCTTGCACTTTTAACCTTATTATGGTGATGTTCCATCCCTGGTTTTCCATGGAAAACCTATGGAAACATACCTAAGGTTGTTTTAAGTGCTAAGAAGCAAGAAGAAGTGAAAAAGATGGAAGATAAGTGAGGTTAAACTCACTTTTGTAACTTAGATGAATCTGCCCAAAACTTGATATTCCAGAGAATTAGAGAGTAACTTGAGAGTTTAGAAGTGTTTGGAAAGTAAAAATGAGTGTATGGAGTCTTGGTTTTATAGTGGTGAAGTTAGGTGAGTGTTTAATGAGGTTTAGAAGCCCATTGGTGGAGAATGGAGGTGGAGGTTGGAGCCATAAATAAAGATTCCAAATTTATATTTTAGGGTGGAGGTTGGAGCCAAAAATGCAGATTAAAAACGTGGGTTTCAAAGGGATTTGGATTTTTGTCACAAATGGTCCCTCAAGTTTGATAAGTATGCAATTAGGGCCCTGGAGTTAGGTCTTAGGGTGTTTTCGAGTGCTTTTCGTGTAGTTTTAAGCGTGTAACAAGCATGCAAGTATCATAAACTTAAAAATGATGTCAAGCATGTCCATGTATGTGAAATTATGTAAAACAAGTATCGGTAATGCCGGTTGTAACACATAGTTGTCGGTTATCGCACAAAATGCAAGTATAGACGATTTACATCTATAACACATAACTGCAAGTATAATTAATATGTCGAAGGTGTTTACAAGTATAATATGAGGTATTATGATGTATAATAAATATTAGAATCATTAATTGTTGGTTATTCACAAGTATTGCACGTAAACGCGTTGAGAGTCGGTTATTTGCACGTATCGTCACATTGTTTCGAATAGGGTTTGTTGCATGCGATTACAAGTATAAATTGAACATAACAAGTATAAATGGAACATAATTGATGTAAATATGACTTTCATTATGATCAGAGTCTCGGACCACAAGTTAAAAATACGATACAAGTACAAGTTTCTGAAATTAGAAAGTTTCCAAAAATGGAAAGTACAACAAGACTTAATAAATATGGAAAGTGTGAAAAGGTAGGGCGTTACACTAGACGTCGCCATCAAGGAATATCCCGTTGGTCTCCTCTGACACGACCGTTAGTGTTTGCATAGGATTGAGACGTTGGCGCACGTGATTGGAGCCACATGGCCTGGTGGTTGTCCTTGTTGTCTAGCCTATCACCTGTTGTGAGCGGAGATCATGGAGTAGTGAGCGATGCAACCTGATTGGTTACACGTCACTGTCATTTTGTACTTCTTGTGTCCTGCATGATTGATCATCTTGGGGGTTGCTGGGCAGGGCCTGACGAATGCTGCTTGGCTGCACTACCTGCCATGTGTACTAATTGTACTTGTATTAGTTGTCATTGTGTTGCGTGCGCGCCGACAAGAGCTTGCGCTCACACTCTGGCGATAGCTGAGTGTTGTTTTGTTGTGCGTATATCTGGTAACATCTTGCGTAGGATTCAGGACCATACCCCTTCAACACCAATGGTATAGTGTGGTGCGATGGTTGTTCATTGACGGCAAAGAACTCAATAAGAGTAGAAAATCCAGAGCAAGGCAAATAGTTTTTGAGAGGGACTCGATTATTATTGAAGTTCTATATTTAAAGTTCTTCATCCATAACTTTGGAATTGGGTTTGATTTAGGTTCATATTTTTTTAGTATATGCAAAAACTTGAAGATATGATTTACGAGCACATTTGGAAACTCTAATTCCAATGTGAGTATTCGATCCACATGTTCTTGTGCTCCATAGATGTGTGTTGTGAGATTGAGGCATGGTTTTGTGGTTATGATTCGGTATGTATACTGGAAAGATAGATGGGTTACAGTTGTTGGTTTGGAGATGAGTTGCGATTGCCATATTTTATGGTCCTATCGTAAAAACCTAGAGAGGTTAACGAAAGTGATAAACTGCGGTTGTTTTCTATTATTGTTTTTAAATCTCTGTGTTTAAATAAATTCGACAATTTGTCTATGTTATTATTAATCATCATCATTATCATCATCATATTCAGTAAATCTCACTAATAGCAAAGCTAAGATAGGCTATAAGGAGGGTAAGATCCAATGTCCATGTTATTAATAATCTTTTTACTAAAAGGTATTTTAGTCGTTTTATACAACTTAGAAGAATAGTTAAAAAACATACCTTAAGGTATGAGCCGAGTCAAGCTACAAGCAACATTTGTGTAGTAAATTAGATAATTAGTCCATGTTAACTTTAATCTCTTTATTAAATGGCAATTTAGTCATTTTATACGAACTTCGAAGAATAATTAAAAAATTAAACCTAAAGAGCGTGAGCTGAGCCAACTTGAAAGGACCATTTATGTAATTAACTCTTTAATTTAATTATTTAAAGAAAGTCAAGAAAAAACTAAAAAATTAGCTACCCATAGACCTAGTCTAACAACCCACCCAATGACCAATCTCCCCATTTTAACACGTTACTCAACCCATCCTTTTTGTGATTCATGGTCTACCTTACTTTATGACGATCTCAGTGTTATCTTTCTCTGTAAAAAAGTGTTACTTTTTTGGTTTTGATGTATATCGGTTGTATTACTATAATTATTAATCAATACATCCTCGATCACTTGTGGTGAATTTTTTATTCCCATACCCTATACTATTAATCTAAGTTTTATGATTATAATTTGAAAATAACAAGGTACGGATATAAATTTAGGAGAAATTTGGGGGATATGATGGAATAAAGCATATTAAATATCGCTGTTGGTCAATTGACCAGGTGACAACCTTAAACTCAAATTCAACGAAGTATAAAAAATCATTCCCTCTCTCTAGCATATAATTTAACTAATTCTTAATCTCCATAATTAATATGTAATGATAAAAAAAAAACTTAAGTTAAAATTCGACAGATATTTTTCCGACATGATTATCTACTGTTTTCTTTATTTTACATGTTTTATTCCACTAAATATTAACATTATTGATTTTTTGAAGAAAGAATTCAGTGGAGTGGAATGGTCTACGGTCCCAAAATTGTGATCATATTCAACCAAATATTGCGAGATAAAAAAACAAGGACCATGTGCTCATATTTTGCCAAATGAAGACAAGACATTATGAGTAGCATCCCATCAAGAATATGGAAATTCAGTTTTATAATGCTATCTATCAACCATAAATTTTTATTCTTAAATACTCGTATAAAAAAATAATAAATATTTATATGGTTTCCAGTAAATGTTAATATTTTTATTACTAAACAAGTATTTAGAACTCGTGTTTTGCGACGGACCTGTTAAACCGAACCAAAAGTAGACGTAAAAACGATGAACCATACACGCGCGTTACTGTGTGTTAACTGGAAAAAATTAGACCGAAACGTAGAACATATAAAAGAATAACTAAGTCGACTTCGGACCATTGCATTGTGACAGAGCTGTTAAACCGCAAAACAAAATAACGTAAAAACTTTGAACCACATATACACGTTGCAAGGTGTTAACTCGCGAAGTTTAGATTAAAACGTCAAAATGACAAATTTATTGAAACGTAAAATAACAAATTTGTAAAGGATGAAAAGTATGAGATCGAAGTTAAAAAGTGGAAAAGTATTGGGGTAAAAATTTTAACAAATATTTTAAAACTAAACATAATTCAACACATAAAATGACAATGTTGTAAATGACAAAAACTATAGGGGTGAAAAGTGTGAAAAACTTGAATTTTAACTCATATTAACAAACCAAAGTTGGTAAAAGTAAAAATATATGAACCAGTGGCGATAGACCAATAAATTAAAAAGAAAAATGAATTTTGCTTTGATTAGTTGTATCAAAGTTATAATTTGTTGTACATAATTGAATAGTAGATTTAACTCACAAAATCTTTTTGTGAATTAATAGAGAGGAAATTTAACTTTTATTTGAACCTTTCCTTTTCTTTTTAGTCTTTCAATTCACGTGGTTGGATACACCATGTTGGGACTTATTTGAAACAATGTAATAAGATCACGCATCGTCGATTTTCATGTCCCGAACTAAATGTTGATATCTTCATTAAAATTTGTTGAGGAATTTCAGTAAACCGGACGATCAAAGAGGCGAGTAATCACTCTCAAATCAAATTATTTCGGTGGTTCTACCGAATAATTCAATCGGTACAACTTTGATTGAGAAATCGAACAAATTGTATGTGTGTTGGTGAATTCGTATGAACCAAGGATGTGAACAAAATCTGATTTTCTATTTTGGGGATTGTTTACAGATAACTGCCTTTGGCAGTTTTATTTCAAGTTTTTATTTCACAGCTCGACCCCAGCCAGGGGCTCTGCCCCTTGGACCCCGCCAGGGGTTGCCGCCCCTTGGACCCGCCAGGGTTGCCGCCCTGGACCTGCTCCCAGGGGCGCTGCCCCTGAACCCCCGCCAAGGGGGCATTGCCCCCTTGGAACCCCCCTTCGGGGCTCCACCCAAATACTTGGAATTATAACAACTCGAACAAGCGTGCATTCCCACACCTCCTAACTTGTCCGATGTATATTATAATTCACTTTGATCACCAAAGTTAATCCCCGATTACACTAAATTATCTAACGAAATCAACTTTTTATTTGAACCCTTCATTTACTTTGTAGTCTTCCAATTCATGTGGTTGGATACATCGTGTTGGGACTTATTTGGAAACAATATAGTGAGATCACACATCGTCGATCTTCATGTCGAAGTTTATCGTATTTTTCATTTTGGATTTCAGGCATGTCATATATAGTAGCATTTTGTTTTGTTTCATTTTAACTATCATGTTGTGTTTCGAACTTTAGATGTTTATCAAATTGAGTTAGGGTTTTCTCAACCGTCTCCTTACTAGCTGTGATAGTAGTGTTGTCAAGGAAATGTATTTTTGATATTAAGATGTAATTTGTTACTTCATACACATATATGAGTTAATTTTATTAAGATTAGACTGGCTATGTTTAGGCAGGTTTTCAGATTAATATAATCGATCAGTCACTAAATTGTTGTCTCAATTGGTTACTTTGATATTAGGTTTGGCTATGTAGATATTCGAAGCTACATGTTTTATATTTGGATTTATAACTATGAAAAGGTTGTGTTATTTGGATCAGAGACAATTTAACATGTCTAGGCATGTGTTTTTGTTTGTGAAACGGTGGCAAGTGACGGGGGAAACGGTGGTGATGGTTGGAGGAGACGCGGCAGAGTAGGAATTACAACGTTACTTGAATAATTGTGACGGTTCCATCACGGTGTGCACACTATCATTGATTGGGTTTGAAAAATATTAACTTCACAAGGATAATGTTATCATTTTATATAATCGTCCTAGTTCCAATTTGACACTTGATGTCGAGAAAAATACTCTAAATATTGATAGTGAAAGTGTAAAAAAGATTAGAAGTCAATGTGCAGTAACGAAAGTATGTGATTTAATTAAATAGCTTTTAATTTATGGTAAATCTGCCTTTTTTGTTCTCTATTTTGTGGTTAGTATATTGATTGTCACTATGTACTGTTCTCATAAAGTGTGTTTGGGATGTTTTTTTTTTCTTTCGTGTGTTTGTTTTTCGTTTTTATCTACACACTTGTAACCATATCTTTAAAATCACAAATAACCTAAGTGTAATTTTCTAGAAACAAAGTATACATAGTTTACATTAAGTTTCGCATGGATTTTCTGGCACGTCCATAACAGCGCCTTAATGAGAGCCATTGAATATTAATCGTCTAATTGAACAATCGGGTCATGGTTACCATATGTATATATGCAATTGTAAGAGTTTGACTGTTGTATTTCACACACTGAAATTAGTCATAATAGATGGTAAATTATGTAAATATCTACATGTGTTGCGTGGGGAGAGGATCGAGTCCCTGGATCATCTTTTTCCCTCGTGTTTGGTGTATACAGTGCTTTGGACTCATCTTAGTTCTTGGTGTCGCATCCCCAACATATATACTTTTTTCGGTTAAAGACTTATTGGAATTCCATAATTATATAGATGAAGGACCAAGTGAAGGATGTTCTTCATGGGCTTATAATTATTATTGTGTGTTGGTGCATATAGAAACCTAGGAACGTCAAGGTTATTCCCAACAAAGAGGCAAAGATCAAAGACATTATAGATTTTTCTTTTTTCAAACGGCGAATTTCATGCTCCTTGTGAGATTTGAACCCAAGATCTTACACTAAAGTATTTTAAAAGGCTTTGCCTTGCCACGACCACCAACCCCAGTGGTGAAAGACATTATAGATGGAATAAATTCGCCGTATAACAAAAAAACAAACTTACACTTACCCATAGCATTTTAATATAAAGCTTATCAAATTAGTTACTATAATAATTATAAATAATATTGAAACAAAAATATAATAAAATTGTTGCAATCCATCAAGGTGGAGACTAAATAAAAATAATATTTTGAAGAAGTTTGAAAATTGTAAGTTACACAATAATAATCCATCGATTTTAGCAGTGAAGAGGTGTATGAAATATAAGAAAGTGCAGATTCGGGAGTCCCAATGAAATCTTTGAGTAGGCTCCATTTGAATTACATTTTCCTTGTTGGACTTTTGTCCGACTTCTATTCCAAATTACATAACGAGAGACGGACCCATTGACTTTAAAATTCTTAGTAGAGCAAATCAAAGTTTGTTGTATTCTCAAACCCCTTACCTCTTGGTTTCATAATGGAATGGTCATGCGTTCAAGTCTCAACCTATCACCGTTTTTAGCTTTTTGTTTGTTGAATACTTGAATAGGTGGATGTACTAGTAATGAGGCCCCCGCGCATTGCGGCGGCGATACATCGCAAAATTGATTGGATTAGTCTAAACATTATGTAATGCATCAGTCATATGGAAACACGTGTTTTGACATATCCAATATAACTCAATGTAATTGCGGTTGGATAAAAAAGTAAAGTAAATCAAATTTATATCGTATAATAGAAAGGTATAGAAGTACCTATATCCAAACCGGGTTGGTTCGTTTAGTGGGGTTCCACCTAACCACTACATTACACTTACATTTGCATCAGACTTAGCGGTGTCGAAACGTAGTAACTCGTACGCCAAAAACTTAGACCAACTAAAAACGTACATAAAAATAAGCATGGAAATGTATGATTTTTTAACCGACGCGTTTCAAGATAAAATTATGTTGAAACGTGAATTTACATTGTTTACGTCGAAGCGTGAAGTTATACCGACACGTATGTGAGAAAATAACCTTTTTTATTTACGTATGCCAGCTAATAACATACATAAAAATAAGCATTGAAACGTATTATATTTGATCCGACTCATTTCTAGAAAACTTTAGGTCGAAACGTGAATTTATACCTTTTACGTGAATTTATACCGACATGTCCATAAAAGTAAGCACGTAAGAAAATAGTTTTTTTAAGTTAACTTATGAAAATAAGGTTGTAACAACTTGAAAATTCGCTGTTATCTTTTTCTTTTACTTTCGTTGTATCTATCATTATAATCCCGAGATTCGTTTATAAGAAACTTATGTAAATTAATTATATTGTGCACAATGATTATCGCATCTAATCGCTTTTTAAACGCATCGCTAATCTAATCGCAATCACAACTAAATACGTTAGTAAACGAGCCGAGTGTGTTATTGTTTAATAAACACTTGTGCCATCGCATCGCTTATCTCATCGCATCGCAAAACGCAGTTAATTATGTGGTTTTATGTTAATTATGTGTTATGTGTGTTTATGTTTACGATTACACTCGCCATCGCACGCTTAATCACTTAATGTGACTTTATAACTCGATTACATCGCTGAACAATCGATAAACGAACGAAAAGCGAAGAAAACCCAACATTTGGGTCAAGTTCGCTCAAACTTGGTGTTACCAAGTTCGGCCGAACTTGACTGGCCAACACAAAACCTCCTTTTTCCCCCAAGTCCGCTCGAACTTGCCTTGATTCTTCACAGAATCAGCAAGTTCGGCCGAACTTGACTTGCTTCCTATGAATCCTTAACAAGTTCGCCCGAACTTGCATGAATCCATACAAGTTCGACCGAACTTGACTCCCATCAGCTCACATTTTGCCTTCACTTATAAATACTCAGCTCCATTCTCTCATTTGAACTTGCTGCAAGTTCGCCCAAAGCTCTCAAAACCCGAAACCCTTGTTTTCTAAGTAAGATTCAACCCGATTTCAACTACTATGATGTTCAACAACGATTCACAACGTTTTACAACGATTTTGCACAAGGCTTTGCCTTCGTTTTCATCAAATCTCTTCTGTTTTTCGAAAACTTCATCTTTTTATACAAAACTTCTGTTTTTCACTCAGATCTACTCCTAGATCTGAGTAAAACCTCTAAAACATCGATTTTTACACAATATTCGGACTAAACGACGTATGTTTTGTTCACTTTGAAGTGGAACAAGGCGTTGTCGAGCTAGATCTCAGATCCGGAAGCACAAGGACGAAATCGTCACTTTACACAAGCTGGACTAACCCGTACGAACCTTCAAGTTCGCTCGGATTAGCCCGAGTTTCTGTAAAATGGCTAAGTTCGCTCCAAAAGACCTTCCAGCCTAAGTTTTACTCAGTGGCTTAAGGTTGGAGGGATGGACACACGATTTCCTCAGCAAACGGCGCAAAAAACGCACGATTTGGATGCCAAAACGACCAAGTTCGCTCGAGATTTAACTGATTTTGTCCAGCTCAAGAGCCAAGTTCGCCCGAACTTGCACCTTATGGGTCAAGTTCGACCGAACTTGTGTCAAAATCTTCATAAAACTCAATAAGTTCGCCCGAACTTGTCAAGTTTCTCAGGAAACTTCACAAGTACGACCGAACTTGCTTCTTCTGTTAACAGTGCACACAAGTTCGCCCGAACTTGTCTTCTCAAGAAACTTCACAAGTTCGACCGAACTTGTCTCAAACTCTCAACAGGTTTCACAAGTTCCCCGAACTTGTATGGAAACATACAAGTTCGCCCGAACTTGTCCTCTGCCCAATCCAAACTTAACCGTTTCAGCAATTCGGACGACTGATGCACTTCTGTTCGCTTACAGGCAGATCCGGCACACTCCGCAACTCCTCGCAGATCCCAAATCTCTCTTAAAACGCACCCGCTGTGAGTATACTTGAACCCTTTTTCGCTTAAATGCACTTTTGGGTGTCACATATGTTCGTATATCAAAATCACATCACACAACTCTTAAACGCTTATTCGCAACCCGCTGTTACATGATCATACGTGAAATCTACTGAATTGTATGTATTGCTTGATTGCTTGTACGCCACCCTTAACATGATAGTATACTAGAGGTTGACCCGCCACACGGAGGCCCGGGGTTGTTACGGCTTACATTTTTATTTCGCATTTATTTTCTCTTTTTAGGATGTGAACGCTTGTTCACATGCCTCGATAAATCACGGTTTGTTGGTTTGCATAAATCTAAGTAGTTACATCATTCACAACTATTACGTATGTCATGCGTGTATGCTAAACGCTTTTATGTCTATTATGTACGCAAACCTGTATACTCATCTTTACTTAATTGTATTGACGTTTTATTTTAACATATGTGGCAGGTTGAGGATTAGCTTTGGATGCATTGGATTTTGCTTAGTTTAGTTGTTTCAGATTGTTTTGATTTGGAAACTCATGTATTAAATCTAGGGGATATCGAACCTGATTAGTGCTTATGAGAAAACAAGTTTCTGTAATAATTGTATGGAAATGTTATGTTTGATAGTATGGGATGTTAAACATTAAGTAATGTTGCTAGATAATTGTTATTGAATTCTCGTGAGACAATCTGGTCGCCTAGTGCCACTACCCTGATGTTTCCGCCATCCGTTGGGGTGTGACAGATTGGTATCAGAGCCATAACTATAGGAAATTAGGTAGAATTGCCATGTTTTGCCTTAGACTATAGTTAGGATACCAAATCAGACTGTTACGCATTGATTAACGCCGAAAACGAATACGAACAGACAAGTCCGCTCGAACTTGGGGTGACAAGTTCGCTCGAAATTGATCAAGTTCGCCCGAACTTGATCAAGTTCCCTGGACTTGACCAAGTTCGCTTTTCTAAAGCAACCACAACACACGCTGAAGAAAGCTTGTATCACCAAAACGAGTGGTCAAGTCGACTATAGGTGTGAAAACCAAGAACTCTCGATGAGATCACTCACTCCGCGCATTCTCTCTCGCACGAGACGCCTTCGTTGAGTTAGGAGTGATATCCAAACCTCGACGAAAATCTCCACTTCTATCTAGTGGAACTCCCGACTCGATCAGCGAGTGCATCCACTATTAGGGATGAAGTGTTAAGTTAGGGGTGAAACCCGTATCTTAATAACTAGTTCCGCCCTTCGATTTTCAATCTCACCAAAGTCTCGATTATTTTGATGACTCGGAACATGACGTAACTGGAAGGACAAATGCCGTTAACCGTTGTACGGCGAGAGCATTTGTCTATTAGGCCAAATTTGTGTCCGAACTCAAGAGTTTTCGAATCACTTTGGGTAGTCAACGTCTCAAAACCTAGGATGCTCCCAATTGATTTAAACCTATTATTGTCGATTTTACGCATCATCAAGTTTATTATTATTATGCGTTTGAATTTTGAATTTTCGCTTTATTCGATTTCTCGCTTATCCAATTTCTCGATTTCGCTTTACGCTCCATCGATATATGCACTACTCGCACAGCTCTCGTAATCTAAAACGCTAATTAACACACCAACCAAACTAAAACGCTCATCTCTCTTACGCGTATGTTCTCATATGCGGTATTACTCGCCTATATCGCTTATATATCGCATCTCATACGCGCTACACATGATTTTAGTTAAAGGTGAATACGTGCAAAATATGTGCTTATGTGTTTATGAGATTATGTGCTATGTGCTTATGTGCCTACGTGTTTGCCTACCTACGTATTTACTTGCCTATGTGATTGTGTGCTTTATATGAGTAATAATAATAAATACTTTAAACATAAACCTATTATAATCGAATCTCATCCAATCGAATCCTTCAATATAGATGTCTTCAATGGGATCGCACACCAGGAGGAATCTTCAGTGCGGCCAAGCTGACAAGCGCATCGCATCACTGGTCCAAGGAAATGGCCAAAGTGATCCCTCAGATAGTCATGAAATCCAAGCCGCCAACAGCAACACCTCTGTGGACTCGAAAGTCGATCCGCCCAAGTCATCTTTCAGTTTCAAGCAGTTCAAGGCTTGTGGACCTCTCATTTTTACTGGCACCGAAGGAACGAGTGCCATGTTTCACTGGTTTGATGCTATCGAGGTCACATTTCTCTAGAGTGGGTGTCCCGAACCCCTTCGCACTACTACGCTACTGGCGTTTTCCAGTCCAGGGCTCTCGACTCGTGGACTGCGGAGCGTAACAGGAGGGAAACGATGAAGCCTACGAACTGTCATGGAAGAACTCAGGGAGCTTATGATTAGAGAATTATGTCCTCCCTATGAGATTCAAAAGTTGGAAAACGAGTTTTGGGAATCAAGCAAGATGGTCCCGACAATGCGGTCTCACAGCTCGCTTTAAGCAGTTGAGCATCATCTGTCCCGGTCAAGTCGACACGACCGAGAAAGCAATCAAGAAGTACATCAATGCGCTACCCGATTGCGTCGCTGACTTGTTCAAGCAGCACGCCCTGCTACTATCGAGGAGACCTACAAGTTAGCCGCCGAGATCAACGACAAAAGGGTTCGTCTGGTTATTTTAAGAACAGCAAGGTCGCAAACCAGGCAATCACCAAACCAGCAGCTCCATCCGACCAATCTCGAGAGGCAAAGAACAATCACCGAAGTCGCAAGCGAGAAAACCGAGCAAGAACTTTGCTCTTACTGCTCCAACAAACCCTCAGCCACTACAGTCTGCCGCAACAAACGCACCGCCAGCAAAGCGTGCGTATACTGGCCTGCATCCTTTGTGCTCAAAATGCACCTATCATCATGCAGTTGGAGGCAACTGTCACTTCTGCACCAACTGCAATATCTACGACCACTTTACTGTGAGTTGCCATTCAGGCCCTCGCCAGCCAGCTCCTCAGACCCCTACAGCACCAGCTTTACCAGCTCCTCCCAGGCCAATCAACAGTAAGCCCCAAGAGCACGTGCCTGCTACACGTGCGGTGATCCGAATCATTTTAGTAACGTCTGCCCAAACAAGCCTGTGAAACAAGAGCCGCAGCAGCAACATGCTGCACGTGGACGAGCCTTTAACCTCAACCATCACCAGGCACAGAACAACAACAATGTTGTCAATGGTACGTTCCTCGTTAATGGTATTTATGCTTCATGTTTATTTGATATAGGTGCCGATAATTGTTTTGTATCGTTAGAGTTCGAAAAGGTTTTAAAATGTAAATGTGCTAAACTCCCAAAGCTTTCGATGTGGAAGTCCCCACCGGAAAAACCATTACCGTCACCTCCGTTCTACGTGGTTGTTCTCTCGATCTCACAACCATGTCTTTCCGATCAATCTCAACCTATGCAATTAGGTTGCTTTGATGTCATAGTAGGCATGGATTTTCTTCATGAAAATCATGCTGAAGTTGTATGCTTCGATAAAATGATTCGCTTCCCTCTCTCAAACGGTGATCAACTCCATGTGTATGGTGAAACCCCCTCAAAGAAGTTGATGCTTTTGTCGTGTACTCGAGCACACAAATGTTTGCAAAAGCAATGTGTTGCTTTTCTAGCCCATATCGTGAACCCGGAGAAAGAAAAGAGGACTTTTAAAGACATTCCTGTTGTTCGTGAATTCCCAAAAGTCTTTCCCGACGATTTACCCAGCTTACCCCTTACTCGCGATGTTGAATTCCGTATCGATTTAGTTCCCGGTGCTACTCCAGTTGCTAAAGCTCCTTATCGTCTCGCACCATCCGAAATGCGCGAGCTATCAAGCCAACTTCAAGAGCTTCTTGATAAAGGTTTCATACGCCCGAGCACTTCACCGTGGGGCGCACCCGTTCTTTTCATGAAAAAGAAAGATGGGACGTTCCGAATGTGCATCGATTATCGTGAACTTAACAAACTTACGATAAAGAACCGCTACCCTCTTCCCTGAATCGACGACTTATTCGTTCACCTTCAAGGTGCTACTTGCTTTTCTAAGATCGATATTCATTCCGGTTATCATTACGCGTATTGGAAGAAAATGTTCCGAAAACCGCCTTTCGTACTCGTTATGGCCATTTCGAATTCGTGGTCATGCCTTTTGGTCTTACCAATGCACCCGCGGTCTTCATGGATTTCATGAACCGTGTGTGTAAAGCTTTCTTGGATCGTTTCGTCATTGTGTTCATCGATGATATCCTTATCTATTCGAAGTCGAGAGACGAACACGCGCGCCATCTCTGTATAGTCCTCGAACTCCTTCAAGGTAATCGCCTTTATGCTAAGTTCTCAAAATGTGAATTCTGGCTCGAAGAAGTCCAATTTCTCGGCCACATCGTTAATAGTCAAGGAATTCACGTCGACCCTGCAAAGATCGAAGCTGTCAAGAGTTGGATTACACCAAAGAATGCTTTCGAAATCCGTTCATTTCTTGGATTGGCGGGTTACTACCGTCGATTCATCGCCGACTTCTCGAAAATCGCCGTTCCACTTACCGCTTTAACTCATAAAGATAAACCTTTCGTTTGGGATTCCAAACAAGAGGAAGCTTTTCAAACGCTCAAGCATATGCTATGCAACACTCCCGTACTCGCCTTACCCGACGGAAACGACGATTTCGTTGTTTATTGCGATGCCTCTAATCTTGGCCTTGGTTGTGTTCTTATGCAACGAGACAAGGTTATCGCGTATGCGTCTCGACAACTCAAGATCCACGAGAAAAACTACACAACCCATGATCTCGAACTCGGTGCAGTTGTTTTTGCATTGAAGATATGGCAACACTGCCTTTACGGTAGTAAGTGTACGGTCTTCACCAACCATAAGAGCTTACAACATATCTTCAATCAGAAAGAACTGAACATGCGCCAACGCAGATGGGTTGAACTTCTCAACGATTACGATGGTGAGATACGCTACCATCCCGGCAAAGCAAACGTCGTAGCCGATGCTCTAAGTCAACGAAGCTATGTGTATAGTGTTCGTGACTCTCAAGCTTTGAATGATCTCGAAATCATGATTCGCTCCGCTCAATTCGCTTGCTTTAACGAGAATACTTTGGAGGAAGAAATGAAATGTGGTGCCGAAACTCAACTCATCGTTAAACCAAATGGTATTTATTACTATCTCGATCGCATTTGGATTCCCAGCCGTGATAACCTTCGTGAATTGCTAATGACCGAAGCTCATAAATCTCGATAGTCCATTCACCCCGGTGCCGACAAGATGTACCAGGACCTTCGTCCTAAGTACTGGTGGCCAGGCATGAAAAAGGATATCGCCGTATACGTCTCAAAGTGCTTAACCTACTCGAAGGTTAAAGCCGAGCATCAAAGGCCCTCTGGCTTACTCGAACAACTCGAGATCCCGATGTGGAAGTGGGAGAGTATAGCTATGGATTTCATTACGAAACTTCCCCGTACTTCATCTGGTCAAGATAGCATTTGGGTTATCGTGGATCGTCTTACCAAATCCACACACTTTATTACTATACGAGAAGACTTTAAGGTTGAACGATTAGCACGAATCTATACCGACGAAGTCATTTGCCGACACGGGACGCCTCGTGACATCATCTCTGACCGAGACGGTCGTTTTACCTCACGTCTCTGGGAGACTTTTCAATCCGCTCTCGGTACTACTCTCAATCTCAGTACCGCTTTCACCCTCAAACCGCGGTCAGACTAAACGAACGATCCGTACCCTCGAAGGCATGCTTCGTGCGTGTATCATAGATTTTGGTGGTAATTGGGGTACACATTTACCTTTGATTGAATTCTCGTACAATAATAGTTATCACACCAGGATTCAAATGGCTCCTTTTGAGGCATTGTATGGAAGAAAGTGTCGATTGCCTATTGCATGGCACGAGATCGGAGAAGCACAACTCACCGGTCCCGGGCTGATTCAAGAAACGACAGACAAGATTCTCCAGATCAGAGACAATCTCTTGAAAGCTCGGAGTCGTCAACGCTGCAAGCCCCTGCAATTCGAAGTGGGAGATCACGTGCTCCTAAGGATTGCACCTTGGAAGGGAGTGATCCGCTTCGGGAAGAAAGGAAAGCTAGCGCCACGATACGTTGGTCCCTTTAAGATTCTGGAAAGGATCGGTAAAGTAGCCTATCGTTTCGAACTACCGGCAGAACTTAATAACATCCATCTGATTTTCCACGTGTCTAACCTCAAGAAATGCCTAGCTAAAGAAAATCTCCACGTCCCCCTCGAGGGACTTGCAAATAAACGAGACCCTCCAATTCGTGGAAAAGCCTGTCGAAATCATGGACCGAGAAACCAAGAAACTTCGGCGCTCTCGCATCCCTATCGTGAAAGTCCGATGGGAAGGCAAACGCGGTGCCGAGTTCACTTGGGAATTGGAAAGTGACATGAAGACTAAATACCCGCACCTCATTGTTACGGCCATTACTTAAATTTCGGGACGAAATTTCCTAAAGTAGGGGAGATAGTAACAACTCAAAAATTCGCTGTTATCTTTTTCTTTTACTTTCCGTTGTATCTATCATTATAATCCCGAGATTCGTTTATAAGAAAGTTATGTAAATTAATTATATTGTTCACAATGATTATCGCATCTAATCGCTTATTAAACGCATCGCTAATCTAATCGCAATCACAACTAAATACGCTATTATACGAGCTGAGTGTGTTATTGTTTAATAAACACTTGTGCCCTCGCATCGCTTATCTCATCGCATCGCAAAACGCAGTTAATTATGTGGCTTTATGTTAATTATGTGTTATGTGTGTTTATGGTTACGATTACACTCGCCATCGCATCGTTTAATCACTTAACATGACTTTATAACTCGATTACATCGCTGAACAATCGATAAACGAACGAAAAGCGAAGAAAACCCAACATTTGGGTCAAGTTCGCTCAAACTTGGTGTTACCAAGTTCGGCCGAACTTGACTGGCCAACACAAAACCTCCTTTTTCCCCCAAGTCCGCTCGAACTTGCCTTGATTCTTCACAGAATCAGCAAGTTCGGCCGAACTTGACTTGCTTCCTATGAATCCTTAACGAATTCGCCCGAACTTGTATGAATCCATACAAGTTCGACCGAACTTGACTCCCATCAGCTCACATTTTGCCTTCACCTATAAATACTCAGCTCCATTCTCTCATTTGAACTTGCTGCAAGTTCGCCCAGAGCTCTCAAAACCCGAAACCCTTGTTTTCTAAGTAAGATTCAATCCGATTTCAACTACTATGATGTTCAACAACGATTTACAACATTTTACTGTAACATCCGTCAAAAACGGATTTACCAAACCCGCTCCGTTTATCAACCGAACAGTCAGTCAAAAATTTCGTTGCGAATTAAATGCCCAAAATAATTTTAAACGATACATAATCAATTATTATACAGGAATATATAATTAGTTTTTGAAAAACTGTTAAAAAACGCAAAATAAAAATACATAGGTTCTGCCGGGTTTCGAACCCGGGTCTGAACCGGTTCAACATCAGTCTTAACACACAACACACAAACCACTGCGCCACTTTTTTTGTTTGTTATATATTGAAATCATTTAATTGATATCATGACGTTACGAATTCAAAACCGGCGCCCAATAGTTCAGTCGTCGGAAATCCCGGAAATCTCACGAGTCTTAACGACAACTTACGTTATAACGTAAACCATTACTAAGACATCGGTTATAACCAACGTCTGAGTCCGCGACCAAAGTTATAACCGCCGGAGTTTTTATAATTTACGAATACAGTCGGAAATCAGACCAGGTTCTTCGACGATTTGCCCTATAAATTCACCCACAACCCACTGCAAACATTTTCGCTCAAAACCACACCTTTTCTCGGCGTAATTCCACTCGCCGGAATTTTTCTGTTTGTTGCCGGATAACCGGGTTCCCCATTGCCGAGCCTTATTGAACCTCCTAAGCTTATACCGAAGTCACCCACACCTTTTGTAAACTTTCTGAAGGCTCGCTGCTGCAAGACACACGTCGCCGGAGGTGATTTCTGTCGCCGGAGTTCTGCCGGAAAACAGAGGAAAGCGAGTCGGTATACCTCACGCTTATTTTTCCTTCTTTTTACTTATATCTCGTCTATAATTAACCTAAAACGTTAAAGGAACCTGAATTAATCATTGAACCAATCCGTCGTCTTTTCTGGTTATACCTTGATGAAGAAGACGATGTATTCGGTATCTTATAAGTATAATTAAAATCAAATTATTAATCGGGTTAGACACACAGTCCAGCGGTGGACTGTGTGCACATAAAACGCAAAGGTCTCGAGTTCGAATCCCGTTTCACACACGCCGCCTTAATATAATGCCTTTTTGTTTTGTTAACCGAACCGGAGTCGCCACAGGTATATGTTAAGTATATTAATAATCGGAATAATAACCAAGTTAGACACACAGTCCAGCGGTGGACTGTGTGTATGTTTAATCAAAGTGCACGAGTTCGAGTCTGTTTTCTGCATCGACCCGGTCAATTGTTTACCTTTTTAAAATAAGTCAGAAATGAAAACAAATAGTTTGTATTTAAGTATAATAAAAGTTGGATTATATAACATGTTAAACACACAGTCCAGCGGTGGACTGTGTGTTAGTTTAAGCCACAGGTCCCGGGTTCGAGACCTGTGGAGCGCATCGTCCGAGTAAATTAAACTGTTTTTAAAATAAAATGATTTTCGGTTTAAACTAATTAATGTATAAAGATAATTAAAATCAGATATATGACGGGTTAGACACGTAGCTCAGTTGGTAGAGCTGCGTGCACGCGTACGGGAGGTCTCGGGTTCGAGCCTCACCCAGCGCACTTATATTCCGCATTCGAACCGGTCAACGGTCAGTCAACGGTCAACGGTCAGGTCAACGGTCAGAAAAAAAAATCAATTTTTTTATTATTTTTATTTAATTATTTTAATTAAAAATCAATTAAAAATACTTAAAAATAACATTTTTAAGGTTAGAAAATAGCCTCAAACTCACAAAAATACACCCAACAATCCTACTAAAATAGATTAATAAAATCCGTTTACTTACCAAACCATAATGCGATTTATCTAGGTTAAATCTCACTCGTGGTTAAAACCACTTCGCGTGCATTCAACATCTTCAACCGAACGCACCCACTGTGAGTGAATCTTACAACTCCCCCTTTTAAATTACACGTTTTGGGGTGTGTCATGTGTTATGAAAATAATTAACTTATTTATTTAAACTTGTGCCATACCACATCATGACCTAAACTTAGATTGTTTATATTGTTGTGATTACTTATTTCCTTTTGTCAAATTATATGAAACTCAATCATTAGGCCCCTCAGTTCCTCGTGAGAGACGAGTTGAGCATCGCGTGCCTCTAAATGTTCCATTTTTGTTCATGTGTGTATCATTGAGTTTATATTATTTGTAGTTGTGTCATTTATATTATCATGTTTATGCAATTCATTCATTAGGCCCCTCAGTTCCTCGTGAAAGACGAGTTGAGCATCGCGTGCCTCTAATTGTTCCATTATTGTTCATGTGTGTTTCATTTAATATCTTATGATTGTTGATTAAGTTTACATCTATTTTTACTAATGTTTGGTTGTGCACATATTTCATAATCAATTTAAATAAATTTGTTCAAATGTTTTCCATAGGATTCACTCACCAACATTATGTTGATCCAAAAACCCTTTTTACACATGATACAGGTGAACAGGTTGAAGCAAGGAAAACATAGGATATGCCTTAGAAGAGAACAAAGAAGTTTAGATTGTTAGTTAGAACATGTTGTAACATTTATTGTAAATTTCCATTTAATTTGTATTAATGAATATGAAACGCATAATAAATGTCATGAGCTTTGATGATAACCCAATCATGCCCCGAATCACCTTTTCCGCTGCGGGTCGTGGTGTGACATTTACAACGATTTTGCACAAGGCTTTGCCTTCGTTTTCATCAAATCTCTTCTGTTTTACGAAAACTTCATCTTTTTATACAAAACTTCTGTTTTTCACTCACATCTACTCCTAGATCTGAGTAAAACCTCTAAAACATCGATTTTTACACAATATTCGGACTAAACGACGTATGTTTTGTTCACTTTGAAGTGGAACAAGGCGTTGTCGAGCTAGATCTCAGATCCAGAAGCACAAGGACGAAATCGTCACTTTACACAAGCTGGACTAACCCGTACGAACCTTCAAGTTCGCCCGGATTAGCCCGAGTCTCTATAAAATGGCTAAGTTCGCTCCAAAAGACCTCTCCAGCCTAAGTTTTACTCATTGGCTTAAGGTTGGAGGGATGGACACACGATTTCCTCAGCAAACGGCGCAAAAACGCACAATTTGGATGCCAAAACAACCAAGTTCGCTTGAGATTTAACTGATTTTGTGCAGCTCAAGAGCCAATTTCGTCCGAACTTGCACCTTATGGGTCAAGTTTGACTGTACTTGCTTCTTCTGTTAACAGTGCACACAAGTTCGACCGAACTTGTCTCAAAATCTCAACAGGTTTCACAAGTTCGCCCGAACTTGTATGGAAACATACAAGTTCGCCCGAAGTTGTCCTCTGCCCAATCCAAACTTAACCGTTTCAGCAATTCAGAAGACTGATGCACTTCTGTTCGCTTACAGGCTGATCCAGCACACTCCGCAACTCCTCCCAGATCCCAAATATCTCTTAAAACGCACCCACTAGTATACTTGAACCCTTTTTCACTTAAATGCACTTTTGGGTGTCACATATGTTCGTATATCAAAATCACATCACACAACTCTAAAACGCTTATTCGCAACCCGCTGGTACATGATTATACGTGAAATCTGCTGAATTGTATGCATTACTTGATTGCTTGTACGCCACCCTTAACATGATAGTATACTAGAGGTTGACCCGCCACCCGGAGGCCCGGGGTTGTTAAGGCTCACATTTTTATTTCTCATTTATTTTCTCTTTTTAGGATATGAACGCTTGTTCGCATGCCTCGATAAATCGCGGTTTGTTGGTTTGCATGATTCTAAGTAGTTACATCAGTCACAACTATTACGTATGTCATGCGGTGTATGCTAAACGCTTTTATGTCTATTATGTACGCAAACATGTATGCTCACCTTTACTTAATTGTATTGACGTTTTATTTTAACATATGTGGCAGGTTGAGGATTAGCATTGGATGCATTGGATTTTGCTTAGTTCAGTTGTTTTAGTTTGTTTTGATTTGGAAACTCATGTATTAAATCTAGGGGATATCGAACCTGATTAGTGCTTATGAGAAAACAAGTTTCTGTAATAATTGTTTGGAAATGTTATGTTTGATAGTATGGGATGTTAAACGTTAAGTAATGTTGCTAGATAATTTTTATGGAATTCTCGTTAGACAATCTGGTCGCCTAGTGCCACTACCCCGATGTTTCCGCCATCGGTTGGGGTGTGACAAAGGTGATCACACATTGAAAAGGGACACCCTTTGTACTACGTGTTTAAGGGGACGTTTGTGTTCGTTAAGCGTGCTGGCATGGTGACATTAAAGTATTTAAGCACACGAAAGAAGGTATAAAGATTCAATACGATTAAATAAAATGTATAAAGTTTTGACGAATCAGCTACTCGCTTTAAACGAAACGTAAAAGTAAAATATTAGAAACTTCAGGGGGAGATGTGTCATTGTATAAAAGTTTAAGAGGAAAAAAGTAGTTGACAAAATAGAAGGGTTCAAAGTGAAAATATTACCTAGTAGAGGTGCTTAAAACGAAATGCCACTTACATTTCCTTTTAACTTAACAAGAATTGGAGATATCAACAGGTTGAGTTTCAAGTCTTGTGAATATTTTATTGGAAAAATTACACGTTTTGTCCTTTATCTTAATACCATTTTTAGGCGGTGTTCTTTGGCCGCAAAATTGACGAGTTTTATACTGATGGTTCAAAATCTTGCACGTAACGCCCTTTAGCGCTAACCCAGTAAAATTTTCTTGTTAAATTTGACGAACAAAACTAGAAAAGCTTGGAGAGTAGCTTTTAAGGATGAAAATGGGAGACATGTCTCACAGAGAATAAGTTCGATAAAGTTTTAACAAAAGGGTGTGACTTGTCTTTCGCCAAATGTGTAATAAGTGCATTTGGAATTGCTTTCAAGAATGCAATAGATTGGTTAGGGCTACTAGCCTAACACTTTTCAGGTCCACTATAGAGCCAAAATGGAAGCGGATTTTTGTGCTAAAAATGTGGAAAAGTGGACACATTGCAAAGGAATGTCAAATGACTAGAACATGTTATGAATTTTGGGAGTGAGATCTTTGATATATGGGAAAGCCAAAGGTAAGCGTCTTCCCTTATGAGGTTCACTGTCTTCACAATAGGAACGAAGCAATCTTCAAAAGTCTTCTCGTGTCTTGCTAGCCAGATCCTCCAAACAGTCGCAACTAGGTTTTTGATTTGTTTTTGAAAAATATAACAATATAGAACTGTTATTAAAGATGGTGGCATCTTACACTTCTTATTTTTAAATCCTTTGTATTATAACTCAAAAGCCTATATATATATATATATATATATATATGCTAGAGTTGGCTACAAAGTCCAAATTTCCTAAAAAATGTAAAAAGTCATAAAACATCATAATGTCAATCATAAAATGTAACACCCCAAAATCCCCATTTCGATTATTGGGTGTATGTTTAAATAGTTTGGCATGATGTTGGGTAACAAAAGATAGTAAATAGAGTGATAGTATGTATAAAGATTTTGTATATGCTTGTTATATGTGAGTATTAACTATACTAACTGAGTTGTTTATAAGAATGAAGTGAAAGTGCAGGTATGTAAGTGTTGGGCTCTAAAGATTGGAGGCCCGGTGTAAAGGACGAATTCGGAAGAATATCATGTTGGAGTAGTATACATAGATAGATTTCTATGTGGTTATTGATTGTTTATATATTCATTAAGGTATGTATGGTGTCACCATTTACTAATCTGTTAGTTATTTATGGTGATCGCAGGTTATTCGAATCATCATTATCATCATGGGGGACAACTGGACGATGATCGAGTTGAAGATCATGGATTGTACGAAAAGTGGTCACGTACTTTGTATTCATATGTTATAAGGGTTAACAATAACTAAGGATAAAAGATGTAGTTATCTTAAGGAAGTCGATTTAGACGGTTTTCAAGTTGCTAGAATAGTTATAAAGAAAGAAATTTATGGTTCGTATTTTCGCTGCGTCTTTTCGATTAAAACGTGTTAGGGTCTTACATAAAACACACAAAAAATGCACAAATAACATAATGAAGATTACTAAAACATCATATATGTGGGTTTTGTGTTGTGTTTTGTATGATAAGGCTCTGATTATGAAATAACAAACATTATTGTGTTGTATGTTGATTAGCATGTTATATTCATAATCATGCATGTTGGTTCCGAATTACCAAGTTCCGGATTAATCAAGTATTCCGGGTTTCACCATGTAAGTTCGAATTACGCACGTTATATACGTAAATCACGCACGTTGAGTTCCTAGATACCCAAATTTTTGATTGTTCAGGTATTCCGATATACTCCATGTAGTTTCGAATTACACACGTTATATACATAATCACGCACATTAGTTCCGAATTACCAAGTTCCAGATTTATTCAAGTACTTCCGATTTCACCATGTAGTTCTGAATTACGCACGTTATATACATAATCACGCACATTGAGTTCTAGAATACCCAGGTTCATGGGTATTCCAGTATTCCAGGTTTCACCATGTGTTCCGCATTATGCAACGTTATGAGAATGACACGCAACATAATCTTCTGTTTGCGTACGCATCACACGATAAGCGCTATTGTATTTTACATTTTTTTCTCCCTCTCTATATATATGTGTATGTATATAATGAGAAAGGTTATTGTATAAATGGATCTTAACATACAAATTGACTTAACGTGAGAAGTGAAAGAGAGATTTTTTTGTGAATTTTTTTTAATTATGTAATTACCCTAGAGTAATTACATATTACTTTACTAGTATAAAATCACATTTTTTTTCTCAATTAAACATCACATTAAAGTAGATGAAAAAACTTCTTTCACTTCTTATGTTAATGTCATTTTGTATCTTAACACCTATTTGTATTTGATCTTAACAATATATATAACAATAATTATAATAATAATTTATATATTTAAAAGTAAAATTATTATTATTATTATTATTATTATTATTATTATTATTTACATCGTTATCCACAACACAAGCTCGTAGACGATTATCACATATTTTGTGTGATATATATCCTTGTCACTCATTATATCGTATATTTTATTACATAGATGTTTTGTAAAATCTAATAGAATCAAGATGGTCAAAAGTTGTGACAGATTTCAAAACTTTAACTTTCTAATAAAAAATATAACCCTTTTAAGGTTGACTATATGGTCATTAAAAAGCAAATGGAATTTAATTTTGGTGTTAAGGAAAAATATTTTATTAAATTTAAATTCATATAAGAGCCGGTCAAGAGAATCTTAACCTTTAAATTTTTTTTCTTTACTTGTTTTGATATGATATTTAACAAATCAACGAAAGACTACAATAACTTATCTTTAGCAGACTATATATATATATATATATATATATATAATGGGATGGGTAAAATGAGAACCACCTTGAGTTGTGAGAACCGTATGAATCAATATAAGTCATTGATCAAAAGTGTTTTAATGGATTAGATTAAAACACAATAAAGTAGTTGTAATCATTGTGCTTTAATTAATGAGTTTTTGTTTTTAATTGAATAAGGGTAAATTGGTATTTTTACTAAGCTCTTTAATGATTGGTAATTAAAGTTGTAATCATTGTGCTTTAATAGTTTATGATTTAAATTAATGTTATTTTTGAATCATCTCAATAAGAAAATTATTTTACGTAGGGTTCAAACTTTTTTACGCGCCGGTTTTAAACATTTTTACGCGCGTGTTCAGACTTTTTTTACGCGCGAGTTCAACTTTTTTTACGCCCGGTTTTAAACTTTTTTTACGCGCAGTTTTAAACCTTTTTTACGCGCGTTTACCCGGTTTAGAACTTTTTAACGTGCCGGTTTAAAATTCTCTTTGCGCGCCGGTTTTAAACTTTTTTTACGCGCGGTTTCATAAACTTTTTACGCGTGATTTAAACTTTTTTTACGCCGTTTTAGAAACTTTTTTACGCACGGTTTTAAACTTTTTTTACGCATCGGTTTTTAATTTTTTTTACGCGCTGGTTTTAAACTTTTTTTACGCGCCGGTTTTCAACTTTTTTTACGCGCGTTTTAAACTTTTTTTACGCGATGGTTTAAAACTTTTTTACACGCCGGTTTAAAACTTTTTTTACGCGCCGGTGTTAAACATTTTTACGCGCAGCTTTAATTTTTTTTACGCGCTGGTATAAAAGTTTTTTTAAGCGCGGTTTTAAACTTTTTTACGCGCGGGTTTAAACTTTTTTTACGCGTGTTTTAAATTTTAAATCAATTTTTTACAGAAAAACATTTTTTACGGGTTTAAACTTTTTTACAAAAAACAAAAAAATATTCTACGGCAAACAAAAGATATTTTATTTGTACAAAAACTTTTTTACAATTTTTTTTTCAAAAACTTATTTACAGTTTTTTTTACGCCAAACATCTTTTTACGCCCCCGACACCCCGATTTCGGGTTTACGAAATTTAAGGATCTTACCAAACGAACTCACCCCAAAAATCACGATTCAATAGATGTCTTATGTTGAATTATAAATGAAAGAGAAAGAGAAAAGATGTGACATGTTGAGTTTTAAATAGAAAGAAAGAAAAGATGTGACATGTTGATTTTTAAATAGAAGAGAGAGAAAGATGTGACATGGGAAGTAAAAGACTAAAATACCCTTTTGATTTAATTTGGTTATGGGTGATGTGTAAATATGCTATTGGATGATAGAAGTTCTCATGGTTCTCGCAACTGGGATTGGTTCTCTCTTGAACCGAATCCTCTCTCTATATATATATATATATAGGGTTAGGATCATGTGAGAACAGGTAGGCTATTTGAGAAACTTAACAAAAATCTGGACCACACATTTTTTCTTAGTAATTCGTAATATACACATATGTATACTTAAAAGTGACTATATACATATATGTATATTGAATTATACACATATGTATATAGTCAAATGTAAACTATAAATATGTGTATATTACGAAAAGCTTAGAAAAATGTGTGGTCCAGATTTCTTCTCAAGTTTCTCAAATAGGGTGCTCTTCTCTTAGGATCCATACCATATACATATATATATATATGATTCGGTTCAAGAGATAACTAATCTCAGTTGCGAGAACCATGAGAACTCCTATCATCTAATAACATAATTACACATCACCCATAACTAAATTAAATCAAAAGAGTACTTTAGTCTTTTACTTCACATGTCACATCTTTTCTCTCTTTTATATTTAAAAGTCAACATGTCACATCTTTTCTCTCTCTTCTATTTAAAACTCAACATCTCACATCTTTTCTCTCTTTTCTATTTAAAATTCAACACGAGAAATCTATTGAGTCGTGATTCTTGCGTGAGTTCGTTTGGTAAGATCCTCAAATTACGTAAACCTGAAATCGGGGTGTCGGGGGCGTAAAAAGATGTTTGGCGTAAAAAAATTGTAAAAAAGTTTTTGTAAAAAAGTTTTTTGTAAAAATAAAATATTTTTGTTTGACGTAAAAAATTTTTTGTAAAAAAGTTTAAACCCGTAAAAAATTGTTTTTTTTGTAAAAAAAATTGTTTTTTTTGTAAAAAAAATTGTTTTCAAGTTCAAAATCACGCGTAAAAAAAGTTTAAAACTGGCGCGTAAAAAAAGTTTAAAACCGCGCGTAATAAAACTTTTATACCGGTGCGTAAAAAAAGTTTAAAACCGGCGCGTAAAAAAAGTTCTAAACCGGTGCGTAAAAAAGTTCTAAATCATCGCGTAAAAAAAATTAAAACCTCGCGTAAAAAAAATTGAAAACTGGCACGTAAAAAAAGTTTAAAACCGCAGCGTAAAAAGTTTGAACCCGCGCGTAAAAAATGTTTAGAACCGCGCGTAAAAAAGTTTGAAACCGCATGTAAAAAAAGTTTAAAACCGGCGCACAAAGAGAAGTTCTAAACCGGCGTATAAAAAAAGTTCTAAACCGGCGCGTAAAAAAAGTTTAAAACCGGCGCGTAAAAAATGTTTAAAACCGTGCGTAAAAAAATTTAAAACCGGCGCGTAAAATAAGTTTAAAATCGGGCGTAAAAAAATTGAACCCGCGCGTAAAAAAAGGTCTGAACCCGCGCGTAAAAATGTTCAAAACCGGGTGTAAAAAAAGTTTGAACCCCTACGTAAAATAATCTTCTTACTGCATGATTAAAAAATAACATTAATTAAATCACATTAATTATATCACAAACATTAATTAAAGCACAATGATTACAACTTTAATTAACAATTATTAAAGAGCTTAATAAAAATACCAATTTACCCTTATCTCACTAAAAATAAAAACTCATTAATTAAAACACAATGATTACAACTACTTTATTGTCTTTTAATCTCATCCATTAAAACACTTTTGGTCAATGGTTTATATTGGTTTCTACAGTTCTCACAACTCAAGGTGGTTCTCATTTACCCATCCCCATATTATATATATGTATATATATATATATTATATGAAATAACAGTGGCGAAGCTTGAAATTTTTTACGTGGGGGTCGAAAACGTATATACCCAAAAGTTTCTATAGAACCGGGGGGTCGAAAACGTATTTACCTAAAAATTTATAACGAAAACTACATTTATAACACTATTGGCCGAAAAGTTCAGGGGTCGGGCGCCCCTTCCCGCCCCTACAAAGCATCGCCCCTGTGAAATAACATGAACATATTCATGATTTAAAAATGAATGTAAAATTTATATGTTGGATTACCATGTACTTTTTTTTAACATTTCTTTCGATCTAGGTTGTCTGTGAAACTTGAACTTAAGATATTTCTCTTTTCGATCCAAGTGTTTAAAGACTTTGTTTTTACCAATGGACCACCACCCAATTGGTTAAATAAATTTTTTGTCTATACCAAGTTTTTGATATCTTATGAGACGACTTTTGTTTTCCGGTTGTCATTACATCTTGATATATTGAATGTTATGCATTACATGAGTTTAATAAATGTAATATTATATACTAGTAATAGAAAAAGTTATGTTAAAAAACTAGTGTATTGTATCAATTGAATTAAATCGTTTATTACACGGGTTTAATAAAATTGAATGTAATTTGTTAACACAATAATTGTCAATATATATTTTTAAAAAATATGAGTGTTCACATGACAGTTATAAATTTTATTAAGTTAATCTACATGTCACTTATCATCAACGAACTACCTGGTTGTCGTAGATTTTCGACATCGCCACAATTAGGTGATATATATTAAACTCATTTTATTTAAATGTTTTTTGACGATAGAAAGCAATAATCCGTCGATGTTTTACCGACTGACGTTTTCGACGGATTTTTTCCGTCTATGAAACCCCAATCTTCTTGTAGTGTACATAAAAACTAAACAAAATTGATTTGTTTATAGTGGTTGTTCCTATTCACAAATACTTTTGTATTAATCACACACATAATCATTTTTCTCTCTCTATATTAGTACAAACCATAGTCTTTCCCGATAGATATCAAACTTTAAAATGAGGATGTAATGTAACAAAGTGTAACACCGATCACCCATAGGTTTTATTAAATCTCTTCTGATTATTGTAACATACTATAATGTAACATAATATAAAAACAAGTTTAAGGTAAAAGAAATATTAACATAAGAGCACAAAGAGTTATACTGGTTCAAGTGAATGTTAACTACTCCACCTTGCAACCATTACTTAACATTAACCTAATCATTTATAAATCTTAAATTATTCTATAAGAATTTGGTTTACTTTGTAAAAGATAAATATGGGTTTCTATTAGGCTGTGGGTTCAATTCCCACAAGGGAAGATTATTCTAGATTTATTGGGCTTCCTCCTGAATTGGTGTAGACATTATTGTATAGTGGAGATGGATATGATCGGCTGGTTTCACTGGTGGCACGATGATACTCTAATGGTTTGTTAGTGATCCAAATTTGTTGTTAAAAAAAGAAGATAAATATGGGTTTTTTATAGAAATTTAGTCATTTTAGGTGATCATATTTTATATAAGCACATAAATTTTGCCATGCGTATTGTATACCAAAGACTGTGCGCAATGTTTACTTGAAAATTTAGACCATTAATTCACAATTGAACCGTTCTATTAACGGTGGTTATCCTAGTGTATGATTCTTGAAAATTTAGGCCGTTGATTCACAAACTGAAGCGTTCTATTAACCCGTTTAACCAGTTTCAGTACTTCATGACGTCTTCTGCCATTGATAAAGATGAAAGGTTTGGGGAAGATGATGAATAGACTATGTTATAAGAAAAACAAATTTGAATTCATTCACAATCTTGATACATGGCCTATTGGTTTAACAATCACATTTCAAAGCAAAAGAAACCTGTGACCAGTGTTTTTTTTAATTAAACCATAGGGGCAATTTGGTAATTTCACCCAAAGTTAACAGAATACATGGATGGAGTTAAGTTGGTGGACTGAAATGGTTACGAAAGTGAAACCACATGGACTGAAATCACAATTTTAAACTAATGGACTGAAATAGTGATTTTTGACAAACTACCTTTTGGACTAGACGTAAATAAAGAAAACAATTTTATTCTTGGAAAGTAAAGTTAAATAATTCATAAAGTATATGGAAATGAGACATGTTGACTAAAGTAGTTATACTATGAATTATTATTTTTTCCTTAATGATCGGAGGATTTGATTTGATTTGCTTTTGGTTTTCTTTTTAGAAGATGTAAACTGATCGTGTATACATCACTATCAATTACCTTTTTACATGATTGTTTTTTCCCTTGTAATAAATTTCATATTAAAATGGATTGTAGCGATTAACTAAATCAAAGAACGTATATTTATCAAACTCTCTTCATATTAAAATGGATTGTAGCGATTAACTAAATCAAAGAACGTATATTGATCAAACTCTCTTAAGGTGGTTGTAAAGCAAATGATTATTTAATTAATTCATGTTGAATAACAACTACTCACACCTACTTTCTTATCCATGTTGGAATGTAATAGTGTTCTTTATCCTGGTTACTATAATCCCTTTTGTTCAGGAGTTGTTTAAGAATTTGATTTTGGTTGTCCTAGTAGATCACTCATTTTAGAATTGCACCTGTCTACGCACGTTTAATTGTTGGTGGTGTATGAGGTCAGACAACATTCACGTGTTATGACTCAGTACCTCTTTACTCGATAAAATGTGACATTTGTCTAAGTTGTCATATGGAACTTAAAAAGTTCTGGATAGAGGTCACTGTTTAAAAATAAGTCAAGGATGTCGGTTGCCGGTTCACTTGTTTTTTGTGCCTTTTAAGAAGGTACCTCATGGGAAAAAAGAAGAAGGACGAAGCAGACAAAGATAGTCTAGATGAAGCAAGCTGAATTAAACTTGATTAAACATGGAATTACAATAGAGATGCGGAGAGATTACTTGGCTACTTAAAACTAAATGGAAACCAACCCTTATTAATAGCAAACAAGACGATAAAAGAAAACTAGATAGCGGTGGTAATGAGAGGATGTAACATATAAGTTATGTGATTGATAGTTATGCAAGAATGTAGCGAATACGAGAAAGTGATTTGTCTTGTTTGTTCCATAATATAATATAATTATATAATATATACGTTTAGATTTTTTTTTTTTTTTGGTTTGTTATTTTAAATGACTAATTAACTCTAAACATGCTCCTAAATCTACACTAATATCTTCCATGGGACTAAAACCCTCGACCACAAACACCTTGATGAGCCCTTAGATATATATACATTTAGATTGACACTTCCCCAACTATCAACTAATAGTTTTGTTGCCTATCAATATGTTTAACCATGAAGTATCATAACTTTTTACGTCCCTTTGAAGCAACAAAATACAATGCATGTTGCCTTATACAAATTCAATGGATTTGTTTCAAGTAATGGGATGTCTATTCCATGACAAATAAGATGGATCTCCAAGACGTCGTGGACGGAATACATACAAAAGTATAAAATTTACGGCCATAAACAAACATATACCACCAACACTTATGTAAGCCATCCCAACAAAATCATTCTTCCCACCCATCCAAGTTGTTGTCGAAAGAACAAGCTTCTTTCGTCCACCAAATTTGTATGTGTTGTAGTTGTTTTGTATCTCCACCTTGATTGTATCATGCGCCTCTATATCCGTATTTATCTTCCCGTATAGCTTTCGGAAAGTAGGCAAAGCTGCGGTTCTCATCCACACCATTAGATCCTCTTGCTCGCTTAGCTGAATCAAATCAATCACACAAATCAAACCAAACACATATAGCATGCATTTAAAGCAAGTCTGTTGCAATTGTTAGCCAAGGGCGGACCTAGGTAGAGGGTTGGGTGGACGGATGCACCCCTTGAAAAAAAAGGGTATTTTATAGGGTAAAATCCCGATCGCACCCCTTTGAAATTTGGTTAAACCCCTCGTTCGCACCCCCAAAAAATAATTCCTAGGTTCGCCACTGCTATTAGCTACTTACGGGTATGCTTTCATCAAGTTTTGCGCCCCCTATCAAGCCATCCTTTTGGAAGTTCTTGGGGTACACATTTGAGCCGAACTTGGCTTTGGCGTCACTCTTCCACGCGATGCCCTTTTTCTCGATGCTTATATCTTTCCCACGCGTTGATATTTTGTAAGTGTCATTGAACAAACTCCAAGCTATCAATCCACAAGGAACAATTGGTTTATTACCGTAGTCGATTGCTACGGGGAGACAAAACCTTGTATCGTTTTCAGCTTTTACGTCACGTAGTTGCTTGTCGCTTCGACTCTTTACAAATCTGAAAACAAAACAAACTAATAAACCAATGTACCATCAACAAGGCCAAGTATATACACCACCTACCTACGATGATTTTGGTAGAAGTTTTCAAGTTGATAATACACGAATATTGGGGCAGCAAGTTTCTTTGGTACTTTTATAGACCTTGTACATGTTTTTTTAATGTCGGGATTTTGAATATATGATTGGGGGTTCTTGCTAAAGTCGTCGGGAACACAGGCTTCATCGTAGCGATCAACAATCTCGACCACGCTGTCCGATGCTGTCCATGCTAAAAGCCCAATGGGGATGAAAAGTGCCCCGATTGTTATATATGATGCAATCACCCATCCAGGGGTTAGGATTGGCTTCCAAGCAGGAAGCTCTTGTTGCGAAAATTTTGAATAAACGGGTTTTTTAGAATTCTTGTTTTTCTGATCCATGATTTCCTTACATTTTAGGAATATGATTAATATGCTTCTCAGAATCAAACATATATAAATTACCTTTTTATTTTATATTCAGGGAGAAACAGAAATGTACGGTACATCACAAATCATCAATTCATTCATTCACTCGTTTTGCCTTTTTATAAAATATAATTGTGGAAAATCCAGATTTCATTTAGTGATAAATACTATGTGTGGGGATTATATATAGATGGAGAGTTAATATACTGAACATTTTAGTTTATGACAACAACAATTGGTATACAAAGAAATACATTATTTGTTTTGTTACCGGTATAATACTGCCATTCGGTACGGTACTCAAAATTGATATAGTTTACAGGATGCAGTAATAACAATGATTACAATGATTTGATTACAAAAAAGTTATCTGATGTAACCCAAACATTGATTACAAAAAAGTTATTTGATGCAACCCAAACAATAAGGTCGTGCAACCCAAAAGTTAAAGCCGTGTTTTTGGCCGATTAGAAATCATAAAAATGAATACCAATAGCGGTTATGAGAATACTGATACTAGTACGGACGTTCAGTCAAAATCGGTTCTGTTCGTCAAGATAATGGCACAACACCGACACTCGATATAACCTACAACACAAAAAAAACCCTCTATTTGGTACATAAACTCTTGGAACATAAACTCGTTTTGAGCAAATTTTATACCAAAATGTTAAGAAAAAAGAATCAAACGTAGACGCCACTTTTTAAAAATTATCAAACGTTACTTATCAACGAAAACCAAGTTAATAAGAAACTAAATTGGTTAAAAGACGTACATTATTATATATAATAATTTTGGTTGGTTAGCAATAGTAAAAAATATGCCTTTTAGTGTCTAATTTTCATTTATACCTTACATCTTAAATAAGTTTTACATTTGGTTTCTAAACTTTAATAAAGTTATATTTTTCTCTTTTTCTTAGGATATTAATATAATAATTTTAGTTGGTTAAATAGTAAAAAAATTGTCTTCTCCTGCCCAATTTCCATTTAGACTGTGGGATATGATGGGGCGTGAGTTGGAGGCATGAGTTGACACGTGGACTGAGTGGGTTCCACTGACAAGACACTAAAAATTGGGGTATGGTGGGGTTTGGGTTAGGGCGTGGCTTGGCCAATTTCTTTTTTTTTTAATTTCTGGATAAACATAGGGTATGTTGCACCCAATACCCACCCACCAGCTCAGATGATAGCCCCGCCCAACGCCGGGGTGGTGACGGGGTGGTGACCGGGGCGTTGCCCCCAACCCACGCCAAAAGTCCCGCCCCATAGCCTTACGCCTTACATCTTTTATAAGTTTAACATTTAGTCCCTAAACTTTAATAAAGTTATATTTTTTCTTTGGATATTAGATTTAAATAACCTAAACTTTGACCAATTGGCCAATAGCATTCCCAACTTTCAGTTTATACCACACCACTCTCAACTTTCAACTTCTTCTCCTCAAACACTTCCAAACTAACTGAACCCTAACCCACTTAGTTATGTGCTGACACATGGTCGTTTTGGAACATGGGTTCTGTGACACCTCACCCGATAAGGATGCCTTATAACACAGTTGATACAAAGAGTGCTTATTTTATTCATAACAACTTACTACACAAGGTCTGAAAACCGAAATACAACATTTGATCAGACTAAGCCTAGTCTGATATTACAAAACTTCCACCAGATTACACCATCTGGGAGATACAGTTCTACCAACTAAAAAGAGTCACTATTCCGTCGCACTATTATCAACCTGGACTATAGCTCACGTTCATACCTCCTTACCTGTGACACATGCTTAAAGACGTCAGATATAACTGGTGAGTTTATGAATATACACGACTTATAAATCACATTATTTCACCATGACTTTGTACCCGCCCATATCATCATAACCAACGTCAACACGTGACACATCATCATACAGTTAATGTCTCTACACCAACCAGTGTAGTACCAGACAAATCCGCCCAACGGCACGTATAAGGGACCACAAATATCGTGTGTATGAGTGCACAGGTTATGTACATGCGTACAACAGTCATGCTATATTATAACAGTTTAGGACAAGCATGCTCACATTTTAAAAGCATTCATAAAACTCACCTCTTGCTAGTTGGTAATAGTTGATACTAGTTGCTAGCGTATTCAGGTACTATCTCAAGGTCCCGACACAAATTACATAATCCTTCGTCAGGTAGCGGTACCTCTAACTAGTTATTATCATAGTTGGATATTTGTTAACGCTGCCTTGTTTAAACATCTGTGATCAGTCCATGCCTAACTAAGGCTAGGCTACCAATACCCACCCCTAATAATAACCCTAATACCTAAAAATACTACTACTACTAACTACTAAAAATAAATAAATACTAAACATAAACTTAAACAGGAACATACCTTAAGACTATCTACAACAATTTGATGTAGAGTCTCCTACTCATGCTTCAAAAACAATTTGATGTAGAGTCTCCCTACTCGTGCTCCAAAAACAACTTATTAACAACACCCAACAAAGTATCGTATGCTCAGGATTCTCTATACTAGAGTGTTCCCAAACGTATTTTCAACTAAACCCATATCACATATTTATAGGCTATAGTGAGCTTCTTGGTTTCAATACAGTTTCGATGTGGGACACTAAGTGTCCAGTCTGCCTACATGCTTGCTTCTCATAATTCCTTTTTTTTTCCTTCGATGTGGGATCAAATTTCCTACTAGCTTGCTTGCTTTCAACGTATTGAAATCTTTGCATGAACATTGTTGATTTTTGTTTATTATTATTATTATTATTATTATTATTATTATTATTTTTATTATTATTATTATTATTATTATTATTATTATATACACTATTTTTATTACTACTACTATTATTATTGTTATTATTATTTTAAATAGTAATTTACAATGCTAATCATTTGTCAAAACATCTAATGTTTCAATTAACCATTTTGCTCATTTCTTACTCGTATAACAATATTTGTAATATAAATTTTATATACTTATTTTTGTCTAAACGGGGTGTTACAGGTTCCACCTAAACTAAATTTCTTCGGCTGGAGAGCTTCATTAAACAGAATCACGGTCAAAATGGAATTCCTAAACGAGGGGTCCCTGTTCAAGATTTGGAGTGTGCGAGATGTGGGCTGGAAACGGAGTCTGTGGAGCATCTTTGGTAACATGCTTAATGGCAAAAGACATCTGGTGTCAAGTTTTTCTATGGCTAAAAATCACAAACACACATGTAGTGATGTCTTGTTTAGATATTTTGGGTTTGCCAAATGGAAATCATTTGTCAAAGGAGTGGAAAGCGAGTAACGAAAAGAAATTTAAAGATAGACTCATTCTGACATACCAAATGGTGGAAGAAATTAAAGCATAATCATTTTTATGGATCAAAGTGAGGTCGAAATTCAAGAGTTTAGCATGGGAGAGATGAGTTGACTTTAATATAAGAGATGCAATTTTGTGATTTTGTTTTGTGTCTTTGTTTTCTATTCGCTTCTCTATGCTTTTTACCGTTTGTGTGGGGTTTTAATCCTTTGATGGCCTCTTTTTTCTATGTATCATAGAATCTTTCGTCGTTCAAATAAATAAAATAAAAATAATCCACCACCTTGTATAAATTAGTTTGCTAAAACACGAGCTTATTTGTCTTCATATATTGGTTCGTACAAATTAACTCAATTTCTCGTATACAAAGGTTTTGGTTCTACATTATTTGCGACTTGAATAGTTTGAGATTGTGATTAATTTATTATTTGAAGCATATATATCACAAAACATAGAAAACAACCAAATTAAAGAAAAAAAACTTAACTCATCAAACCGTAAATTTACTTAAGTTGGAGGTGCTTTGAAAAAACAAGCTTAATTTCATGTCCTGTCAGAAATAATGGATCAAGCTGGTGATCAAACATGTATTATTACTAACTTGACCTTAAGTTGTGCTTGCTCGACGCATATTCACTCATCAAACAACACTAGTCATGTACACATAGTATACCATGTTAACATGAATAACGATATGAAATTTTGGGCCAACGGGTGAACTCAAAAGTGAAATAAATGTCTCAAGGCTATAAACTAATTCATGGCCTTATAACTCGTTATTTTTTAAATAAATTAATAAAAATTAAATGGTTAAAAGCATGTATTACATATATTGGATGCGTAATTTAAAAAAGAAATATATATTAATACCAGTATTAATTTAGTTGGTTTTTAGTATTAGGTAAAAAAATAAATGAGGTAATATGTGAAACAAATATAAAAAATAAATGAAGAGTAATATGTAGAATATATAAATATAAAAAATAAAAATGAAGAGAAACTTGATGACGGCGACCGCTAGACGAGAGAGAGAGAGAGAGCAGACGACCTTGTGACGATTGAATCTTGTAACTTGACCCGATTTCCATTTATCAGATCAAAATCCCAATTATATCTAGGGTTTCAGTTTCAAATTTTAATCTGATTGTTGCTGCAAGCATATCTCGATTCTTGAATTCATTGAAATGAGCAGCTAGGGTTTCGTACTGAGTTATGGCAGAGACCTCGAGGTCGCGAGTAACAATCACCTTAGGTCGCAGTGGACAGGTAACCATTATACTACTTATGCTGGTTTGTGAGTGCAAATGGTAGTTATTCTGGTAGCTGTTGATTTCTGCAGGTGGTGAAAAGGGTAGTGGATAGCCAACCAATTCCTCCAGCTGTTGGATTAAACGCTCTGTTAGAGATAGATTAGGAGATACAGTGGACCTTCATAATAAAAGGTATTTATCACACTCTTTACCAAAGCTCATGCTTAATATCAGGAAATTTTGTAATTTGAATTGGATTTATACTGTATGTTGTTCAACTTTTGTATCATTTTGGTTTGCTTTGCAGTTTATATACTTGTAGAGGTTATTGACATGCTTAAAACTTTGCAATGATTTTATGCGTAGGTCGCGTGGAGATAATGGTACATGGAACTTGAAGGCTAGTAATTCCGTGGATGGTAATGACTTTTGTCGATGATTATTGTTTATGTCTGTCTTTTTGGTCATGTTTTATCATGAGTCCTGATATTACTGTCTGTTTGTGAAGATCTTCATCTTAGTAAGATGATCTACGGTTCAAAATCATGAAACAAAAGCAAATCAACAAACATCAGAACATGGTGGACCTTCGTGATATGCTGTCAAGGTCAGCCCGTCCTTCAACTGCTAGCATGCGTGAAACTAGAGATGGAAGACAGAGGGTACCCGACCCACGACATATGCCTGAACCAAGACATGAGAGGCAGAGCGTTCCCGAGCCAAGGGGTGATAGACCTCGTGGGCCTGTGTCTAGGGATGATAGACCTCATGGGCTCGTGTCTAGGGATGATAGACCTCGTGGGCTTGTGTCTAGGGATGATAGACAGAGGATGGCTGAATCGTTGGATGGTAGGCAAGGCATGCCAGAGCCACGTGAGGTTAGAAATCGAGTACCCAAGCTAAATGATGTCAGACCACACGTAGCAGAACGGCCCATTGGTCAATACACTTCCCTGAGACCTTCAGAAGGTCCGCCCCGTATGGGGATTTCAGGAGATTCTTACTCCCCGTGGACGTTGGATCATATTAGGCGTAAATCACCGGATAGGGTTTTGAATACCAGAGGTTTATCACCACCGAGAAGGCGGGCATACGAAGATTCTAGACCAGTGGCGTATGGCACTCGGGATGTTAGTGATACTTCAAGGCCTGTGCCCCCCACATCGTTTCTGACAAAACAACCTCCCTCTGTTGGGCCAATGAAATCTCTGGGGGCTACGGCTTTGGTTGCCCCTGGTGGCAATATGCAAAGAAGTCAATATCCAGTAAGCCATCGATCTTCTTTTTCATGTAATTTATGAATAATTGAACAGTTAAATTAGTTTAGATGTGAAACTGTTTGCAATCCTCGTTTCCTCATTAACTAAAAGATACTTTGTTATTTTTCTTAATTTTTGTTGCTGATTGTTTCTTATAGGTAGAACATCTTACTGTGGAAGGATTTTTGCGCTCGTTGGGATTGGAAAAGTATCTGATTTCGTTCAAGGTTGAGGAGGTACTAAGATTAATTCTTCTCATGATTTTCATACTACTACATGAAGGTTTAACATCAACTTTGATATGTTGTTTCCCTGCTTTATTCACACATGTATATGGCAACTTGAAGTTATGTATGGCTGTTAAAAGAGGCCTAGTATGTGTATCACCAATTATATGAATCACACAAGACCTGCAAAGAGTTGCTAGCATTCACTTTATTGTACAGTATAGATGTGATTTCCCACACTAACTATGTTGCACCATTCATAGTTGTCAAAGGCTTAAGGGCGTAAAAAGCGAGGGTCTAGAATTAGCAACGCGCATAGCATGAACATACCATCTTTTGGGGTTTTAGACATGATTTAGGCTTGTTTAGGTCTAGTTTAGGCTATTTTTGGATGTTTCAGACAAGTTTGCCCAAAGTTCGACGGAGCGCCTGGATGGCAGCAGGGAGTTTTCCCTGTGCCTCCCCTTGCCTGAGGGCCTAGGTGCGCGCCCTAAGGGCTTTTGACAACATAGGCACCATCCTTAACATGGTCACAACACTTGGTTTGTTGTAAATCCATCTTATCTAGTGGGCTTTCTTTCTATAGAATTGGCTAAAAGTTTTAAAGTATTATATTGCTACCTGGAATATCCTCATTACTCTTATATGGTTATATGCTATACATGTTTTATTTGACTCTTTGGCATGGATATGTTTTTGGAGCTGGGGGTCTCACTGGAAGTAGTCTCTCTATCCTCCGGGATAGAGGAAAGCCTTGCCTACATCCACCCTCCCCAGACCCTACCAATAGCTGGGCTATGGGTGGGATTCTACTGGGTACGATTGATTGATTGATTGATATTGCTACCTGGAATGATGTTTGTTGCTGTAAAGGTGAGCTAATCCCATTGAATGTTAGGTTGATATGTCTGCTTTGAGCCAAATGGGGGACCAAGATCTCAAAGAGTTAGGAATACCTATGGTATGTATTTCTACATCACTTATCAAATAAAGGTTTGTTTCTTCTATAATCACAATCAATTACACCTTTCAGGGACCTAGGAAAAAGATACTTCTGGCTCTGCTTGCACGCAGCGGAAGGCAAGCAAGATGAGTTGTCTGATTATACTATACTTGACTCGACACCAAATCTCGGTATTGGGAGTTTCTGGTATGCTTAATCACCTTTATCTTTGTTTGCAACCGACAATGGATGTGTATTTTGTTGCATTAGTTTCTGTGGGTTGTATTCTGGCAAGGAAGGACTGGTCCCCATCAGAAGTTTATTTCAAGAAATGATTTTGGTTTATTGTTTGTGTTGCTGGAATATTGTTTTTCAGTGATAACCTTTACCTAAAACTCAAATGAAATAATAATTGAACTTATAAAATATCAACTGTGTAGTGTTATGTAAAAAAGCTAAACAAAGTCTTACTTTACCAACCACCAAAATGGACCTGTCTTTATGTTTCTATTTGTCTTAAAATCTGGAAGCCCATCTGCAAACATATGCCAGGTATATGGGTTGATGTATTTATGACGAGTAATGTAGCAACCATTAGTTACTTTGACTTAGATATATACATGTAAAATTTAAGTAATATAACGTAGTAGTGACCGACTCAACTGTTCTCTCTTCATATGGTGTGGGCGTGTCAGTTTATATGTAATGCATAACTCATGTGGTTGTACTAAATCAATCTTGAATAGGATAGCAACGATCCAAATTGTAGGTATATGTCTGAACCATTGTATGTCATATCCGGACTACCTGTTCATCTGCCTGGTAGACTGCGTATCGATCTAATCATATTTTGGTCGAGTATGTTTTCTCCATATCGGTAATAGTCTATATATAGTTAAGTTTGGTATCTCCGTATATCAGACGGTATTAATTCTCTCAGTAATTTAGTTCTCAATGACAAGTTTTGTAGGGTGGAGTTATGCTACAAAAGGGTTTTTATTTAAGAAGTGTGAGAAGGGTTTTGAACCATTGGATGTGTTAGTGGATGATTGAGATTTGGTAGTGGCAAAATTGTAAATAATGTTATTTAGGTTGGGTATTAGTTAAGGCACATAGGGGTAAAATTGTAATTGATCTTGTTTCAGAAAAAAGAAAGTGCCATATATCACTTTAATCAGTCGTGATTATTAAGCTCTCACTTTTATCTTCCTTCGAAATCAGGATTTTTCAAAATCAAATGGACGATTGACCAAATTAATAGGGTTTGACATAATACAAAAGTAAATTGTTGTTCAGTTCTAAAAATCGCTCTTTTTTCATCATTTCTGGAACTGCATGTTTAAAATACCATGTATAAAATATCATACTAAGAACATTTTCTAGAAATGCGGGTTGTAAAACACCACACTATGAACATCTTATTATGTATAAAACACTATACTAAGAACATCTTTCGGAAACGCAGGTTGTAAAACACCATGAATTGAACTAACATCAAGTGTTAACGCATGTATAAAATACTATACTAAGAACATCTTATTATATATAAAACATCATGCTAAGAACATCTTATAGAAACGTAGGTTGTAAAACAATATAAATTGAGCCAAGACTTTATTAAAACACCATGTTATGTAAATATGTAGCAACGCCATACATAGTTAAAAACACCATGTGTTGATATTGTGTTATTATGATTGAATAAGTCAAAATTGAAGAAGACAGATAGCTTCCAAAAAAAACCCGAAAATATAAGTAAATGCATGATAAATATAAAAAATAGCTCATGGTTAAATTGACTAATCTACTTCTTGTTGAATAATTAAGATGGCCAAATGTTAAGTTTTAACGGCTTCTTAGCCTTCTCAGAAAAATGGGCCTGCGTAGAGGAATCTAGACCTCTTTTGTCATATGAATAAGACCGTGGGGTATGGTGGGGCGGGGGTTTGGGGCATGGCCCGACACGTGGTTTGGGTGGACCCCGTCGGGCTGACCACATTAAAGACGGTATGGTGGGATGGGGGTTTGGGGCGTGGCCAGCCCAAACCTCAATATTTAAATTTTTTAATAACATAATTTATATTTTTTAATAATGATTTCAAAATGCAAACCTCCATTTTAAAAAAACTTCAAAAAAAAAACCTAAAATTCATAAAAAGTTCCTAGTGCTTGGAATATTTTTTCTTTATCTCTTCTTTCGTCTCCAACATTAGTTCAAACTCTTCACCTGATACATCCGTGGGCTGAGCTAGAAATTTCATATCATCTCGTCTTTGTTTCAGTGCGTCCCTAGCTTCTTTGCTCTTTCGAATTTCGGCCCTGTATCTAGCTTGCTTGCAATGTCTTCCAACTGATCGCTGTATACACCCCTACGCAAGCCCGGACTCCTAACTGAAGGCGATGGCGTACCCTATCTTGATTTTTGAGCGCGCCTTTTTGCGGCGTCTCTTCCGAATTCTTGCCGGTTTGGCGAATCATCCAACTCGTAATCAAACTCTTGATTTCATGCATCTGATTGGGCTTGGGACGAGGGTGTCCTAGCCCTCTATTTAAAAATTGTGTCTTATGAAAGTTTAGTTTCAAAAAAAAAATAGAACTAAATTAATAATGTTTTATTTTTTTCTAGAAACTTGTTTGTGAATAATAATCAAACTTGTTTATAATTCCCATAGTGGTTGGCTCACATTTTTTAAATAGAGTCGTTTCCCGTTTCATATATTGGTCCAAACCGTGTACTAATCAAATTTAGTAGTATTACTTTAAGGCATTGGATATGGACTTTTAGTCGATAAAGAATGTTTTCACAATATTATATGAACTCACTCTTTTGTATATTAAAATCTCATCTATTAATTAAGCATATATTTTTTTTATTATCATGTACTTTTTAATACAAAGAAAATTTTACATTTATTTACTACATCTTTAATATATCTCAAAATGGATTATTTATAATAAATTTTGTTTTTTCCACTGAATGATTTGATTTTTAATCTATTTTACTAAGATTAAATATACTAATAGAGTACTATAACAAATTTCATATTAAATAACACTACCACAAAAAATATTATTTATGTTACACTATTTTCATTATGTAATGTAATAGATAAAATCACTTTTTTCATTAAAAAATAATAAACTCTTTATTTATAAACCATATGCTAGAGATATTATATTACATATATTATATTATATTATATTATATTATATTATATTATATTATGTTTATAAAAGAAAGTTAAATACGACAGATGGTGAAATTTCAAACACATATAATATATAATAAATAGCATATATATTACTTTTGATTAATATATTTCCTTACCTAATCTGTCAAAAAATATATAAATAAATAAAAAATCTCAATCTGTCAAACATATAATTTACTCCAGAGAGTTGTTTCCTTATTATATTTTTTTATTAGATACAATTGTCAACAATTTCTAGAAGGATATACAAACATGAAAACTTAGTATTTCTCGTCGAAGTAATTAGAATTAGAATTTAGTTTACTGATGATAATTAGGGGTGTTCATCGAGTTTTTTCTTCGGGTTTTGGGGTTTTCGAGTCAGGTTGTTCGGGTTTTTCTCTAGTAAAATTTGACCCGATAACTGACCCATTTTAAAGTTCGGGTTACTCGCATTTGAGTTATTCGGTTTTCGGGTTTAGATGTAAAATGAAAATAAATATTTTTTTTACAAAATTCATATTACTATTTTAAAAATATCATCAAAGTTCAAAGATTAGTTGACAACATACTATTATAATATTTAAAAGTCCCAAAACCTAACGTTCTATCTATTAAAGACTTCAAATCTAAACACTTCTATAAGAAAAAAAACAATAAATGTTCGGGTTTTTCAGGTCGGTTTGTTCGGGTTTTTGGCCGGGAAAAGTGACCCGATAACCGAACCATTTAAAGTTCAGGTTGGTCGGGTTCGGGTTTCTTGGGTTCGGGTTTTTTGGGTATTCCCTAATTCGGATTCGGGTGTCTTTTAATTCAGGTCGGATTACGGCTTTTGGATAAAAATGAAGAGCCTTGATAATATAGATTTTAGACATCATGAGCTTAAATACTATTTCAAATATATCTTGTGAAACGCAGTAAATGAATATATATATATAGCAAGATTTCACTTTGTTGATGAAGGTAATTGGAATTTATAAAAAGTACATGGTATAGATAAAGGGTGAGCGGAAACCGGTATGAACGGCCCGTGGTCAATCTATTCATCAAATTTAGTATAAAATTGTTATTGTCGTCTTTTTTTATTCATTAAATTTAGTATAAAATTGTTATTGTTGTCTTTTTTTATTTAGAAATAACATTCTTTCTTAATGTTTTCCCTTAGTTGGTCATTGTATTAATCATAAAAAACTGACGCAAAAGGAACATTTTTCTAGGTATAATGATAAATGTAGAATGCCAACATTTGTATATTCATATTTGATTTTTTTTTTCTAAACGGCAAACGGTACATGATTCTTATTTCTTTTTCTAAATTATACAAGTAAATACTAATTATTCTCATGTCAGGATTTAAACCCTAGGTTTTTTTAAAGGTAAAGAGCCTCTACTGTCCAGTCAAAGCTGGAAATGGTCGCAAAAGTCTTGCGCTTCCTAGTCGGATTTGAGAGTATTCGGGAAGTTCTCGGCCTAGGCGGAGAGTACTCGAGGAGTACCCCATCCAAATGAAGAGTACTCGGGCCTCGCAGCCTACCTTGTATCGAGTACTCAGGAAGTACTCGGCTTTGGAGATCTTGTTTTACAACCATGGCTGGAATGATATAAATTCATTTTAAATATAGTTAGCTCTTAAAATATACATGATATATATGAGTAGGCTTTGGAAATAAATGCTAAAAACACAAGTAAACAAGGTACTTTGCAGGGTTACTGCTGAGTATAAATGGTCCAACGATAGCAAAGTTGTTCACTACGCACTTTTGTGGTCTTGTAGAAACGTTATGTTCCGCTGGCATTTTTCATTATCATGCTCAATAAACAACATACATGACAACATTGCTTATGACATAGGACTCAAAAGGGTCACGAGCAACGTAACTAAAGTATGCAACCAGTTTAAACATAACAACACTAAGTCACTAACTAGTTGATGCTCCGTCCGTGTTGCGCGGGCGATGGCCGAATAATGACCGAGTGTTAGGCAGCTCCTTGATACGAAAAACAATTAAATCGAGTCAACCAATTAAAACAAAACACTTTTATAGTTTTGCTAAAAAAACTTAAATAATGGCAATATTGTAATTTTTAACTGAGGGAAAGTTTATTTTTCTACTGGGGTAAAATCGTAATTTGCCAGTACTATAAATTTGAAGCAGGGGCAAATTTGTAAATTTGTACAGGGGCAAATTCGTAATTTTGAACTTGGGATAACAGCATAACATAAATTTGAACTAAAGGCACAATCGTAATTTTAAGCTGGAGGCAAAACCATAATTTTATTTTGAAGTGTGAGAAAAATCGTAATTTTGAGTTGGGGGTAAAAGCGTAATTTTGAACTGAGGGTGAAATCATAATTTTTTTTAATTGGGAAAAATCATATTTTTTTACAGAGGGAAAAATCGTAATTTTAGGCTGAGGGCAAAAACATAATTTTATTTTGAAATGGGGACAAAACCGTAATTTTGAGCCGAGGGCCAAATCGTTATTTTGAATGAGGGCAAAATAGTAATTTTTATTTTATTTTGAGCAAGGGCCAAAAACGTAATTTTAAACTTGGAGCAAAAACGTAATTTTAAAGTGGGTAGAAAATAATAAACAGGTTGGTCAAATAGGGGAGTGCCTGGCAGCTATCATATTTTTTAACAGAGGGCAAAATCGTAATTTTTAGCTGGGGGCAAAAACCTAACTTAATCTTGAACAGGGGGCAAAAACGTCATTTTGAGCTGAGGGCTAAATCGTAAATTTGAATCAAGGGAAAAACCGTTACTTTTAGCTGGGAAGAAAAACATAATTTTATTTTGAGCGGTGGGCGAAAACGTAATTTGAAACCGGGGTAAAAACGTAATTTTAAAATAGATATAAAATAATAAGCTTGTTGGTCTAATGGGGGAGTGTCAGGCACCCAAACTTGTTTTTGTATGTTATAGAAATAATTTGCTCTCTTATTTTAACCAACTACTCCCATGTTTTTTAAACAACCTTAACTTTTTTTCATACGTTAATATCAAAACAAATAAATGAACCATAAATACGAGCATTTTATTCTTTTCAATTTGAGTATAGTATTATTATAATTTTTTAAATAAAAAATTGATATGTTACTTGATTAACAATGTCTAGGAGAAAACAACAACTAAAATAACTAAAATGAAAATAGACAAAAACAAACGAATCAACCGAAAATTAGTTATCCATATTCTAATAAGTCAAACCTTGTAATATATGTTTATTGTTTGAGACATGGAATAATAAATCAAGGATTCATTGCCTACTTCGTGGTATTAGAGCTTCATCTCTAATCCACCCTTTGCCGTCGACCCTTCTGCTGACCCTTTCATTTTGTCGCCGAGCACATCCTCCTCTATCTTATCATACCTCTTATTCTTCTTCTTTCTCTAAACCTCATGGATCCCAAAACTCACTCCGCAATCACCGTCTCAAATATTAAAAATTTCATCCCAATCACTCTTGAGATGGAATTCAGCCAATATACAACTTGGGCAGAGTTGTTTAAAATACACTGTCGTGCCTTTCAAGTGATCGACCACCTCTCCCCTCATCAAGAAGGATCCTCTTCCACTTCCATGGACAAAGAAAGGACAAGATGACATTGCCGTCGATGATAAATTCTGGGTTCGCTTGGATGCTATAGTCCTTCAATGGATCTTTTAGCACCATTTCTTCGAATCTTCTTAGCACCATTATTCGACCCAAATCCATTGCAATCAATATATATGTGGACAACCGTTAAGAGCATTTTTCATGACAATCAACACACAAGAGCTGTGATTTTGCAAAGGAAGTTCGCAAATGTTAAGCTTGATTCCTTTTCCAGCATGTCTGCATATTGTCAAGAGGTAAAAAACTCTAATCAACTAACCAACGTGGGTTCCCAGGTTACTCAAGAACGACTAGTTATTCAACTACTAACTGGTCTTAATGAAGCCTATAGTGGTATTTCCAGAATCTTGCAACAATGATTTGGCGCTCCAAACTTCTGATCAACTGAGTTTCGGTTCCACCTCCAACAATACCAACTCATCCAACAATCGTGGAGGCTTTGGTCATGGTTATGGCAGAGGCCGTGGCCGTGGTCAACAAGGTTCTACCGGCTATCAACAACGGCCATCTTCACCGTTTGGGTCTCCTTAATTATCGTAGGGTTATGGGGGTCAACAATGGAATTCTAGACCATGTTATTGGGCTCCATTTTACAATTGGGCCAAACCCTCATAAACTTACCCAACAACACCGGCCACATCAACCAGGCCCACAAACACAACCCCACAAAACAGGATTTTGGGTCCGTGTCCACAACAAACCTATACAACATTCTGAGTTAGCCTACACCACCACAAAACTAGAACAAGCATTTAACACCATGTCTCTTCATTCCTTGGATCAACAATGGTACATGGACACGGGAGCTACAGGTAATATAAACCATAACTCTTGTAATCTCATTTCTTAATTAAATAAGGTTTTTTTTATCAAAAAACATTATTGTCGGGAATGGCAATAAAATTCCACTCCAAGCCATCGACTACCTTACGTTACCACCACCATTTACACCTTTCAAAATCAACAACACCCATTTTGCACCTAATCTAGTTAATAATTTAATATTTGTGTGTCGGTTTACAACAGATAATAAAGTTTCCAGTGAATTTGATCCTTTTAGTTTTAATGCGAAGGATCTCTACACGTGGACACCTCTTCACTAATGTGACAACACCGGTGATCTTTACCCGCTCAACATCCCCTCAAGTGTCACACCCCAACCGATGGCGGAAACATCAAGGCGGGACGAAATAGATTGCTCATTGCTCACAACGCTAATAGTGACAATAATTAATTTAAACCGAATTTCATTTCATAAGTAAATCGTTATTACAATACAAGGAAATTTCAAATAACAACATTAACAAGACAAAATTTGATACAACATTAATAAACTAAACGCCTATGTGTGTATCTAGCATCAACGCTACTTCGATTTCATAGCATCATTCTTCTCAACCTGTAACATGTTTAAAAATAAAGTTCAATGCAAAAGCAAAGGCGAGTACACAAGTTTAAGCATAAGCATACGTATACGAATAAAGTTTTAAAACGAATCCACATGGCAACTAAGTTTATTACTAGAGCATTATACATGGCATGCAATATTTCTAGTCAATCCTCTTGCTTACGCGAAATAACGATAATTTAACATGACCACTAGATTCATGATTGGGCGGTGCGTTACTCCTATAGCGCTATACATGTCAAATGGAGGCTTAAGATAAGCTAATGACTATGGTATTACATAAGAATGGTCCAAGATATAAGCAACAAGTAACGTATCAAAGCATGCATGTATATTGGATTGTTTCGTGCTTTTCATAAAGTTTAAGTTGGTGATTTTTTGTATAAGGTAAACATGTTACACCCAAAAGTGATATAAACGAAAAGTGGGTCGAGTGAACTCACGGTTTTGCAAGCTTTCCGACTTGTTAGTTCCGTGAATAGTTGTTTGGTTGCGGGAGGAACACCGAGTTATCCTACAAGAGGAAAACGTGGGTGTGAGTATTTGGATGATAATGGTAGATTCGGAATTTGGAATAAGGCATAACACAATAATGTATACGAAAGTATTCACTAAGGTCTAGCACTCGTTTTGACACTATGGGAACCCATTAGGGTCTATGTGATTTCATAGGTTGTAATACCTATTAGAATCGAAACGAGGAACTAAACACTTTAGTGATTAAACTTATTAACTTGACATATGCTTATCTAGTCATTATCAAGGTTTCGGTTTTAAGTATAGGTTATATATGTACATTATATCATAAGTCCTTCAAGGATGACATATAAGTCATGTAGGAGGAGCTAGGTGGTATAACCATCCATTTAGGAACCTCATAAGAGTTCACCACTACACAAGTTGTCATAGACAACAAGGAGGGTCAAGAACAAGATTAATAATAACAAAGGAAATGGAATACATGTTACAACTATACTAAGTAGCCAAGTAAGCTACAACCCGGTGAGCCGCCGTCGACACACGTCGAACGCTAGACGGGGTTGTGTTACTTTCAACTAGCAAGCTACTTAGGATGGAATGAGAAAACATCAAGTGTTGTGTGGACCTAGATGTAGGATAGCCCAAGCTAACCTTGTAGTCACACTAGCTTCAAGTTCAAGACTTGGCAACACTTGTTGTAACATCCGTAAAAAACGGATTTACCAAACCCGCTCCGTTTATCAACCGAACAGTCAGTCAAAATTTTCGTTGCGAATTAAAATGCCCAAAATATTTTTAAACGATCCGTAATCAATTATTATACGGGGATATATATTTAGTTTTTGAAAAACTGTCAAAAATCGCAAAATAAAAATATATTACCTCTGCCGGGTTTCGAACCCGGGTCTGTACCGAGTCAGTTCAACGACTTATCACCGCACACACAAACCACTGCGCCACATGTTCCGTTTGTTAATTAATAGAATCATTTAATTCATAAAATGACTTTACGAATTCAAAACCGGCGCCCAATCAGTTCAGTCGTCGGAATCCCGGAATTCTCGCGAGTCTTAACTACAAATTTACGTTATAACGTAAACCATTAACCAGATATCGGTTATAACCGATGTTTGAAGTCCGCGACCAAAATCAAAACCGCCGAAAAAATTTAAATAACGAACACAGTCCGAAATCAGACCAAATACATCTCGTTTTTCTCCTATAAATTGACCCACAACCGACGACAAACACTTTCGCTCAAAAATACACCTTTTCTCGGCGTAATTCCACTCGCCGGAATAAACCTGTTCGTCGCCGGAAAACCGGTTTCCCCACTGCCGAGTTTTTCTGAACCTCCTAAGTTTATACCGAAGTCACCCTTACCTTTTCCAAGCTTTCCGGAGACTAGCTGCTATAAGGAACCTGTCGCCGGAGTCGAATTCTGTCGCCGGATTTCTGCCGGAAAACAGAGAATCCAGTCGGTATATTTCTCCGCCCAGTTTCTTTTTCTTTTCACTTTTATCTTACCCTAATGGACAGTAATTCGCTAATGAAACTTGAATAAAACTCGAACCAGTCGATTTCCGATTTCTGGTTATTTTTCAGTGAAGAAGACGATGTTTTGTTATCATATAAGTATAATATAAATCAGGATTTTACTCGGGTTAGACACACAGTCCAGCGGTGGACTGTGTGCACATAAAACGTTAAACATGCAAAGGTCTCGAGTTCGATTCCCGTCTCACACACGCTGCCTTAATAAAAATGCATTTTTGTTTACTGAACCGGAGTCGCCTTAGATATATGTTAAGTATATTAATAACCGGAATAATAACCAAGTTAGACACACAGTCCAGCGGTGGACTGTGTGTTTGTTTATATCGCTGGTCATGAGTTCGAGTCCGGTCTTCAGCACCGACTCGGACAATTATCTCCTCTTTTTAATTAAGGCAGAAAAGGAAATAAATAATTAGTATTTAAGTATAATAAAAATCAAGTTATATAACATGTTGAACACACAGTCCAGCGGTGGACTGTGTGTTAGATTAAACCACAGGTCCCGGGTTCGAGACCTGTGGAGTGCAAGTCCGGTTCGCTCAAAACTATTTTTAAAATAAAATGATTTTCAGTTTAACTAATTAGTATATATATATAATTAAAATCAGATATATAACGGGTTAGACACGTAGCTCAGTTGGTAGAGCTGCGTGCACGCGTACGAGAGGTCTCGGGTTCGAGCCTCACTCAGCGCACAATAATCTGCCATCGAACCGGTCAACGGTCAGGTCAACGGTCAAAGGGTCAGTCAACGGTCAGAAAAAAATAAAATATTTTTATTATTTTTATTTAATTATTTTAATTAAAAATCAATTATAAATACTTAAAAATAACATTTTTAAGATTAGAAAATAGCCTCAAACTCACAAAAATGCACCCAACCATCCTACTAAAATAGTTTAATAAAATCCGTTTACTTACCAAACCATAATGCAATTTATCTAGGTTAAATCTCACTCGTGGTTAAAACCACTTCGCGTGCATTCAACGTCATCAACCGAACGCACCCCCTGTGAGTGAATCTTACAATTCCCCCTTTTAAATTACACGTTTTGGGGTGTGTCATGTGTTATGAAATTAATTAATTTATTTATTTAAACTTGTGCCATACCACATCATGACTTAAACTTAGATTGTTTTTATTGTTGTGATTTACTTATTGCCATTTGTCAAGTCATATGAAACTCATACATTAAGCCCATCAGTTCCTCGTGGGAGACGAGTAGAACATCGCGTGCTTCATACCAATTTCATTATTGTTCATGTGTGTATCATTGAGTTTATATTGTTTGTAGTTGTGTTATTCATATTATCATGTTTATGCAATTCATTCATCAGGCCCCTCAGTTCCTCGTGAGAGACGAGTTGAGCATCGCGTGCCTTTAATTGTTCCATTATTGTTCATGAGTGTTTTCATTTAACATCTTATGATTATTGATCAAGTTACATCTAATTTTACTCATGTTTGGTTGTGCACATATTTCATAATCAATTTAAATAAATTGTTCAAATGTTTTCCATAGGATTCACTCGCCAACATTATGTTGATCCAAAAACCTTTTTACACATGATACAGGTGAACAGGTTGAAGCAAGGATAACATAGGATATGCCTTAGAAGAGAACAAAAAGTTAGATTGTTAGTTAGATCATGTTGTAACATTATTGTAAATTTCCATTTAATTTGTATTAATGAATATGAAACGTTTAATAAATGTCATGAGCTTTGATGATAACCCAATCATGCCCCGATCACCTTATCCGCTGCGGGTCGGGGTGTGACACTTGTGAGCTTAAAGCTCATATAAAATAGAAAGTTTAGGGTGTTTAAAACAGCCCTTAGTTCATGTTAACAAGCTTGGTTGGGCTTCACTAATCATAAAATTGATTAGGAGCACAAGAATACAAGTTTGGTTGAAGGAAACATAGGATTTAAAGAAATGTGTGGAGAGTGCTTGGGTTTTATAGGGGAAGGATTAGGGTTGGTTTGGGCGGTTAAATGGTGGTTTAAAGGTGATTGGTGAGGTTAAAGTGTTGGGATTTCGTGCAAACCCCCGGCTGGTTTGAATCTGCTGCCCGCCAGTACCCCTTGTGGACCGCAACCGTATCCCTATACGGTCCGCAAGGCCTGGTCAGAAAACAAAATGTTTTATTTTTGTTGTTTTATTGATTGGGCCTTGTCTTAGATGTTATATAATACATGTTTTGGGCCATATCAAGACTTCTAAACATAAGAGGCATGTACCAATGGTCTTATAAGTATGAAACGATTAAGATTAAGTATAAGAATCATGTGTAAGTCTAGCATGAAGTGTGAATGTCACGTAATTGCGAGTTGTCACACGTTTATGAGTATCACGAATATGATTATGAGTGTATAAGTATAAAAAGATTATGAATAAGCATAACATGAATAGGAGTAAAAATACGAGTTTTCATTATGATTCAAGTCTCGGTTTACAACGGTTACAAAGATTACAATGAAAGAACGAATACAAGATTACATAGGTTTCCGAAAATAGAAATACAACACGAGCTTTCTAAATATGGAAAGTATGAAAAAGTCAGGCGTTACAGTCTCCCCTCCTTTAGGAAATTTCGTCCCTAAATTTAGGAAGATGCAACGAAAAGATGCGGATACTTAGTCTTCATATCACTTTCCATTTCCCAAGTAAATTCAACGCCACGTTTTCCTTCCTGCCGAACCTTGACGATAGGAATTCGACTGCGCCTCAATTGTTTGATTCTTCGGTCCATAATTTCGACTGGTTTTTCCACAAAGTGCAATGTCTCGTTGATTTGAAGATCTTAGAGTGGAACTTGAAGTCCTTCTTCAGCTAGACATTTCTTGAATTGAAACATGAAAGACATGATGAACGTTATTGAGTTCTTGAGGTAGATTCAGTCGATACGCAACCTTGCCAATCATTTCGATAATCTTGAAAGGACCTACGTAGCGAGGTGCGAGTTTGTCTTTCTTACCAAATCGAACAACACCCTTCCAAGGGGATACCTTGAGAAGTACGTTATCACCTATGTTGAATTCCAAAGGCTTGAGTCTTTTGTCAGCTTAACTCTTTTGTCGGCTTCGAGCTTTGAGAAGATTATCACGAATTTGTAGGATCTTATCCGTTGTCTTTGTATCAGTTCGGGATCGGTGAGTTGTGAGTCTCCGATCTCGTGCCAACAAATAGGCGAACGGCGCTTACGACCATACAATGCTTCAAATGGTGCCATTTGAATACTAGCGTGATAACTTTATTGTACGAGAATTCTACCAGGGGTAAATGCGAATCCCAGTTGCCGCCAAAATCGATTATGCATGAAAGAAGCATATCCTCTACGGTTTGGATAGTACGCTCGGTTTGACCATCAGATTGAGGATGAAAAGCGGGGCTAAGATTGAGACGAGTGCCAAGGGGGATTGAAACATTTGCCAGAGGCGAGAGGTAAAACGAGCATCGCGATCGAAAAATGATGTCAATGGGAGTACCATGACGACTAGTGACTTCATCCGTGTAGATACGAGCCAATTTCTCGACTTTGTAATCTTCACGAATGGAAAGGAAATGAGCGGATTTGGTCAATCGATTAATGATGACCCAATATTGTCGTGACTAGACGAAGTGTGAGTAAGCTTGGTAATGAAATCCATAGCAATACTCTCCCATTTCCAGACATGAATTTCTGGTTGTTCGAGCAAGCCAGAGGGGCGTTGATGTTCAGCTTTCACCTTGGAGCAAGTAAGACACTTCGAGACGTAAAGAGCGATATCTTTCTTCATCCCAGGCCACCAATAAGATGCCGAAGATCATGGTACATCTTGTTAATGCCAGGATGAATGGAGTATCAGGATTTGTGGGCTTCATCCATCAGGGTGTTGCGAAGGTTGAGACGATCGGGAATCCAAATACGATCATGGTAGTAAAGAATACCATCAGGTTTAGCTTCGAGTGGGTTTTCGACTCCACAATTCAACTCGTTATCAAGGTTACCTTCGTTAATGACTGAGAATTGCGCTTGATGAATTAGCTCGCGAAGTTTTCCCACGGTTTGGTAGCAACGAATACTCTTTACATGAGTTTTACGACTAAGTGCATCGGCTACAACAGTCGCTTTACCAGGGTGGTAGCGAATATCACAGTCGTAGTCGTTTAATAATTCCACCCAATGACGTTGACGCATGTTGAGTTCCTTTTGATCAAAGATATGTTGAAGGCTCTTGAGGTCGGTGAAGACCATACACTTAGTACCGTAAAGGTAGTGTCGCCAAATCTTTAATGCAAAAACAACTGCACTAAGTTCAAGGTCGTGCGTAGTATAGTTTTTCTCATGGATCTTGAGTTGTCTCGACGCGTAAGCGATGACCTTGTTCCGTTGCATAAGAACGCAACCAAGACCTTGGTTTGAGGCAATCACAATACACAACGAAATCGTCATTCCAATCGGAGAGGGTAAGGATAGGAGCATTACAAAGCATGTTCTTGAGGGTTTGGAAAGACTCCTCTTGTTCGGGACCCCAAACAAAAGGTTTATCATTTTGAGTCAAAGATGTAAGAGGAACGGAGATCTTGGAAAGTTCGAGATGAAACGATGATAGTAACCAGCTAGGCCAAGGAACGAACGAATTTCAGAAGGAGATTTAGGTGCAATCCAATTCTTCACAGCTTCATTCTTTGCGGGGTCAACATGAATACCGAGTTCATTGACGGTGTGACCAAAGAATTGAACCTCTTTTACCCAAAATTCACACTTGGAGAATTTGGCGTAAAGACGTGCAGTACGCAAAATCTGAAGGATAAGTTGCAAATGTCGCCCATGTTCTTCTTTCGTCTTGGAGTAGATGAGAATATCGTCAATGAAAACGATTACGAAAAGATCGAGAAAAGGTTTACACACGCGGTTCATGAGATCCATGAACACTGCAGGTGCGTTAGTCAAACCAAAAGGCATGACCACGAACTCGTAATGTCCATAACGAGTGTGAAAGGCGGTTTTTGGTACATCTTCTTGAGAACTCGTAGTTGATGGTAGCCAGAACGAATGTCGATTTTCGAGAAACAAGTCGCACCTTGAAGTTGATCGAAGAGATCGTCAATACAAGGAAGTGGATATCGGTTTTTGACTGTAAGCTTGTTGAGCTCACGATAGTCAATGCACATCCGAAAGGATCCATCTTTATTTTTGGTAAAAAAACGGGAGCACCCCAAGGGGAAGTACCAGGGCGTATAAAGCCTTTATCAAGAAGTTCTTGAAGCTGGCTTGATAGCTCTTGCATTTCCGAGGGAGCTAAACGATAAGAAGCCTTTGCAACAGGAGTTGCGCGGGGAATGAGATCAATGCGAAAGTCAATGGAAAGAGGAGGAGGAAGACCAGGAAGATCCTCTGGGAAGACATCGGGAAAATCGCAAACAACAGGAAAGTCACTTACGCTCGGACCCTTGTCTCTCTTTTCCACAATGTAGGCCAGAAAGGTGAAGTTTCCTTGCACAAATATTTATTCGCTTGGATACACGACATCAGCTTAAGACCTTTAGAAGGTTTTTCGCTGTAGACGTGCAAAGAATCACCGCTTGGAAGAGGAAGGCGAATGAACTTCTCGGAACAAACAACTTCAGTACGAACTCGCCTAAGCCAATCCATGCCTACTATGATATCGAAGCTTCCCAATTGCATGGGTATGAGGTCAATCGAGAACATATGATCGTTAAGATTCAAAGAACAATTAGAAAGGACAAAATCAATAGTGACGGATTTCCCGTTAGCGACTTCGACAGCGAATGGATTGGACAACTTAGAACGTACGCACTTAAGCAAGGGTTCAAATTCATTAGACATAAAACTTCTATCTGCACCAGTATCAAAAAGACATGAATCATAGACATGGTTAACAAGGAACGTACCAGTTATGACATCGTTCGCGTTTTGCTCCTGAGTGGCGGTGAGGGCGAAGGTTCTGCCTCGAGCTGGTTGAGGCTGCTGTTGCTGGTTGTTGTTGGTGGCACGCTGGGGGCAAACATTGGTGAAATGGTTAGGGTCGCCACATATGTAACATGCTCGTGCAGGAGCATCTTGAGCTTGAGGGTGAGCAGGGTTAGGGTTCGGTACGATGGCTTGGGGTTGCTGGTTTTGGGGTTGAGGGAAGTTTCAGCAACGGTTAGCAAAGTGCCCTAACCTCTGACATTGGGCGCACTTGCGGCATGGTGTATTGGCGGGGTGATGGTAGGAGCAGTTAGCACACTGGGGGTTGAGCAGTCCTGGGGATGAGGTCCAGGTATACCACACTTGGTTGCTCTGGGTTGGCTGGGGTGTGGCTGCTAATGTTTGGATGGGTTGAGGGTTTGGCGGGTAACAACCGCGTAATTTTGACTTTAAGACTTTCGCTTCTTATTCTTGGGGTTGTTGTTTGTTGGGGGTTTGGCTGAGGGTTCAATGGTGGCGGTGGCTTGGTGTGCTTTCTTCGTAGAGACCTTGTCGTAGGCCCCATGAAGAACGCAATTGTTGTTAAGCTCGATTGCGATGCTGTAAGCATCTTCGATAGTTTTGGGACAAGCGGAGGCAACATGGTTGATCAAGACAGAAGGTAGGCAACGGATGAACTTGGCGATGGCTTTGGGGGTGGTATCAACCTGGCCGGCGCAAAGGATGCTAAGTTGCTTGAAGCGTGCAACCAGACTAATGGTGTCGCTCCTAACTTGCTTCAGATTCCAAAACTCGTTATCGAGTTTCTGAAGTTCATGTGGAGGATAAAACTCGTCCTTCATCAGCTCCTTTAGTTCTGCACAGGGCAAGGCATGGGCTACTTCGTTTCCTCTTGTTACACTCGGAGGTCCACCATTCGAGAGCTCTTGAACGGAACACCCCTGTTGTGTTCAGGGTTCGGAGTTCGTCGGGGCATCCACTTTGCATAAAAGTGAGTTCGATGCATCGAACCAATTCATCATGGCTGTGGCGTCATCATTGCCAGTAAACTTCATGGGCTTACATGCCATGACCTTCTTATATTGGAACGATGCTTTAGGTGTTTCCACCTTTGAATCGACATAGGATTTAGGGGTATCGTGGATGGTTTGAATTTGGCTCACGATGTTGGGGATAATCTTAGCCATCTGCTAGGCCATTTGTTCTGTGACTAACCCTACAAGTTCCTGCTTGGATATGGAGTCCCCATGGTTGTTGGAACCCCTTTCTTGGAACCCTTGGATTTCTTGGAGGAGCTTGGAGAAGACATCTAGGGTTCAAATAGAAAGGAAAAGGATGAGACTTGATCACAATGTAAAAATAAGTTTTGCATGTATAAGCATGGATATGTTCACGTATGTTGCAGGTATTTGGCAAGTATTCAATAGGTACTGACATGTATAATCACATATGAATGCATATAAAGAGTATAAATTTAGTTGGTTCGCGAGGATTATTATTGTTTTTGATTGCGAGAGGCGTACGAATTGTGTAACGGTTTTGAAATGAACAAGGTGTCAAGTATAAACTCACATAATAATTGAGATAACATAAAAGATTGGCTCAATAAAACACAGGATTGTTTCGGGTAGAGAAACGTCGACTATTCCAAAGTGATTCGTAAGATCTCTTGAGTTAGGGAACATGCTTTGGCCTAATAGGTAAAATACTCTCGTCGAGAAGCGATTAGCGGTATTTTTCCCTTCCAGTTACTACATGTCCCTAGTCGATCGAAAATTCGAGACTTTAGCGAGATTGAAAATCGAGGAATGGGACTCAATCGACAAGGTGCGGGTTTCACCCCTAACTTGACAACGTCGTACCCTAAGTGTGGTTGGTACTCGTCGGGTCAAAATTAATTTCAACACTTTGACGAGGGTCCACTAGAGTTTTAATGGGAAGTTTTCCATCAAGGTGTGGATATCACTCCTAACTTTTGTAAGGTAGGACGATTCTGCCTGAATTCTTGATGTTTCAGAGATTATGGAGTGTTGTGAGAGAGATTTGAGAGTTTGAAAGTGTGAAATGTGTGGAGAGTGCTTGGGTTTTATAGGGGAAGGATTAGGGTTGGTCTGAGGGTGTTAAATGGTGGTTTAAAGGTGATTGGTGAGGTTAAAGTGTTGGGATTTCGTGCAAACCCGCGGCTAGTTTGAATCTGTGCCCGCCAGTACCCCTTGCAGACCGCAACCGTATCCCCATACGGTCCGCAAGGCCTGGTCAGAAAACAAAATGTTTTATTTTTGTTGTGGGCCTTGTCTTAGATGTTATATAATACCATGTTTTGGGGCCAATGTAAGTCAAGTGACTTAGTCTAAAATTCAATAATGAGGGCGTCAATTTATGGTACACATGAGGTATTATTATAAGTATGATAGATACGAATTATTAAGTATTTACACGTAAAACAAAAGAATCATGTTATAAAGGTCAAATAGAACAAGTTTAAATGTTGAAAAGCTTACATAGAAGTTGACCTTGGGTGCTTTCCACTTATGAGTATGACAATAATGTCTTGGGACAAATAAAAGATTAATATTTGATTTGAGTTAAAAATGGTTTCTATTATGATTCAGTTCGTTAAAAGATTAAAGTTTACCCAATACATGTTAAAAGGTTTGAAAAAGAAATAAATTTTTATGTGTATGAGCGGGCGTTACATCAAACACCAACTTAAATTCTCCTTTGTACTTATTCCAGTGTTTCATGACACATGGCACCAGTTGACACCATAGTATTAATATTTTATTTCTCTTGAATGTTTCTTATCAATTTTCCAGTTCTTTTAAAATTTTAATGTTTTCATCTTGTGTGTTTGAAAAGAAATAAATTTTATGTTTGTGTTCTTATTTACACTATTACCTTGAATCTAAAGTCACAGTGTTTATGACTTATTATCTTCTATCATTTAATGTGCTTCCATTCTTACAACTAGTTTAGCCCACTCATTAGAAACATTTTAACAATCTAATAATGTTTCCAATGTGTAATCTTTCATATTAGATATGTATCAAAGACTGTTGTCATCGTTTCTCTTGTCCTTACACATCCTCAAAAGCGACAAGCGGAACACATATTGCTTAATTAGTAACAAAATTCGAACCGTTTTGTCTCACTCTTCCGTTCCTTACACCTTTTGGCCTCATGCATTAGAACATGCTACTTATATAATCAATATTTTACCAACCAAAGTTCTTCATAACTCTACGCCTACTCTTCAACTATATCATCGAATCCTACATATGACCCACCTATGGGTTTTCAGTTTTCGTTGTTGTCCCTTCCTCCTATCCTCCACATTCACAAACTTGCGAATAGGTCCACACCATGTGTCTTCCTTTGTTACCCATCGAACCAAAGGGGGTACAAATGCAAAACATAAAAACAAGGCAAGCCATAGTATCCCAGATATCATCTGACGATAATATCTTCCATTCACCACCCTCCTCCCACTCCTAATGTATATGACTTCTTAACCAATGATACCAATGCATATTTATCATAGTCTGCCTCTTCTATACAACACACACCACCCATTCTGCCCTATCCATCCAGTCCCTCCACGAGTCTTAGAACCACAACCTGTTCCCTCAAACCAACCCTCATCTCATTCACCTTCTATTCACACTCCCTACAACCCATTGTTCCCCAACAGTTCAACCAACCCAACACAACCGTCGCTAACTACCATTCACTCACCTACCCCTATAACTTCGACACCTACCTCAAGACCTTCCCCACCGCCCCCCTCTACCACCCGAACCTCACCATAGAACTATGACACTTCCTCAATGTCGGGCATCTTCAAAGCAAAAGCACCACTCAATCTTCATACATATATTCCTATCTCCCTTACCAAAAACACTTACCGAAGCTCTCTCAACCCGGACTGGAAAAACTCCATGCTTGACGAGTTTCAAGCCCTTATTGATAATAAGACTTGGGAACTTGTACAAAAAACCATGGATATGAACATTGTTTAGAGCATGTGGATTTTTAGAGACAAAAAGTGTATGGATAGGTCCCTTGAATGATATAAAGCTTGACTTGTGTGTGACGATTGTTCTCAACAAATAGGTGTAGATTGTGGGGAGACTTTTAGTTCGGTTGTTAAACCGGAGCTATTCGTACGGTGATACGTCTTGCGATCTCTTTATCATGGGCTGATTCATCAACTAAACGTCAAGAAAGCTTTTTTTCCATGGCAATCTTGTTGAAACAGTTTTTATGCATCAATCAATGGGTTTTCGGGACCTTAATTTTCTGAATTGTATATGTTTATTGAGAAAGTCCCTCTATGGAATCATGAAAGCTCTGTGGCTTGGTATCAATGCTTCGCGAATTACATCTCTTCAAAGGGTTTTCGACATAGTCAATGCGATCATTCTCTTTTCATATTCAAGGAAGGTGCCCCATATGGCATTCTTATTGTTGTATGTGGATGACATTCTTTTAGTGAGCTCCACTGATACACTTCATGATCCTTCATGACACTTCTCTCTAGTGAATTTGCTATGAAAGATCTGTGTCCCATAAGTTAGTTCCTTGGTGTTTCTGTCAAGCAGTATAAAAAATATCTTTTGTTAATCTCAAGAGATGTATGCCACAAGAATCTCGAACGCGCGGGTATAATTGATTGTAATCCAAGCGCTACCCTAGTCAATACATAATAGAAACTAAGCACCAAATTTGGTTCGTCATTAGATGACTCTATGGAGTATCAACATCTAACAGGTTCTTTGCAATACCTAACATTCACCAGACCTGACATCACCTATGCAGTTCAACAAGTCTGTATCCAGATGCATACACCCACAACTATTTACATGCATGCTCTCAAAAGGATACTTAGATACATCACAGGCACACTTTCTATTCGACTATATCACAAGCATGCACCCACAACTGTTTAGTTCAGCATCAACGAACTAAACATATTAAAATGGACATCCACTTTGTTTGGAGAAAAAGTGGCTAAAGGACAAGTTCGAGTGCTTCATGTTCCCTCTCTCTATCAGACTGCAGATAATTTCAGGAAAGGCTTACCAAGGGTTATATTCAACGATTTTCGTTCTAGTTACAACATTCATGACCCTCTCGTTTCGACTGCGAGGGGGTATTAGAATATGTAGATATTTAGTCATTTATTGTGTATATTTTTATCAAATATAGAACATGTCAAACCTTGTAATCTCTATTGTTGTTTGAGATATGGAATAACAAATCAAGGATTCATTACCTACTTTCACTAAATTTGACACGATTATCCACCAAGAGACTAGAACCAACATCATTTAAGAGGGCAACACATTAGTACATTCCTTAATATCACTAGACTACAACCACTTTGATAAACATATATGATGACTAATAATGAAAGTTGGGGGCCTATACTTTTCTTTATCATTTTAATTGTGTATTAAGGAACAACAATAAGGTTAAATAAGATCATTAAATTGATTTAAGAAACCCAATCAAACAACGTCTAACCAACCAACCAATCCAACAATGACGTTCAATAAGCCATAGTCTACCACAATCCAAAACTTAAGATTTTGGTTTCTTAAATATTTTTTTAAAAACAACTTACACATTATTTTATCTACTCTAAAATTACACTTTTTTATACTAAAGGGATTGAACGCTCATCATCTGAAACGATAAAGCCTTATTCAACACTTAATACTAATTAACCAAATGCCCTTTGGTACATTTAATATTTAAATTACCATATATAGACAATAGTTCATGCTGGTTTTGATAGATCGCCAAACTTCACTTGCAATTTTACGATTATTTTAACATTTCACAGTAACTATCAAGTTAAAACACATGCATCCGAAGTAAACTGTTTTTATCCTTATTTTCTTGCATAGAAACGTTTATTAATTTAAGTTCGTTAAAGCATAATTATCTTTATATCTTATTACAAAATATATATAAAATTTGAACATAAAATAAAATGTTTAATCGATATGAAAGTTATAAAATAATATAGATTATTATTAATTGACCCACTTGTTAAGATATGAAATATGCCTATGATGACACCATACCTACTTGGAATTTTTCCTTTAACGCAATCAAAAAAGATTATACTTCTTTTCTTAACAAGTGGGAATTGACCTTATTTGATGGTGGTGGGAGGGAGGTAATTAATCGACCAATATTATTGATTATACTATCATGAGACAATGGAATAAAAAAAATATAAAATATAAAACGGAACTTATACTAATATATATAAATACGGTGTAAATGAGCTGAGCTACTTGAGGAGTCAAGTTTGGCTCGAAACGAGCTCAATCCAAGCTTAAAAATTAACCTGTTTGGTAAATGAGCCCAACCATCACTTATCGAGCTCGAGGCTCACAGCATGTTAGTTATATAATTTTTAATTAATAAAATAAATGATAATAATTATTATTTATAAAATTGTAAAAGTTACTAATATATATAGTGAAAGTGTAAAATACAATATCCCTTAACATACAATACGTACGAGATGAAATTATAACATGCGTGATTAGGTTTTTTACCCCATGCGAGATTTCAGATTTTGTATATGTGTTATTATGTTCATTGCGTGATTAGGGTTTTTGAGTTTTATAACGTGAGTAATTTCATCTCGTACACATCGTATGTTAAGGAATATTGTACGTTAACCAACCCATAATATATATATATATTATATATATATATATATATATATATATGATTTGGTTTTGGTTTTATAACATGAGTAATTTCATCTGTACACATGTATGTAAGGAATATTGTATGTTAACCAACCCATATATATATGTATGTATAGTAATTGTAGTTAAATAAATAATAAACGAGACGAGCCCCAACCAAGCTAGAGCTTGAGAATTTACATACGAACCAAACTAAACCTTAAAAACAAAGCTCGAAATAAACCGAACTCAAGCTCGAACTTTTATAAGTTAATTGAGCTCGGACTTGACTCGCCTCTTTTGCCTAAGTATATAACTGAAATGAGTTTTGTAGGTCCCATATTTTTTACATTTGTCTAATCCAAACTTTAGCCTGTCTATTTTATAATTCATATATTGCAAAGTCATGACTTTGATCCACCTTAATATATGCTATTAGAGTATTGAATAATGTGGCTTGTTTGGTCCAAGAAGATATGCCTAGATCTCAATGAAGACTCTTGCTACCATATTATTATATCTATACAAGACTACGTATATATTTATATTATAGCATAGTGGTATAGAATGAAAATTCCAATAATTAAAATATATTTTAACCATCCCATTAAATTTTGTGTCAGCAACCTATACCCTCACAAAGACGAAAAACTGAATATTATATAATCATGTGATTTATACACTGCTCCTTTTTATATAGATGTTTCAATCTTTTATTTTAAACGATAAACTTTTTTTAATAAACAACCATTGTTTGTATCGAATAATATATCTGATTTAATAATAATAATAATAATAATCACCATGCATCCACTATATATTATTCCTACTTTTGGCAACAACTTACTCTTCATCATATTTTATGGGCATGATGGAAACTTCCGTTTGATTTTGGCATTTTTTTATAGTTATACATTGATTTTGGCATTTTTTATAGTTATACATTGGACTTCAGCTTCAAAAATTGCATGTGAACATGATCTTGCTATTAGCGGATATAAAATCCGCATATTTGTATTTCCACATATATTATTGTTGTATTTTTAGTAGCTAGAATCTATTTTATAATTCTTTAATTTCAAGAAATAAAGCTGAGTAAAATGTCCGGATGCTCCTTGTGGTTTTGTAAAGTAACACCTTTAGTCCCCAGCTTTTGGAAATTACATTCATGTTCCCTTCGGTTTATCACTTTGTTACTCGGATAGTCCCTGAGTCAAACACACGTTAGTTCCAGAAGTTAAATGGTGTCACGTGTTGTACATGTGAGGGCATTTTCGTCCATTAATGTCAAAACGCTCCCTGCACCTCCTTAATACCCTCTCAGTTGTATTCCCTCCCAATTCACACCAACACATCAACACATCTCTCTCTCTCTCTCTGTGTGTGTGTGTCACAGGCGATCATCCTCAAAATAAACAAAAGACGATCAAAACCCTAACTCTAATCCAAGATGGAAGGCGATCATCCTCAAAACCTACGGTATCACAAAACTTGGAGAGTAAGGAGTCCTACTAAGGCGTTTGTAACACATAATGTGTATCGTAAGTATCCTAAAACCCTAAGTATATTCTATAAAAAATCAAAATTGTTGATGTTTCCTTGTTTATTGTGACATAACCGTTGGTTACGACAACTTGTTCACTTTAAAAGTCTCTCATGGAGGTATATTCACCAACCTTCCAAGGTGAACATACGTGGATGGCAGGTTTATCTATGTCGACTACTGCATCATAGATGAGTTTTCTGTTCATAAGATTGATTTTATGGTAAGAGACCTCAACCTTTATATCCCAGATGTTGAAATTTACTACCATTTTCAAACATCTGAGCAAGATTTGGACACTGGTTTGACACCATTAACAAATGATGGGGATGTTCTATGTTTAGCCAAATATGTTGCAGACAACAAGGTTATAAGGATCTATATAAAACATTGTTTTACTAGGATTGCAGATTACCTTAGCCCTCCATGTCACACCCCGACCCGCAGCGGAAAAGGTGATCGGGGCATGATTGGGTTATCATCAAAGCTCATGACATTTATTAAGCGTTTCATATTCATTAATACAAATTAAATGGAAATTTACAATGATTGCTACAACATGATCTAACTAACAATCTAACTTCTTTGTTCTCTTCTAAGGCATATCCTATGTTATCCTTGCTTCAACCTGTTCACCTGTATCATGTGTAAAAAGGTTTTTGGATCAACATAATGTTGGCGAGTGAATCCTATGGAAAACATTTTAACAATTTATTTAAATTGATTATGAAATATGTGCACAACCAAACATGAGTAAAATTAGATGTAACTTGATCGATAATCATAAGATGTTAAATGAAACACTCATGAACAATAATGGAACAATTAAAGGCACGCGATGCTCAACTCGTCTCTCACGAGGAACTGAGGGGCCTGATGAATGAATTGCATAAACATGATAATATGAATAACACAACTACAAACAATATAAACTCAATGACACACACATGAACAATAATGAAATTGATATGAAGCACGCGATGTTCTACTCGTCTCCCACGAGGAACTAATAGGCTTAATGTATGAGTTTCATATGTCTTGACAAATGGCAATAAGTAAATCACAACAATAAAACAATCTAAGTTTAAGTCATGATGTGGTATGGCACAAGTTTAAATAAATAAATTAATTAATTTCATAACACATGACACACCCCAAAACGTGTAATTTAAAAGGGGAATTGTAAGATTCACTCACAGTGGGTGCGTTCGGTTGATGACGTTGAATGCACGCGAAGTGGTTTTAACCACGAGTGAGATTTAACCTAGATAAATTGCATTATGGTTTGGTAAGTAAACGGATTTTATTAAACTATTTTAGTAGGATTGTTGGGTGCATTTTTGTGAGTTTGAGGCTATTTTCTAATCTTAAAAATGTTATTTTTAAGTATTTATAATTGATTTTTAATTAAAATAATTAAATAAAAATAATAAAAATATTTTATTTTTTTTTCTGACCGTTGACTGACCCGTTGACCGTTGACCGGTTCGATGGCAGATTATTGTGCGCTGAGTGAGGCTCGAACCCGAGACCTCTCGTACGCGTGCACGCAGCTCTACCAACTGAGCTACGTGTCTAACCCGTTATATATCTGATTTTAATTATATATATATACTAATTAGTTAAACTGAAAATCATTTTATTTTAAAAATAGTTTTGAGCGAACCGGACTTGCACTCCACAGGTCTCGAACCCGGGACCTGTGGTTTAATCTAACACACAGTCCACCGCTGGACTGTGTGTTCAACATGTTATATAACTTGATTTTTATTATACTTAAAGACAATTTAGTTATTTCCTTTTTCTGCCTTATTTAAAAAGAATAGATAATTGTCCGAGTCGGTGCTGAAGACCGGACTCGAACTCGTGACCAGCGATATAAACAAACACACAGTCCACCGCTGGACTGTGTGTCTAACTTGGTTATTATTCCGGTTATCAATATACTTAACATATATCTAAGGCGACTCCGGTTCAGTTAAACAAAAAAAATTGGTTTTTATTAAGGCAGCGTGTGTGAGACGGGAATCGAACTCGAGACCTTTGCATGTTTAACGTTTTATGTGCACACAGTCCACCACTGGACTGTGTGTCTAACCCGATTAATATCCAGATTTATATTATACTTATAACATACTGAAATTCATCGTCTTCTTCACTGAAATATAACCAGAGTTCGGAAAATCGGCTGGTTCAAAGTTTTATCGATTTATTAGTGTTTTACAGTTGATTAAGGTGAGATAATTGTGAAAAAGGAAAAGAAATTTGGCGGAGAATTATACCGACTGGATCCTCTGTTTTCCGGCAGAACTCCGGCGACAGAATTCAACTCCGGCGACGGGTTCCTTATAGCAGCTAGTCTCCGGAAAGCTCGGAAAGAGTATGGGTATCTCCGGTATAAGCTTCAGAGGTTCAGAAAAGCTCGGCAATGGGGAAACCGGTTTTCCGGCGACGAACAGGTTTATTCCGGCGAGTGGAATTACGCCGAGAAAATGTGTGATTTTTGAGCGAAAGTGTTTGTCGTCGGTTGTGGGTCAATTTATAGGAGAAAACGAGATGTATTTGGTCTGATTTCGGACTGTGTTCGTTTATTTAAATTTTTCCGGCGGTTTTGATTTTGGTCGCGGACTTCAAACATCGGTTATAACCGATATCTGGTTAATGGTTTACGTTATAACGTAAATTGTAGTTAAGACTCGCGAGAATTCCGGGATTCCGACGACTGAACCGTTTGGGCGCCGGTTTTGAATTTGTAACGACACTTTAACAATTAAATGATTTTATTATACAACAAACAAAGTCCGCGGCGCAGTGGTTTGTGTGTGTGAGATAAGACACTGAACTGATTCGGTACAGACCCGGGTTCGAAACCCGGCTAGAACATTTTATTTTTATTTTGCGATTTTTGACAGTTTTTCAAAAACTAAATATATATTCCCGTACAATAATTGATTACGGATCGTTTAAAAATATTTTGGAAATTTTGACTGACTGTTCGGTTGATAAACGGAGCGGGTTTGGTAAATCCGTTTTTGACGGATGTTACAGTATCCCCTGCTTTTTAGAAATTTCGTCCCGAAATTTAAATAATGATATATTTTGACCAAAAGGATGGTGATGTTTTGTTTGACAGTTGTATGCTTAGCAAAATAAGGGCTTAAGTTTTTTTTTTTGTTTGAGGCGGTAACGTTCCTTGTAAGGGTTAGGTACCCTATTCAGGAATCGCTTTTTGTTGCCTACTGTATGAATATTGATAAACAGGAATGATTCGCTAAAAATGATATCATGCATAAGAGTTTAGGTACGTTTGGGAAAATATGATTATATCCTAAGGCAAAACTTCTAACACTACAATCTACATGGAACATAAATAAAAACGCAACATCTGATATTTGAACATAAGTAAGCACAACAGCTAATATTCAAACATGAATGAACACATCAGCAAATATTTGAACATGAATAAACACATCAGCAAATATTTGATCATGAATAAACACAACAGCAGATATTTGAACATGAATAAACACAACAGCAAATATTTGAACATGAATAAACACATCAGCAAATATTTGAACATGAATAAACACATCAGCAAATATTTGATCATGAATAAACACAACAGCAAATATTTGAATTCACATTCTGATAGCATATATGTTTGAATGATGGAAGTTCCTCTCTCGTTTATTATGATAGAGAGGTTAGTTTATGTAGAAATGGAACACAATCCAATCTCTTTAAATAACATGATGATATCAATGTAACACAAATTCCAACCAAGGCAATACTAAATCCTACATGGAACTTCTCATAACCGCCTGATAATGCCTCTGATCCTTTGGCAAGAATACTTATATATAGGAAGTACCAGCGGCGTATCCACCATATTCTTGCCAAATTTTCATTAGTTTTATCCACAAGTTATGATTGGTTACCAAGAAACTAATAAATCCTACATAGAACTTCTCATAACCGTCCGATAAGGCCTCTGATCCTTTGACAAGAATACTTATATATAGGAAGTACCAGCGGCGTATCCACCATATTCTTGTCAAATTTTCATTGGTTTTATCAGTGAATTATGATTAGTCCTATAACTCTACAATCAATACAACAAACATAAAATACTGAAATGAAATATATATGTGCGATCAAGGCTCAATCGAACGGAGCCGATCGTATTGCATGTACTGAAAATGAAATGGATGTGCGCTCAAGGCTCAATCAAACGGAGCCGAACGTATTGAATGTACTGTAATTGAAATTGTGTGCTCAAGGCTCAATCAAACGGAGCCGAGCGTATTGCATGTACTGAATATGAATAACTTAACCACACAAACAGCCTATGCATGGAACCTCTCATAACCGCCTGATAATGCCTCCGATCATTTGACAAGAATACTTATATATAGGAAGTACCATCGGCGTATCCACCATATCCTTGTCAAATTTTCATTGACTTTATCCGTAAGTTATGGTTAGTTCGATGCGACTCTACTACAAACACCACAACCACAAGATACTGATAATGAAATTGTCTGTGCGCTCAAGGCTCAATCAAACGGAGCCGAACGTATTGAATGAAATTGTATGTGCGCTCAAGGCTCAATCAAACGGAGCCGAACGTATTGAATGTACTGAAATTGAACAACTTAATCTAAACAACCATCACACAATCAGCCTATGCATGGAACCTCTCATAACCGCCTGATAATGCCTCCGATCATTTGACAAGAATACTTATATATAGGAAGTACCATCGGCGTATCCACCATATCCTTGTCAAATTTTCATTGACTTTATCCGCAAGTTATGGTTAGTTCGATGCGACTCTACTACAAACACCACAACCACAAGATACTGATAATGAAATTGTCTGTGCGCTCAAGGCTCAATCAAACGGAGCCGAACGTATTGCATGAACTGGAAATGTAAATTGAAATGTGCGCTCAAGGCTCAATCAAACGGAGCCGAACGTATTGCATGTATTGAAATGTAAAATGAAATAACCGATCAAGGCTCTAACAAACGGAGCCGATCGTGCGGGCACGCCCTGATCAACCCATAATAAAATGGGGATCAAACTCAACCTCGATGGATGGGGAGCTACGGCCTCGGCAAAAGCATATACTGAAAACAATATATAATATATAATATCCAATAATTTCTCTAACAGTCTACACATGTGATAAAGAAAAACATAAGACTAAACAATAGGAGTTGAATCTGGATCTTCGGCGAAGAGGACTAGCTGAGTATCTTCGTTTGGGCCGTCATTATCTTCGACAGGATTGGCGTTGATATTGAAGACTCTTCCTCTTGCTGGTGGCATAGTGGTTGGGTTTTCTTGGTTTACTTGGTTAACTGGGTTTGATTGGGCTTGAGTGTTGATAACGTTAACCAATTGAGGGCAGGTGTTTCTAAAGTGGGTAGGGTCGCCACAATTGAAGCAAGCTCGAGCATATGGGAACATGGGGTATTGGGGTTGATGATAAGTTTGGGCCATGTTTTGAGTAGGGGAAGAGGTTTGGTCTTGAAAGGTGCGACAAACATTGCTCAAATGACCATAGCGTCCACAAGTTGCACATAGACGACAAGGTAGAGTATGGGGATGGTGATAAAAACAGTTGTTGCATCGAGGGTGAGGTCCAAGATATGGTTTCTTATTTGGGTAAGCTGAGTTGGGTGCCACTTGGGTGATTGGGATAGCTCGGATGGGTATGGCATGAAAAACGGGTTGATTTCGTTGAGTAGCAGCGAAAAGTCGCCCGACTCTTCTTCTCTTAGGATTGGGTTGAGAAGGGGATTCAGTTTGAGTGGAGTCGGAGGTTTCAGTCGATTCTTTATCCTTCCTCTTCCTCCTTGAAGTCTTTGTTTCGGATTCGGTTCTCGGTGAGCTCTGTTGCTAGCTCCATTGCTGCTTCCAAAGTTGCAGGCTTGGTACTTATCACAGGGTCTTGAATCTTTGACGGAAGACCACGAATGTAGTGCTCGATCAAACGGTAGAGGGGAGTAAACATGTTGGGAACCATTTGATGAAATTCGAGGAACCTTTTGTTGTAGGTGGTGTGGTCTCCTTCCATTTGTTTCAATGAGTAAAATTTATCTTCTAACTTCTTGATTTCGCTCCTTGGGCAAAATCGTCTGGTCATGATTTCCTTCAATTCGTTCCAAGTTAAAGTCATAGCATCTTCAACACCTCGTTTTGCCTTCTCTGTATTCCACCAAGTAAGTGCTATCCCATATAGTCGACCGGTAGCATAACGCACTTTGCGATCATCAGGGCAATCGTAATTTAGAAAAGTATTCTCCATTTCTTCAAACCAATGGAGGAGTGCGGTGACGCCTTCAGTCCCTTTGTATTTCGGAGGGTCGCATGATTTGAAATGCTTGTAGGTACATTTAGTGGTATTTGGGGGAGAGTTGAAAATGTTTTGGTTTGCTTGATTGACAGGATTATTGGTAAGTGCTAGTTGAACTTGGATTACAATATTGGGTATTACGGCAGCCATTTGTTGAGCGATTAAGGCAGCCATGCGCTCGCGGGCTGTTCTTGCTCTCGTCTTCCTACGGGCGAGGTTAGAAGACATCTACAATGAATACATGACAAGAGTATGAGTTGGATGCTTTTGAGATCATGGGTCGCATTCAGGAATGAACATTCATAAAATAATTATAGAAAAATACTACATCCATAGGATGTCTTGGGCTTTGCTCGCTGTTAGGCCCGTCATGCCGCCATACTTTACCTGTGTAATCATGTGGGCCCCCATGAATACCGGTTTTTCATATGGTTCGCACGGTTTCTGCCTGGTTGCGTACACAAAAACCCGGAGAAAATCGAGAAATATGTATACAACGTGTGAGGTTTGGAATGTGTCCAGGTGTAGACACGGTGACACCTCAAAGTAGGGTTAGTTCGAACGACGTTTGGTGTGGCATGCTTTGGCCTAATAGGTCCTTCGTACTCTCATCGTTGGTCCCCAGGTAGGCAAACTGGTCCGTTATATTGGATTTATACGAATGCCAGCCTAGACAGGACGTTCCGACTACCGGTACTTGTACCCTTCCAGTTACTACATGCCCGTCGCAGAACTTACTTTGATGAGAATTGAAAATTGCACAAAATCTTTGGATAATGAGAATATGAAAATAAATTGAATTCATGAACATCGATATGTGTATAATGAATATGTATATATGTATAATGAATATGTATATAAGCATGTATGTTTGACTGAAATGTAAACAAATATGAAACAAATAAATATCACAAGTTTGTATGTAACCACCTAATCAATTTAAAATTTAGGCAGACTATAGTATAGGCTCTAAGGGTCTAATAACCTATCCTATATCCCTATAGTCATGGCTCTGATACCAATCTGTCACACCCCGACCCGCAGCGAAAAAGGTGATCGGGGCATGATTGGGTTATCATCAAAGCTCATGACATTTATTAAGCGTTTCATATTCATTAATACAAATTAAATGGAAATTTACAATGATTGCTACAACATGATCTAACTAACAATCTAACTTCTTTGTTCTTTTCTAAGGCATATCCTATGTTATCCTTGCTTCAACCTGTTCACCTGTATCATGTGTAAAAAGGTTTTTGGATCAACATAATGTTGGCGAGTGAATCCTATGGAAAACATTTTAACAATTTATTTAAATTGATTATGAAATATGTGCACAACCAAACATGAGTAAAATTAGATGTAACTTGATCGATAATCATAAGATGTTAAATGAAACACTCATGAACAATAATGGAACAATTAAAGGCACGCGATGCTCAACTCGTCTCTCACGAGGAACTGAGGGGCCTGATGAATGAATTGCATAAACATGATAATATGAATAACACAACTACAAACAATATAAACTCAATGACACACACATGAACAATAATGAAATTGATATGAAGCACGCGATGTTCTACTCGTCTCCCACGAGGAACTAATGGGCTTAATGTATGAGTTTCATATGTCTTGACAAATGGCAATAAGTAAATCACAACAATAAAACAATCTAAGTTTAAGTCATGATGTGGTATGGCACAAGTTTAAATAAATAAATTAATTAATTTCATAACACATGACACACCCCAAAACGTGTAATTTAAAAGAGGAATTGTAAGATTCACTCACAGTGGGTGCGTTCGGTTGATGACGTTGAATGCACGCGAAGTGGTTTTAACCACGAGTGAGATTTAACCTAGATAAATTGCATTATGGTTTGGTAAGTAAACGGATTTTATTAAACTATTTTAGTAGGATTGTTGGGTGCATTTTTGTGAGTTTGAGGCTATTTTCTAATCTTAAAAATGTTATTTTTAAGTATTTATAATTGATTTTTAATTAAAATAATTAAATAAAAATAATAAAAATATTTTATTTTTTTTTTCTGACCGTTGACTGACCCGTTGACCGTTGACCTGACCGTTGACCGGTTCGATGGCAGATTATTGTGCGCTGAGTGAGGCTCGAACCCGAGACCTCTCGTACGCGTGCACGCAACTCTACCAACTGAGCTACGTGTCTAACCCGTTATATATCTAGACTTCATTATTTTTCTTCTAAGGCACATTCCTATGTGTTCCTTGCTTCATCTGTCCACCTGTATCATGTGTAAAAATGGTTTTTGGGTCAACAAAAAGTTGGCGAGTGAATCATATGAAAAACATTTAAACGTGTTTATTGTATTGATTATAAAATAAAGTGCATAACCACATATGAGTAAATGTAGATGTAAATTTATTCACAATACACATAATATTAAATATTGCACACACATACAACAATTGATTGTTTTGAGGCATGCGTTGTTCAACTGTCTCCCACGAGGAACTAATGGGCCTAATGAATGAGTTTTGAGGCATGCGTTGTTCTACGAACTGATGGGCCTAATGAATGAGTTTTAAGGCACGCGTTGTTCAACTCGTCTCCCACGAGGAACTGATGGGCCTAACAAATAATTTGCATACAACTTGACAATATGTAATACATCACAACAAACAATATTTACATTCTAAGTTTAGATCATAATATGGTATAGCACGAGTTTGAATAAGCGAATTAGTTTAAGCGACACATGATACACCCCAAAACATGAATAAAAAGGGGAATTTGTAAGAATTCACTCACATTGGGTGCGTTCGTTTGATGATGTTGAATGCGGCCGAGTTTAGAGCGTTGATCGACGAGGAATAACTAACCTAAATAATAACGGAAAGGTACGGTAAATAAGTGGATTTTATTAACAATTTTAATTGGATTTTTAGATTTATTTTTGTGAGTTTAATGTCACTTTCTAACTTTAAAAATGTTATTTTTAAGTATTTTTAATTGATTTTTAAATAAAACAAATAAATAAAAATATAAAAAAAATGTTGACTTTTTTTTTGGGTTGACCGTTGACCGTTGACTTTGACCGTTGACCGGTTCGGACTTTGTGTATATATGCGCTGGGTGAGGCTCGAACTCGTGACCTCCCGTACGCGTGCACGCAGCTCTACCAACTGAGCTACGTGTCTAACCCGAAATATTTCTGTTTTTAATTATACTTATATACTATTTAGATTTATCCAGAAATCATTTATTTTAAAAAGAATTTTAATTATATCGAACCGGTGCACATAACAGGACTCGAACCCGGGACCTGTTGTTTAACGTTGCACACAGTCCACCGCTGGGTTGTGTGTCTAACCTGGTTAATATACCGATTTTTATTAAACTTAACATCTTACAGCGAGTTGATCCGGTTCAGTTTAAAAAAAAAAAACTTTTTTTATTTCAGAGAGTGAGGTTGTGTCAGGGATCGAACTCGAGACGTGTGCTAATTGTTTGCACACAGGCCACCGCTGGACTGTGTGTCTAACCCGGTTTAATAACTTGTTTTAATTAATCTTATAAACATCGTCGACTTCGTCTTCTTCGTTCAAAGACTCAGACGACCGATATTCTTCTGTTCTTGATTAAATCGTTAATCGAACATATTACTGGTTGAAATGTAAAGGATAAGAAGAGTTAAGGAATCGAATGTACCGATCAGACTGTATTTCTCAGAATTCCGGCAATGGTCGTCGGCTCTGATTTGTATATTCCGTCTGATTGAATCAATTAACAGTTTTGATCGATTAGTTGTGAAATTGGGTTACTAAACAAGGATTAACAGAAGGTTTAAATGATTATACCGATTCACAGCGTGATTTTGGAAATTCCAGAGGTTTTTCCGGCGAGTGCAGAATATTCCGGCTACGTCGTCTCGGATTGATTCTGGTTGATGGATTGAAGTTAGTAATAGTCTAACAATGGATTGAAACCGAAAGAGTCGAGGTAATTACCGTTTTGATGTAAGTCTCGGTTTTCCGGCGACTTGCAGAGAATTCCGGCTATGTATTTCTTGCGACAGAGATTCTTCAGGGAGTTTAAGGTGAGTGTGGGTGATTTCGGTATGAGCTCTAAAAGTCGTATTTTAGAGTAAGCAGAAGGGATGAAATGAGTTCGGTTTTCCGGCGATAACTTCCGGTTAACTTGCAGAGGATTCTGGCGACTTGCGGCGAGGTTTTCTGAGCGAGTTTAGAGAGTAAGTTTGATAGACTCGCGAGCTCAATTGGTGAATACATCGAAGAAAAGTATAACTCGATTTTAATTGTATTTCGGTTTCGACTTCCAAAAATCATACGGTTATGGTTTTGACGATTTGAATGAGTGGCTTTAAGGTTTTTCAGTTATAACCGACGTTTATCATCAGTTACACTCATTTAATCGTAAGGAAAACGTTAATTGAGCTTGATTGTGTTTTCGACAGTTACTGTTTCCGCCCTTTTTGAATTGCAGGTTTGACCTTTTGTTTGTATATATCAATTAAATTGTTTGAATAAAAACCAATCAATGTGTGTAGCTCAGTGGTGTGTGTTGCGTGTGGGTTCGATGGAGACCCGGGTTCGAAACCCGGCTATCCCATTTATTTTTTTTATTCAGTATTTCTTAGAAATTTTAAATTCTAGTTTTTAAATTTTAATATGTTTATTAATTATGTATCGTTTAGAATTAATTTGGGCGATAAATATACAACGAAAAATTTTAACTGGGTATTCGATTAATAAACGAAGCGGGTTTTGGAAACCCGTTTTTTGACGGATGTTACAGTATCCCCTACTTTTAGAAATTTCGTCCCGAAATTTAAGTAGTAGTGATATATTTGACTTGGAGGGAGGATGGTTTTGACAATTACATACTTAGAAGGGGGTAAGAGTTTAAATTTTATTGGAGGCGGTAACGTTCCTAGTAAGGGTTGAATACCCTGCTACAGGAATCGCTTTTTGATGCCTAAGATAAGAATTGATAAACGTTGATTTACTAAGTATGATTTATGCATATGAGTTTGATACTTGAAAGATAAGGTATACCTAAAACAAAACTTCTACCACTAAAAAACCTACATGGAACTTCTCATAACCGCCTGACAATGCCTCTGATCCTTTGGCAAGAATACTTATATATAGGAAGTACCAGCGCCGTATCCACCATATTCTTGTCAAATTTTCATTGGTTTTATCAGTAAGTTATGATTAGTTCTATGATGTGACTCTAGAACATAAACAAACACAACAACCAAAGCTTGAGTCTTAATTCTGATAGTATACATGTTTGAATGATGACAGTACCTCTCTCGTTTGTTATGATGAAGAGGTTAGTCTATGTAGAAGTGAGACACAGCCAACTTCTTTAAATGATGAGATTGAAATACGTTGAGATGCATGATGATATGAATGCTAAATCAGTGAGTATAAAACAAACTTCAACCATGACATTACTAAATCCTACATGGAACTTCTCATAACCGACTGACAATGCCTCTGATCCTTTGGCAAGAATACTTATATATAGGAAGTACCAGCGGCGTATCCACCATATTCTTGTCAAATTTTCATTGGCTTTATCAGCAAGTTATGATTAGTTCTATGTGACTCTAAAACATAAACAAACACAACAACCAAAGCTTGAGTCTTAATTCTGATAGTATACATGTTTGAATGATGACAGTACCTCTCTCGTTTGTTATGATGGAGAGGTTAGTCTATGTAGAAGTGAGACAAACCCAACTTCTTTAAATGATGAGACTGAGATACGTCGTGAGGTATGATGATATGAATGTTAAATCAACGAGTATAAAACAAAACTGAAATAGTAATTCGTATTAAGATTCTTGGATAAATTTCCAATTTATAATTGAGTTACGTGAAAATTGAGATAACTTAAAGAAAAACATAAAAACTAAGCGGTTGGAGTTGAATCTTGATCGTTGGTGAAAGAGACTAGTTGGGTGGTTCGTTTGGGCCGTCATTATCTTCAACAGGATTGGCGTTGATGTTGTAAACTCTTCCTCTTGCTGGTGGCCTAGTGGTTAGGTTTTCTTGATTTGCTTGGTTAACTGGGTTTGCTTGAGCTTGAGCGTTTATGATGTTAACCAATCGAGGGCACGTGTTTCTAAAATGGGTAGGGTCGCCACAATTGAAACAAGCTCGAACATAAGGAAACATGGGGTATTGAGGTTGTTGATATGTTTGGATCATGTTTTGAGTAGGGGGTGAGGTTTGGTTTTGAGAGGTGCGGCAAGCCTTGCTCAAATGACCATAGCGTCCACAATTCGCACATAGCCGACAAGGTAAGGTAGATGGATGGTGATAAAAACAGGTGTTACATTGAGGGTGAGGTCCAAGGTAAGGTTTCTTATTTGGGTAAGTTGAGTTGGGTGCTACTTGAGTGATTGGGATAGCTTGAAGGGGTACGGCTTGTGAGGCTGGTTGTTTGCGATGGGTGACAGCGAAAATTTGCCCATCTCGTTTTCTCTTAGAAATGTGTTGAGAAGGGGATTCGGTTTGGGTGGAATTTGAGGTTTCAGTTGATGCTTTATCCTTCTTCTTCTCTTCCTTGAAGTCCATATTTCGTATGCGGTTCTCGGTGAGCTCTGTAGCTAACTCCATTGCTGCTTCCAAAGTTGCAGGTGTGGTACTTATTACAGAGTCTTGAATTTTTGAAGGAAGACCTCGAATGTAGTGCTCGATCAAACGGTATAGGGGAGTGAACAAGTTGGGACCATTTGATTTAACTCAAGGAATCTCTTGTTGGTGCCTTCCTTTTGTTTCAAAGAATAGAACTTATCTTCTAATTTCTTGATTTCGCTTCTTGGATAGAAACGTCTTGTCATGATTTCCTTCAACTCTTCCCAAGTCAAAGTCATAGCATCTTCAACACCTCGCTTGGCCTTCTTGTATTCCACCATGTAAGTGCTATTCCAAGTAAACGACCGGTAGCATATCGCACTTTGCGATCATCGGGGCAATCACAATTTAGAAAAGTGTTTTCCATCTCCTCAAACCAATGGAGGAGAGCGGTGACCACCTTCAGTCCCTTCGTATTTTGGAGGGTCGCAGGATTTAAAATGCTTGAAGGTGCATTTAGTGGTATTTGGGGGAGGGTTGATAACATTTTGATCTTCTTGATTGATTGGGTTGACGGGATTAGCGGTAAGGGCTTGTTGAACTTGAACTACAATGTTGGGTATTACAGCAGCCATTTGTTGAGCGATTTGGGCAGCCATGCGCTCGCGGGCTTTTCCTGATCTCATCTTCCTACGAGCGAGATTAGAAGACATCTACAAGGAATACATATCAAGAGTATGAGTTGGACGTTTTAGGAGGTCATGTGTCGTATTTAGGAATGAACATTCATAAAATAAATATAGAATAATAAATCTACTACATCCATAGGATGTCTTGGGCTTTGCTCGTAATGGGCCTTGCATGCCGCCATACTTCACCTTCGTAATCATGTGGGCCCCCATGATTACCGGGTTTTTTCATATGGTTCGCATGTGTTAGCCTGGTTACGTACACTAAAACCCGGAGAAAATCGAGAAATATGTATGTAATGTATGATATTCGGAATGTATCCAGGTGTGGACACAGTGACACCTCAAAGTGGGGTTAGTTCGAACGACGTTTGGTGTGGCATGTTTTGGCTTAATAGGTCCTTCGTACTCTCATCGTTAGTCCCCAGGTAGGCAAACTGGTCCGTTATATTGGATTTATACGAATGCCAACCTAGACAGGACGTTCCGACTACCGGTACTTGTACCCTTACAGTTACTACATGCCCGTCGCAGAACTCACTTTGATGAGATTTGAAAAATGAAAAATGCGACAAAATCTTGAATAACGGAAGTATGAAGATGATTTGAATATGTGAACATTGAAATATGTATGTAAGTATGTATGTTTGACTGTAAGTATAATTCATTATGTATCACAAAATGTAATATTGGAAGTGTTTGCATGCATTTGTGTATGTAATAAATATGAAAGAAATACACATCATGAGTTTGCATGTAACCACATAAACAATTAAAATCTAATCAACTATAGTATAGGCTCTAAGGGTCTAATAACCTATCCTATATCCCTATAGTCAAAAGTTCTGATACCAATCTGTCACACCCCGACCCGCAGCGGAAAAGGTGATAGGGGCATGATTGGGTTTTCATCAAAGCTCATGATATTTATTATAATGTTTCATATTTATTATTACAATTTTAAAGAAGATCATACAATCAAATCATACAAGTACAACATGTTCTATACATCTTTCTAGACTTCATTATTTTTCTTCTAAGGCACTTTCCTATGTGTTCCTTGCTTCATCCTGTCCACCTGTATCATGTGTAAAAATGGTTTTTGGGTCAACAAAAAGTTGGCGAGTGAATCCTATGAAAAACATTTAAACGTGTTTATTGTATTGATTATAAAATAAAGTGCATAACCACATATGAGTAAACGTAGATGTAAATTTATTCACAATACACATAATATTAAATATTGCACACACATACAACAATTGATTGTTTTGAGGCACGCGTTGTTCAACTCGTCTCCCACGAGGAACTGATGGGCCTAATGAATGAGTTTTGAGGCACGCGTTGTTCTACGAACTGATGGGCCTAATGAATGAGTTTTAAGGCACGCGTTGTTCAACTCGTCTCCCACGAGGAACTGATGGGCCTAACAAATAATTTGCATACAACTTGACAATATGTAATACATCACAACAAACAATATTTACATTCTAAGTTTAGATCATAATATGGTATAGCACGAGTTTGAATAAGCGAATTAGTTTAAGCGACACATGATACACCCCAAAACATAAATAAAAAGGGGAATTTGTAAGAATTCACTCACATTGGGTCGTTCGTTTGATGATGTTGAATGCGCCCGAGTTCAGAGAGTTGATCGACGAGGAATAACTAACCTAAATAATAACGGAAAGGTACGGTAAATAAGTGGATTTTATTAACAATTTTAATTGGATTTTTAGATTTATTTTTGTGAGTTTAAGGTCACTTTCTAACTTTAAAAATGTTAGTTTTAAGTATTTTTAATTGATTTTTAAATAAAACAAATAAATAAAAATATAAAAAAAATGTTGACTTTTTTTTTGGGTTCACCGTTGACCGGTTCGGACTTTGTGTATATATGCGCTGGGTGAGGCTCGAACTCGTGACCTCCCGTACGCGTGCACGCAGCTCTACCAACTGAGCTACGTGTCTAACCCGAAATATTTCTGTTTTTAATTATACTTATATACTATTTAGATTTATCCAGAAATCATTTATTTTAAAAAGAATTTTAATTATATCGAACTGGTGCACATAACAGGACTCGAACCCGGGACCTGTTGTTTAACGTTGCACACAGTCCACCGCTGGGCTGTGTGTCTAACCTGGTTAATATACCGATTTTTATTAAACTTAACATCTTACAGCGAGTTGATCCGGTTCAGTTTAAAAAAACTTTTTTTATTTCAGAGAGTGAGGTTGTGTCAGGGATCGAACTCGAGACGTGTGCTAATTGTTTGCACACAGTCCACCGCTGGACTGTGTGTCTAACCCGGTTTAATAACTTGTTTTAATTAATCTTATAAACATCGTCGACTTCGTCTTCTTCGTTCAAAGACTCAGACGACCGATATTCTTCTGTTCTTGATTAAATCGTTCATCGAACATATTACTGGTTGAAATGTAAAGGATAAGAAGAGTTAAGGAATCGAATGTACCGATCAGACTGTATTTCTCATAATTCCGGCAATGGTCGTCGGCTCTGATTTGTATATTCCGTCTGATTGAATCAATTAACAGTTTTGATCAATTAGTTGTGAAATTGGGTTACTAAACAAGGATTAACAGAAGGTTTAAATGATTATACCGATTCACAGCGTGATTTTGGAAATTCCAGAGGTTTTCCGGCAAGTGCAGAATATTCCGGCTACATCGTCTGGGATTGATTCTGGTTGATGGATTGAAGTTAGTAATCGTCTAACAATGGATTGAAACCGAAAGAGTCGAGGTAATTACCGTTTTGATGTAAGTCTCGGTTTTCCGGCGACTTGCAGAAAATTCCGGCGATGTATTTCTTGCGACAGAGATTCTTCAGAGAGTTTAAGGTGAGTGTGGGTGATTTCGTATGAGCTCTAAAAGTCTTATTTTAGAGTAAGCAGAAGGGATGAAATGAGTTCGGTTTTCCGGCGATAACTTCCGGTTAACTTGCAGAGGATTCTGGCGACTTGCGGCGTGGTTTTCTGAGCGAGTTTGAGAGAGTAAGTTTGATAGACTCGCGAGCTCAATTGGTGAATACATCGAAGTAAAGTATAACTCGATTTTAATTGTATTTCGGTTTCGAATTCAAAAAATCATACGGTTATGGTTTTGACGATTTGAATGAGTGGCTTTAAGGTTTTTCAGTTATAACCGACGTTTATCATCAGTTACACTCGTTTAATCGTAAGGAAAACGTTAATTGAGCTTGATTGTGTTTTCGACAGTTACTGGTTTCCGCCCTTTTTGAATTGCAGGTTTGACCTTTGTTTGTATATATCAATTAAATTGTTTGAATAAAAACCAATCAATGTGTGTATCTCAGTGGTGTGTGTTGCGTGTGGGTTCGATGGAGACCCGGGTTCGAAACCCGGCTATCCCATTTATTTTTTTTATTCAGTATTTCTTAGAAATTTTAAATTCTAGTTTTTAAATTCTAATATATTTATTAATTATGTATTGTTTAGAATTAATTTGGGCGATAAATATACAACGAAAAATTTTAACTGGGTATTCGATTAATAAACGAAGCGGGTTTTGGAAACCCGTTTTTTGACGGATGTTACACTGAGCACCTTTTGCTTCTTTGATTTAGAAGATGAAGGTTCCGCGGTTGCCTTCCCTTTTACACTTCTATTTCTTTGAGGCATGTTCCTACAACACAAATAAACAACAAAATTTAATATATCACAGTGTGTTGCTAAAAAATTCCATTAATCTCACATGCATTTTCTATCCGGTGTTGTTGAATATCTGATAACTTTAACAAGTACCAATTTTACTTTTCAATACAACATGCACTCTTTTCTTAACAAACGTGTTACTTTGCATATGCATACTCAAGTTTCAATAACAACATGCATTCTCAATCATCATTTTTTAACATGAAACATTCCATCTCCACATTTGTGTCATGCTATATCCCTCAAGTTTGAATCAAACTATTCACCAATAGCTAATTAACTCATCCTATGTTCATATTCACATCCCCATGCAAACATAAAGTTAAAAAAAATAGGAAATAAACAACAAATCTATGATAATGTAGCAATAATGAATAAATCACATACCTTTGTTGATGATTATGAATAAGTATTACACAAACTTCAAGCTTAACTAAGAAAACTTGAAAACCCCGCAAATCCGAAAATTCAACCTCTAATTACTCTCAAACGGTTGAGGATCTTTTCAAATTAAGTTAGGGGTTTGGTCCTCTCGAAAAATATTTAGTTTACACCAAAAACCACTCGGTTTGGTAGAAGAATAAGGAAGTTAGAGAATGGTGAAGGACTAGGGTTTTGGGGAAGATGATCAAGAAGATGATGAAATAGATGAAAGTGTCGATGATTATGGCTGGAAAAGGGTCTAAATTTGGTCAATATCAGTTAATGTGAAGTCCAACGGGTTAAGGAGTGATAACGGGTTGGACTTAATGTTGAATGGTTCAGAAAAAAACAGGTTTAAACGAAGTGTTACGGGTCGGGTTCTCAACTGGGTCAGAAACACATGGACACGGGTTAGGTTCTCAACTGGTTTGGCCGGAGCCGCACATCACGTCTTTGTTATGGATGTTCCGTTGGACAGAAGGAATAGAATGAACCATTATGAGGAAATGAAAAAAGGCTGTTTTGTTGGTCAATGATATAGCATCACCTATTACACAAGGATTATCATTCACCCTAAACACCTAAAATTCATTCCATCTGTCCTCTGTGTTTTTTATTCTATTCCCTTTTTTACCGTTCACTGCCACCACCACCCTTCCACCACTGCCACTGCTACCATCCACCAACACCAGCACCTTCAACTATATATTTGGTATGTGTTTTGTGGTGCTAATTTTTATATATGTTGTTTTTCATAGGGTAATGCTAAAGAGATACCACCCTTAAATTGGTACACCAACATGCTTGTTCCATCATACGAGAATATATGTTATCATATGAGCTGTATGGTCGGGTAAAAATGGCCATACGGACCATATGAATTTTTGAGTTGTCACTTCAGTCATGATTGTGTTAGTCAGATGTCTCTTAACTCGATGTCGGAGATTTTGGTTCGGGTATAGTTGAGTCACATAAATAACAAAATAATAATAAATTATTGTGTTGCAACAACAAAGCTAACCAAAATGTGGTTTGTGAGATAACCAAGACGACAAACATATGTTTAGTAACCAATTAGAAGAACTAATTAAAGTACTTAATGGAATTTAATAAAAAAATATTTTTGCTTTTCACTTTGTTCTTTAATTACAATAGATATTTTTAATAATTTCAGGGGCCAATGATAAAAATCTCAAGGGACAGTCTAAATCTTAATAAAAATAACACATTTTTTTGAACGGCAAAAAAATTTTATTGTTTATAGAACAAAAAGGGCTAACAAAGGCTATAAAACCCAACATTATAAAGGAAACAACAAACGAAAAAAGAAAAAAAGACGGAATGTTTAAATGATTATATCTTTAACATTGAAATCCTACCATCTCTGCCGAATTGTGTTCTCAAACTTCGATCTTCCTTTCATCCATAAAAATGTAAAAGCTTTAATTTCTTCCGCCGTCTAATAATCGAAACATAATCCCATTAAATCCTTTCTTATTTTTAGCTTTCCACATCTGCCATATTTTTGTTTGAAATACCATGCCCATGACTTTCTTTCGGTCGCTTGAGCCTTTGTAAGATGTCTGTCAGTTCGTTGCAAGACCTTACATTTAGATTCATCGGTAATTTCATCCACACAAGTATTACCCACCATATAGATCTGGCTACACTACAATTTATTATTAAATGATATACGTGTTAGGGCATAGATTTTCATAACTATGGATTTTGTATCCTGAAGCGTTGCCTGGATAACTTATCGTTAGCAGATGGTGCAGGGACTCGGAGGATCAAGGATCCTTAAATTACTTACGTTTCTAACAATTATCCACGCTTTTAATGCTTATATTCAGGTAATGGACGACGTGGACTTAGTCTTTGCTAGAATCTCGTCGAATATGCTTCATATAGCACGTGCTTGATGAGGAATAGCCGTTATGGAGAACATGGGGGACTAGCACATTTTTCGGAGAGTTTGTTACCTAGATATTTTCTAATTTTATAAGGGATGAGAAGCTCATTTAGAACACACAACTGATACACTTTTTCTCTCGAATTCCCTCTGTAACACACTAGCAAAAACTTGTATTGAGCTTCATCATCTTCGAAAGTTGTAATCTTTATTATTCAATATAGTCGATAGTGATAGTTTTCACTATCCGAGGTTTTTATGCCGGCGATCTACTAGTGATCAAGGGCTTTTCCTCGTATAAATCATCGTGTTCATCATCATTTTCATTTCATATTCGCAAACACAATTGTTCATCATACAAGCACTCAACCTCACAAAATCAGATTTGGTTACATTATCTTTATTGTGATTTTTGACCAAAACAGTTTGGCGCCCACCGTGGAGCAATCGGTGCTTCAATTCTAAAAACTCATTCATTTCTATTCATTTCCATCAATCACATGGCTTCTCAAGAAAAATCCAGTTCAAGTGCCATACCGGCGGTTACCACATCTCAGCCTAGTGCATCATTGCCACCCATTCCTCCTGCATACCAGAAGAGTGCTGAGAATCTCTAGAAGAAAACTACACCTATTTATACAGGATCGAAAACCTCTGTTGTTTCCTCATCTACTCCCACTAACAGTGACCTCTCTACTTTGATTTTGCAGATGAAAGGATACATGGAACAACAGGACAAAACCAACCAGAGGATCCTCAGGGAGATTGATGAAATGAAGAAGCAGAAGAGATCAGTGGAGGATCACTCTACACTAATGCCCAGGTCATTGGATTTTGCTTCTCCAGCATCGACGATCCAGTATTCTCAAGGATCCGGTGTCCAAATGCAAAGGTCCTCCAACTATCATCAAGGATCATTGGCGATGACACAGACTCAAGGATCCTACTTCCAGCCTCAAGGATCACCTATCCTTCATCGAGGATCACTAGGAATTACGGATCCTCAAGGATTCTTCTATGAACCTGCAGGATCGCAAGGGATGTACCAGCCCAGAGGATTCTATGCACCACATCAAGGATCCTCATCTCAAGTTCAAGGATCCAACTTGTTCCAGGATCAAGGATCCTTAGGGAGCCAACCGTCCAGGAACTCTGAAGTTCATATAGGAGACTTCATTCCTATGCAGACTATTGCTTCATTTGGCCCAACCGTGGCACCTGAAGTGTCCACTTTTGGATACACTTCTGCGACACCGGTTCCAACCCAGTCAGGAGGTAACAAATACATCTTTTGGTACTAATTATGGTTCCATGCAGGACACAGGTATCAATCAGGCTATGGCGCGGGAACTTCAGAAACTTAAGGATATGATATCCAGCGTCCCAGCAATGGTTTAGCCCATTCCTGAGATCCCGGATGGAAGTCAAAAGGTGTCTTGCTTCGCACCTCCTATATGCAATGCGGAGATACCAAAACGCTTTCAAACCCCCAGCATGAAGCTGTACGATGGCACAACTGATCCGGAGGAGCATGTGGCACAATACCGGGAAAGAATGGAGATCAACCCCATTCCAGAAAGGTTAAAGGAAGCCTGTCTTTGTAAGGGCTTCGGATCCACACTCACTGGATCAGCACTAAAATGGCTGCTAAGTCTTCCTCCCTACTCAATTACTTCATTTTCTCATTTAGTTAATTTGTTCAATAATCAGTTTTCATGTAGTAGAACCTTTGAACGATTAACTAGTGATTTATATAGGGTAACATAGGTTCGTGATGAATCCTTAAGGGATTATATCACTAGGTTTAGTAAAGAATCCTTAGATATTCCCAGTCTAGATATTGCACTGCTGTGGAAGAATTTAAAATGGGATTACTTAGGGATTCAAAATTCTTTGACGATCTTGTTATGACACCTTGCAGGAATTTAGATGAAGTGAGGAACAGGGCATTGAGGTTCATTCGTTTAGAGGATGATAAAAGGATCCAGGAGAGATTGTCAGGATCCTCAAAACAGGAAAAGCAAGGATCATTCTTTAAGAATAACCGATCCAAGTCATACTCTAAGAATGACAATCACAATGTGCACGTGGTCGAAGAGGAGGAAGATGATGAGGATTACCCTCCAATTTCTGAATATTGTTTTTCTTTTGATAATAATGAACTAATCCTTGCTATGCTGAATTTAGGTAACAAGGCTAGGTGGCCAAGGAAAACTGACAAGCCAGGAGCTACTAAGGATAAATCTAAGTGGTGTGCTTATCATGAGGATTTCAGTCATCTCACCGATGAGTGTATAGCGTTGAGGAAAGAAATAGGCTATCTTTTGAGCAAGGGATACCTGAAGGAGTTGCTCGGAAGGAAAAAATCAAGGATCCAGGATCCTTAAAAAATTCCTGAAAGGGCTCCTCCTCCACCAGCAGACGCTCAAATCAGAAACTTCATCTCCAGAGGTTCTGATATATGTGGAACCTCGTTTTCGGCAGCAAAAAGACATGCCAAGGAAACGAAAATGGAGAATGGAGAAAGACCAATTCGAACCTCTACTCTGACACAGCAGAAAATTATATCCTTCGATGAGGACGACCGTGTAGACATACAGGATCCTCATTACGATGGTTTAGTCATTACATTGTTTATTTCTAACCATTTTGTTCGCAGGATTCTCATCGATGGAGGGAGCTCAGTGAACATAATACAGTTGGATGTCCTCAAGAGAATGAACATTCCCGAATCAGAAATCGTTCCAAGATCATCTGTGCTTGTGGGATTCAGTGGAGAAACCAAGAATACACTGGGGGACATCAAACTCCCAATTTATATAGAGGGAGTGAATTCTATCCAGAAATTCTGTGTAATAGATTCCTTATCTTGCTGTAATGTTATCCTTGGCAGGCCATGGATACATGATATGAAGGCAGTTCCCTCAACGTATCACCAGTGTGTCAAGCTACCAACTCCTTGGGGAGTAGTAAAGATAAAGAGTGATCAGCAGGAAGCAAAGAATTGTTACACTTCCTCAATGAAACCAGCTTCAAAGCCCAGGGAAGCATAGCAATTAAAGTATCCCCCAGAGACGTCATGGATGCTAGAGAACAGGACGTCAAGGATATTCTGTTAGATCCCGTGGATCCTGAATCCAAAGTTTATATAGGATCCGAGATCCTAGATAAAATTGAACAGGATTTAATATCCTTTCTGAAGAGAAGGAAATCTACCTTTGCTTGGAAACATGAAGACATGACAGGTATATCTAAGGATGTTATTACTCATAAACTTGGTATTGACAAATCTTTCAGGCCAATACACCAAAAGAGGAGAAAGTTTGCTCCTGAAAGAAATGCAATCATCCAAGAGGAGGTAGATAAGTTACTAAGGGTAGGTATGATTAGAGACGTCAAGTATCTAAGATGGTTAGCCAATGTGGTTGTTGTTCAAAATAAAAATGGAAAGTGGAGGGTATGTGTCGATTTTACTGACTTGAACAAGGCATGTCCCAAGGATCCTTTCCCTTTACCCCACATTGACTCCATGGTGGATGCTACGGCGGGTCATGAGTTGTTAACTTTTATGGATGCTTCATCTGGATTTCAGCAAATTCAGATGGAACCATCTGATCAAGAGGATACAGCGTTCATGACACCCATCGGCATATATTGCTATATTGCTATGCCCTTTGGCTTAAGAAATGCAGGTGCTACATACCAAAGGCTGGTGAATATGATGTTCAAAGAACAACTTGGACACACGATGGAGGTATACATAGATGATATGGTGGTCAAGTCTAAAAGAGCTGAGGATCACCTTAAGGATCTCGAAGAAGCATTCAATATCCTTGACCAATACAATATGAAATTGAATCCTTCCAAATGCCATTTCGAGTCAAAGCTGGAAAGTTCTTAGGATACATGGTGACCAAGAAAGGGATCGAAGCAAGTCCGGAGCAGATAAAGGCTATAATCAACATCAAGTCTCCTGCCAATGCTAAAGATGTTCAAAGATTGGCAGGAAGAATCGCCGCCCTGAACAGATTCATTTCAAAATCCTCAGAAAGATGCAAGGATTTCTATGATATTCTGAGGAAGAATAAGAAGTTTGAGTGGACGGAGAAGCATGAAGCTGCTCTATAGGCTCTCAAGGATTACCTATCCTCAGCACCGGCTTTAATGAAACCTGAAAATGGGGAACCATTATCCTTATACCTAGCTGTTTCAGGTAAAAGCAGTAAGTGCGGTCCTTGTTAAGGATCATGAAGGCCAACAACATCCGGTATACTATGTAAGTAAAAGTTTACTTGATGCTGAGGCCAAGTATTCTCATTTATAAAAACTTGTTCTTGCTTTAATCATGGCTTCAATAAAACTTAGACATTATTGTGAAACTCATACTATTGTCGTTAAAACTAACTTTCCTATCAAGAATGTTCTCAGGAAACCAGAGATGTCGGGGAGAATGGAAAATGGGCTGTTAAACTTAGTGCATATGACATTAAGTATGAGCCTAGAACTGCTATTAAATCCCAAGCTTTGGCTGACTTTGTGGCTGATTTCAGTACTGATCTACAAAGAGAAGCTGAATTGGAGGTACAATAACTTGAGGAGACCAAGGATCCTTGGACACTCTTCATAGATGGAGCCTCGAATGTCAAAGGAACTGGACTAGGCCTACTACTAAAATCGCCACAGGGGGACATTATACCCCAATCAATAGCATGTGAATTCCAAACCACTAATAACGAGGCAGAGTATTAGGCCTTGATAGCAGGTTTGCAATTAGCTAAGCATATGAGGATCAGGTATCTTCAAGTGTTTGTGGATTCTCTATTAACTACTAATCACTATAATGGTTCTTATGCTGTTAAAGGTGAGAAACTAATCAAATATTTGGAGATAGTCAAGAAATCGGCAGATTCTTTTGCTTTTTTCAGCCTTACACAGTACCTAGAGAAGAAAATGCAGAAGCATATGCCTTGGCCAATCTAGGATCCTCACTAAAGATACCAGAGGATGTAAAGATACCTATTATCCATGTCCTAACTCCTGCAATTGAGGAAGATGAAACAATGGAGATAGTGGGTAATATTGCAATTCTATCCAGTGATGATCCGGAGTCGAATTCAGGATCCTGATCCTTCCAATAATGAAGTATATTCAGCATGGGGAAATTCCAATTGCGAGAATCTTAAAGCCTTTAAGATAAAGGTATCCCAATTCACTATAATTAATAATATGTTATATAAGAGATCTCTTGTAGGACCCTATCTACGATGCATTGAGGATCTTGAGATCCAATAAGTCTTAAAGGATTTTCATGAAGGAAACTGTGGAAACCACACTGGGGGCAGAGCCCTATTTTCAAGGATCCTCAGGACAGGATACTATTGGCCTACAATGAAGAAAGATGCTGTTGATTATGCGAGGAAATGTGACGCTTGCCAAAGGCATAGTAACATTCTCCATCAACCAGCAGAACCTCTGCATCCTATATCCTCCTCTTGGCCATTTATGAGGTGGGGAATGGATATAGTAGGCAAGCTTCCCAAGGCACCAGGAGGAAAAGTGTTCATGCTAGCTATGACAGACTATTTCTCTAAGTGGATAGAAGCTGAAGCATTTGCCCAAGTCAGGGAAAAGGAAGTTATATCCTTTATTAAAAGAAATATCATTACTAGATTTGGAATTCCTTCTGAGATTGTTTGTGATAACGGATCCCAGTTTATTGGGGGTCGTACAACTAACTTTTGTGAAAGCTGGGGGATTAGGATGATTACATCAACACCAGTCCACCCACAAGCTAATGGCCAGGCAGGATCATCCAACAAGATCATCATCAACAACTTAAAGAAGAAGCTTGGATCCAAAAAGGGCAAATGGGCTAGGAATTACCTTATGTCTTATGGGCAGACAGGACAACTCCCAAGAATGCAACGGGTCAGACTCCCTCCTCCTTAGTCTTTGGAACTGAAGCAGTGATCCCTACAGAAATGGTAGTCCCTACGGCCAAGACAAGCATCTATGATCCTGAAATAAATTCTGAGACTCTGGCTCAAGACCTGGATACCGTGGAAAAACTTAGAGACTTGGCGAGAATTAGGTCGGCTAGCTATCAACAAAGGATGGCTGGAGCTTACAACAAGAATGTCAGTGTCTGAAGATTTCAAGTAGGTGACTTGGTATTGAGGAAAGCATTCCAAAATACCACGAACCCTACTGATGGCAAGTTAGCACCAAAATGGGAAGGCCCTTTCTAATTGAAGCTGAGGCAGGAAATGGGGCATATCGTTTTTAACTATGGATGGTGACCTTCTGCCAAGAGCCTGGAATCTGTCCACCTAAAGAAGTACTTTATGTAAGGATCAAGGATCCTCATAGGATATATGATCCTCACTTCGGTAACATTTTACTAATGCTTTCATTTGTATTATACCTCTTATTATTTATTATAAAGTAAGGATGTTTAATTTCCAACGTTCAACCTTATCAAGCTTTAAGTTTTGCGAAGTTATGACAAAGGATCAAGAGGTTGGCCACCTGTCCAAAGTTTTTGGGCTTGTCCCAGCTAAGGTATCTATTACCTCCTACGGGTCTTTACCATTCACACGAATTGGGTTCCGACACCCTTGCCAGTTGCGCACGTTATCCAAGTATAGTTCGAGGCAATGGGACCAGTACCCGCTTTAGGGGCTGACAATTTCATTGCTGTTAGCTATATATAGGATCCTAAGTATAATGGTAGACGTACCGTACATCCGTTCCTAAGGTTTCTAACGTTTTCACGTTAGCTAAGGTTTTGGCATTTTCATGTCACTTACAATCGGTTAGTCACCAGTTTGGGCCATACACCAGAATCCTAAGGTTTCGGCATTTTCATGTCGCTCACGTTTGGATAGTCGCCAGTTTGGGCCATACTCCAGTTTACACAAGTTTATTTGGGCTTGTCCCCAGTTTATTGGCTTGTCCCCAGTTATCATTGGCTTGTTCCCAGTTTGTTGGGCTTGTCCCTAGTTTATTTGGGCTTGTCCCCAGTTTGTTAGGTTTGTCCCAGTTGTTTGGGCTAGTCCCCAGTTTGTTTGGCTTAGTTCCAAGTTGATTTCAACAGGTTTTGGAGCCTCGGAGATTCACAAGTTGATTCAAAAAGGATCCTGGATCCTTAAAGTTTATCTAATGGTGACTTTTTTGTTTGTACAAAGGTAGTTTCCTAAGGATACAAAATTCTAACTTGGATTTTCTGGTATGCTTTATTCTCATACCTGCTTATCTTATTGACTTCACCCTGAGCCTTGCAATTAAGGATATATGACTTATTTACATGTATCTAATCTAATTTTATCTATGATTATTATATACAAGAATTGGCGAATTTTTAACAACATGAATTTTTCTAAATTCTTATAAGGTTAAACTTATGATTTTCACAAATAATCTTTTTTTATCTTGAAACAAAAGCATATCAAGTAAACTTTACCAAACAAATGAACAACACCACGTCTAGTCAAAAGATTATATTTAAACCCTGTAAGGTTACTAATATGCTCAACCCGAGCTTCGCCAGCAATTCGTGGCCCATCCACTCGGGTTGATACAGGGTGTTACTAATTGTTTTAAGTGCAGGAAGGTTAAGAGCGAAGGGTCTAAAAGGTTGCATCTTCCAAAAATAGAAGGATTTCTGATCCTTAAAGAAAAGGGAGTTATCTCTAACCCTATATTTCGCAATGATGATTATAGCAGGTCTTATCAGTGACGTCAGGCAGTGTAACGGCTAGTTACATGCAGCAACGGCTAGTTCGCTTTGTAACGGCAATATGACAGCAGTGAATCCATATCACAACTGCCATATTGGGGGCAATTGTTAGGGCATAGATTTTCATAACTATGAATTTTGTATCCTGAAGCGTTGCCTGGATAACTTATCCTTAGCAGATGGTGTAGGGACTCGGAGGATCAAGGATCCTTAACATTACTTACGTTTCTAACAATTATCCACGTTTTTAATGCTTATATGCAGGTAATGGACGACGTGGACTTAGTCTTTGCTAGAATCTCGTCGAATATGCTTCATATAGCACGTGCTTGATGAGGAATAGCCGTTATGGAGAACATGGGGGGACTAGCACATTTTTCGGAGAGTTTGTTACCTAGATATTTTCTAATTTTATAAGGGATGAGAAGCTCATTTAGAACACACAACTGATACACTTTTTCTCTCGAATTCCCTCTGTAACACACTAGCAAAAACTTGTATTGAAACTTCATCATCTTCGAAAGTTGTAATCTTTATTATTCAATATAGTTCGATAGTGATAGTTTTCACTATCCGAGGTTTTTATGCCGGCGATCTACTAGTGATCAAGGGCTTTTCCTCGTATAAATCATCGTGTTCATCATCATTTTCATTTCATATTCTCAAACACAATTGTTCATCACACAAGCACTCAACATCACAAAATCAGATTTGGTTACATTATTTTATTGTGATTTTTGACCAAAACAATACGTTACACATATTTTTTTTGAACAACTTGAATTATACCGAATCCATTTTTAACGGAGCTTGAACCCTTAACCTCAAAAGAAACAACACCTTAACTCGATGTCTTTACCAAATTATAAAAATAAAATTAAAAAGAGCTTCGGAGTCCGTGGACCCCGCTCCCTGTATACCTTGTACATGCTTTAGAGGAAATAACTTTTAAGAAAATCCAAAAAAACTATGCATATGGACTTGTACAAAGACCATTAATATTAAAGCTTTAAAACGAAATTTGACTTAATTATAGCATTGTGGAAGAATATATCCAAGATAACGCAAAAGAATATTTAATCTACAAGAATTAATCCACTAATATGTTGGTCAACAAAAATAATACTACAATATTAATAAATAAATACTTAAAAGCACTAGATTTGCTGCAGTTGAAGACGTCTTTCTTTCCAGGTGATTACATCTCCCTCTTTCCTTGACTTTTGTTTTTCTTACAAAAATATTATAAAATAACAATGCTCCAGCTTTAAGTATGGAATATATTACTACCGCGATTGCATATATATATAGTTATTTTATTTTATTCATGGAAAAATGAAATGTCAGAAAATTTACTAAACAAAAATTACAACTCACACAATCGGAGTACAAATAAACGTAAATTAGTGTTTATTGCATCACTAACTTTACATCAATTTTGAAATCGATTTAATCATATGTCATTTTAATGAAAACTAAGTTTTTCTTGATAAGCATCTTTATATGTAAAACAAAAATCAAATAAAAAATTGTTCATATTAGCTAAATTTACCTTTCGCATGTGTTATTAATTTATCTATTATTATTTAATATATATCTATAGGCTATGAAGTGACAAAAGCTTTTATTCATGTATTTAATATTAGAATAAGTAGATGTTTTGCAACTTCTTTTTTTTTGTCTAACTAGTTATACATTTATACTTTTACCATATCAACTTATTAAATAAATATTTCTATTCATATTAAGTTAAAAATATATGTTCACACAAATAACAAATATACATATTAATTTACACCTAAAGTTATATTTTAAAGTGCCATTAAACTCTTAATTTAAGGTATGTCTCTTACTTTAGGTGGAAGAGATCTTCAGCAAATATTGCTTTTCCACAACCATCCCCTATCTTGACTATTTCCCCTCTTTTTCTTTCTTTTCTTTTATTTTATATATTTTTCTCTACCTTCGTGATGATTTAAATAATTATATATGATGTACACATTTATAAAAAAACAAAGAAACAATTTTTGGAGTTGCTATAAAAGGAAGAGAGGCTATACACCATATTAGTTCATCAGTTTCACACCCTAGTTTCTAACACAAGATCAATAATGGGAAAAAATGTGTCTGATCTTCTCTCTTCAACATGGGAAGAAGGAGATGCAAGTGATCAACACTCAACACAAACATATGTTGAGAAAAAACTCAAGATATTCGGCTTCGAGCTACATCCTTACAAAGCCAACCATTTGAGGTCTACCGAAGGGGATGAAAGCGAAAATTCATCCTCACCAACTATAGAAAAGAATCCAATTCCTACAGATTTGAAGAAGTTCGAGTGCCAATATTGTTTCAAGGAGTTCATAAACTCCCAAGCATTAGGTGGTCATCAGAATGCACACAAGAAAGAAAGACTGAAGAAAAAAAGGTTGCAATTACAAGCTAGAAGGGCAAGAATGAACTACTACCTCCAACCCTATATCCACTATAAACTTGGCGATTTTCACGACCCCGAGTTTGAGTCTAGCATTAGTTTTAGTCAGTGTGAAGATGATGATGATGATGATAATGATATGCTGTCTTTTAGGGATTCATGCAATTTTACTCTTACACATGTTGATAACCCAAGAGGGAACTGCAGGCCAGTTGCCATCAAACCCTCTCCTAGACCAGTTAATTTAAAACACAACTATGTAGGTTTAGATCTTCAATTGAGTTTGAGCTCCAACTCAAACTCCATCATGTAACCCAAAATTACATCTTCTTTACCTCCACAAACTAATGTATTTCTTGGGAAATTCAACTCATGATCGATCATATGTAATTAAATTAATTCTTGGAGCTAGCTAGTATATATTATTATAAATATTTGTTCTTGTATGATCTTGATGGAGAAGAATTGAAGAGCTTAGTTAATAACTTTTCTTTCTTTCTTTTTTAATTATTATATTTGTTTAACTTGTATGGTGACCAACCTATAATTTTGTATATAATAAAGACGATAAGAATATATATTAGTATCAATTATGTTGCTTGATTACTAGGGTTTCTTTACAAGGGAACCAAATATTAGGGAACCTTTCTTGTCATGAATTATTTTTTACTATTTATTCAATTTTAAATTATTTCTTCAGAGGTATATGCACACTTGTCTGTCTTTTATTAATTTTCCAAAGAATCAAACCAGCCAAGAGTTGATTAAGTGTGACTAATAATATATTCATTTATCACCTCCTTCTAGATGACTAAGAATTTATATATATAATCACGAAAAGATAAAAAGTAGTTGTTGAAAAAGAATAGGTTAGTGGAAACAAAACAATAGTTTAATTTAATCTAAAGAAAATGTTTTAAACACAATTATTTTGCAAATTATGACGACTCCATTAAACATGAATACATTATTGGTTTTTCCATATCTATGACTAGTTCTATATCTGTGTGATTAAATTTATTTTCTAATTAAACATAAAAGATTCATGTGATTATGAAACCCTTTTTAAAATTATATCTTCATAAACATAACGATGAACTTATAATAATAATATTACAGATGTGTTTATGACGAACATAATTAGTTAATTAGGTACACCAGAAAGTGCTTAATTTGAAGGAGTGAAGCGGTGCTTGAAAATTTGAAACACAGTGTGATAAAGACAACGAGATTAAAGGCTTTGAATCTTTAATTCCCCCACTACAATTTAATAACATTGTTGTCTCATTTTGATTTTTGTTCTCTTAAGAGCAATTCCCCCGCTACAATTTAATAACATTGTTGTCTCATTTTGATTTTTGTTCTCTTAAGAGCAACTTTTGATAAGATTTACATCAGGTGGACGGTGTCTGTTATTTGACTGATAGTTCTATGAAGTCAAGTAGTAAACACTAGTGTATTTATAAACTGAGTGAACAAATCCTAACCATTGATTTTTATCATCAAATCGTAAAATAAACTTGCGTATTAATAATCAAGGGTTAGGATTAGTTCGATAGTGTTCACAATCAAGGGGTTGTTCACAAATGAACCTAACCCTATATGTATATAGAAAATGTACTGTACAATGTTGCTTAACGTAAGTTGTGTACGCTGGTAAGATATAACATGCGGATTGGGATTTACAACATACGGATTTGTGTTTGGAGAGGTAAATACGCATGTGTATACAAGAAAAAGAAAAGTCCGCATGTTAAAAACAGAAAAAAATTGCACAGTACACTGTATAAAGAAACGCATGTTAAGAAAAAAAAAAGCCGCATGTTGATAAAAAATAATCCTGAATATTATAGGGAAAATCCCGCATGTTGAAATAGCTCAACGTACGCAGCGTACGTTAAGCAAATTTGTATGTTAACCAACCCCTATATACATATAGATTCGTTTGAGAAGAAAATTAAATTATGAAGAAAAAGAACAAATGGTATAATTGTAAAATATTAAATAGTTTTTCTCCTATCTCATTTATTATTATCTTTGACTAATTAATTAGCCATAAATACCATCATCGTCCACACTAAAATTTTTGTCTACACACATAAAAATTTATCCTGCACGTTTTGAAATTTACCTTACACAGCTCGTTATTCATCCTACATACTTCGTAATTTATCATGCACTTTAAATTAATATTTTCTTTTTTTGAAAAAAAATATGTTTTTTTTTTCAAAATAAGTTACAAATTTAATGTAATTAGTTATTAAAAAGAAAGGCCACCAATTAATGATATATCTAAGTTTACCAATACACCGTTACACTAGTATTAAATACAAAAATTAAATGAAGTATTCTTATTGGTTTAATTTTTTTTCTTTTTTATTTTTATAAAAAGTTTCTTCTTATTTGAACTATATATATAGGGGAGAGTTATATTGAAAACGCTAAATATTGCGAGAACCGTCAGAACGAATGAGAAAACAATCAAAACCAATTTTTTTTAATACAAACCTCATTGTAATTAAAATACAACATCAAAATAAGAATTTACAACATCAAATAATTCATTTCTTCCCTCAAAATCACTCTTATTAGATTTTTTACACATGTGTAAATATAACAAATTTACACATGTGTTAAAAAAATATTTACGAATTCACGTAAATTTAAACGTGTAAATTAAATTTTTAAATTGTATTCTAACAATAATGATAAGTGTAAAAAGAAAGTTTAAATTTGAATTGTTTTTTGACCAAGTTTTCGTGGTTTTTTTCATTCATTCTCACTGTTCTCGCGATATTTACCGTTCGCATTTAAACCCTCCCCTATATATAAATATATATATATATATATATATATATGAGGTTCCTGTAAAAGGACTCTTTTCGTGAGAAGTTGAGAAGGCATATGAATTAAGATGTAGGCATCATGTTTTGAACTTAGCCATTATGTTTTGGGTTGTTTTGGCAAGAAAAGCACTAAACTTAAGAATTTAAAACACAATACAATGTATTATAGGCGAGCAATTTAAAAAACATTATTTAACACTTAGAACACACTACTTAAGTTCTTGGCATGGTGTTTTAAGTTTTAAGCTTAGAATTCATTGCATTGTGTCTTAACTTGTTACGTTTGATGTTTTTCTTGCTAAAACAACCCAAAACATCATGCTAAGTCCAAAACATGATGCCTACATGTCAATTCTTATGCCTTCTCACACTTCTAACGAAAAATGATTTTTTTACAGGATCATATATATATATATATATATATATAAGACCAAAATTTCAACATAATTATATATCACAAAAAAGTAGTACAAAAAATCAGCACAAAAAATTGTGATACAACATAGAAATACAACACATTTTTGCGGGTTTTTTTAGTCGTCATATTTTATAACAATATGATACGCAAATTAAAGATAAAAAGACGCTCAATTTTATAAAAAAAATAATGTCGTATAAAAAAGTTATAAACGTTTAAAAATGAGGGTGAAATATGCATGGGCCTTGCATGTGGAGAGAAAAAGTCAATAAATAGGATTTTCCAAAGATACCCTTGCCCTACTCTTTTTTCCTATATTTTCATCTAAACCATTAATTTGAAAAATGAATGGTTAAGATTTCTTCTCATCATACTTAGGCAAAATAAACTTTTTATTTGATCTTACTCCTATATATATGTATATATACACACACGCGCAAAGGGTGTTAAGTAATTTTGAACTCTTGATAACACTATTTCAATTGTTAAGATTGTGATAGTCACAGACCAAGTCGTTGGCGGCCCCTCGGTGAAAGGTGTAAACGTCAATAATCTGTTGATGAAGTGGGGAAAAGGCGTGAGCAAACAGTTCACCAACCGAATTTCGAGTGTTCAGTGTTAGGTTACTAACTCTCGAGACATTGTTAAACAAGTGTGATTTCATCGATAGAGTAACGACAATAGTGTTAGACGATCTCCAATGCAAGATCAAGATTCTTGCAAATTTTTTTGCCACATCATCTCTCTATTCTCTCCCTTTTCTTCTCTTTTTATTTAATAACTCACTACTCACAAACCTTTTTCTCTATTTACAAATACATGCACTTAGTTAAGAACATTTTTACTCTCTATCTCCCTCTCCTCCAACTTATCATCCATATCACAAATACACCTTAAATTCATTGAAGTGGGTTTGGTCTTACCAACTGACATCAAAGGATTATTACCTTACATATCAGTCATTGTTATATGCGATTATCTAGATAAACTAAGATTAAGTATTTTGCCAATTTTATCTAAACTGAAATTACCATTCCAAATAAACAACTAATAGCACAAAATTAATAAAACATATTGTATACATAAATAAAATTAATTGAAGTTAAATTTTGTAAGATATACACAATATATGTTCAATAAACTATACAATCTAGCTCATTATCAAAAGTGCTAAATAAGATATTCAACAAATCAAATAACGAATGTTAGAATTAATCAAATCGAAGATTCAAATATTTTTTTTTTCTTTTTTGTAGATTCAAAATCCATTCGTATTCGAATCCAATTCAAATGATTCCATTTGAACTCAAAATTCATGCCCAATTTGAAGTTCGATTTGATTGGATCCGTATTTGAAACTCGAATTTAATTTGATTCAAATTCAACCAAAATTATAAATTGTTTTACTTTTATTTTTCAAAGTTACTGCAAATTAATTACTTTTAACATAAAAAATACTAAAAATCTAAAAGTTGTATATGGGACTATAAAAATCAAATTAGGAACTTCTATTTTGATTGAACAATCTGTGAATTAAACCCTTTTCTTGGAATTAAACCTTTACCATGGACTCGTGAAGACTCTGCACCAGGCCTCATTGGTGTGTTGGAGTCCAACTTACGATTGGGTTCCTTCGGTCCTTCAGGGCTTCAATGGGGTGATTGGTTATGAAGGGGTATGGTCCCAAAAACCTTGGCCAAAGATGGTGTCCATTAATCTTTGATAAGTAGCTCCCGCATTGCGGAGGCCAAAGGGCATTTTTGTGTAACAAAAAATACCCTTCTCTGTGCGTAAAGCTGTCTTGTCCTCATCCTCTTTCTTCATCAATACGTATCCTTTATAACAATCTAGGAAACATTTCCAGCGGAAAGAAGCTAATGAATCGACTTTTTTGTCTATCTCTTGAAGAGAATAACAATCTTTGGGACAGGCTTTGTTTAGATCTTTAAAATCCAAGCACATGCGCCATCCGCCGTTATGGTTTTTCACCATCACTGGGTTTGCGACCCAGGTTTGATATTTAACTTCGCGCAAGATACCAGCTTTTAGTAACTATGCGACTTGCTCATTCATTGCTTCTGTCTTTTCCGATCCAAGGTTGCGCTTTCTCTGAACCACCAGCTGTGCTGACGGAAACACGTTTAAGCAATGTTTAGCAATTTTGCGCGGAACTCCTACCATATCTGCAGGAGTCCAAGCGAAGATATCCATATTTCGAAACAGCAAGGTTTTAAGCTTCGCGCGAATTGCCATAGATTTTGCAGAACCAAGAATAATTGGTTGGTCTGGATATTGATTATTCAGAACCCATTTTTCTGGTTCATTTTGTGATGTTAGTCGAGCAGCCTTAACCACTGGTTCTTCGATAGACATGATCTCTTTTCGAGTGAATAAAATAGCTACGCCAGTTGGTGTTGGGAAACCACAAGCAGCGTGTGGCGCCGATGTGATCATGCTAAAGTCTCGTTGCGCTCGTCATCCTAATAACACGTCATGACGAGAAGTCGCTGGCATGACCATAAAGTTCACTTGAATGGTTCGTGAGTGTTTACCGTCTGAAAGAGTTACGGGGAAAACTATCTGTCCAAGGGGAAAGACAGCCTCGTTGCAGAATCCAGTCAACGGGAAATCGACTGGTTCTAGGCGTGCCTTATCTTTCGGATCTAGCTGCTTGAAACATTGCTCGTATATGATGTCCATAGAACTTCCCGGATCTATGAACATATAGTCAGTTTGATAATGGCCTAAAATACCTGTAATCACAAAGGTCTTTCTTCCTGAGGTCCGCCGGGAACCACAGGAAATATCACTTGTTGTTCTCGCCATTTTTCTCCTCGGAAATTTTGAAAGCTGAGCTTGCGTGACGAGCCTCCTTGAATCATGGCAACCTGTTTCATCTTCTTGTTACTCGGCCCCTCATCTCTTGCGTCAGTTGCCTGACTTCTTTTCGAGCTGATTGTACCAGGTGTGTTAGCTTACCGCTTTTCAAAGCCTTTTCAATTTCTGTGCGCAAGCTAATGCAGTTGTCAGTTGTATGCCCTGTATCTTTGTGGAAATCACAGAAGAGATTTGGATCTTGGCCCTTTTTGTTCTTCATTGGCTGAGGTTGTTTGAATTGGTCATTCTCAGTGCTCAAGACTTCTGCAGGAGATTTGGTGAGAGGAGTCCATTGTCACTCTCTGTTCTCGTTCTTAATAGCTTTCTGAGTTGCGATTTTGTTAATCGTTGCGCGGGCATCCATTGGAGAGTATGGTGAGTAAGAACTCTGGTTCGAGTCTTTCAACTCTTTTTAAACTTCCGACCTCCTTTACTCAGATCTTCAGGACGATGCTAAGGTAGAGGAGGTCTGTTTGAATTAAGGTTGCGCTCAGTCTGCGCATAGACCTTGGCTGCTGCCATGAGCTTATCCCAGCTTTTCGGTAAACCCTTAGTACCAGAAAGTACCTTGATCATTTCGTCACACCTTACCACGTACTTGAACTGTGCGCAAATAAGATCTTCATGCACATCACGGATCTCTAAAACTTCCTTGTTATAACGCGTAATGAAGTCCTCCAAATTCTCATTGTCTCTTCGCCAAATATTCATTACATCGGACGAATCTCTAACATAACGACGCTGCTGACTGAAATGAGTAAGGAATTTTTCCTTAAGATCATTCCATGAAGAGAGCTTACCTGTTGGCAAGTTGTCGAACCAGAGTCGCGCGGCTCCGGTTAACGTTTGGACGAACAGATGGCACCACATAGGTAGAGTCCATCCTCCAATAAGTCATGCGCCAGTAAACAAACGCATGTGATCATCTGGATCTGACAATCCATTAAACTTTCCAATGTTTGATGGCAATTGCGCTCGTTCTAGCGGGGCTAGAGCGATTTCCTTCACGAATTTTGATTGTTCTGCCACTTCAGCAGGTCGGTAAATCAAGTTGTAATCATGCTCCGCCTCGGGATTATACACTGCTCGGATTCGAGGCTTGTAACTGGCATGATCTGCAGATAGAAGATTGAAGACACTTGCACTATCTCCTTCTTCATAAGTCTTATCATACTCATCGTGTTGGGTGTCCCGCTCTGTGACGATCGCGGGCCCAAACGTGAGTGAACTGAAGGTCGTCGTTGGTCATTCTCTTCTTGATGTCTGTTACCAGAATGAACAGAATAATTTTTGGTTTTAGAATACATTTCAGTTTCATGCACAGATACATGCGAAGGTGCACGATCTTGGTTCTGAGTTTCATAACTCAACGCTCGGGGCGCCAGCGAAGCACGGGCCTGCGGTGCACCAACCGGAGCTTGAAAAGCTAGAGTTCCGGTTTAAGCACATAACTGAGCATACATGGCATTCAGAGCAGTTTGAGACTTAATCAACCATGATAATCGAGTTTCTCCAGGTGGCAGGATTGATGCAACGTCAACATGAGGAGCCGCCGGTGTTACTGGAATGCTCGCTTGATCAGGATAATATGGCATATCAGCTTCGCCAGACGAATCCTCAACGATTTGTCCGTCGACCTGAGGAGCTCCGCTGACGCGACGGATCTCCGATCGAGGACCTGGAAATGATGATCCATCAGCCATGAAGCTGTATATCTGTGTGAAACAAAACAAAAGATGAGAGAATAAAAGAAAATCAGTCGGCGCCAATGAAGAAACCCTAGATCGATTAGATCGGAATCTAAGTAGATCTATGGAATGGGCTCTGCATAAAGGTGTTAATCCTTCGTTTGGTTTCGTGAATGATGAATGTAACAGTACTTCGACTGATCCTGCAAAACAGAACATCGTTAGCTCGCCACGGGGAGAAGGGGGTTCTCTCCGTGACCACCCTCTGGCATGAGAATAAGCAAGGTAGTCGGAAGTAAAGTATAATAAGAGAGAAAATAGTTGAGAGTGAATACCTTCTACTTGAAGTCCAAGTTACTTATTTATAGCCGGAGTTTTGGCGCCAAATGAGAGATGCTAACTTTAACGGAATCTTTTGCTATTCCGTTAAGTTTGTGGCCATCCGTTAGTGCACACGGATCGTGAACTCATCAACAGTTAGGGAGATGCCACGTGTCATCGTGAGATCACTACATCTTATAAAATGAGCATGCCATCACCGTGATCTTTCTCAGTCAGCCAGATGTTGTCATGTGGCAATTGGTTGTAATCGAAAAGATGCTTTGTACGATTGGGTAATAGTGGCTTCTAGAAGGTTTCACAGCTGTTACCCATTTGTTTCTCGCCACGTGTCCATTCTGTTACAACAGAAAAGATTCTCTTTGCTTCTGCATCAATTCAAGATTTTGCTAAGGGAAAGTTTCTCCGGATTAACTGTTTCCTTGCGCGAGTGGCACAAGTTAGTTATCTGATCTTCTTTCCTTTCCTTGCTGCTTGGCGCAGCGTTTTTGGTGAGTATTTGCTTTGATATAAATATCGATGCAAGGTTTTTACATAAAGTGTTATCCAAGAGGTTTGATCAAGGTTAACTTTGAACCTTGCGCGAGCCCGCGCAAGGTGGTTAAGTGATCCTTTCCTTCTTTGGATACTAGGCGCAGGGTTTCAGTGACTTTCCTTGATAGAGAAGTTCGCGCAAGGTTTTCTTAGAAGTTAATAGTGGGTATGGTTCCCTTGATTGGCGTAAGGTTTTTGGGACCATACCCCTTCAGGTTAGGTTGATGGTTGGCTGATGCTATTGTAAGTTAGATTCGAATATAGAATGGACATAAACGCTATTCATTAATGGGCTTAGTGATGATATGGATAATGAAGTTATTGATGTAATTATGATTTTGGCCCAAAATTTGAAGTTTTATTTGTACTACATATAATTTGAATTCAAATTTTGAATCGAGTCAAATTAGAAATCATAAATTTGTACTCGATTCAAATTCAGATCTTCAAATTTTGAATACAATTTGACTACTAAACACCCGTAGCGCTAGGGCCGTGGATTGAGGTTGGTCTTGGCATGTGTTGGCCCAGATAAGTCCGAATTCGGTCACTCTCCTGCTATTCCATATTGTCGTGGTATCGCTTCTGGTCATCCTCCAACCTCAAATGTAGCCACTCCTCCACGCTCGCGTCCAACCTTGCATGCACCACTCCTCCATGCTTACTTCCGACCTCGACTATTCATCCTCACTGTCTCTATTAATTGTTATTGTAAGGAAGTAATTTATTTATGAAAAAGAAAAATGATTAGAATATATAAAACCCTATCTCTGCATAAGGAGGCGTAAGATCTCCAACTACAGGAAGTAACGAGATCAATAACAATGGCAAACAAGGATCGTTAGTGGCAGACCCAAAAAAGTTCGTTACAGGGATCAAAATACAAGTTTGGGAAAAGGAAATGACATTATGATTACATATTAAACTAAATCAATTAAAGCTTTATAAACTCTTTTTGTTATATGTGTTAGTTTGTTGCTTATAGTCGTACTCAAATTAATTGATAAATTTAAACTACTTGCTATAGAATTCATTTGAAACAAAGTTATATATAAACAAAATATATAAGAATTTGATTGATCGATGTGTCACGATTCCAACAAAATAGACGTGTACATAAATCCAAGGGGAATCAAGTCATTCCTATTTCATAAAGAGAGATAGAAAGACTTGTTGAATGAGGATTAGGGGCGTGTAAGTGTGTTAGGGCCTATAACTAAAGAAGGACCATTATGCACCCTTAATTTACACTATAAATAACCACATTGCCCTCTTAAATTCATAAATTGATATATAACTAAAAAGTAAATTGAATATTAATGTGGGCCTAAGAGGGGGCACATCCATTATGCTCTACAACTGGATTCACGCTTGGGGATAATGAGTGGTTTAAAATATAAAGATGCGAGCCTTCTTCCACCCCTATACATTGCTCCCACATTTGTGGGTTAGCAGCATGTTTAGTGCTAGGCTAGGTCTTGATTTATTAGTGTATGGAATATTTGACAACGTACATAACTACTATAAATCAAAAATTTTCATCACATGTGTGGCTACTAACTATACCTACATAAGTATTTTACTTTTTATATTAGCTTTTAGCTATATATTAAAACTATCATGTGTCAAGATGCGTTTAGTCTGGTGACACTGATTAATAACCCTTAACCAAGTGATGGTGAGGGTTCAAACCCTATTATGGGTATTTAGGTGGATTTCAGGTGCCGTAAAATCGGAAAGTGTGTGTTGTTCTTCTAAAAAAATAAGACTATTATATATGTCACTAGCTAAAAGATAAAAAAAAATACATTAATACAAAAAAACCTTAACCTCATTATAATTGTCTTTGGGAATGCTAAGACAAGTGTTGAGCTCATTGCTTACTTTAATTTCTCAAAAGCTTTTTGGACACTTTCATTCCACTTATATGCCTTATTCATTAAGAGATCAATGAAGGGTTTAGCTATTAACCCAAATTATTTGATGAATCTTCATAAGTATATTGCCAAGTCTAAAAACACATGTAAATGCTTTGGTGTTTATTTGTATAGAGCATCATCAAACAAATTCTATCTTAGAAGGATTTGTTGCCACTCCTTGTCCGGAAATGATATGGTCAAGGTATTCCACATTAGCACCAACAAATGGACAATTTGTTCTAAATCTAGTATACACTAAGATACTGTTAGAAAGTACCAAAGCACACTTCTGAGGTAATAGTTTAAAAGTGGTATTCATAATAGCTTAAAAGGTTGATGAGATGCTACTAAAAGGAATCACAAGGAGTTCAAAATGTCATTAGTCACTACAAAAGGCCATTTTGTGGATATCAGTCTCATACATGCGGATTTGATGGTACTCACCTCAAGTCGACTTTATATAAGGCTTTGGCTCTACTCGTATCACCCAATAGTATATGCAAAGTCTCCATGTACCATCTTGGTGTTTAAAATGCACAACCAAGATACAAAAGTACTTGTACTAATTACCTTAGTGTCCAACAAATCCTAAGACATTTTCTCGATCATATATTTTTGTCTTGTTGGGTCATGTCTGGATTTTGGTTTAGAGCTACTATTTTGTCCTTCAATATGATTGTAGTTACAAATACATGAAAGAAGTAAATTGGTATTTGGTTCTTGAAAACATCTTGAAATTCAAATATTAATTGATCTACAATCTGATTCTCCGTAGTTGTTGTTACACATTCTTCATTTTGGAAGGCTAGATGTCTATATATGCAAACTAAACATTTGTAATCCACTTAACTAGGTGTCATGCTTGAGTATTCGGTCACTCATATTTTATAGGATATGAGGTCATAGTTTTATTAAAATTATATTAACAAAATAATAAAGACTACTCTCTTTATACATTTTGGAAATTGTAGTACTGAACCGTGTACAAAACCAAACGAAAAGTAAACTTAAATACAATTTTGTGTAAATAAAGTGATTCAGACTGTTATCTTTGATAAGAACTTTAGCCGCGTCTTCTTGTACAATTTTCGCTTCGTCTTTAACCAGAATATGAATCGCTTCTCCTTGTACGATCCTTAACACAGATTTCACGCCCATTTAGATCATGCGTCTGTCTCCTAGGGTACAACAACGGAAGCAGTATGTATTGCCAAAGAAGTCCACATGCCTGAGGTTACATCGGATAAATTAGTATATTATTAGGTTTGGAAAGATTCAGATGAAGTTTAGAGAGTGATCCTCACTAATTTGGTGTGGATGAAGAAATATACTAAGGTTTCTTAGTTGGTGTGATTTTTAGTAAAACTCATAGATTTTTCTCTATACATAAAATGAACCTTCATGTTCATTATAAAATCACACAAACCATAACTTCCATGTCCATTATCAAGAGTTGAATGAAATACTAAATTGTAATAAATCAGACTTTTGAGATCTCATGAAACATCCATAAGACTTAAGAGCTCATATTAACCATCCAATTTATTGAAAACAAGTTAATAACCACCCATTTATTGTAAAATAAGTTAAAATATGTTATGACATGATTAGTGACATAACAAATCGTCCCATTCATCATTGCATTACTAAAACCACATTTTTACTAATTTTTTCAACATACCTTTTAGCCGAACAAAAACTTAGAACTAGTATTCAACATTTGAAATTCCAAATTATATAATTTAATTCTTGTAGCTATTGAACACCCAATGCCATATTGTAATTTTCGAGCATCAGTCGTAAACTAAGTACTTTGCGTCATCCGTTGAAATTAGTTACATATTTTAGCACACGGAAAGATAGTGATCCTTAGCAATTATTACTTTCATGGATTACTTCTCTAGATGGACATTTTAGTTTGGTAGCAAGTAGTTTATCTAAGAAGTTTGGAGTAAACTCAAATCTATTATGATTTGAAGCTCTTTATTCCCATTGGTACCCATAACTTTCATAGTGGAGTATGTGGGATTACCTATTATTGTATGTAAGGATATTAATGATTCTTGCACGGGTTAAGTTAAAGTAACTTCCACTTTCCAACTTATTCTTCTTCGACACATACTTCTTCTTGTTTATGCAACAATGGTTAGGCACAAAAAGCTCATTGCATCAAAAACATTCACCACAAGTTCGTTTGTATTCCAAATATTTGCTTGATAATCTTCTTGAACCCTTACTCTTTTCTGTGTTAGTTGAAGTTCTAGGTGGTGGTTATAGGGCTAGTTTAGATGCATTGATGGGCACTAACACTTTAGTTTCTAAACCACTCCTTGTAGTGTTTTGTTGTTAACCTAAACTTGTTCTAATCCCCCTATTCCCTTGTGATGAAGCTACCATGAGACTTAAATCATCTAGTAGTTTGGCTAAAGTATAAGTGATGTGTTGTTGTATATATTTTTAATAAAGAATTTTAGGAAAATAAGGTTTAAATTTTTATGAATGGTTTTCACCTCATAACTAAACTACACACAAATAGGCAATCATATCTATCGTATATGCATTGCACAATTCCTTTGTTGCCCCAGACTTGTTCTGAACCCTTGGTTCTCCTATTGTGTTACTAGTGTGAGATTCGAATCATCTTAAAGTTAGGCTAAAGCATAGGTGATGTGTGTTGGTGTAAATATATTATTAATAAATATTTTTCACACAATTGAGTTTTAAATATATAGAAATGATTTTCACCTTAGAATCAACCCACATACAAATAGACAAGTGTATCCATCGCATATGTAGTATAATATCAATACCATATCAATATCGATCCATTGACATGAGAGATCCAGATACTAAACCTTTATCATTATTTAGTCAACCATACATATGATTTGGTATTTTTTGTAAATTAAAATAAAATAAACATAAATAGATAAAAATAGACGAAAACGGGAAAGGTAGTCAAGCAAAGGAAGTGCTGACTTAGACTTTGAATCCACCTAGCCAAACAATGACAACATACAAAAATTCATGATGAGATCATTCTCTACACATATACACGAAAATAGACTAGTCCATTGACAATGCCACTTAATCATATGACTCTTCAAAATGTTGAAATGATGTTAATGTAGCAACCACCTAATAAAAGGGATGCAATGAAGATTAAATGATATAATCATGCTAAACTAAAAGGTGGACTAAACTCTAGTTAAGGATCTTTGATCCCATTATCCTTCATAAAGCTAATACGATAATCGCCTCAAATCATGTAATTAAAACAACATTATTAAGTTCTCCGGCTTGTGAACATCATACCATGAATACATGAACTACAAATGACACTAGTAAACCATCGGATTTCCAAGGATAGAATTTGGATAAGGCTTAAATGATTATATGAGGTTATTATTGAGTTTTTCTATAACTTTTGTGTTCAACTTCGGAACCTCCCTCGAACATCATCATAAATTCTCAAAAATCATCAGATAGCCATCTAATCCTACAAATCCAAATATAAAAACAATTCGCATGGAGTTGCAACAAAAATATGCTTAAGATATGGAACAATATATATAATTAGCATATAGTAATATTGATATACTAGTAAGCATCTTTGAAATTGGTGGGTTTGAGCATCCGTACTAGACATCTAACTTCTGAATTTAGACCCTTTACGGATATGTTTATTGCATATTCGTCACACATAGTGACTTTATGTAATAGGGAATCAAAAGCTATACAATAATTAATCGGTGTACCTGATTGTACTAATGATGTTAGCTTACCCATAGCATCTTCCAATAATAAATCCAAAAACCTTTATGTCAATGATCGTATGTTATAATTTCGTGCCAAGAGTGACCCACTAGTTCACATGTATGATTGGTTCCATTATAAACCAGTCCAATCTAGATAAAAAGTCGTGTACGATAATTCTAGAAGCTCTCGCCTTATTAATCATAAAGAACTAGTCACAATGATTTAACCATCCCCCCATATCCATACCATTGAACTCTAGAAACTCGGGTTTTACAATCGATTGATGGTTTTGTCTGATTATAGCTTATCTATTTTTGGGCGATTTCCACAAACTTGTATGCTTATTACCATGACTTTGATTGCCATTGTAGCTAAAAATGAAAATTACAAACTACTTCTTTTAATTGTGCTCACATTTTCACCATCTCGAAAGACTTTTTTTTATGTTTTTGTAAATCTTCAAATGATTTCTCCATTTGGTATGCAGAGTATTCGTTCATGCTCTATGAGCACCTTTTCTAATTCCTAGCTGCGAGTATTTGTTTCCATGATTCATCTTGGGTGTCTTGATTTGGTTGCCACCGGTGAAGAGCATTCCAAAAGGGTGAAACCGCTCTAATACGAATATTAGGTAGAGAGAGGATGCTAGTGAGAGGGAGTACATTCTATTTCATGAATGTTACATAGTCGTTTCCCATATATGCACCCGAGCTAACGCTGAACTACCAATTCAAACAGTGGTTAAAAACTTGAAATTGTTATCACATCAACAATATTACCCCCTTGACTATTATACTACGACATAACTAGCTAACTATTTATTAACGCCTATACACCGGATAAGTTATCTAGAAAAAAATAGGAACGGAAGTGTAGTAACATAGATGTTAAGGGTGTGTATTGTAACATAATAACATATTAGATGAAAAGCAAAGAGTTTTCCCCTCCATTTCTATGATTTCCAATTTTGTTTTCCAAGAAAAGAAAGCTTACATCTTTCTCCTCCAACGAGCCAGCAAATCAAAGGGGAGCTCTGATCTGTTTCTTTCCTTTCAAGGGTGTCTCCAAATGCCGTTTCTTTCTTCTTCATCATCATAACAAAGATTTTTGTCAAGATACCTTCGTTTTATCTTGAAAACATTTTAGGGTTTTCAAAATGCCCGGTCACAGATCGAAATCGGAGAAGAATAAGGGAGAAAATCAATTAAGGAGAGACCCATATGAGGTTCTTGGTGTTTCTGTTAGCTCCACAGATCAAGAAATCAAAACCGCTTACCGTAAATTGGCTTTGAAGTTTGTTCTTTTCTCATTTACGTTTATATTCCCTATTATATATTTCTGAATATTCTTCTGTTCTGTTGTTGTGATTGAGTTATTTACAAGATTTAGTTCTAAGATGTTGGTTGCAAAATCTGTCTGTAATAAATGATGTTTTGGGTTGCCGATTTATAATTGCTGCTGCCTATAAATACTTGTTATTTATTCCTTTTTCATGTAATGTATAATCTGCCTTTTTTTTTAATCTTTGATTTGGACTTTTGAGTCTCAAAAATATGTATTAGTTAGAGATTTGTTGATGTTTTTCTTAGGTACCATCCTGACAAGAATGCAAATGACCCGACAGCTGCTGATATGTTTAAGGAGATCACGTATTCGTATAGTATATTATCTGATCCCGATAAACGGAACCAGTACGACAGTGCTGGTTTTGAGGTAACACTCCACATTGTTTTGAATTTGAATTTGAATTGATTGAATTTGAATATGTAATGTAATAATTCGTGCTGACAGTATAATCTTGGACTCAGGCGATTGAAGCTGAAACCCAGGATTTGGAGCTTGATCTTTCGAGTTTGGGAGCTATGAGTACCATGGTTGCTGCATTTTTTAGGTCTTTTCTTGATTCGTATTTCATTCCATTTTATTCATGCCGAGTTTGTCGGTTCAGGCCTGGTTACACGCGCACACACACACACACTGTTTGGGACTCTTTTCTGTGTATACAACTTCAAATGATTTACACGATAGATGAATAGGACACTGAATGTAAAATTGCTTATATAGGAAATAAATAGCAATAAAAAAGCAACCAACGTTACGTTATTCATCCATATCCCCATGTGCCATATTTTCCCATGATACACCTGTTTACTTGCGAATCAGGTGACCCCTATTCCATCTAAATCGGCTGACAAATTCCTCATCTGACCCACAACCATTTTTTGACCCGTGACCCATATATATACGACCCAGTTCAGATCGGACTCGCTGACCCAAACTGAAACATGTAACCTGCAACCTGTGTGACCTGTGAACAAACTCGATTAACCCAACAGAGTTACTATAAAAGCTCGAAATTTAAGTTTCTGTTTTTCGAAATGTGACAGCAAACTTGGAGTGCCAATAAAAACTCTTGTATCAGCAACCGTGTTAGAGGAGGCTATAAATGGTACAGTCCCGACTCATCCCCTTGCTTTGGGGAAGCCTGTTTCTAAAAAGGTTTGTTTCTGCTTCCATTATTATATTTTATTTCATTTGTGTGTGTTCGCATGGCATCTCACATTTGTTAACAGGTCGAAAAGCAATCTGCCCATTTCTTTTCTGTTAGGATAACCGAGAAGGAAGCACAGGCTGGAATAGTTTGCCGTGTGCAATCAGCAGAAAAGAGCAAGTTCAAGGTTTGTAATTATAGGAGTTAATGATTTCTCTATGCATTTACATTAGTATCCATGGTTTGACACTTTGACTAATAGGATATCTGTTTTGCAGCTTTTATACTTTGAGCGGGACGAAAACGGTGGACTGAATCTTGCTCTGCAGGTGTGCAGTAAACTTGTTTATATCTTGTCGTTTACATTAAAACTGAAGCTAATCTTTTTTTTTTTCACACGAATTTAATACAATTTGTATCTTGTGAATTGTGCTTTTAACAAAATATAAAAAAACAAGTTTACGATTTTTCCCATTTCAGGAAGATAGTGCAAAAAAAGGAAAGGCGACTATTGCTGGAATGTATTTCCTTGGTTTTCCTGTCTATAAACTGGATCAACAATCTAGCTTAGTGAGTACACACACTCGGTTATCTTACTCTTACAGCTTGTATGTAGCTCATTTCAATTTATATATTATGTTATGAATGATGAGTGGCTCCAGATGGCTAAGAAGGATCCGGATACAGCTTTCTTTAGGAAGCTGGAAGGATTTCAGCCCTGTGAAATTACCGAATTAAAAGCTGGCGTTCATACATTCGCTGTTTATGGTCAAATTTATGATTTTTCTTTTTTTTTCTTAAATAAAAAAGAAACGTCTTATGTTTGCATATCTGACAAAGGTCTTTTTGTTTGCAGGCGATAATTTCTTTAAAAGTGCTAGCTACACAATTGAGATTCTTTCTACAGCTTCTTTTGTTAACGAAAAGGAGAGTCTACGTGCTGTGGAAGCTCATCTTTCTACAAAACGAACGGAAATCTCCAAATTCGAAACTGAATATAGACAGGTTTAGACTTTGAAGAATCCTATATCTGTATTTTCTTTTAATTTCGTTATAAAATTTGCTGATGCATTCTTTCTCAGGTTCTTGCACAATTCACCGATATGACAAGCAGATACACAAAAGAAATGCAAACGGTATTGAATTCAGACATGCTTTCGCAAACTGTTTAAAGTTACTTATTTCAAAATGCATCCCAATTATTACGTATTTAAGATTTGTGGTTGATAAAGGGTATCTATCATTCTATCTTGTAGATCGACGAGCTTCTTAAACAAAGACACGAGATACAAGCTTCATACACAACCGCCCCACAAATAAATAGCAGTAGCAGTAGTAGTAAAAAACGGGTTATTTTGAAAGACGACAAAAAAGCAAAGAAAAAGTGGTATAATCTTCATGTAAAGGTGGACAAGAGAAAGCCTTGATCAAGTTAAGAGTCTACAGAATGATAAAATTCACCGGTCGAAATACGAGCAGGTTTGTACAACTGCACAAGACCATGACCATGTTTCTGAATAACAAATATGGTCAGGCCGTGCCGGGCGGGCCGGGTGTATAGCTGCTAAAATCTGTATACTTGTTTTCCTTTTGTGTGTGCTTTTTTGGTATTTTAAAACAACATGCAATTGTAAATTAGCTAGGCCAACTTACTTATTCCAGTAGACCCCTCTCTTGGTAACCTTTGTGTTTCTTTTTTTTTTTCTTTTTTTTAAGGCATATTTAAAATACATTTTATAATTTTAGGAAATGGGAAAATAATTAAAAAAATTCAAAATGATAGAAATAGGAACAGGAAGGATGTCTGGTATAACAACGACAACTATCAACTGTCCATGTGAAGGCTTCAACTCTTTTTAGGTGAGATCGTCTATCCAAATTCATAACAAAATAAACTATTGAGACATTTTTTTTTGTGAATAATATAAACCCTTAATCATTACCAACTAACGTTACAAATAAGTTATAATATAGTGATATTGGATTTAAATAACCTTAACTTTCATCAATTGACCGATAACACTCCCAACTTTCGATTTGTACACCAGCACTTCCAACTTTCAACTTATTGGCTGATAACACTACTCAACTGACTGAACCTTAACCCAGTTAGTTTTTGCTGATGTGGACCTTTTTGCTGACGTGCCTTATGACGTGGTAGCTGATGTGGCTTTTTTGATGATGTGGTAGCTGATGTGGCGTCTGACATGACATTTTTGATGACGTGGCAGCTGATGTGGCAGCTGACATGACATTTTTTTATGACGTGGCAGCTGCATCAGTTAACACTTAACAGGGTTAGTGTTCAGTCAGCTAAGGAGTGTTTTCGGCCAATAAGTTGAAGTTGGGAGTGCTAGCGTACAAATCAAAAGTTGGGAGTGTTCTTGGCCAATTGGTGAAAGTTAGGATTATTTACATCCAATATCCCTATAATATATACTTACAACATAAGTTACAGATAATGCTTCTTAAATTTACTTCTTAAATTCGTAATCGTACGGTCTTTGTTATCCGTAGTAATATTGAATAGTAATGTGGTTGAGATAAGGTAACAAAATGCTATTGAATGATGGTGTGAGTGCTCGTGAGTTGAGTTAGCGGTGTTTTCTCTACTCTAAAGAATTTGTAAGTGAAAACTAGAAACTTCGTCAACAATATATAAGATCATGCCGGTAAAATCGTGCCATGGCATTACATGTCTAATTTGTGTAGGAAAATCTTTTGGCTTAATTTTAACAAGCTTTAAAGACTACATTATATTGTAACAGTGATTTGAAAACAAACCTAAGTTTAAGAGTTAACTTATAAATCAAAAGTTTAAGGGTAAACTTATAAATAAAAAAGGTATATTAGATTTTTTCGAGTCTTCTGCATCTAATAAATAGGTAAATGAGTGCGTCATGTGTGATGTCACCAAAAATTTTTCTCACTTCATTAAAACGTTATAAATGTGTGGCGTCACCATTTTTTTTCTCACTTCTTTAAAACGTTATAAACTAATTGGATGCCCAGCCCATGTTGCGAGACGCTAAACCGAATATTTCTTAGTTTCATAACATGTACGCATATGTTTTAGTTACTTGTACATATTATTTATAATAAGATATCGAGTCAACCAATTAAAGCAAAACGCTACCATAGTTTTGCTAAAAAAATATAAAACGATGAAAAGCCTTTAGTTTTGAGCTAGGGCAATATAGTAATTTGTTAGAACCAACCAATGAGCGAGTGCTAGACGCCTGTTTAACATAAAAGTTAAATCAAGTCAACCAAGTAAAATAAAAACCACTATAGTTTTGCCAAAAAAACCTAGAACAACGACAAGAGTACAAATTTTACCGGGGCAAAATCGTGAATTTTTAAATTAGGGCAAACTCATAATTTTAAATTGAGGGTAAATTTGTAATTTTAATATGTGGGGCAATACCATAATTTTATTTTAAGCTGGGGTAAAATCATAGTTTTGAAGTAAGGGCAAAATTAGGGCTGTTCAAAAAGCTCGGAGCTAGCTCGGATTTCGCTCGGTAAAAGCTTGCTCGATATGGCTTGGTTTGAAAGTGAGCCGAGCTGGTTCGGCTCGGTTAGAAAGTGAGTCTAGCTCGGCTCGGCTCGAACGAGCCGGATTAGCTCGGTTTGGCTCGTTTGTTAGTTCGGCTCGGTTTAGCTCAGATTATTTTACTTATAATATATTTTATTTTTCTATACATTACAATATATTACAAAAAAAACTAATTATTATTTACATGTATTTAGGTTTGTTATTTGATATCTATGACTTATTGGAATGTTTATTACTATGCTAATGAACTAATAATGCATTTCGTCGAAGTTTAAAACTTATTTTGTGTTGTTTAATTTGATTTTGGCTTGTGATGTATTAGGTTGAACTTATTTTGGATATGTTATTTTGAATTATTAAATAATATTTTAGAGTACTTAATTTTTAGAGCTATATATAAATTTTTATTTTTAAAATCGAGCCAAACCTAACCGAGCCGAGCTAGCTCGGTTTAAAACCAAGCCGAGCCCGAGCTTTGATTTTCAGCTCGGTTTCGAATCCGAGCCGAGCCGAGCCAGCTCGGTTTATAATCGAGCCGAGCCCGAGCTCGGCCTAGCTCGGCTCGGCTCATAATCAGCCCTAGGCAAAATCATAATTTTTAGCTGTGGACAAAAGAATCATTTTATTTTGAACGAAGGGCAAAACCGTAATTTTGAACTCAAGGCGAAATCGTCATTTTTTAAAAGGTGGCAAAATCATATTTTTGAACTGACGGCAAAATCGTAACTTTGAACTGAGGAAAGAAAACTAAAACGATAGCAAGACTACAAATTTTAACTGGGGAAAATCGTAACTTTTTAATCGTAACCCTCTGTTATCCAATGGGCGCTCCACAGTTTTATCTCTCGAGGATAACCTTCTATTTTTGAGCCAGTAAAAAATTGACAGCTTGTTGGAGTTCTTCAATATGTCACACTTTCCAAACCAAACATCACAATTGCTATCAACAAAGTGTGTCAGCACATGCGCGCACTATTAGAAAATCATTGGTCTGTTGTCAAACAAATTCTCTGGTATTTGAAGGGCACCATCGATCATGGCCTACTCATTCGCCACAATTATGGTTCTACGCCTTAGGCTTTCAGTTATGTTCACTTGCAAGAAACCTCTTCTCTTAAGGCCTTTTTTCAAGGCAGATTAGGATAGGTGCCTGGATGACTGACATGATGCGAGCGTGGGTGATTTTTATATATATTTTAAGTACTTTTCACTCGTTTATCCAAGCTTTAAATTTATAAAAACACGATATGCAACTATCACTCTCTACAACACACTAGGGCAAGTGCACCCATTGTTGACGTAGTATAGTGACGGTAAGATACCGAGGTCGTCCAAGGACACAAGAGCTTTTAATACTGGAATATCGTCGACGTCTAATCTAATCAAATATTTACGAAAGGTTTTTAATATGTAAAAATAAATAACTAAAATAATAAACAAAAAAACAAATAGACAAGCTAGACTCACTTGGTTCCGACTCATTATTTACGTATCCTTTGATGATTTCCATGCTTTAGGTTTTTTAAGAGATTATCTTAAATATAGTGGGATGCCCCTCTTTTGGAAGCGACAATACCCTCAGCCATATTGGTCTGAGTAAGCAAGGATACAATCCCGCAAGGTTAGAATATTGAAAGATAATTAGTAAGTTATTAATGCAAATTGTGGCATGTCCATCTTTTGGAGGCTACCCTCGGCCGTATTGGTCTGAGTCAGCAAGGATACAGTCGCGCAAGGCTGGTTTAAAGTTTTAATAGTAGATTATTTATAAGGGATTCAAGCCGTTCTTACTTCCTCGAATTTGATGCTATCTGCCTCAAAGGAAGTCCTAATAAGCTTGAACCAAATCCTCGCAGAATCTATACACTAAACGAGGCAAAAACTTTACCTATACCACCCTTCTAACCCCTTCCAAGCAGTTAACGCGATTTATATAGAACGTAAAGACACGAATGAGTAAATCAATGAAGCATGAAGGATGATAGAATAAACTCACTTTAAATATAAAAAAAACTAGTAATCAAAGTCATTAATTCAAACCCAATTAAAAAGTTAACTAAAGCTAGGAAATCAAAAGTAATACATAATTAACTTGTCTTCACCAAGTGATGTAAGAGATTAGCCAAACATGGCCTTTGTTTAACAAAAACTCTTACGATCGATCTTGGATCCCGAGACTACTACACACACTCTAAGATGGATGATGGATGAATATGGTGGATGATGGTGGTATTGTGGTGGTGGAGTGGTGGCAGGTGTGAGAGAAGTGGTTTGTTAAGGGACGAGTTGGAATGAAACCAAGCATCCCTATTTATAGTTGAAAACAGAACCTTCAGATGGCCCCGTGCCTGCAGGGAGGCCCCATGTCTTCCTTCTTCTCTGTCTTCATTTAAATTGAGTGTCTGATCATCCTGCTACATGGCTCCGTGTGTCAACGGCACGGCTTCGTGGCCATTGTACTTGTTGTACTATCCCGGATAAGCGAATCTGGAAGTTGACCACGACCCGTGTCCATTGGGACACGGCCCCGTGTCTTTTGTCTGCTTCTGTTTCTCTTATCCTGCTCTGGAATCTTGAAGGGGCACGACCACATGCCGACAAGGCACGACTCGTGCCATACATCTGATTCTTTATATTTTATCTTGGGGTGAAGCTCAGAGGTTAGTATAGTGTGTTATCTTCCCGTCTTCTATACTTATGCTAGATTTTGTCGTTAATTTGTTCCTTTTGTACAATTAAGCTCTTTTAATCCTGAAAATCAAAAGTATACAAAGAAAGCACTTTTCCAACATTAGTACTGAAGGGTCGATTTTATACCGTATTTGATACAATGTATATGTTACATTTGACGCATATCAATCACCCTCGGTCCACGGGTGCGGGGGGGGGGGGGGGTTGCTATCTACATGGGTTCTAACATCATTTCCTAGACCACATTAAAATACACACACACACAAAAAAAAAACAGTTTCTTAGTCATATCTACCGAGTCAGAATACAAAGCCTTAGCAATACATTTGTTAAAAGGGATATTGAATTTAAATAACCCTAACTTTCAATAATTAGCTGATAACACTCTCAACTTTCGATTTGTACACCATCACTCCTAACTTTCAACTTATTGGCCGATAACACTCCCTAACTAACTGAACCCTAACCCAGTTAGTTTTTGTTGATGTGACATCTGATGTGGCCCTTTTTGCTGATGTGGCATTCGACGTGGCAGCTGATTTGGCATTCCTAATGACGTGGCAGCTGACTTGGCATTTATGATGACGTGGCAACTTATGTGGCAGCTGAAATGGCATTTTTTATGACGTGGAAGCTGGCATTAGCTAACTGAGTTAGGGTTTAGTTAGTTATGGAGTGTTATCAGCCAATAAGTTGAAAGTTGGTAGTGCTGGTGTACAAATCGAAAGTTGAGAGTGTTATCGGGCAATTGGTGAAAGTTGGGTTATTTAAATCCAATATCCCTTGTTAAAGTGACTTGATTAGAAGCACTTCTTCAAGAGCTTGAGATATACACAACGTCTCCTCCCTCTCTCTGGTGTGATAATCTTAATGCAACATATCTTGCGACTAACCATGTGTTTCATGCTAGATTAAAGTTTGTTGAAGTTGATTTTCATTTTGTCAGAGAAAAACTCGCACACCGAAAGTTTCATGTGCAGTCACCGAAAGTTTCATGTGCAGTTTTTATTAATGCACAATTAGATTGCAAACATCTTTACAAAATCATTGCCAACTCAAAGATTTGTAGATTCCAAGCTACAAGTCACTTCTCGTCCGGAGCTTAATTATAACACAAGACATATGACCATTTCCTTGGTTCAACTATAACGCACCAGTTGCATTAATTATCCATAATTTAGACGTCATATTGAACATTTGATATTTATCGTTGAAAGCTATACCGTTAAGTGTCGGTAATTACGTGTGAATTTGTAAAGTAGCATACACTCATGACTCATTAATCCTCACCGAAAAAAAAATGTATCTCTCTCCAAAATCTTGATCGTTCTTTCGTTTCTTCATCTGCCTCCATCACCATCTTCTTCTTCACAAACCCTTAATCATCAAAGCAGCTTTTTAAACCCTTTTTTGCACCATAAAAATTGTTCACTTAAAGATTATATTCTAAGGATAGCAAATCATGTGGACACAACAGATTGGATCAAGAATATAAGAAGGGAGATTCATGAATATCCAGAACTCGCTTTCGAAGAAACAAGAACAAGTTCGGTTATCCTGCGAGAACTTGAGAAGATGAGCATCGCGTACAGGTGGCCGGTGGCCAAGACCGGAGTAGTCGCGGTGATTGGCTCTGGTTTACCGCCGTTTGTAGCACTTAGAGCAGACATGGATGCTTTACCCCTTCAGGTTTCTTTTTGCTTCATTAAATTCCTTAAAGTGGCACGTATGTAGGTATGTGTGTGTATGTACATAAAATTAATTACATCTTATTTTCTGTATATCTTCATGCAAAACGTGCAAATTTTTTGATCCATCAACAATTTCTTTCTGCTATAAATGATAGGGACCCCAGCCTTGTATCCTTTCTCTAATGCTTCAGGATTTTTTTTAAATGGCCGGTTATATTAATTTAGGGTACAAGACCTTTTTTTTATTGGTGTTATAGTTGTAGGTTTTGGATATTTTTCAACTCTATTATAGATTTGTCGGGTAACTAAAGTTAAATTAATGAATTTTATATATATTATTATATAGATATAGATATAGATTAAAGGCTGGCTGATTCCAAACCGTCAGCAAAACTATTAAAATGTTAAACCGTTCAAACTATTTCTTGGATAAACCCATTAAACTGCCCAATAGGATATATGATATGGTTTATGAACACCCCTAATTCTTTTTCTTACATTCATCATGTCATCACCAATCCTACTGCACAAATAGTACTTAACAAACGTTATTGTAGTAAAACATATCTTAAAACTTGTCACTCCAACCGGTTAAGCAATGCCAAGTTCAATACTAGATAGACCAAGATGTTTCCTTGTTTTAGTCGTCCGTCTTAATTAAGTACAAAAAATCATTTGGATAGTTAAGGTCCAAAAATGTACGAGGTCACTCAAACGCCACCTATATATATAACATCTAACTATTTTACCCTTGTGGGTGAGTAGATCCGCCCATATTTTCATCCTGCTACATGTATAAAAATGTCATCTATATGCATAAGTTTTCATGCATTGCATGCTGCTACTTTGATCTATCCACACCTTATTTCTATTAATGAATCTTGAAGATTAGAAAATTGAGAAAAAAAAAACAAGTCTTTTCTAGTTCATTAAGCTTCTTGAATGTGTTACCAAATTCATTAGGGTTTCTTCTCCATTTTCTACAAACAATTATAAAAGATTAGAAGTTGATTAAATCATAAAGAGTAATGATCGGCAGGGGGTAGGAACTGGCTGAGTGGGAGCATAAAAGCAAAATTGATGGCAAGATGCATGCTTGTGGACATGATGCTCATGTTGCAATGCTTCTCGGCGCTGCTAAGATATTGAAACAACTCGAAAGCGAATTACAAGTAACTAAACTAAATATTAGGGTTTGTTTCTAGTTAACTGTGATAATGACTTTGATTATTTTAGGGCACGGTGGTTTTGATATTTCAACCAGCTGAAGAAAGAGGTGAAGGAGCAAAAGAGATGATTAAAGAAGGTGTTCTTGAGAATGTGGAGGCCATTTTTGGGCTACATTTAGTCTTGAGCTCTGATTCTGGTGTTGTTGCAACCAAGCCAGGCGAGTTTCTAGCCGGATGCGGTTGTTTCAAGGCAGTCATCCATGGCAAAGGAGGTGATGCTGCCATCCCACAAAATTCTGTTGATCCCATTTTGGCTGTTTCGGCTTCTATAATTAGCTTACAACATATTGTTTCTCGAGAAGCAGACCCCTTGGACACTCCTGTATGAATTAATTAAACCCTTCATGAATTGATGCATGGGTAGTGTATATAGATATATTACCATGCATGATGCAAATTAAATAAATTTTATGACAGGTGGTTTCGGTAGCAATGGTGGAAGGTGGAAGTGAGCTTAATGTGATTCCTGATTCAGTTTCCATGGCTGGTACTTATAGAGCTTTTAGCAAAAAGACCTTCTATGCACTTGGAGAAAGAATAAAAGAGGCAAGTACATAAATATATAAGTATATATAAGTTGGGTTTTTAATCTGTAGGTGGTTTACAGAATTTTCTATGGTTTCTAGTTAATGTTTGAAACTTTTTTTGATTCTAGGTGAACTAGCTTAGGTGAATATCGTTTATGAGGGGTCTATTAGTTGAACTAGCTGATGTGAATATATAGTGTTTACAGCGGAAAGTTGATGCATGCCAACTTATCACGAACTCAGACAGAGAAATGTCAATACTAGCGTAGTTCACCTAGCGGATCCTCATATAAACAATTCACATACTAGCAGATCACCTGAGTCAAAACAAGTTCCAAAATTTTGCTAAAAACCATAAAAATTTCTTCAAACCACCTAAAGATGAGAAAAAGATTTATATAAGTGTGTGTGTATATATATATAGGGTGGGGTTCTAGATTGAACACTAGTATATTTGTGAACTGGGTGAACAAATCCTTTATCATTAATTTACATCATCAAATCGTAAAATACATTTCATCATCAAATCCTATCAAATCCTGGTCATTGATTTACACTTGTGTACTGATAATCAAGGGCGAGGATTAGTTCACTAGTGTTCACAATCAATCAAGAGCGTTGTTCACAAATGAACCTAATCCTATATATATATAACAAGTAAACCCTAAACACTACCCTAGGTGATAAAAGCGCAAGCGTCTGTATACGGATGCTCTTCTGTGGTTGATTTAGAAGGAAATGCTTATCCAAGTGTCCCCCCAACCGTGAACGAAAGAGGATATACGAGCACGCGATACAAGTATCGAGTATGATTGTGGGTGAACATAACATAGAATTGAGCCCTCCTTTTATGGGAAGTGAAGATCTAGCCTTCTACATGGAAAAGATTCCGGGAACATTAGCTTTTCTTGGCATTCGAGATGTAAAGGCTGGCTTTGTACATTCACCACACAGTCCATACTATACAGTTGATGAACAAGTGCTTCCTACAGGATCTGCACTTCATGCTGCTTTCGCCTATACATACCTCTTAAATCAACTCCTAGCTAATTAAGTAAATAATTGTATAAAATCATCATGTAAGTATGAATATGCAGATATATTGTGTTTTCCATCGAATAACATCTATGTTTATATACAGTTGATACTAGAGTACTATATATGCTAGATCATGTGTGACCCATTGAATTTATTATATATTGGTAAAAGAAGCCAAGGACGATGATATATATTTTGTAAGGATATGCTTGGGCCACCGAATAAAGCAGAATATAGGCCCCCGTAAATGTCACATTTATGATTTATTTGTTTTCTTAATAATAATACTAGATTATGGACCCCGTGTGTTACACGGGTTAAACAAAAGAAAATATCTTATGTAAGTAAAAGATGTGAAATACCATAAAAATGTTTAAAACCATCCATAATCAGAAAAAATGCCAACTTCTATGAATGTTAAAGAAAAATAAAATAAATTAAAACAATTTAAGATGTTAATATATCATAGATAATTATTGTTATTTGTCAATAAAACTTACAATTTACACAACTCGAATATGAATAATCTAAAATGGAAAGCTACACTCGATAAATCTGTTAGTACGTCTAAATTTTAAATATTAGCAAGAGCACATATTTCATTAAACAGTACGTCTAAATTTTAAATAATAGCAAGAGCACATATTTCCTTAAAGAGTTCCACTATAATATCATGTTTTGTAATTTGTGTACGGAATAGAAAAAAAAAAGTTATCACAAGATTTTATACCCAGGTTTAACGGTTTTATTTCATTGGTCTTTTTTAGGTTGTTATACCTAGTGCTGATATCGTAACGAATCAAATTGATACCGATCGAAGCTGAATTCCTATTGTATTATGCGAGAGATTTCACTATTTATAACTTTAAATTATGTATTTGTTACTGCTAATAACTAAAAATACTAAATCCATCACATTCATTTATCTCATCTATAAAATGTAAACTAAAAGAGCTACGTAAATATCTTCTACAATAATGAGTAATATATATTATTGGTCTTAAATTAAATTACAACAATAAGTTAAATAGAATTTAATAATTATATAAAATTAATTAGATTAGACCATGCGAATTAGATCAAATCCTTATCAATAATAATAAAAAGAGTTAACTATCATTTTCGTTCATGTGGTTTGTCCAATTATGCAGTTAATTCAAATTTCAAATTTGTATTATTTTCGTTTCTGACATTCTTGAAACATGTCGGTTCCGTCCAAAAAACATGAGTTAGCTGTCATTTTCGTCCATGTGGTTTATCTAATTATTCGATTCCGCCTTAGTTTTTCACGAAATTGGCACATTTGCAAGAATGTCAGGGATAGAAATTATACAACTTTGAAATTTGGTTTGACTGGTATAATTGAACAAACCAAAGAGACGAAAATGACATTTAACTCTAATAAAAAAAATTTGTTAGTAAATGATCCCAAATAGTTAATTAAGTAAAAATTGTCCTTTTTAACATTAATGACCCTAATAAATTAACTTTTTAATAATAATTATTTTTTAATTCGTTTTTGGTGAATAAATAATAAGGTGGATATGGATATGTCTTATTAAATGATTTTATTTATATTAATTTTTAGGGTTTACATTATTAGATAAACTATGTTTCAAATAATAATATTAATAATCTGAACTATTAATATAGATAAAATTAAGAGATTTTAATAATAATAAGGACGAGGATAATAAGATATCTTTCAATAAAACTATATAGTGTTTGGTATACAGAAATGAAAAGAGAAATTGAATGATAACTGTGAGGGAATGAAGAAAATATGAAATCATAACCAGAATATCAATCATTTCATATCATCATTCAGCCAACTATATATATCACCTTAATTTAACAAACTAATTATTCATTTCCTTTTACTCATGACAAATAAAAACTGTCACTTTTCACTTTACAAGTTAGGATTCCAACAATAGCCAAAAACAAAATATTAAAAACTAAAGATCAATCTCGTAAGCATCAGAAATACTCCACTACTTTAGTAACTACTAATTATGAAAACTAATATTTCATTACTAAAAGAATTTTTTAAATAAATTAAATGCTTCTTTAGTTTCAAGAAATTAACAAAAGGAAGTTTAGTACTTTTTCTTGTTTCTTTATTTTAATCTATTAGTTAATTGTTGTGTTTTTTTAATTATTTTGTGGATATAATAATCTAAATGGTAAGTATGTTACTTTAACATTCTGTGATCTCGTTTAACAATATTACTATTGAGAAAGCATTGAATTATAAGACAACAAATTAAGAAATCAAGGTATTGGAGTTGTATCATCATACAGCTAGACAAAACGGTGTATTGTGGTTCAGATGAATATTAAATAATTCACACTTTTACTCACTCATCAACTAATTAATCAAGACAAGGCCGTCTTTGAGGGTGTGACGTGGGCGACGGCAAAGGGCCCAAATGTTTTTAATTTTGTATAGAATTTACGTTGTATAAGCTATACTATATATATATACACACACATACTGAATCGAAAGATGACACAAACAAGTTCTTGTCGAGGTGATTATTGTCTTGCTTAAACAAGGAGACGTGAGTTCTAATCCCGACATCTCCAAATTCTCATTTTAACTACATATGACATTTAATGCCTAATTCTGTCAACTATGTATTTCCCTCTAATTAAGAGAATACATGGAAAATTTGCGAATATGGCCCAAAATTTTTATCTCGCACGGGGCCAAAAAAAAATTTTAATTTTCGGAGACGGCCCTGAATCAAGGGTTTCTTTTCACAGTATTCTCTCTATATCATATAAATCATCGTTTGAAATCTTCTCTATGATATGATATACATCTGCACCTCCGACCATTTTCTAAAGGTGTGTGTGTGTATATTGCGTGAGTGTAAACTATGGGTGTGTGGCGACGCAATAGGGGCTTCTACCAGCATGTTTGGACCCGTTGGTAGACTAAGAAATATGCTACAGGATGTTCGGTTTGTTGATGATATCTTGAAACTTCACTCTACATGCTGGAAGATTGATATTATAAGTATATTGTTTAATTAGAGTTGTGTATATATCTACTTAATATAGTATTGGTTATTTAATGTATTTCGCACCAGTTTATCATTGTATGTGCCTATCAAAAACATTGCTTTCTTTTGAAGTTTCACCACTAGTTTAATGAGATAGAATTATTTAACGAAAATAGGAGTTTTATTCATAATGATGATATACGAATTTGTTCCCTAAGTTCTTACATACTATATGGTTTTTGAAAACATCTGGATGCAATAGTAAATTCCTCTGTTGATTCCATTGTTTATATGTTCATAAAAAAAAGGTTATACTACCGTTGGCGGAGCTTAGCGTGAACCAGGGTGTCCCGGATCTCCCAGTTTTTTCGCTTCCCTGGTGTGAATTTTACCAAAAAAACTAAGAAAATTTTATATGTATTGAGATACCCCCCAAACCCACACACACGCGTTATTTAACAGGTCAAGCTCCACCACTGCATACTACTATGAATTACAGGTGTTTTGTTGCTCATGATTTCAATAGTTAGCGTATATACCAAACCGATAGTCTCATACTCTCATAATGTTTCTCAAATAGTACGTATGAAATTGTTTGTTTGAATTATACCATTTAATAATTTATAAATGAACAAAGTTGATAATAAATTAAAGTCAATAATTTAGTGGACAATAAAGGAAAACAAGATATAATTATTAATATATTTAGTCAATTATATCGATTACAAACAAATTAAATTAAAATAGTGTCAGTCATCGAATATTGTTTTAGTAATGTTTCTTTACCACCCAACGATGAAAATTTAATTAATCAATATTCAATACACATAGAGCGAATGGATGTTTCGTAATGTAGCAATGCAAGCGAATACACAATATATGGTCATGTAGAGAAAGATAGTCAGAAATAAAAGTAAATACATGATTGTAAAGTAGTGTATCTCATAACTATATTTATTCCTAACATTATTATGGGGTATAATCTTGGTTATAAAAACAAGAAGCGCATTAAGCGACATCGTCTAAAACCAAAGCAAAAACCCAAAAGCGCATCGCTTTTCGTACGTGAGGGTGCAAGGTTCTTATATAACATTTTTTATACATTTTTCCATAAATTTTAGCATTTCTACCCAAAATTTAGCTATAAGTAAGCTTTTTTCTATAAATTACACAAATTACCTTACCACCTACAAAGTCTACCTTATAACATCCTAAAGAACAAAAAGTCGCCTTGTACATTAGGTGCGAGCCTTACCTATGCCTTAAATCATTTTCCGTGTGCCTTTTGCGCCTCAACAACATCTTTTGTACATATCACATCTTACCTATGCAAAAGCAAAAGGACTTACACATAAGGTCAGGGCCGGTCCTAGAATTTTTGAGGCCCAAAGCGAATTAAAAATTCGAACCCTTTATTAGTTTTTAGGCTCGTAATTTCAGTTTGTATATCACATGAAATATATTAGGAAGAAACTTATAAAGGACTTAACCATTATATAAACAAGATGATTTCCTAATTAAATAATGTTAGGTATCTAATACATAATAATCTAAGTTGGTCAAAAGAGTTTAACCTAACAAATAACAACTTATATCATGTGTGAAAGGAACTAAAACATGCTACTTATTTTGAGTATACTATTATTATTATTAGTTAGAAACGATTTTTTTTTTAAATTACATGGACAAACCATGTTAATTTGTGTGGGCAAAATTTTTTAGCTTATTGAATTAGGAGAGGTGATTTAAAAAGATGCATTTATAACCCTTTAATAATAGGTAAGTGAGGTGATTAATAATTTTTAATATGATAGCAGGTGGGATTCGAACCCAACCCTCCACAAAAACCAAAACTTATTCTTACCACTAGACTACACTTGTATTAATGTTATCTAATAACACTGTAAATATAATACTCTTTTTTTATAAATATATATATATATTATTATTTAATTTTAGAGGCTCTATTTTTTCGGAGGCCCTAAGCCGTCGCCTAGCCCAACAACACTAACGGACCGGCCCTGCCTAAGGTCACCTTATGGTTAGACGTGCCTAATGCGTGCTTTTAAAAACCAAAGGTATAGTACTACACATCAGAAAACTAGTTATTTTCATATATATCATTTTCTATAATATATCAATCTATATGATACCTCACATCGCACTATGTACCGGGCCTATGGATCATGGATGTGCCAACATTTGCTTTTGTCAAATGATGTTTTAAGGAATATGTAGTGGCGCGGGCTCAAGAGACCCAAGATGGAACCTTTCAAGTGCAAAGATAACTCTTTTGTGACTGTTTATGTAGAAATAACATATTAGATGAAAAGCAAAGAGTTTTCCCCTCCATTTCTATGATTTCCAATTTTGTTTTCCAAGAAAAGAAAGCTTACATCTTTCTCCTCCAACGAGCCAGCAAATCAAAGGGGAGCTCTGATCTGTTTCTTTCCTTTCAAGGGTGTCTCCAAATGCCGTTTCTTTCTTCTTCTTCATCATCATAACAAAGATTTTTGTCAAGAAACCTTCGTTTTATCTTGAAAACATTTTAGGGTTTTCAAAATGCCCGGTCACAGATCGAAATCGGAGAAGAATAAGGGAGAAAATCAATTAAGGAGAGACCCATATGAGGTTCTTGGTGTTTCTGTTAGCTCCACAGATCAAGAAATCAAAACCGCTTACCGTAAATTGGCTTTGAAGTTTGTTCTTTTCTCATTTACGTTTATATTCCCTATTATATATTTCTGAATATTCTTCTGTTCTGTTGTTGTGATTGAGTTATTTACAAGATTTAGTTCTAAGATGTTGGTTGCAAAATCTGTCTGTAATAAATGATGTTTTGGGTTGCCGATTTATAATTGCTGCTGCCTATAAATACTTGTTATTTATTCCTTTTTCATGTAATGTATAATCTGCCTTTTTTTTTAATCTTTGATTTGGACTTTTGAGTCTCAAAAATATGTATTAGTTAGAGATTTGTTGATGTTTTTCTTAGGTACCATCCTGACAAGAATGCAAATGACCCGACAGCTGCTGATATGTTTAAGGAGATCACGTATTCGTATAATATATTATCTGATCCCGATAAACGGAACCAGTACGACAGTGCTGGTTTTGAGGTAACATTCCACTGTTGAATTTGAATTTGAATTTGAATATGTAATGTAATAATTCGTGCTGACAGTATAATCTTGGACTCAGGCGATTGAAGCTGAAACCCAGGATTTGGAGCTTGATCTTTCGAGTTTGGGAGCTATGAGTACCATGGTTGCTGCATTTTTTAGGTCTTTTCTTGATTCGTATTTCATTCCATTTTATTCATGCCGAGTTTGTCGGTTCAGGCCTGGTTACACGCGCGCACCACACACACACTGTTTGGGACTCTTTTCTGTGTATACAACTTCAAATGATTTACACGATAGATGAATAGGACACTGAATGTAAAATTGCTTATATAGGAAATAAATAGCAATAAAAAAGCAACCGACGTTACGTTATTCATCCATATCCCCATGTGCCATATTTTCCCATGATACACCTGTTTACTTTCTAATCAGGTGACCCCTATTCCATCTAAATCGGCTGACAAATTCCTCATCTGACCCACAACCATTCTTATGAATTAATGCATGTGAGATAATAATGATAAAGAAATTCTACTAGTACTAGTAACTAAATAACTTAATGGTTTCAATGGCTTTTTAAAAATCTTAAAATGATACATTTATTTTCTTTTTATATCAAAAGTTCCACTGCACAATAGTTTATTTGACGTTTAAAAAAGGTAAATTAGCAATGAAGTGAAGAGTAAGAAAAGGTTTAGTTTGGTAAAACATAGAGTTTACTTCGTTTACAATAGAGAAAAACACACGTAGTTTTAAAAAACAATAATTCTTATAAATTTTATACTATATTACATAGATTATCCGTATTATAGATTTGATTCTTACTTTTGTGTTTAGTCTCAAACGTTCACATTTTTTCTTACTTTTGTGTTTAGTCTCAGATGTTTACATTTTTATAAAGTGTTAGTCCTTAACATTAATAGACGTTAAAAATGTAAGGGGCATATTAGTGTGTCATACAAGTCCGTATGGCTATAGGGGTTGCATGACATTGGGGAACTATATATGGTTCGTATAAGGTATATAAACTAGTCATAGGGATAGGGGTTATATGAGGACCCGTATGAGGTGGTGGTCATCAAATCATATGGCTCGTATGATGAATTTAATTGATAAGGAAATGACTAATGTTACTATTAGAAAAGTTATATGGCGTGATCATTTTCTGCTCAATCATACATCCCATATGATGTGACAGGCTCTGAAGTATGGACTTAATTTGACATCATAAAAACCCTATGATGGTTCAGGCGCCTATGGTGTTTCTATGTAACACCCTAAAATAAACTATAAAGTTATTGATGTGATTGATGACTAATCGACTGAATGAGGTGAAAATGAAAAAACATATTTCGAATTTGCTATCATTGAATGGTAGCAATGATGATGGGCCCTTTTCGTTTGACGCCTTTCAAAGCATTCATGGGTCCCAAAAGTCATGTCTGTCTTTTGGGTACGAAACTACCATCACTTTTTTTACATGGTAGTATGTAGTACTCAAATGATTTGATACATTACAATTTACAAAGTATGTTTTAAGTACTATACTACAACATGTTGTTATCGTATTGTATGAAAGATTATGCAAGTACCACGTGCCACTCACGTCTTGTATTTACTTGATGCATCACCATCATTGTAGATTGTGACCATGCCCAATAATATCTTCCTTTTTCAAGTCTAAAAAATAAAATAAAATATTAGACTAGACCAAAAAAATGCTATTAGATATTAATAAAGTATGTAATGTGTTTTTTTTCGTAATAAAGCATCATTAGGGTTTTTGTTTCACAAGTAAATTTCAGTTACATGAGGCAGAGATGAATTTGTTATTTGTTAGGCAGTTAGAATTAGTTGTTAGCTGTTATGTGTGCACCGGAGCGCCACCCATGAGGCATGATTCATCTCAATGAGCACCAAATGGCAACATGTATACAGGATTTGGGGCGTTAAGGAGCTGGGTGTTAGGCCTAGTAACACCTTAAGAGGGGGGGGGGGGGGGGGGGGGGGAGGCGTGGAGGCTGAAGGTGAGCTGGGGGGTTCGGTGCTGGGTTGGGTGGTGTTACACACAGCCTTATAGTTTGCTAGTTTTATCTTTCATTATTTGCATTCATTGAACAAATCAATGTACAACGCATTTTCTCACTTCATTTCCTTATGGTATGAGAGTTGTTCCTAATCTACCATATTGTTCAAATCAATGTTTTTCAGTTACAACATACTGTGATTTGCAGTTTCTTCTTAGAAGTCGGAGTTTCTCTATTTGTTCATCATCTATCGACTATGTGTCCAAAAGATTCAAACAAAATCAGTCTCCAAATCTCAGAAAGTGGCATTCAATTCCAAGCCCAACAACATGTATTATTCAACCAATTCTCTCTATACACGGATATCTTTTAGTAGAGATGGGCATAAAAAACCGGTTCCGAACCCGAACCGGTAGAACCGAACTGGAACCGGTTCCAGTTCCTACCCGACATTAAGTAGAACCGGTTCCAGGTTCAAAATACCCGTTGGTTCCAACCCGGTTCCACAATTTTACCATTTGAATCGGTAGTACCCGGTTCCTAACCGTACCCGGTTCCTACCCGTACCCGGTTCCTACGTGGAACCGGTTCCTGACCGTTATAATATTACCGTTGGAACCGGTTATAGCCGTTAAAAATGTTACCGTTGGAACCGGTTATAGCCGTTAAAAATGTTACCGTTGGAACCGGTTCCTGACCGTTGGAACCGATTCTATATATATTGTTTAGAAATCTATTGTTTAGCACACAATTTCTCATATCTATTCTTCTTGTTACATTTCTTTCTTGTTCTTTTTCACATTCTAATCAACAAATGGCCTCAAAGAGTTCCAAAAACGCAAATTCCCAATCCGTTAACAATGTTCCTCAAGATCAATCGGTTCCATATATGGTTGGAACATTGTCTCATAATCGCAGTAAGGAAGTTTGGAGCAATTGGGAGTTGGTCGAGATGAGTGACGGCTCGCAAAAAGCTCAATGTAAACATTGTGGATCGTTATTAGCCAAGGAATCAAACTCAACGTTAACGAAGCATATTAATAAGTATTGCAAAGTTTTAAAGGAAATGACATCCGGTCAAGTTCCACTATCCAAAGATGGTACCATTTTTCGTTATGAGCAAAAATTAGCTCGGAATCGGATGGCGAAGTTGGTGATACAAAAAGCGTTGCCGTTTGGACACTTCGACGACCCCGATCTTACAAATCTTATTCGGGAGACGCTACAACCTCGCTATAAACATGTAAGTCGTCGCACTTTAAAATGTCTTTGTTTTAGTTTATGGGAAAATGCAAAAAAATATTTAATTGTTTTTTTAGAATTTAAAAACTAGTGTAAACCTAACTAGTGATGTGTGGTCGGCTCCACATGGTTTACCGGAATCGTACATATGTGTCACCGCTCATTGGGTTGATCCCGATACATGGCAAATGATGAAGCGTACGATTGCGTTTGACGAGTTTCCTTCTCCTCATACGGGAGAAAATATTTATAAAATTATAAATGTTATAATAATTAAATATGGTTTAGAAGATAAAAATTTTTCAATATCCTTTGATAACGCTTCAAACAACACAACGGCGATTGAAAAATTAAAGTTGAAGTACAAACCAATACTTGATGGTGTTTTTTTTCACACACGATATGTTGCACATATTATTAACTTAGTAGTGCAAACCGGTTTAAAAGATCAATTTGTATCGGATTTTATTATAGCATTTAGAGCTATGCTCCAAGATGTTTTCAAAAGTGGAAAAGAGAGATATCAAGAATATAAAAAACTTTGTAAAGATGTCAACAAAAAAATTATTGGACCGAATTGGGATATACCGACTCGTTGGAATTCAACTTGTCATATGTTTGAAATGACTACAAAGCAAATGGGCACTTTAAAATCTTTTCATACAACTTTAAGTGATAAGTACCTTGTCGTAGAGATGGGCATAAAAACGGTTCCGAACCCGAACCGGTAGAACCGAACTGAAACCGGTTCCAGTTCCTACCCGACATTAAGTAGAACCGGTTCCGGGTTCAAAATACCCGTTGGTTCCAACCCGGTTCCAAAATTTTACCATTTGAATCGGGTAGTAACCGGTTCCTAACCGTACCCGGTTTCTACCCGTACCCGGTTCCTACGTGGAACCGGTTCCTGACCATTATAATATTACCGTTGGAACCGGTTATAGCCGTTAAAAATGTTACCGTTGGAACCGGTTCCTGACCGTTGGAACTGGTTCCTGACCGTTGGAACCGATTCTATATATATTGTTTATAAATCTATTGTTTAGCACACAATTTCTCATATCTATTCTTCTTGTTACATTTCTTTCTTGTTCTTTTTCACATTCTAATCAACAAATGGCCTCAAAGAGTTCCAAAAACGCAAATTCCCAATCCGTTAACAATGTTCCTCAAGATCAATGGTTCCATATGTGGTTGGAACATTGTCTCATAATCGCAGTAAGGAAGTTTGGAGCAATTGGGAGTTGGTCGAGATGAGTGACGGCTCGCAAAAAGCTCAATGTAAACATTGTGGATCGTTATTAGCCAAGGAATCAAACTCAACGTTAACGAAGCATATTAATAAGTATTGCAAAGTTTTAAAGGAAATGACATCCGATCAAGTTCCACTATCCAAAGATGGTACCATTTTTCGTTATGAGCAAAAATTAGCTCGCGATCGAATGGCGAAGTTGATGATACAAAAAGCGTTGCCGTTTGGACACTTCGACGACCCCGATCTTACAAATCTTTCGGGAGACGCTACAACCTCGCTATAAACATGTAAGTCGTCGCACTTTAAAACGTCTTTGTTTAAGTTTATGGGAAAATGCAAAAAAAGATTTAATTGTTTTTTTTAAGAATTTAAAAACTAGTGTAAACCTAACTAGTGATGTGTGGTCGGCTCCACACGGTTTACCGGAATCATACATATGTGTCACCGCTCATTGGGTTGATCCGATACATGGCAAATGATAAAGCGTACGATTGCGTTTGACGAGTTTCCTTCTCCTCATACGGGAGAAAATATTTATAAAATTATAAATGTTACAATAATTAAATATGGTTTAAAAGATAAAAATTTTTCAATATCCTTTGATAACGCTTCAAACAACACAACGACGATTGAAAAATTAAAGTTGAAGTACAAACCAATACTTGATGGTGTTTTTTTTCACACACGATCTGTTGCACATATTATTAACTTAGTAGTGCAAACCGGTTTAAAAGGTCAATTTGTATCGGATTTTATTATAGCATTTAGAGCTGTGCTCCAAGATGTTTTCAAAAGTGGAAAAGAAAGATATCAAGAATATAAAAAACTTTTTAAAGATGTCAACCAAAAAATTATTGGACCGAATTGGGATATACCGACTCGTTGGAATTCAACTTGTCATATGTTTGAAATGGCTATAAAGCAAATGGGTTTAAAATCTTTTCATACAACTTTAAGTGATGAGTACCTTGTCGTCCCCTTTCCCGACACAGCTTGGAAAAATATTAATAACCTAAGTACTTTTTTACAAGTTTTTAAAACTAAAACGACTTTGATTTCCGGTGTTTATTATCCTACTAGTTCTAAAGTTGTGGACCAATTGTATTTGATAACAACTAATTTTAAAAAGTTTGAAAATTCTAGTGACATGTTAAGGAATATGACGAGACCAATGATTCAAAAATTTTAAAAATATTTTTTAGAATTACCACCCGTTTTTCTATGTGCCGCTGCTTTAAATCCAGCTTTAAACGTACCGGGTGTTGAAGCTTTAATTGATGAAATTTATGACAAGTTGGATATGCATGAGGAGGATCCAACTTTAAAAGCAAAAACAAAAAAATATTCAATGAGTGTATGGCCAAACTTTATGATCATTATTTAAAAAAATATGGTGAAAAAAATCATACAAATTTGTTTGAGTCTCGGTCCACGGCCTCTAACAATGAAACAAGCGGGATCCACTTATAACCATGTTGAATGTCGTTAGAGACGAGACCGCTAGACAACAAAGGGGTAGTGAACCAACAAGTGAACTTGGGAGATATAAAAAAAATCAGTATTCGCTTACTATGACCACCGAGGAGTATAGGATATTTGATGTTTTGGCATGGTGGAAATCGAAAGAATCCGAATACCCGATTCTAGCCACAATGGCTCGTGATATACCAACGGTCCAAGCTTCCACGGTAGCTTCGGAAAGTGTGTTTTCTCTTAGTGGCAGGGTTTTGTCAATTAGAAGAATAAGACTAAATCCAGAATCGCTAGAGATGGCAATATGCTTAAAGGACCATTTGGATGCCGTTGATCGTGTTCAACATAAAACTAGTCTAGAAGATGAAGTTGAGTCAGAGCATAAAATTGTTGATGAAGAGGAGGACGAAGAAGTGGAGACTAACGATCCGGACGACGATTGTACCGAGGTACCCGCACCTAAGAGAAACTTGTCGGAAAATGTTGCACCTGCCGCTAGTAAACGATCAAAGAAATAAAATCTTACTGAACCGGTTCTGCGTAATTTTTATTTTTTTTGTAACCGGTTAATTTTTTTTATATATTGTAACCGATTAATTTGTTTTTTAATTTTAACCGATTATTGTTACTATTTTTATTTATCAATGTAACTAATAATAAAAATCAAACATAACAAATACAATAGAAAGAAACATTACACAAACTTTATTAAAAAACCAACGATAACATTTATCAGGAACCGGTAAGTAGGAATGGGTTTATATACAAAAAAAACGATTTTTTAATCAGGAACCGGTTCCACCGGTAACATTTTATCAGGAACCGGTTCTGAACAGTAAAAGTCAGGTTTTTACTGTCAGGAACCGGTTATGAACACTATCAGGAACCGGTTCCGCACCATACCCGGTTCCACACCATACCCGGTTCCATAATACTCGTACCCGGTTCTACACGGTTCCATATTCTTGGGTGTGAACCCGGGTAGGAACCGGACCCGGTTCCACACCATACCCGGTTCCAATGACATCCAAGCAGAACCGGTTCCGGGTTGGAACCGGTTCCGGGTAATAATAAAACCCGATTATGCCCATCTCTACCTTGTCGTCCCCTTTCCCGACACGGCTTGGGAAAATATTAATAACCTAAGTACTTTTTTACAAGTTTTTAAAACTACAACGACTTTGATTTCCGGTGTTTATTATCCTACTAGTTCTAAAGTTGTGGACCAATTGTATTTGATAACAACTAATTTTAAAAAGTTTGAAAATTCTAGTGACATGTTAAGGAATATGACGAGACCAATGATTCAAAAATTTTAAAAATATTTTTTAGAATTACCACCCGTTTTTCTATGTGCCGCTGCTTTAAATCCAGCTTTAAACGTACCGGGTGTTGAAGCTTTAATTGATGAAATTTATGACAAGTTGGATATGCATGAGGAGGATCCAACTTTAAAAGCAAAAACAAAAAAAAATATTCAATGAGTGTATGGCCAAACTTTATGATCATTATTTAAAAAAATATGGTGAAAAAAATCATACAAATTTGTTTGAGTCTCGGTCCACGGCCTCTAACGATGAAACAAGCGGGGATCCACTTATAACCATGTTGAATGTCGTTAGAGACGAGACCGCTAGACAACAAAGGGGTAGTGAACCAACAAGTGAACTTGGGAGATATAAAAAAAAATCAGTATTCGCTTACTATGACCACCGAGGAGTATAAGAAATTTGATGTTTTGGCATGGTGGAAATCGAAAGAATCCGAATACCCGATTCTAGCCACCATGGCTCGTGATATACCAACGGTCCAAGCTTCCACGGTAGCTTCGGAAAGTGTGTTTTCTCTTAGTGGCAGGGTTTTGTCAATTAGAAGAACAAGACTAACTCCGGAATCGCTAGAGATGGCAATATGCTTAAAGGACCATTTGGATGCCGTTGATCGTGTTCAACATAAAACTAGTCTAGAAGATGAAGTTGAGTTAGAGCATAAAATTGTTGACGAATAGGAGGACGAAGAAGTGGAGACTAACGATTCGGACGAAGATTGTACCGAGGTACCCGCACCTAAGAGAAACTCATCGGAAAGTGTTGCACCTGCCGCTAGTAAACGATCAAAGAAATAAAATCTTACTAGAACCGGTTCTGAGTAATTTTTTATTTTTTTTGTAACCGGTTAATTTTTTTTAGAGTTAAATGCTTGGTTGGTCCCTGTGGTTTGCAAATCTTGCAGATTTGGTCCCAGTGGTTCACTAATTACACACTTGGTCCCAGTAGTTTCATATTTTGCACTCGGGTGGTCCTTACCACTAACCTTTGTTAGATTTCTCAGTTAAGTATATGCAAAATTACTATATTACCCTCGAATGTGAACCAAACTGGAAATCTGGACTGAACCGGGGTTCGCCGGAGCCGCCGTGAGCTGCGCCGCTGCAGCTCCCCTCTCTCACTGTCTCTCTCTCTCCTGCAGTCTCTCTCTCACTGTCTCTCTCTCTCTCCTGCAGTCTCTCTCTCTCCTGCAGTCTCTCTCTCACCTCTCTCTCACATCGGCGGGGATAACAGCCGCAGTGGTTGATGATGAAACAGAGATCCGCTGAATTGTTGAAGTTTTGCGGCTTGAATTACCCACAACAACATAGAGAGAGACTGCAGGAGAGAGAGAGAGACAGTGAGAGAGAGGGGAGCTGCAGCGGTTTTCTAGTTTAATCGTCATCGCACATCCGTTCTTCGGTAACAAAAGGTCGACTATAGCGACGGCCAAACACTGACCAGCCTTAGATCTTGCAGCGATTTCTTTATCTAAATTAAACCAATCTAATATAACTTGGATCAATTCATCAAACCGCTCCAATTGCCATTTCCATTGCTACTTGTCCCGACATCTCCTTTCGATCTTCTGTACAGATTCAGACCAAACCACAAAACGCAAATATGCGAATTGGAATCTTTTGCCTTCTTTCTCGTGAATTGTTGCAATAAAACACCCTAAGAACGACAATTTGTTTCCTGCGTTTGGTCCCTGTTTTGCGTCCCCGGAGTTCACGAAATCAAAACGCAACCATCTCATGATTTTCCGTAGCAACTCCGAAACCCAAGAACACACAATCGATCCGATAAACAATTTGATGGTACACTCAAAAGATTTGATCGGATAAGACCAAGAGTCATCAAGAACGAATTTGGTATATTCGTTAAGAAAATCTGGTGGATGGTTGTGGCAATGGGGAAGATGGCGGTGAAAGGCGGCGAGGGTATGGCTGAGTGGTATGGCGGTGAAAGGCGGCGAGGGTGAGGGTGGTGGTAGAAGAGTAGTTGCAGGTGGTAGCAGAGAAAGGATGAAGAAGACGAGGGGTATAATAGTAATTTTGCATATACTTAACTGAGAAATCTAACAAAGGTTAGTGGTAAGGACCACCCGAGTGCAAAATTTGAAACTACTGGGACCAAGTGTGTAATTAGTGAACCACTGGGACCAAATCTGCAAGATTTGCAAACCACAGGGACCAACCAAGCATTTAACTCTTTTTTTTATATATTGTAACCGATTAATTTGTTTTTTAATTTTAACCGATTATTGTTACTATTTTTATTTATCAATGTAACTAATAATAAAAATCAAACATAACAAATACAATAGAAAGAAACATTACACAAACTTTATTAAAAAACCAACGATAACATTTATCAGGAACCGGTAAGTAGGAATGGGTTTATATACAAAAAAAACGATTTTTTAATCAGGAACCGGTTCCACCGGTAACATTTAATCAGGAACCGGTTCCACCGGTAACATTTTATCAGGAACCGGTTCTGAACAGTAAAAGTCAGGTTTTTACTGTTCAGAACCGGTTCTGAACAGTAAAAGTCAGGTTTTTACTGTCAGGAACCGGTTCTGAACACTATCAGGAACCGGTTCCGCACCATACCCGGTTCCATAATACCCGTACCCGGTTCTACACGGTTCCATATTCTTGGGTGTGAACCCGGGTAGGAACCAGACCCGGTTCCACACCATACCCGGTTCCAATGACATCCAAGCAGAACCGGTTCCGGGTTGGAACCGGTTCCGGGTAATAATAAAATCCGATTATGCCCATCTCTATCTTTTAGCCTGTTGCTGTTCAAGTTTACTTTGGGCCTTCACAGGTTTCTTCGTGGCCCAGTTTCCACCATTTGGAAGTGGCACAAGCCACAATATATTTCACTACTTCGACCCCAAAAAAACATGTTCCTTGTTTTAAATTCCCTTTCCTTTCGGTTGAGCGTCGGATGACCGATACCCAACTTCAGATCAACAACACATGAACCATGGAAATGTCCAATGCCATATATGTCGATATCATTTCTTGTATTCACCAAAGAACTCAATACAAAATACATTTTCTCACTTCATTTCCTTTTATTTCTCTGCCATGGTTCAAGTAAGCTAACCATTCCATAGTTCCATTGTATCTTCTATTCTTCTAGCAAATGAACAACTTAATATGTATGCCACTCATAAAGTAAAATAAAGATTTTTCATTCTCGAGGTGAAAGTGAAACTATATGTTGCAAAAAAAAAAACAATTCTAACATACAAATACTAGATACCCAAGTAGGATTATGAAAGAGATCATGATTTGCTTTCTGGGCCGTCTCAAAATAATTTGTTACATGCTAATCAGAGATGTATATAAGATGACCCGTACAACTTTTGATCATTTAGATGTAAATGAACCAGGATTAACAGTCTATAGCCATACCTTTGATGCACAGTAACAACTAGCTTTTCATAAGAGTACAATTTCCATGCATCGTCAGTTTCTAACCCTCTCTCCCTCCCTTTTATGCTGCCTGTCCTCAACTAGTTTCTCACCTTTACCACCTGCTTTAGCAACAACGGTCAATAAGTTTTTACTCTGTTATAAATTTGATCTAGGGCAATCACAGATCTCACGGTAAAAAAAATACTTAATATACCTCCTCGCTTTTTCAGTTTCTTCCTAAAGCTTCGCTTCCTGCTAAACGCCTTTTCCTGCACCCATATAATACCCCTTAATTATAACAACAGAAACCAATCTTTGCTGTAGTTATTATCACCAGCATACATATTATTCCTAATTCAAAGCCCAAAAGCATACTTACCACAGGCTGACATAGTTTTCCAGCTTGCCGAACTGCAGCGACAAGATCACGGTTTGATTCATTGTACATACTTGTAACTAGCCCAGGCTGACCTGCTCTGGCGGTCCGGCCCACCTGGTGCAAGAAATCAACCGCAGATGTTGCAAATTCCGCCTGCAATCAAACATCAGAATCAGAAATCATGTCTTTTTGTTTTTCCTTTTTGATCTTCAGTGAAATTGAAATTTAACTACTCCTAACCTAATCGACAGAGAGAAAGTATGCTGTGGAAATTATTTGTGTATTTCTCTTATTGCTTAAATACAAATCACCACTTATTTATATTACTTATGTACCACTATTAACAAAGGTACAAGAAAAACAAAAACTTCAACCAACCTGTAACATGAGAAACATTGGGAATATCTGTTCCACGAGCAGCCACATCGGTGCACACAAAGATGCCACCTTTTTGTTGAAAATCAATTAAATTTCTTGTACGGTCTTCTAAAGAGCTCTCACTGTGATAGCAGTAGCATTCAATACCTGCTCCCCGTAAAACCGTGGCAATAGCTTCAACAGCCTCAACCGTGTTTGCAAATACCATTGTTCGACTCAACCCACTATCAGAACTCGATAAGCTTGTTTCAAATTTCTGATTTACAGCATCTATAAGTACATCCACTTGCGTATCAACTGTAACTTCAATCCACTTTTGCTCTAACCTTGGATTGTGGCGATGAAGATAAAGCCCGCTAACCCATGTGGCATCCGGAAACAACCGTTTCAGTTCACCACCAGCTGTTCTCTTTCCGTTTTCAGGAAGTGTTGCTGCTACAAAAATGTATTGTTTACTGCGTTCATATATCTCTCTCGTCCTTCTCCAGTCTCTTTTCTTCATAACAATTGCTTCAGTTTCTTCAACGGAATCCCCAAAATCAGCTTCGCCCTCAATCTCTTCTTCATCTTCCATCTCTTGATGGTTTTCTAAATCCACCGGGATACTGGATTCAGACTCCAAATCCAATGACTTCGCAGGAGAAGCATTTTTAGCCCGCGACAACACTTTTTCATCAAAACGGAACATGTTTATGAGACGAATAACTTGGTTTTGAAAACTCCCACATAGGAGCATGTCTGCTTCATCAAAAACCTATAAATTATTTACAAACTTTAAAACACTTAACTTGCTAACAATCACATTACAGCAAAGTAGCTAGATGAATCATTAATTCATTACCACATGTTTAACATCATGAATAAACTCAGCACGGCGCCGTCTCTCAGGATCAATCGCATGAAGGTAGTTCAAAAGAGCAGCAGGCGTCGACACAATTATGTTCGGCTTATTAACCGGCCATCCCTACAATCAACGACAATCAAACAAGACCGATACCATCTTAACCGAGAGAACAACAGTATCACAGATTACAACTACCTGTCGTCCGCAGACGGTTGCAACTCGAAGAAGTGGTTCTCCGTTATCATCGCAAATACAACTGGCCATCCGAACAACTTGCTCGCATAACATGACATTAGGGCAAAGAACCAGGGAAATCCGATGAGGTTGATTCACTTGTTCATCAGAAATACTATCAACTGAATCATCTGTTGATGTTGTAGCTGTAGATAAATGGTTATGAAACAATGGAACAAGATAACCATGTGTTTTACCACTACCAGTCTCTGCTGCAACAACAACATCATTTCCAACAAGTATGGAAGGTATAGAAGCAGCCTGAAGTAAAACCAGACATAAATTAATAATAATAATAATAATATAATAATAATAATAATAATAATAATAATAATAATAATAATAATAAATAAATAAATAAATAAAATTGAAGTCTATAGTATGTAATTGTTACCTGAATGAGAGAGGGACGATTGAGACCTATGGTAGTAAGAGCACGAGATAATTTATCGGTGATCCCTAACGAACTCCAGGAAACGGTTTCATCGGCGAAGAAGATGTCGGTTTCCTTCTCAGCGGCGGCGGAGAAGGCGGTGGAAAGGCCCTAATACGGCCGCGGGGACGGTGGTGGAATCTAGAGAATGAAGCTGGTGATGATAAGTTGAAGGGTATGAGAAGGAATTTGGGATTGCAGAAAGTGAGAATTGGAAGGGAACGTTGGAGAATCATTAGATTTACGTGTTGTATTGTAAGAATTCAGATCAGTGAGGGTGTTTTGTTGGCAGAGATTATGATGAGATTACTTTTTAGGGGTTTTGTGTGACCTGTGAAAATGTACAGCATATAAACTAAGGGTACTTGTTTGCTAATTCAACCTAACTTTAAGGTGTAGTATCTCCTTTGAAGCGTTTTTCAGGGGCTGGTTCTGTAAAGAGACAAACTTCTTTGATTACGAATCAGCATAAGTTTCAATTAACCTACCGCCCTTCTCAATTTGAAGAGCTCTGTCTAGGGCTGTAAACGAGCCGAGCTGAGCCAGACTCAGCTTGAGCTCGGCTCAAACTCAATTCGAGCTGGCTCGGCTCGAGCTCGAGTTTTAAATCAAGCCAAGATTTAAGGCTCGAGCTCGACTCGATTAAAATTCGAGCTAGCTCGGCTCGACTCGATCTAGCCCGAACCAACAAAAAACCGTAAAATTTACTAATTAAAATGCCCTAAAAAGAAAATTCTTCATAGACTAAGGCCATAATTGCAATTTAATTTAACCAAATGGCTAAATATGTAAGCATACATAGTTAATTTACTTTGTACATTGTCTTTCTCATCTTTGATAGGAAAGACTCTCTCTTAGGATTTGTCTTTTGAGCAATGTGGGACAAAAAAAAGAAGGATGTAAACCTTATCGAGCCGGCTCACAAGCTCATAAGCCGAGCCGAGCTGGCTCGTTTACAACCGAGCCAATTTCGAGCCGAGCTTTTTTCGAGCGAGCTGCGAGCCACGGGTTTTTTGAACACCCCTAACTCTGTTGCCCCCCACTCCGGCCAGACTATTTTGTTTTAACCGGGCTTACGCTGGCTTCAGAGTTTGGCTTGTGCGTTCCCTCGGGAAACCACATCGCCGGCTATCAGAAGTATGGTCTATATGATATATAGTGTATACTAATATTATAAGCTTGGTTATATTGTTCATGAATCACGTATATAGTGTGTTACTCACTAAACTAACATGGTTTAACCATATAAATGATAAGCATGAGTGTAAAATGGCCATTATACATTTAAAATTACAATATTAATTTTATTTTGTAGAAAGCCCGAACAATCAACCCCTCCCTTTCTTCTTCTTTGTCATCCATGTTCCTTCATCTTTACTTCTCCGCAACCATAGAGGGGCGGATCTGTTTCATCGGTGTTGAATGTTGGAAACATTCTGTAATTAAGAAGGAATTGAGCCACGAATAATGTAAATTTAAGCAAGAACAAGTTTTTTTGAGAGAATTTACATTGATGAGAATAAGAGGAAATGATCCATTATGGGACGTTTCTGGTCGCTAGAACTTTTCAAAAATGGCCTAATTTTTCGACATGAAGATTGTTGCCCTGGAATACACATAAACGAGACGCCTATGAGAGTGGATAAAATGACACACTTAACTAATTTGTCGAGATAAGTGAGGTTTTAACAGGCCAAGATGGTGGCTCGAATGTGTGAATGTATCTGGTTGACAAAATAATCATTGTTAATTAAATGTAAAAGTTTTAGTGACATAAAAAATCTATAAACTATATCAATTACATCATTTACGTTAAGTTTTTATTAAGTAACTAATAGATATCTCAAAGTCACTAATAATGACACTAACATCACTTGTTCCTTTATCTTTGAATGAGTCACAAGCATACGTGAACGTCACTTGCAGCCAAGACAACAATGGGTGTGCGTGTATGTATAGTTGCTTGAAACTATGGACAACTCGGTTGAAAGGTGAATCATGTTAGCTTCATTGACTTTGACTTTCAGTTTCGCCAATCTCAACCTCCTCCTCTTGTACCTCACCAACTATACAAACAGTCGATGTTTAATTATACAGGCAGATTTTTATTATTTACATTAAATATCTAAAAATGACTTTTAACATTGACTTATTTGTGATAACAAGATAGGTAGTTTTAGGAGAGTGTTCACCTGCAAGAACTACAGCAAAGTTTGCCTGAGCATCAGCCTCTGAGTTTTTGTCCTGTGAGAATATATATAAAACTTTCACAACCAGAGTGAATACAAAACACATTTATAAAAAAAAATAAAAATAAATCATACCCTTAAGACATGATTGATCTGAAAAAACATAAACTCATCCTTCAATCTCTTTGCTTCTTCATACCACTTGACTATATTCTTATTCCTCACCTTCCATAGCCCTTGAATCTGTACCAAACAAGTTTTCCCTTTAGCATCCAACAACCATTTTTGTGAAATTAAACGATAAAAAAAATGACGGGAAAAACCTGCATGCAGACGAGTTTAGAGTCACCTACAACATGTATACTTGTGAAACCTTTGCTCAGAGCATATCTCAGCCCTAAAATCATCGCTCGATATTCTGCAACATTATTAGTCGCCACACCTAAACCTTCACGCAGTCTATAAATCTACAAAATAAGTAAAAGTTACAACAGTTGACTATCACATAAGACTACGTGTAGTGGAATAACTAAACCATCCAAAAAGTGTTGCCACGTTAGCGCCACATACGCAAAGGGCAATAACTAAACCACTCAATAACTAGGTGTAGTGGAATAACTACAAGATATAAAATTAAGAGTTAAATGCCATTTTCGTCCTTGTGGTTTGGGCCATTTTGCTACTTTAGTCCAAAGGTTTCATTTTTCACCTGTAGGTCCAAAAAGGTTTCACCGTTGCCATTTTAGTCCTTGATCCATTTTTTCTGTTAACGAGAAGGACAACTCGGTCATTTTATATGTAATTCCGTTTACTAGAAGGGCAATTCAGCCATATACAAATGACCGAATTGCCCTTCTCGTTAACAGAAAAAATGGATCAAGTTAACCCAATGGACTAAAATGGCAACGGTGAAACCTTTTTGGACCCACAGGCAAAAAATGAAACCTTTGGACTAAACTGGCAAAATGGCTCAAACCACAGGAACTAAAATGGCATTTAATTCTAAAATTAAAGAAAAAAAAAGGAAAAATTTGTGACTGGTGAAAAGAGAGTGGGCCCCCCCTACTTCCTCATTCACGCCCGTCATTCCAATGGCGCTAGGAGCCATTGGTGCCACCAATAACAACCCGTAATGGTGTTTAACGGCCACCATGTTGATTTGGCATGTAGGCGTTAAGGTACTACACTACACATAGCCAAATAAAAAGAAGAAAGCCCGAGATAATACATACCAAACTTCCGTCAGGAGTTCGCAGCACTGCTCCTGCCCCAGACTGTCCTGGATTCCCTTTACACGCACCATCGAACTCAAGAACACAAGCATGCTGCCAATCATTAGCAAAAGTCAAATCATCAACATTCAACATTGTGATACGATATACCAATTACCAACTTACCGCAGTTTGTGACCACGAATCTTTTTCAGGTTGGTCTATTGAAACATGTGGATGCTGCACAGCACAGAAACACAAGTCTTCAACTTTAAACAACTACAATAATAATAAGTTAATAACAAACACTCCTTTAAGCTTAAATATATATAGAACCTGAAAAGGACACGGCACAAGGTGCCGAACAATTCGTGTCTCAAATCTACGGCTCTGATCGAATAAAGAGCGTTTTTAAGCCCACAAGACATCAAATAGGCCTCACATTCTTTGGACATTGCATAGCTTTTATATACACTAACAGGTGGATCACATACCTATCAATTCAATGAAACTAAATAGATTATATTGTGTTTGGATAATATATTCGTTCACAGGGATAAAAAGGTATACCGAAGATCCAACTTGAGCCTGACAATCAATTAAGTTGTTGTAAACACCCACAAGATCCCCTTTCCGGACAACAAAGAAACCGTCATCCGTTTTTGAACCGGATTTCTTCGTCTTCGCGGCGGTTTTAAGAGAACACCGAGTGCCAAGTCTCGTTAATGGAAAGCCGTGATTATTTATGGTTTTGACTGCCGGACGATTGGTGGTGAAATTGGTGATTCCGTAAGAGGAAAACCTGACGCTGATTCTTGAAAGAAGTGACTTCATTTCTGCAACTATGAATTGTTAAGAGTTAGGGTTGGATATGATGAAATAAACGGTTTCGTCATTTTGAGATTTCTTCCTCAAATGACCACAGGATTTCTTGGGGGTTTTAGGTTAGTGATAGATAAGTAATTACAAGAAACGGCCCTTCAACTATCCGTTAGTAATCATTTTTGTCCGAGTAAATTGCACAAAACATCCTTTATGTTTCCTCAAACTTGCAGGTTCCAGCCTTAATGTTTAAAAGTTGCTAAAAACAACCTTTAAGTTTATTTTTGTTGCGGGTTCAATCCTTTACAGCTAACCACGTTATTTTCTTCAGTTAAGTTCCCTCACATGCATAACATGTGAGGGTATATTCGTCATTTTGGTTGATCATGTGAGGGAACTTAACTGAAGAAAATAACGTGGTTAGCTGTAAAGGATTGAACCCGCAACAAAAATAAACTTAAAGGTTGTTTTTAGCAACTTTAAACATTAAGGCTGGAACCTGCAAGTTTGAGGAAACATAAAGGATGTTTTGTGCAATTTACTCTTTTTGTCCCCCGTAAGTCTCAAGTTTGAAAGTGTCGGGTTAACGTTGATAACGAGAACGTAATTTTTAGCTTAGGGCAAAATCTTAATTTTGAATCGAGGGCAATTCTAAGCTAGGGACAAAAGCGTAATTTTATTTTAAGCTGGGGCAAAACCGTAATTATAAGCAGGGGCAAAACGGTAATATTACGATGAATATAAAATAGTAAACATGGTGGTCAAATGGGGGAGTGCTAGACAGCTGCCTGACACCATTCCCCCATTTGGTAATTGTAGTATAGTAAATAAATAAACAAATAAATAGTAAAAGGCTTAAAAAACTTTTGAGATAGCTCAACCAGAAAGATATATTTTCTTCTCAATAGGTGAGAGAGATCAACTACAACGGGCAAAAAGTGGTTCGTAGACCAAGCGTAGTCGTAAAAAAAAGTGGGCGTTTTTTGCCCAAACTCGCCCAACCACGCCCCGACATCAGCCCTCTTGGGCGTTTTTGTTCGAAATTTTTTAATGGCGTTGTATTTATCACGCTCGAGCCCCTTGTGTGTTGACCAATCACCCTTTTTTATGGTTTTTTGTCCAATAACATTTTTTGATAGTTTTTTATTTATTTAATTATATTATTAAACCCCTTTTAACATAATGCTCCACATCCCCACTATATCCATTTATGAAAAACGCCCTATTGTTGACTAGATTGTCACATGGCGCAAAACGCCATAGGATGGGGCATTATTCATGTGTACCACTATCCATGGTCTTAGAAGCCACAGGGAAAAAAGTTGGTATAATTTTCCAAGGGTAGTTTAAAAAAGATAGCTCATCAGAGAGGGGAGTTGTCTATGCTGCAAGTTTATGCTATTGAGGGTCAAACTTCCCCTGTTTCTATTACCCTGCAAGATTCTAAACAATCAACAGACCAAACTCAAGAGTTAAAATAGTTACTAGAAGCCTGTAAGGATGTTTTTATGGATTTGCAGACATCACTAATTTCTAGAGATCAATTTGACCACAAAATTCCTTTAAATCATGGTACAAATGGTTCAATTTGAGACCCTATAGATACCCTGTCCTACAGAAAAATGTGATAGAAAAAGTGACTAATGAATTGTTTAGATCAAGGAATCATTAGACCAAGTAACAGTTCTTTGCCCTCTCTTATGGTCTTAGTCAAAAAGAAAGATGGTAGTTGGCGAATGTGCATTGATTGTATGAAGTTAATCAGGCTACTATACCTAATAGGTTCCATATTCCTTTGTTAGAAGATCTTATGAATGAATTGTTTGACACGCAGTTCTTTTTTAAGTTGTATCTCAAATCTGGGTATTATCGGATTAGGATGGATTCTAATGATATTAACAAAACTACTTTTAAAACACACAATGGTCATTTTATATTTCTGGTCATGCCTTTTGGCCTTACTAATGCACCCTGAACTTTTCAAGGATGAATGAATCATGTGTTCAAGCAATTTTGAGAAAGTTTGTCTTGGTTTTCTTTGATGACATTCTGGTGTATAGCCCCCCTACTTGGCAATATCATTTACTTCGTTTGGAAGAAGTTCTAACTTTGCTCCGACAACATCGATTGGTGGCTAAGAAAAGTAAATGTGTTTTGATTGTACGCTAAGATTTTGCATCTCAAATACATGTGTATTCATTTCTTGCAAGGGTATTCAGGGCACAACCAAATACCCAAATCAAAACAACCAATGATACTACGTCACCTCATATTTTACCAATATTTCTCAAATCACATGGGATGGTGTTCCAAACTCTATCCACCGAAAGCTTTTTCCCCTTAAAGTTTCAACCATGGCCGAATCAGGTACCAAAGCCGAAATCACTACTCAATACCCTTGTGGCGGTGTTACCACCGTACCCGAACTAACCAAAAGCCCTATCCGCTTGACGCCCCTACTACCCTTATAAATATGATGAACTCTAGCTTGTATAAATTAAGAGTAGTCAACTACATAGGAGTCAAATGAATTTACATAAGACGGTGGACTAGTGGTTGGTCACTTGGTTTCTCTCCTTGAGGTCCCAAGTTCAACTCCCACTAGCATTACTTTGAAGGACATTGGTGGTGGCAATGAAGTTTAGAACTAGGCCTCTCTGGAGGTCGTAACCCGGAACTGTGGCTTGGTGGCTCGAGTATGCATCCAACTCTGACCGTTATAGAGGAGGGGATACATTTGCTCGATTGAGAGCATCCTAGAATGCTTATCTGGTGATTTAGTTGGCCGTTTAAAAAAAAACCGTGGACTGGAAGGACACGAATGTCCTTTTGATCGTAGCTTAGTGGTTACATTTAATGTCGTTGAAACTTTAACACTTTTAACAAGCAAGTACCTTACCAAATTATAGCTAGATCAATAATTGGCTTTGAAATTACCAATCTACCCTTTGACAGCTTGAAAGAAGCTGTCTCAATCTCTATATGGCCTAGTTTACTCGTCCCTATATTCATGTATGTCAATCGTTTTCATATGTTATATTGTACCAAATGCATAACCAATGGTACTTCTGACCCAACTACCCTTGACACCCTAGTTTCCCATTTTATACTATTTTGCAAAAATGACCAATTCATGTAAATATAAATGCAAACTTTATATTCGAATCGAACAAAAACCCAATTCGTTATTTAGTCTGGTTCTTCTCGGTTTTCGATCTGGTTTGATTTTCAGTTTATTCGGTTTCAAACGAATAATGAACAGCCTAAAATGAGTTGCATTTTCACAATAATATAGTCGGTTTATGAAAAAAAAAATCTTGCAAGTTTAAAACTTATAACATGTATTCTCAAGATTAATATACATATTACAAATCAAAGTGTTAATTTCCTTTTCTTGCATTTACATATTGAGTCTTGATGATCTACTCACTCTTGACTCTTGCACCCAATTTCTTTCAAATGAGTTGACAAACAAAAATCCTCAAGTGCGATCATCATATGCATCAACTTGTAGCCTCGGAGATACTTTGCAAAGACGGCCGCCATGATTTTGATCTCGAAGCAGCCAATATCGATGACGAAGAACCAGACCTTTGCCTGAACATTCTTTCATGTCCCTCCACCTAAACATATAATTAACATACACCGAATTAAAACATATATCATCATCATCATATATACTCAGTAAATCCACCAATAGCAAAGCTGAGGTTAAGATGTAGACATCCTTACCTATACCCCGTATGATAGAGAGGCATTAAAACATATATATATATATAGTTTAAATCACTGTCGTTAAATGGGATTTATTGAACATATAATGATATAAATACCTGATTAGTGTTATCTGCCGTTGCCTCATGATCACCACTTGAACTTTCATTATCTGCTGGTGGTTTGTTCTTCATCTTTGCATGTTTTTTAGCTCGTACAACCTTCATAACCTCTGCATATATATTAAACCATCATTATATTTATATGTAATAATCTGAAAAACTACAAGTATTGTAAGTTTGAGACTAACTAACCATGAGTGGTAACAAGACGATAAGCTCGACCAAGAACAAGGGTGTCACTTGGGCGGAGAAGCTTGATACGCGTAAACCGGACGGTTTTACCATCTTCGCCGTCATCGGAAGGCAGTGGAATAATGAGGGAAACATAATGGCCAGGGTTTATTTTCATGACTTCACTTGCAGTGATAGACCAATACATTCTTTCTATCTTGCCATTTGGATGTTGTATGACTAATGCAGCTGCATCTACTGCTTGACAGTTGCCCATTTTAGTTTTTAGTTAGTTGCTCACTCTTAAGATGATGATAAATTAAGAAGGGGTGTGGAAGGAAGGTGGGAAGAAAGGAGATGAAGTTGGAAGTTGAAGTAAGCAAGCAATGGTCTATTTTCTCTATAGTGCTCTTCACCACCCCTCCCTTATCTATACATTTCAGCCCTTCACATTTTACACCCTTAAGTTAAATTTATTGCATGTGATATAAACCAAATAATATAATTTCTTAAAAGAGTTAAATGTCATTTTAGTCTTGTGGTTTGGGTCATTTTGTCAGTTTAATCTAAAGGTTTGAAATGTTGCTATTTTAGTCTAAATAGTTTCAAACGTTTCCATTTTAGTCCACTGGAGTTAATTTTATCCATTTTTTATGTTAACGATAAGGGCAATTCGGTCATTTTCTATAGCTAAATTGCCCTTCTAGTTAACAGAATTACATATAAACTGACTGAATTGTCCTTCTCGTTAACAGAAAAAATGGATGAAGTTAACCCAGTGGACTAAAATGACAACGTTTAAAACTATTTGGACTAAAATGGCAATGTTTCAAACCTTTGGACTAAACTGGCAAAATGACCCAAACTACAGGGAACTAAAATGGCATTTAACTCTTCTTAAAAAAACAAACTAAAAGAATTTCGAGTGTTGATATAAGTTGAAAGCTATGTGTAATTGTGTCCTGTTATAGCCCAAACAAAAAAAAGGATGTTGTTAGTCCATAACTTCAACCCTTCTTAAGAGCTGGATATTTTTAGTCAATAACATTCAATCCTCCTTGAGAGCCAGTTTGGCTCTTATACCATTGTTATTGCCCAAATAGGATAACTCCACTCAAAAGACTAGTCTGATGGCTAAGATAACTCATTTGAACTATAAACCCACGTTTGTTACTCATACAACCGAATGTGGCACAGGTCTATAAGTTGAAGAGCATAATATCCCACTAAAAAAATACATTACAATAGTTTTTAGTCTATAACATCCCACTAAAAATATTAACACATCAACGTCTATAAGTGTCATAATGACTAAGGTACGTAATGCTGCCATAAGAGTTTCAAATTTAAAAAAAAAATAATGGTGAGGTGGAGACTTAGAGAATTGGTAATAAAATTAATTTAACAAAACACACCCCACCATGGCGATGTTCCACGTCCTTGTGGGTTGATATGGGGGAGGGGTGAACCCGTTACAGAGGTCTAATAACAGACTTCGCTCTTATATATATTTGGAACATTTTTATCTTTTCTCTTTTAGTTTTTATTAAATTTCCAGAAATAAAAGTATTTATCGTGTCAATATTTGATTTAATGTGCGTCACGTCATATTAATATTTCTATCATTTTCGTAGCATGTATGATCATTAATAGAGGTACAATTAAGGGTGAGTTGAACATCACATAAATGTTAATCACGCGTACTGAATTAATGTCCCACGACATGTATGTATATTTTAAGTATAGAACACTAAGTTTACTATTCTGAATTTTTTTTTAGTTAACAATTAATAATTCTTAATATATCCAACTCACTCATTATGCTTGATTTAGAGTTTGTAAATCTGAATGGGTAATTGCTGAACCAGTAAAAGGTCGGAACTATTAAGAACCAGTATAATGCTTAGTAGTTTAGAGGCAAGTGTCTGACAAATTCAGATAAGAACCCTTAACCATTCAGACTCAGTATAATACTTAATCATTTAAAAGCAATATTTGCACCATTAAAACATCTGTTTACAAAATAAACAGTCTAAACCATTAAGTAATGAACCAATAGTTTAAGATCTGAAACATTAGAAGTCCTTTAAAAGCTGAAATAAATAGCCTCTTAGCTGATTAATCATAAGTGAGCCCATTACGAATACTAGTTTTGAGACTTTTGTTGGAGATATAATACAAAAATAGGTATTTATTACTTTTTCAAATAAGTGACTTAAAAACTTTTAGTATACGTGGACATTTTATTTTAATAATAAGTTTGTGAACAAAAGAGGTCTCATTCAAAGAAGGCAATCTCTCAATTCTTTAGTAGGCCCTCTCTCCTCTGGATTTAACTATTATTTGCCCATACATAATTCAAGATTAAAACGAAACACATTATTATATATCTATAATATAATGAACATATAAAAAATTGAGAGATGGTGTTTTTTATACTTTTATCTTTAAAGTCAAATTACCGAATACAATTTTAATATAATAACATACTCTCATATATCTAATAAATATTTATAACGTGGCTATTATTAGGGAATGTCAATCGACTATGATTATGTTCAGTTGGTAAAAGGATTTTATACACCACCAACGTATGATTTATCGTATTCTACATTTTATCGCATCGCGTAAAGCATAAACAACTTATGTCTTATTTATGTTATATAGTTGTGTTGTTAAAAATAAGAGTTAACTGTCATTTTCGTCGTTGTAGTGTGGTTTGTCCAATTATGTCAGTTCAGACTAAATTTCAAATTTGTACCATTTCGTCCCCCGACATTCTTAAATCATGCAAGTTCATCCCTATGGTTTGTCAATTATTCGATTCAACCTTAGTTTTTTGGATGGAACCGGCATGTTTCAAGAATGTCAGGGACGAAAATTGTACAAATTTAAAATTTAGTTTGAATTGACATAATTGGACAAACCATAAAGACAAAAATAACAGTTAACTCTAAAAATAATCAGGTAAAACATTGTAGAGGCCATGTGAGGTATTAGGTTCCACATATTGATTTTGGAAAAAGGACTAGTCGTGGTTGAAAGAGGGTCTTTGTGGGAGACTATAATTGTGTTGTAGGACACCAATTAAAGTGGAGTATTTAATTAACAAATTTGATCATGTAACATAATCATCATCCAAACCATATATGTTAGAAATATGATTGTTAAAAACCAAAATCATATCTGGTTGTAGGGATACCATTCATACCAATTAACATTATTTGAGGGCCTTGATTTGTAACATCCACATACCATATCAAATTCCCAACCACTCCATATATTTTTTACACTAGCTAGTAGCTATCATTCATATTTAAACTAACAAACAATATTTAAAAGGTCCATGTACGATGTTTCGTAAGAATCTAAATGGGTATCCGTAATTATTTATTTTTTTTATCTGAAAAAAGTAAGATGGTATGATGCTGATGGTGATACCAACAACAATAATAAATGGTAATTACGAGTTGATTCAAATAAAGATATATGCAATTTCTCTTACAAAAACCAACCCATATTTTGATGTAAAAAATATTTTTTTAATCTGGAAAATGGTAATTACGAGTTGATTCAAAAAGATATATGCAATTTCTCTTACAAAAACCAACCAATATTTTGATGTAAAAAATATTTTAAAAATGCCATCTTGAGGAATAATATCATGATAAGATTTTGTATTGATTTTACATAATTAGAAATTAATTTTTTGAACATCCCATATAATAATTGGTGTGAAAGACATCTTGTAAAGCAACATTTGAATTATATACATGAAATGAAAATTGAAAACCTCGTTTATTAAAATTCAATAATTTGTAATATTAACTTTCTTTCAAACATAGGTCTTATAATTTACAACATTTATTTATATATATATATATATATGGTGTCACTTTTAAATTCTATTATTGGTTTGGTAAAGACGTATGTATGAATGAATCGATAGGGACAAAAGAAAGGGCCATCTTGCATGCCACCCTCCTTAATAAGTTATATCACATCACTTCTTGCCTTTTTCCTAAATTATTTTCAAAAATACATATACATATATGTATATATTATTAACTTTTTCTAAAGATAATATCTAGATTTCTAATTTAAGCAAATTTAATTATGGCAAATTCAAGAAAGAATCATAAAGCAGTAAAATTTGGTGAAAGCCAAATTAGTAGCATGCTACATTCTGATTCAAGAAACAAGCTTGATCAAGATTCAAAATAAAGATCAAACAATGTGTATGCAACGTAAACAAAGATGGCGATTTTGGATCAAACCGAGGGGAAGAACTTGTTGAGATTAAAGGGCAAAGAGTAGAATTCCTCGCTTCTTGCGTCGGTTTTATACGATCTGTACTTGTCCCACCAATGCATTCCTCTGTCCTTTCTTTTTGCAGTATCTTTCTGCCTTAATGTTACATCCAGAAACATTGCCAATAAACCGCCCACAAACGCTTCAGAAGAGAACGGCACATTCACCATATCGTTCCACTGAACAAACAGAATAAACCAGTGATAAATTTACATCTTTGACTTTTTTAGGTCAAAACTTGTAACTTAGTAACTTACCCATCTAGCTTTTGTGTGGACAGGACCATAACTCCTGATAGCAGTGTACTCGTTGAAGTATTGTGGTATCGATAACCCCATGAAAATCGAGAATCCAAGAATAAATTTTACTCTGAAACTGTTTAGATTACAAAACTGTAGAAACCCAAGACCTGCTGAGCCTGTTTTCATGCAAGAAAATCATCCTTTGTGAACGAAGTCACGGAATCAAATACATAAATGAAACTACTAAAATGCTTGATTTAATGCATACCCACGTACGCGAAGAACAGACAATACAATCCTGCTACAATAGGTGCTGGAATTGATGCAAATACGGCCCCGAATTTTCCTGCATCGGATCACGCAAAAAATCAAGAAAAAGAATATTCAAACGAAAACATGTAGAAGAAAACGTTGACCATTAGTTATTACCAAGAATGGAAAAAAATATCATGAAACCAGCAGAGATCTGCACGACCCGTCTGCTACCAACACGTGTTAAACCGAGCAAACCCGCATTTTCACTGCATACATTCGGGATTGGATAAGAATCTTGGAGATGGTTTACTCTATAAGGGTTGAATTAATAAAATTATATGAAACGGAAACAGATCAAACGGATTGAAAGTTGACCAAAGCGTACATTTTTAGCTTACATCCTCCTAAGTCGTTTTATTTTACAATACTAGATTATTATTGTAACAATATTAAATGGATTCCTACTTACAAAAAGTGGGCAATAATTGTGTGTCAACCCGGCCCATACTAGAAACAACTCCCTTCAACCCGTTACCCAACCCCCCTGACCCATTCATTTTGCCACATCAGAAGCAACCCATAAATACAACTTACACCGATACAGATGAACCGTTTCCTGTCCCAAAGATTCCCGATAACAGAATGCCAACTCCCTTCAGAAATTAAAAAAAAACTCATCAGTTATGATCCCCAAAACGATATTAAATCGGAAATAATCAATTGAACGGGCACACCAATACCTGCCAACCAATGCCACGGCTAAGAACAGAATGTGGCATAGGAGTTGCACTTGCATACCTAGCTACTGCAATGAGCGCACCAGTAGACTGGTGAACAATTAAATAAATAGTTAATAATTTAAAAAAAAAAAGATAAAGCGGTTATCTTTGTAAAAGAACTTAAGAAGAGCATAAACAGTAAATAACCTCGACTAGAGCAACAAACGAAGCAGCCATCATAGCAAAAGCTTCTCCAGCATCAAATGTTGGAGCTCCCCATTGAAACGGATAAGGAACACGTATCCTATAAAGCAACATTTTTTCTATTAATAACGTAGAATGTAACCGATATAAAAACAACAATTGACAGACAAGATATACCAAGGAGCAGCGCCTATGATTCCAGCACGGTCAGTTCTACAGCTTTGTTGAGTTTTGTCAGATGCGTTCTTGTAGGCCCCAGCAACAGTGAGCAAGTGAGCGTATATCCACACAATTACCACCGAGAATAAAACAGCAAACCGGTCATATACTTGGCTTTTTCCCTTCATAAAATTGGGTATGTACTGCAATAAACATCATCATAGTTTAACATTAGTGTCTACCATCTCCTGCACGTGACCAACTTTCTTGGAGTATAATAGAGGTGGAAAAACGGGCTGGTTGAGTGGGTTGGGTCACATGTCAGAATGGGTTTGGGCCTACACAAGTCAAACTGAGCATGAGTTAATATGGGTCAAGTTGGGCCAACCTGCAAGCACCTTTTTTTTTCTTTTCTTAAGCTTTATAGACAGTTAATGCATAAACTCCTAAAAGATTATTACATACTATATTATTATGATCATAATTAAACTTCGAAATATGCTGATTTGGGAAGTTTTGCTTGTTTTGTACACACTTTTTGTGGCTTTCAACCCGTTTGACCCATCTCCATTGTAACAAAGATTATCCATTTTGACCCATTAGAGACAAAGTACAACCCAAGTTAAAAAAAATAATAATAAACCTCGTTATGAACACACTTCGTGTTACTCTCAACCAGTTTGACCCGTTACCTGACCTGTTAGGCTGTTATACCCATAATGAGTAGAAATTTTCTGCTTGTAGAATATTGTTAAGAAACATTACCTGTGAGAAAATTAGTAGTATAATGATCTGTGGCAATCCAATCTCAACACATTTAGCAACCTACAGAACATTAAGCAACTATATAAAACTAATATTTTAAGGCATAATTAGCATCATTCTGTATGAATATTCTCTTATATGCAGATAATATATATACACACACATGTTTATATATGCATACCAAGGGAAAACCAAACTCATATAATCCATAACCGGTTAGAGCCACCAATGGAACCGCAGACAATGGACTCATGAACCTGAAATTGCAAAATCAAAATGTGTTTCAAACGATTAAAATCTGAATAGTAAAACAAAAGACAAAATGTGTAACAGGATTCAAAACTAACCGTGTGATATTACGCCAAAGTCCACTAAAACCAAGCACAATTTGAAGAGTTGAAGCAACGATAAGAGCTCCTTGAGTCCCTCTCATAATCCTCTCAAATTTCTATATAATCATCAACATGTGGAGGGTGAATTGGATTTACATTTAATATTAAACGAAACACAATAAGTTTCATAAAAGGTTGATGTATAAGTGTGTAACCACCTCTTGAGGATCCACGATGTCGCTATATCGACCAGCCAAAATGATTGAAATAGTAGTAGGCACGAAAGTGTATGACCCCCCAACGACAGCTGGCAACCGTGTCCCAAAGAGTGTTTGTGTCAATGTGTTCAAACCAGCAACAAACAGTAGTGTTTGAATCATCTTTGCTTTTTCTTCCTAAGATAAACAAATAAACCAACCAACCGATGTATCTGAATTAAATCAACAAACAAAAAACTAAGAAATAAAAAAGAATTATGAGTTTTCGAGATTTAGTGGAAACCGGAAAGACTTACATTCCCACCACCCATTTGAGGAACAAGAGTTGTTGGAATGAGAACTGTTGTTCCAAGCATCACAAGATAATGTTGGAAACCTAAGAGTATTGCCTCAGCTGCATTAAAATGAATCCTTTTTAATATATGATTATAGAACATGCCCAATAAACCAAACAAACTAAAGGATCAAGATTGAAGACAAAAGGTCATTTTGGAAACTTTATCATGGTTAGATCAACCAAGAATTCATATGAAAAGACACTACGATTAATCTTAACTTAATAGGGTTGATCAAAATCAATAGAAACAACAACCATACCCAGTAAACATAGTGATATGCAAAGAATCTAAACAGCAAAACCATAAAGAATACTAAAACATAGTAATAGTAATATACCAACAGAGTTATAAATCATAGTGACACAAAGACAAGAAGCACAAAACATGCAAAGGTCACCAAAAGGATAAGAAAACTAAGCCCCTAAGTCAAAGCTACAAGAAAAGTGTACCCTTCTCCCCCTTAAGAGTCCTTAACCTTAATCCTATGCCTTAACAAATCCTATCCTCGACCATGTCCTCAAAGACGTGGCAAATCCTGCCTAATCTGCTCATCTCAAGTCAGTTTGAGTCTGCCTCCGCTCTTTATCCCCTCCACTGTGATGGTTTCCACGGCTCACCGGCACCATCGTCTCCCTCCTTTCACATGCACAAACCATCTTAATCTCCCTTAGCTTGTCATATCCAATTCCAATATACTAGTCACCCCTTTTTTTTTTTCAAAAAAAAAAAAAAACTCATTTCTTATCCAGTCCGATCTTACATGTCCATAAATAAAAAAAAGTTACTACACAAATTTAGACTGTAGACATAAGTGTTTTGTTTTTTATTTTTTTGAACAGTCAAACATGAGGGTTTTTACTGATGAAAAATGTTACTACACATATCTAGACTGTAGACATGAAGGTTTTTACCAAAGACAACCCCAATGAATTAACACAAAAAGATGGGATAAAGTTAGGATAACAATAATTTACAGCAAAAGCAGGCAGTAAAGAAACAAATATGTGTGAGTCTAAAGAGTGAGTAAACATAATTACGCCATGGTGGTGGACTGGTAATGCAGTAAGAGACATTAGGAAGCTGATCTTTAGCAGGATGTGGCTGCTGATCATCCTGTTTAGGTGGTGGTGCTGCTCCTCCTGCCATACCTCTGTTTACCCTTTTAACTCCAACAAAATGTCAAAATCCCCAAATCTTTACTCTTGATTTCAACAATAATCTTGAATCTTTATGTAAAAAGCATGAACCTTTGGTAACTTAAGCCAAACCCCTGTGATAAAAATGCAAACTTTTGTTCCTTGAATCAAGTCTTGAAGGTGTTAAAAAAAAACTAAAAGCAAGAAAGAAAGAAAGGAAAATGGGGTGTGAAAGTGAAAGTGAAAGTGGAAGAGAATCAAGAAAGAGGGAACAGAGAAAATGAAAATACAAGAAATTGTTTCTTTATGAGGGGAATCTTTGTGGAGTGAATGTGTTCAGGGTTTTTCTTTAAAGGAAAAGTTGACAGCAGCATCTCTATCTTCTTCTTCTTCCTACTCTCATCTCTGCACCCATGCACGACTAACCCATTATTCACTTGTACTATTAACGTAACAAGGTGGGGTTTCATAATCTCAAAACTATAATAAATTTAAAAGAAGTATTGTATTTTAATAATTTCAACAATTTGTCATTGATTGTTAACAGTCTCAACTTTAAAAATAACCACTGACAGTCTCAACTTCAAAAATAACCATCAGCAGTCCCAACTATTAACATATTGGTCTTCAATAGACCCTAACTAACAGAACCCTAACGTCGTTAGTCTCCGGTCGCCATAAAAACGTTTTTGGCTGAAAAACTCAACATTTTCATCCCAAACCTCTTTGTAACCTTATTACGGGCCTTTAGGAACATTTTTCTAGTAAAAGACTCAATTATTGAAGTCGCCAAAAAACTCATTTTTCGCCGGAAAACTTAACATCTTCGTCCCAAACCTCTTTGTAACTTTAGATCGGAACTTTAGAAACTTTTTTTCTGGACGAAAACGGTTTTCTGGCGACTGGAGACTAATGGCGTTAGGATTCTGTTAGTCAGGGTCCATTAGTGGCTAATATGTCAATAGTTAGGACTATCAGTGGTTATTTTTTAAATAGAGACTATTGGCGGCCAATGGCGAACAGTTGGATTATTAAAATTCAATATTTTAATTTAAAATACTAATATGTTTGTCTTTTTTCAACTTTGAGCTAATATTATTAAAAAAAATATGAAAATTAGCCCCCGCGTTGCGGGGAGGTGGTGTAAAACCACGCTACCAGCATTGCAGAGAGGGGGCGTAAAACAATGCTAAGTAGCAATCGAACGACAATTAACATAATATAAAATTACGAATTCTAACACCAAGTGACTCACATAACATACTACATAAACGAAGTAAAATTTACACGACACATATTAGAAAATCGAGGGGGTAAAAAACCCTGACGGACCAAATGTGACCACTAAACACCGTACCAAGTAACAACCGAACGACGATCATATCCGAGAAAAAAGCCTAAAGAAAAACTAACAAAAAAAGACTAAACTCATTTTAACTTTTGTGAAAAACTTATAAAAATCTAAGTTTTATAATAAAAGTGAAAAACATTAAAAAATTCTAAACTTTATAATAAAAATGAAAAACATTAAAGTTTACAAAAAAGAAAAAAAACCAACAAACTCATAAAAAACAAAATTGATACTATTCCTTATACATGTTATGAATTAATACATATATCATTTAGGGGTGTTTACGAGAAAAGGTAAACCAAACTTATCAACACTTGCAAGTCACTTCAATCTTATCTAAAGCAAATTTATATATGTACATGTATATATAAAAAAGGTAATCTGCCAAATAATTAGGTGAGAAAATATAGAAAGTGGTTATTTTCTTAGGCCATGTCACATTTATAGATATGATTTACAAGATAACATAGCCGCGTATTAATTTTTTTATTTGTGTGTCACCTCATACGGTAGATGATAGTATAGAAAACAAACTCAACTGACATGCTATTCGAACAATATTCGATACTTATATTATGGCACGCATATTGTAAAAAAAATACATGCTATAATCCGTCCTACTATACAGGACTCTAATTCGTGTTTCATCATTTCATGTGTGCAACGTTGACAATATGTTTGATCTAAAGATGAGTTGCACGAAGCATAAAAATTCTCGTAACTTCATTTTACCTTCCTAAAATTTAAAAAAGCAATCTTTAATGCCGCTTAAAGAACTTTTTGGCGACTATTTAGAGACACAGGTACATGCAACTCAAACGATTGACAGAAGATTGAAGTAGCACTTTTACGATTGCTCCGAATACTTCACATTACGCAAAAGGAACAAACATGCCCCTACTACCAAATAGACTAAACGCCACTTTCCACCTTGATAGGACATTGATACGGTATTATAGTTCAGATATCGGTTTATTACAGGATCATATTATTACATAAGTAAGGAATATAAATATAAATTAATTCTGTATGATCTTGTGGCTCAAATACCATTATGTGTAAATGTGTAATGTGTAACATACTTTCATGATTTTGTGGTACATATAAAGATTGGGGCTTGCGGCGTTAATATTTAAATGTGGCTGCCGTTAGAAAGAGAATAAGATTCAAAGCAAAAGGTTTGCATGAGTGGGGGAGTAGTGCTTTCATCTCTATGGATAATTAAATATTCTTAATAGATTATTGTACCATATAAAATACAATATTTCGTGTTTTCTTATCATGAAAGCTATAATATGTTTTTTTCTTAAGGGCATTGGTATATGATTAGAAAGAAATAAAATGTTTAGTGATATACATTTCTACAGAATTCTGTAAGTCTTTATATTTAGACTATGCGCAGTGGGCGCAGGGCCAGCTTAATCACTTTGAAGGCTCAAAGCAAAGTAAGAATTCAGGGCTCTTTGTCAACAAAGAATTTGCTCCGCACTTTCGATTTTCTAGGAAATTATTGGTAAGGAGCTAATCAATTTATAAATTAGGTGGTTTTTTATTCTACGCAAATAAAGTACAAATGATGAAGATTTAATAGATTAGCAACTATACAAATCAAAGCAAAACGAGTAGTAAGTTTATAAATAAGAAAATCTAAGTAAATAAATAAATAAGCCTTTCACATAACATCCTTCTCTTAGAAACCATATGGTGTTGTCATTCTCGAATCTCTTCATAAACTAATATCAAAACTCTAAAAAGAATTTACAGGCCCATTAAAGGCGGTGACCCAAGGCCGTTGCTTCACTTTGGATTACACTAGAGCCGGCTCTGAGTGGGTGCATCCCACGTGCACGTCATCATCCTTGGTGCATCCCACGTGCACGTCATCATCCTTGGGCACCATATGCCATGTTGCCTTGGCATGAAAGGGGCCCCATGAGGAGGGGCGTTGCCTTGTTAACGAGCGTTAAGCCAGAGAATTTGTTAGACGGGTTTAACATTACCCAAAATCAAATAAGAAAAGTTTTATCAATAAAAGAATACAATAACTTTTTATTATAATATATTTACAGAAAATAGTTATAGTATAGGGGTTCAAATATAATTCCCTGGATTGATATAAGGACGACCCATAATGTGAGCCTTGTACATGCGAATTTGATTAACTGAAGGTTCATGATTTATAAGAGATAATGATTATATCTTTAAATAGTATTAAGTAGGATTAAATCATAAGATATGGCAGCATAACTTAATATTAAAATGCTGTGGTCGTCTTTAATGATGAGATAGCAAATTTGTTTGGAGCATTATCTTATTTATTATTAAATCAAGAAAATTATATGTTTAATTAGACACTCTCAAGAATTAATAGATTATAGATTATTTATGTACGATAGAACATTCACCAAGACCATTCAAGTAAGCATACATATTTTACCAATCTTCATGACGTAGACAAATTCCAACCGATTTCGTGAATCATTTCATATATTTGGTATAATTGCGTTTCCACGTTGAATCAATTTTGCCTATTTCTTCTCCTCTCTTCTCCAGTTCGCTTTGGTGAACAATTCGACTTTCCTGATGTCAAGCTCAAAAGTTGTAAAAAGTTTTTATAAACTATAGTTTTCTATACTTAACCACGGGGTGTCAGCCCAGTGGCCAGCAACGGGAGGACGCGGGTTCGAGTCCAGCTCGCCCGAATAATCCTGCTGGGTAGTAACCGCCAGGCAGCTATGGGGCTAAGCTAGCTTGGGGAAGGAGAACCCTCCCGCGGTCAGGGGTACCGTGCATTTACCCTTTTTTTTCTATACTTATTAAAATATGGACTATAATAGTAATTTTATCATAACTATAATTTCCTATACTTATTAAAATATAGACTACGAGTAGTAATTTTATCATAAAACGTTAGATTTTTTTTAATAACTTGCTTTTGTAAACTTTCTAAAAATGCATGAAATGTATGGGCATGTTTAATTTTTTTCTCAAACATTCAGGTATCAATTTTGTTATGATATAAATCGAACTGAATTTCCAGCACATCGACAAAAGAATCCCACCAGTACATAGCAAATGTTATAAAAACACACAACCCAATTCAACCTTTAAAGTTTAAACTGGCAGGATTCTCCACCGCTTCGCGGCAGGCTTCTAGTCGGATCGAGTCATTATAGTACCGGTACGATTCCGACACTCAGCATAGCAATCGACACATCTTTTGCATTAATTGAAAACCATAAGAACATACGTACCAATATTGGTGTTGCTTAATCGGTATCGATTCGGTTCGTTGCGGTACTGGTATGGTGTCTGCACTCAATATAGCTTACGATATAAAAATAGTTTGTTGCGAATACAATTTTTGTTTGGAAGATTTTAAACCGACACGTCATGAAAACCATAAAAAACGAATACGGTACCGATGCCGATGTTGTTTGGTCGGTATAAGTTTGGTTTGTGACAATAAAAAAAATTAATTGTATTTGACCCGTTCGAATAGAACTTTTATCGAATCATAGATAATTAAAAATAAACCAATGTTATCGGTACCGATCCCAATGTTTGGACGGTATCGGTAATATTAAAAAAATCACTAAAAGTTAAAATAAAGAAACAAAATTTAAGGCTGGAAGTGAATATAATAATAATAATATATTATAGTACTAAAATAATAAAAACATATTTCCAAAAATGTTTTCAGCTATATGTCTGGGCCAATAAGTTTTTTCGATGCTTATGGGCTTTTAGTTTCTGTCTGGTCCAGTAAGTATTTTCGATGCATATGGGCTTATAATTTCTCTAATATATGTCTGGCCTAATAAGGTTTTTTTTATGCATATGGGCTTTTAATGTCTCTAAGGGCAAGCCAATCTTTAACAATGCTACTAACCGTCGTTGATTTATTTTTAGGGGCTGTTTGGTATCTTTTGAATGGCTAAATGCTAAACTAGTAAGAGGTTTGAACCATTAAGAGCTAGTATGATGCTTTAACCATTCAGAGGCAAATGTTTGATCAGTTCAGATTAGAAGTCTTAACCATTCAAACTCAATATAATGCTTAACCATTCAGAGTCAAATGTCTGAACTATTTAGATATTTGTTCGCGAAATAAACAGTCTGAACCATTAAAGTGCTAAATCAGTAAGAGTCTGAACCATTAAGAGCCTCATTAAAAGATAAACAAACAACCCCTTAGTGTGTAATGTTCACTTCAGAGTTACATAATGATTCAAATCAAGTTTTTTTTCTTCCTAACAGCCAATCGAAAAGTGAAAAAATGCATTGTAATAACAAATAATATGTCATTATTTTGTATATTTACACAGTATAAGAAAAACCAAAATATATTATAAAACCATGCATGTATTTACATGTAAATAAAATTAATATCCTGGCATATCGACCGAACCCAGGGCTCTGACATCATTTGTAACAGTCTAAGTAAACTGTGTCAGGATATTGTCCACTTTATCCCCGATAAGTTGCCTTCCAGGAACTCGCAATTTTGTTTTCACCCAATGAAGCGTCGCACAAGTAAAACCTAACCTATCCTGTTAGAGAAGGTTTCCAACCCCTTAAAAGGAAGATTTCTTTCTCCCCCCACAACCAATGTGTAACTTACATTAGTTGATGGGAAAAACGAAGCCTTACTTATAAGGAAGTAAAAACCTTCTCAAGCAGGACACATTTTTCCCGGGCGAACATTCATCAGGTGAAAACAAAAGCGTGGGTTCCTGAATGGTCAACTCATCGGGGGAAACATACACTATTCTGACATACTATTACAAAGACTGTAACACCCTATAGAAATCCCACATCGGTTGTGGATTTGAGAGATGCTTTAACACCCCCAATCGATGACAGAAACATCAGGACATTACTTTGGTAGATTATTTAAAAGCACATAGAAACTAAAATTCAAATATTATTGATTATAAAATCATCCATTGCATTGAAATAAAACAAAGAGTTCAAACAAGACATATAATCCATATTAAAAGTTAATTTTAGTCGAGAAGCATCCTAAGTGATCATCAATCTTGTAAAGTATCCCTAAGCATTATTACCTGTCACATGCGCAAAATAAAGGTCAACTACAAAGAGCGGGTGAGCACATAGGATGAATACATATAGTAGGTAAGTGAAGATCACAATTCATGGTATAGTAAGTATCGTAATGCAGCTCTATAACTCAAACAAGCAAATAAGTTGTACATTCAAACATTTGTTGACTTGTATTTAAATCGGTTTCTATCATTCCCGGAGGTACTCCCCCTAAAAAGGCCAAGGATTGGGAATGGGGTGTCAGACCACTAGATCTATCATATACTCCTATTCGGCTTATACGAAGTTAATGAATGTATGTTTGTATGTAGGTATTTAGCTAGCGTGCACACAATAGCATATAAGATTATAAACAACCATGATGTTGGATTGTGCACAAATTTATGAAAAAGTAGGAGTGTGTGTGTTTTGTATAAGCACATGTAACATCCCAAAAGTGTAAATATAGTAAAAGGGGGAACTATGAGCTCATCTGGATTAGCAAAGCAAACACACTTGAGAGACCTGGGTGTAGTGAAGATGTGGGAAAACTCAAAGTGTTACCACATCATGATTGAGTTAATTGATAAGGTCCACTATTTAATGCATATTAAGATTATAGGAAATTAGGGATCTCTAAAACTAATTTGAGAATTTACTAGGGTTTTGATTGTATAATTGTCTGGAAAATAGTCAGTAATTATTTGGCAGAATATCCGATTTACGAGTAGACATTATAAATTATAAAAAAATAAGTAATCTTTAGTTTGGTTATAAGGATACAATGAATTTGATAATCATTTGTTTAAAAAAGAGAAAAAAAATAGTTAGCTTGGTATAAACTATAACAATTAAACAATTAAAGTGTATAATTTGTCCAGGGATAAAATTTATTTAATCTAACATGATAAATAATTAATTTATAAAAAATTATTTGTCAACATATTTTATGTAAAATAGTATTTACTAAACTTAAATTAAATATAGGGATTATATAGCAATAATAGAGATATAAACAATATATACAAGATTTATTGTTTTTAAGTTTTAAATAATAAATTAATTATTTATAATTACAGCTTCAATAAACTAAATTTTTAATCAACAAAATTACAATATCTTAGTTGTAAATAAGCTTCTTTATAAAAATAATTAATTAACAGTATAAATAAAAAATAAAAGAGCTTTAAAAAACAAAAAATGTGAAAAAGAAGGTCCAGGGACTCGAACACGCGTCTAATGGTCTGGTTGAGTCTTAACACTCACAGTGTGACCAGTGAGCTACATTCACAACTTGAAAGGTTTCAAGTGTTACACCCCAACCGATGGAGGAAACATCGGTGCGAGATGAAACTAATTGTAAGAGACTACATAACACTACTGTGACAATATTTAGTAAACGGGATTTCATTTCATTTCTAAGATTCAAAAGTATATGGTTCGAAACAAATACAACAAGTTTAAATAAGAAACAAATCTCAACAACAATACTACATTTAAATGGGTTTCTAGTCATCCTACTAGATTCCGTTCATCATTATCATCATCTAATTCCTGCGATACGTATTAAAGTATAGGTGAATACATAAGTATTGGTGAGCATACAAGTTTGATTACTAGCATAAGTATAAAAATGGTTAAACGAATCCACATGGCATAAACGTAATCCAGATCATTTCATAACAATACTAGCATGCAATCCTACTTGTACCCAAAGTTTCCCGCTAGTGCAATCTTGTCGTAGCAACGACAAGACCGTTTTGTTTACTTAACATGACCTCAAGAATACGGGCGGTGCGTTAATCCTATAGCGCTATACATGTTAAGGGATGTTTGATCGAAGTTAACGACAAAGTTTATCACAAATAAGTTTCTAGCATATATGAGTTCCTTAGCATAAAGTATTAAGCATGTATATTGGATTGTTTGTTTGTATTTTTAAGCATAAAGTATGTGATTACGTGAGTTTTGATAGCATGTGCGTATTGCACCCAGAAGTGTAAAAAGTAAAAAGGGAGTCATGTATACTCACGGTTTTCCAAGCTTTCCGATTAAACTGAGAGTTGAAGAGTCGTCGAGACAGAAACACCAAAGTTACCCTACATGGGTGAAACGAAAGTATGTGAGTATTCGGAGTTTGTGGGCGTCACACCCCTATTTCCACGTGTAACCCGGTGGGCCCGGTTGGGGAATATCGTGACTTAGTTGATAACATCATAACCAAACAAACACAGCACATCGGAAGTCTTGGATTTAAATTACCATTACAAACCGAGTGTCCAAAGTTCAAAAACAAATTACAAGGCTTGTAATGAAAGATCCACAGGCGGATCGAAATAAATATATACAAAGTAATTGTTCAACAGACTTTAAGCAACCTAGAGACTTGCAAAATCCTCTATCGTCACTATAGCGCAGCTCCCGATCTATTGCGTGTTGCCACCTGTAACTTGGTATTTTGAAAATACGTCAGTTTTCACTGGTAAATACTAATAACCGACTCATTTTGTAAACATTTATTTAAAATGATTTTGTGGGGCACTTGGCACATTTTATAAATAACTTGGGATAGTTCAAAATGACCTTGCTTACAGTTTTACATGTTTGTCAATACATATGGGGTCCGGTGTAGAAACCGAATAACCTGATTAACCGACACGCCACTTTAAATAATCCACCAGTGGGATTCAATATTTTATTAGCATTAGTGTCTGTCAGGTGTATGCCTACACCCCGCGCTTAAGGTCGTGGCCATTAGTAATTTAAATGAGCCAAGGATATCCCAGACATGGTCGTGTTAACCCCCAATGTTTAAGTTATCAAACAATACAGAATAGAACGGGTTATGAAGATTTATTAAATCACAATCCGATAACATGATCTCATACCCGACCAAGCGGTATTATTATCCGTATCCCAAGCCCGTATAGGGAAAATAAGTTAAAAGTATTTACCTGAGCAAATTCTTCAAATAGATAAATAACTCAGCCGAATATTCAAAAAGTAAACTTAGATGGCAATCTACCAGGAGGCTCTTAGTCTGGAAATGATGGTGTTTATAACCAGTTAGAATGCTAACGGGTACTATCTACTTTGTAGACTCGAACCGGGTAGCTTAAAGATAATAACGGTACTAAACACGAGATTAAGCGACGACCGGAATAGAATGTAGTTTAAACCCGACAAGTACTAAGACTTGTTTAATATGGGTAAACATATTACATTCTGGATTTTGATATAAAAATGATAAGGTTAAACCCGTTTCGGTTAAATTACGTAAACTAGTTACGTAGGCTGAACCGTACGCATATAAGCGAAACTGGGTAACCGGATTAGTCGTATACAAGTTCCATATGCCATTATATTTAAAACATGTTGTAATATCAGTAGGATATCAACATGTATGCCCGTCATGGTTTTAAAATCAAGTTACGCCTAAAAAAGACGTTTTGGTCATTTTATGACTTGTAAAAGAACTTATGAGCAAACTGATGTTATTGTCATAATATTACTGTAAAAATAGTTTTATTATAATGTTATATCAGTATGGTATCGAGTATGTGTGTGGTTTAGAGTTTAAGACCAAACTATGCCCTGTAAGGGCATTTTGGTCATTTCGCACATAGCAAGAAAATTTACTTGGGAATTTGTGTTTAGTTAATGTTCTTACTGTAATTATATATAAAATAAGTTTTGAAATCAGTAGGTATCAAGTCTTGGTGTTTAGATATGGTTTTAAACCATACGATGCGCCTAAATGGCGATAAGGTCGCTAAATGACGATTTAATCGATGTTTAAGGAAAACTGATGTTATGATTAGGTTTATATGACAAAAATAAGTTATTTAACATATTATAATAGTAGGTAAAAGATTTGGTTATGAAAAGTATCTTTAAATCATTTTATGCATCATATGGGTAATATCGTCATTTATCGGCATTATACAAAGACTTGTGTATAACTAAGTTTACAATATGAGTTAACATCCCAAGTAATCCTACTTATGATTTACATAAGTAGGTAATGAGTTTTGGTGTTAAATTTGTGTTTAAATCATTTTATGTGTTGGAAGGGCATTTTAGTCAAAATTCGGCATATTATACGAAGCTTGCATAAACACTCGGATTACTAAGTAACCATGTCATATAACTCCAGAGGGTTATAGTACAATATATCATGGTCACAAGGCAACCTAATTTCAGTAGCTAAGGTTGCTAAATCGGTTCAGAACTGAAAGTCAAAGCAAAAGTCAACTTTTGCGACTTACGGTTGCGAACCGACCTTAAACATGGACTCGACGGGCCAAACATGTTTAGACATGTTCTAATACCTATTACCAAGTTATTAAAGTGTTGAAATGTTTTTTATAACACCTACATTATCAGATATGAATTTATTTTAAAAACTGACCCAGTTTGACTTTTTATTAATAACTTTGACCCGTCAATTGACCAAGCAAATGTGGTAATTAGGAGGTACCATTTTTAGGGATTAACACCTACCTAATTATGATCACGTAGCCATGTTCGTCTCGAACATTGGCTGGACCATAATGGTCTTAGCCTAAAGTCAAAGCGTTTTTACGTCAACGCTTTGACTTTGGCTTAAAGCCTAATAAAACTGAAAAGAAAGGATTGGAACCCTTACAAGTGAACCAAGGATGACTAAGAAACTCAGGGGATTGCTCCTTGAAGATCAGGAGCCTTCCAAGTGAGTGATAGAGAGAAAGAAAACGAGAGGTGCAAGAAGTGAGGTTGATGAACACCTCTATTTATACTTGGAGATCATGAACAAGATCAATCCAAGTGTTTAGAGAGTCCTAGAGATCACTCCATGTGTTACATGAGGTGTCCAAAACCGGAATTGAGGCCATGGTTTCGGAATTCAGGAGCTGAAGTGGTTAGAAGGTGGCAAGCATGCAGGTACTGCAACTGGCTGCTGTTTCTGCGAACAGGCTTCTCCCGCGCGTCGCGCGGGGACACCATGTCCCTGGCGCGTGGCGCCACAGGTGCCAATTTACAAAATTTCCATTTTGGCCCCTGGACTTCTCCAAACTCCCATATTTCGATATAAAAGCATGTTTTATTCAATATGGCTCCTGTTTAGCACTCTCAGGAGTATAACCGAACATCATTAAGCTCCGGGTTCGTTAAAAGGTCACTCAGAGGCATAGTTTAAGCATGTTGACACGTTTAACCCCTCAACTTTAATATTCACCACTCAGAGGTTATAAAATAACATGTTGGCGATTTTAGTCCCTCTCGTCCAGCATACGGCATACAGAGATCATAGGGACACGTGTAGAAATTTTATAGGACATAAAAAACACAGGGTGTTACATCCTCACCCCCATAAAATAAATCTCTACCTCGAGATTTATTAAAAAAGGTAGGGGTACTTTTGTCGCATCTTTGACTCGACCTCCCAGGTATTCTCAGGGCCTCGACGGGCATCCCACTTGACCTTTACAATAGGCACGTGCTTTCTACGAAGCTTCTTAACCTGAAGATCTTCAATCGCTATCAGTTTCTCAATGAAACGTAGGTTTTTGTTAATTTGCACATCCTCGTGCGACATTGCCAGCGATTCATTGGCTAGACATTTCTTTAAGTTTGAAATGTGGAATACATCATGAATTCCACTTAGCTTTTCAGGTAACTTTAGCTTGTAAGCTACGGACCAGACTCGTTCGATAATCTCGAACGGTCCTATATATCTTGGGCTTAACTTGCCCTTTTTACTGAATCACATGACGCCTTTCCAAGGCGACACCTTCAGTAACACTTTGTCCCCGATTTGGAACTGAAGAGGTTTGCGCCTCTTATCCGCGTAGCTCTTCTGCCTATCTCGGGCAGCTTTGAGACGGTCGCAGGTTTGCAAGATTTTATCCATCGTTTCTAGGACTATCTCAGGTCCTGTTAGTTGGGCTTCCCCAACTTCCGCCCAACAGACGGTCGTTCGACACTTTCTCCCATACAAGGCCTCAAAAGGTGCAACCTTGATGCTTGTATGATAACTCTTGTTATAGGAGAATTCAATCAAAGGTAGGTGGTCATCCCAACTGCCACCTAAGTCGATTACACATGCACGCAACATGTCTTCCAAAGTTTGAATGGTAAGCTCACTCTGTCCGTCAGTCTGCAGATGATAAGGGGTACTGAAGTTCAATCGAGTGCCAATAGATTGTTGGAAGCTTTTCCAAAAATGATAGGTGTATCTTGTATCTCTATCGGATACAATAGACACCAGCACTCCATGTAGGGACACAATCTCGTCCACGTACATCTTAGCCAATTTGTCCGAACTAAACGTTTCTTTGATTGGCGAGAAATGTGCTGACTTAGTTAGCCTATCCACTATGAACCAAATCGTGTCATTACCACGCTTGGTCTTTGGCAACTTGGTGATTAAATCCATAGTTACCATTTCCCATTTCCAAGTGGGAATCTCGAATTGTTGTAGAAGTCCTGACGGTTTCTGATGTTCAGCTTTAACTTGCGAACACGTCAAGCACTTAGCTACATAGGTGGCTATGGATTTCTTCAAACTCATCAACCAATAATTAGATTTTAACTCCTGGTACGTCTTATCACCTCCCGGGTGAATAGAGTACTTAGTGTTATGCGCTTCCTGGAGGATCAAATCTCTAAGTCCCCCAAATACTGTAACCCAAATTCGTCCATTGAATCGGAGGATTCCATCATTTCCAGGTATTAACTGTTCGACAGCTCCACCTAATTCCTCATTTGCAATATTAGCCTCTATCAGGGCTTGCTTCTGCGCATCAAGTAGCTTTTGGTTCAAACTGTTTCTGACTTCAATGCTTTTGGCGTTAATCCTTAAAGGTTTAATCCTTTCTTTGCGGCTAAACGCATCGGCGACTACATTTGCCTTGCCCGGTTTGGTATGGATTTCACAATCATAATCATTAAGGGTTTCCATCCAACGACGTTGTCGCATATTCAAATCCTTTTGATTGAACAAATGTTGGAGGCTTTTGTGATCGATGTATATAATAAACTTGGTTCCGTATAAATAATGCCTCCAAAGTTTAAGTGCGAATACAACAACACCCAATTCTAAATCGTGGGTGGTGTAATTCTTTTCATGCACTTTGAGTTGTCGTGATGCGTAGGCGATCACTTTGCCTCTTTGCATAAGCACACATCCCATACCAGTGTGCGATGCATCACAATAAACGACAAACTCCTCAATGCCTTCTGGCAAGGTTAAAACTGGAGCATTGCTCAGCTTTTTCTTCAAGGTCTCGAAAGATTCCTGCTACTTTGGACCCTAGTCGAATTTGATATTCTTGCGTGTCAAAGCAGTCAGGGGAGTGGCTATCCTTGAGAATTTTTTAATGAATCTTCTATAGTAACCAGCCAGTCCTAGGAAACTGCATACTTCCGAAGGTGTTTTCGGTGCTTCCCAATTCATTAACGCTTCAATCTTGGCGGGATCGACTTGGATACCACGCTCATTAACCACATGTCCAAGGAATTGGACCTCGCGAAGCCAGAATTCGTATTTAGAGAATTTAGCATATAATTTCTCTTTTTGTAGCAATTCTAGAATGCACCTTAAATGTTTCTCGTGATCGGATTGATTACGTGAATAGATAAGTATGTCGTCAATGAAGACAATGACAAACTTATCCAAGTAAGGCTTGCAGACTCTATTCATGAGATCCATGAATGTTGCGGGTGCATTAGTGAGTCCGAAAGGCATCACTAGGAATTCATAATGTCCGTACCTCGTCTTGAAAGCGGTCTTTGGGACATCTTCACTTCTAACCTTAAGCTGATGATATCCCGATCTTAAGTCTATCTTTGAGAAGTAACTTGCCCCTTGCAATTGATCGAATAGATCGTCGATCCTGGGTAAAGGGTATCGATTCTTGATCGTTATCTTGTTAAGCTCGCGGTAGTCAATGCACATACGCATTGAACCATCCTTCTTTTTGACAAACAAGATCGAAGCTCCCCACGGTGATGAACTAGGCTGAATAAAGCCTTTTTCCAAAAGTTCATCGAGCTGGGTTCTTAATTCCTTCATCTCAATTGGGGCTAAACGGTAAGGCGCTCTCGCAATAGGTGCGGATCCAGGTAAGATATCGATCCTAAACTCCACTTGTCTATCAAGGGATAGACTGGGTAGTTCCTCAAGAAAGACATCCGGGTAATCCGAAATAACGGGTATGTCTTCAATCTTTGGCCTAGGTTCATCGACGGTTACTTGCGCCAAATAAATGACACAACCTCTCTTCATACATCGGGAGGCCTTAAGCATAACAACTTTCTCTGGAAATCCGTAGTGTATATCTCCATATATGGTGAGCATTTCACCAGATGGGGTTTTGATCTCGATTAGTTTCTTATCACAGGCAATGCGAGCTTGGTTATGGGATAACCAATCATGCCTAAGACTATATCGAACCCCGCCAATTTCATTGGCAGAAGAGAGATAGGAATCAAATGATTCTTGATGGATATAAAGCATCCATCCAGAATGGATGAAGCGGTTTCAATGGTTCCGTCGGCAAGTTCTACCTCATACGTTATGTCACACCCCAACCGATGGCGGAGTCTTCGGGGTAGTGGCACTAGGCGACCAGATTGTCTCATGAGAATTCCATAACAATTATCTATCAACATCATTTAACATTTAACATCCCATACCATTAAACACAATATTTCAAAATAATCATTATAGAAACTTGTTTCCCCACAAAACTAAACGGGTTTGATTTCCCTAGATTTATTACATTTTGAAACTAAACAAAAGCAAACTAAACTAAGCACGCTACATCCAAGGCATCCAAGCTAAAATCCTCAACCTGTTACATACGTGAAAATACAAGTCAATACAATTAAGTAAAGGTGAGCATACAGGTTTTAGTAATACTAGCATAATAGAGAAAGCGTTCGCGAAATAGTCCAATTACATATCATGATACGCCAAAACATATCACACAGATAAACATAGACTTATTTCTCATGCTAACTACCGTGAGAAGGCTTGCGCATCCATCCTAACTAGACCCCGTCGGGTGTTAGCCACACTATAGTACCATACTAGCTAAGGAGGCAAGTTAACGAAAATAAGTCCTAGTCACATGTTTCTAGTATCACGTATTGAGCATATATAATCAGATTATTCGCGTGTGATAAACGATTTGATTTGTGAGGTGATTTTGATATAGGAACATATGTAACACCCAAATAGTGCATTAAAGTGAAAACGGGTCAAGTATACTCACAGTCGGTGCATTTAGGAGAGAGTAGACGACTGTCGAGAGGTGAAGAGGAGCGCCCAATCAGCCTGCATACGCGAACGGAAGTGCATCAGTCTCCGAAATGCAGAAACGGTTAAGTTTGGATTGAACAGTAGGCAAGTTCGGCCGAACTTGTATGTAAACATACAAGTTCGAGCGAACTTGTTAAATTTTGGTGATTTTGGTGTCAAGTTCAGGCGAACTTGCAAGTTTCTCAAGGAAGCTTGACAAGTTCGAGCGAACTTGTGGGTAACCTTAACAGGTGAGACAAGTTCGGCCGAACTTGTGAAGTTTCCTGAGAAACTTGACAAGTTCGAGCAAACTTGGGAGGCTTCTGAAGAAAATTTGAACATTCCCACTCAAGTTCGGCCGAACTTGACCCCTTGAGGGCAAGTTCGAGCGAACTTGACTACTTGTGTTGTCAAAATCAGTGTAATCTCGAGCGAACTTGATGTTTTCGGGTCCAAAATCTTGCGTTTTCGCGTCGTTTGCTGAGGGAATCGAGTGCCCATCCCCCCAATCCTTAAGCCACTGAGTAAAACTTAGGCTGGAGAGGTCTTTTGGAGCGAACTTAGCCATTTTACAAAAACTCAGGCTAATCCGGGCGAACTTGATGGTACGTACGGGTTAGTCCAGCTTGTGTAAAGTGACGATTTCGTCCTTGTGCTTCCGGATCTGAGATCTAGCTTCGACAACGCCTCGTTCCACTCAAAAGTGAACGAAACATACGTCATTCGTCCGAAAATGGTGTAAAAATCAAGGATTTAAAAGGTTTTGCTCAGATCTAGTATAGATCTGAGTGAAAATAGAAGTTTTTTATGGAAAAAGATGAAGATTTTCGTAAACAGAAGATATTTGATGAAAATGAAGACAATGCCTTGTGCAAAATCGTTATAAACTGTTGTAAAACGTTGTTGAACATCATTGTAGCGGAAATCAGGTTGATTCTTACTTAGAAACAGAGGGTTTGGGTTTCGGGAGCTCTGGGCGAACTTACAGCAAGTTCAAATGAGAGGATAGAGCTAGGTATTTATAGGTGAAGGCAAAAATGGAGAGCTGGTGGGTCAAGTTCGGTCGAACTTGCAAGAAATATAGCAAGCTCGGGCGAACTTGCTTGATTTTTAAGGGAGATTAGCCAAGTTCGACCGAACTTGTACATGTGTGCACAAGTTCGAGCGAACTTGTGGAAAGCAGAAGATTCTTGTGTCTCAGGCAAGTTCGGGCGAACTTGTGGTAGTCAAGTTCGGCCGAACTTGGCATGGTGACCAGGTTTCGTTTGCTGATTTCGCGTTCAGTGTTCGTTTGGCGATTCGGTTCGTATTAATTAGTTATATTAAGCGTTATAATTGATATAATAGTCTGAGTTGTTACAGTCTCCTCTACTTTAGGAAATTTCGTCCCGAAATTTAAGTAATGGCGGTAACAAAGAAGTGCGGGTACTTGGCCTTCATGTCACTTTCCAATTCCCAAGTGAACTCGGCGCCGCGTTTGCCTTCCCATCGGACCTTCACGATAGGGATGCGAGAGCGCCGCAATTTCTTGGTTTCTCGGTCCATGATCTCGACAGGCTTTTCCACGAAATGGAGAGTCTCGTTGATTTGCAGATCTTCGAGAGGTACATGGAGGTTTTCTTCGGCTAGGCATTTCTTGAGGTTAGACACGTGGAAAGTCGGATGTACGTTGTTGAGTTTCTCCGGTAATTCGAGTCGGTAAGCCACTTTCCAATTCTTTCCAGAATCTTAAAGGGACCAACGTATCGGGGCGCTAGCTTTCCCTTCTTCCCGAAGCGGACCACTCCCTTCCAAGGTGCAACCTTTAGGAGAACGTGATCTCCCACTTTGAACTGTAGGGCTTGCGGCGTTTATCGGCGTAACTCTTTTGACGACTCCAAGCTTTCAAGAGATTGTCTCTGATTTGGAGGATCTTGTCCGTCGTTTCTTGAATTAGCTCGGGACCAGTGATTTGTGCTTCTCCGATCTCGTGCCATGCAATAGGCGATCAACATTTCCTTCCATACAATGCCTCAAAAGGAACCATTTGAATACTAGTATGATAGTGTTATGGTACGAGAATTCGATTAAAGGTAAATGCGTATCCCAATTACCACCGAAATCTATGATGCACGCACGAAGCATGTCTTCGAGGGTGCGGATCGTGCGCTCAGTCTGACCGTCGGTTTGAGGGTGAAAAGCGGTACTGAGATTGAGAGTAGTACCGAGAGCGGATTGAAAAGTCTCCCAGAGACACGAAGTAAAGCGACCGTCTCGGTCAGAGATTATGTCACGAGGCGTCCCATGTCGACAAATGACTTCGTCGGTATAGATTCGGGCTAACCGTTCTACCTTAAAGTCTTCTCGTATAGCAATAAAGTTCGCGCATTTAGTAAGACGATCAACGATAACCCGAATGCTATCGTGACCAGAGGAAGTGCGGGGAAGTTTCGTAATAAAGTCCATAGCTATACTTTCCCACTTCCACATCGGGATTTCGGGTTGTTCGAGTAAACCAGAGGGCCTTTGATGCTCGGCTTTAACCTTCGAGCAGGTTAAGCACTTTGAGACGTACAAGGCGATATCCTTTTTCATGCCCGGGCACCAGTACTTAGGACGAAGGTCCTGGTACATCTTGTCGGCTCCGGGATGAATGGAGTATCGAGATTTATGAGCTTCGGTCATTAGCAATTCACGAAGATTGTCACGGGTAGGAATCCAAATACGATCGAGGTAATAATAGATACCGTTAGGTTTAAAAACGAGTTGAGTTTCGGCACCACATTTCATAAATAACATAAAACCATATAATTAACTGTGAGTTGTGATGCGATGAGATTAGGGATGCGATTTAATAAGCGATTAGATGCGATATGACATACATAATTGTAATTAATTAACATAAACTTTTCTTATAAGCGAATCTCTAGATTTACAAAGGATAGATACAATTGATAATAAAGAAAAGATAACAACGAAATTCTGAGTTGTTACACGTTATGTCTAGAGTTCTTACGGGTAAGTTTAATAGTTTGCTAAACTTATGGTCAACAAACGACTTATCAGCCCCCGAATCAAATAGAACTCTAGAAAAGGTATCGTTGATGAGGAAAGTACCTGTTATAACGTTGTTATCCTTGACAGCCTCTCGGGCGTTCATCTGAAAGGCTCGGGCATTGTTTTTCTTAGTTCCACAAGATTTTTCATTATCGTCCTTCGCACTCTTGGAGCTTTTTATGTGGCCTTTCTCACCACATTTATAGCAAGTCGCATCCTTGATATCCCAGCAGCCAGGGTCTTGTGTCCTACCTTTTTACAAATACCACAAGGTTTAGCTTGTGGATCAAACCGACACTGTCCACCGTTTCGTTTCTTGCAGATTTTACATTCAGGTCTATCCTCAGACCTACTCTGACCCTTATGGGATCCAGACTTCCCTTTATTCTTAAAATGCTGGGAGTTATCATCCTCCCTTTTCCTTTTTCCTTCCGATTCCTTTCGAGCCGACATTCTCCTCACATAGTCTTGAGTGAGGGACAAGGCTAGCTCAACAGCAGATTTATACGTGTTGGGCTGAACAGCCTTAACCAATCTTCTGATCTCCGGAGCCAATGCATTGATAAAGCGCGCAATGCGCTTCGGTTCTGGAGTGACTAGGTATGGCACCAGTCTGGAGTATGAGTCGAAGTCGGTAACAAACTTTCGACAGTCGAGGTCCTTCATTGTGAGAGCAAGGAAATCCATCTCAATCTTTTCCACCTCATGCGGTGGACAGTAAGTGTCCTTGACTAAGTCCACAAATTGGGACCATCCCAAGTTATACAGGTGGACCTTACATGATGATTGCATTAAGGCCTTCCACCAGATTAGGGCGCTACCCTTAAAGGACTGCGATACAAACTTCACAATATCTTTATCAGCGAAGCCGCTGATATCTACCACTGTCTCGATTTCATCAAGCCATCTTAGGGTCTCAATGACCCCTTTCTCTCCGTTGAACTCTCGTGGCTTGCACGAGACAAAGTACACATATGAGCAGCCGCTAGAGGGAGTGTTGGTTTTATCATGGATTTCTTTCTTTTTAGTCTCATTCCTCACACTTGAGGAATGTACGGATCCCTCTTTCTTTTCGGAGGTGGGAGGTTTTGAGACAACTTTTGATATAGTCTTAGAGTGAGTAGCACTCGACATGTTAAATTTTTCTAAGGCTTTTTCCATAGCCTTGCTTACGGCTGCCCCAATGCGAGCTTGAAACTCATCTTCATTCATGACTATATTTGTCCTATTCGGATCATCATCGTTATGATGGCTACTAGCACCGTCTGAATGAGCCATAACGCTTCGGTACTATACGGCGAAATAGGAATCTTATAGGTTAGCCATGGTATGATTAAACCATTTAGGCTTTAGCATTACAACGAATGCTTTTCATACAATTTAGGTCCATAGAGACCATGAAATATCCTTTGGAATTTATTGGCGGAGCGATAAAATCGAATTAAAATCAAGGCTCGCCAAAAGAGGTAACAAGGTTGCATAAGCAAATCTAAATTTGAAAATTTCATTAAAACGGTAGGGATTACATAATTGTAACATCCGTCAAAAAAACCGGATTTACCAAACCCGCTCCGTTTATTAACCGAACAATCAGTTAAAAATTTCGTTGCGTATTTAATGCCCAAATTATTTTTAAACGATACATAATTAATAAGTATATTGGAATATATAATTTATATTTGAAAAAGTATTTAAAATAAGGAAATAAAAATAAAAGGCTTCTGCCGGGTTTCGAACCCGGGTCAGCCAGGGATTTCAGCAAAGTCTTAACACACACACGCTCAACCACTGCGCCACTTGTATTCTTTAGTAATACATCCAGACAATTAATTCAAATAATGAAAACATAAATCAAATCCAGTCAACTAACGCGCCCAAATCCGTTGACGCCGGAAAATCCAACGATTTCGTCAAACGGCGTCGGTTATCAATGACTTAACGTAAACATTAACTACTACATCGGTTATAACCGATGTCCAGTCCGCGACACAAGTTATAACCGCCGGAAAATCATTAACCGACGAATCAAGACGGAAATCGGACTAAATTCGTCGATGTTCTACCCTATAAATACCCCCTCTAACCTCTGTTAGCTTTTTCGCTCACAATCACACTTTTTCCCGACGTAATTCCACTCGCCGGAAAACTTCTACAACTCGTCGGAAAACCGAACCTTTCACCTCTGTGCCTTACTAAACCTCCAGAGCTCATACCGAAGCCACCCACACTCACCTCAAGCTCGCTGAAGACCCTCTGCCGCAGGACACACGTCGCCGGAATAGCTTGCTGTCACCGGAGTTTCGCCGGCGAAACAGAGGAGCCACTATTCGGTATATCTTACACTTAATCTCTCGTTCTTTATATTTATCGCACATGTAATTAATCACAACACCCTAAAGAAACTTGATTAAATCGTCGAACCAGCCGGACACCGATTCTGGTTAAGTCCAACGAAGAAGACGAAGTATCAGTTGTATATATGTTTAATTAAAATCAAGATATATCTCGGGTTAGACACACAGTCCAGCGGTGGACTGTGTGCAAATAAAACACGCTTACGTCCCGAGTTTGATTCTTGTCCCACGCACACTCGCCTTAATAAAAAATGTTCCTTTTTTTAACTGAACCGGACCCACTGCTTATAGATGTTAAGTTTAATAAAAACCGGAATAATAACCAAGAAAGACACACAGTCCAGTGGTGGACTGTGTGAACGTTTAAATCACATGTCACGAGTTCGAGTCCAGACTACCGCACCGGTCCGGACAATTATCAAACTTTTTATATAAGGCAGAAATGAAATTATTTAATTTGTATATATGTATAATAAAAATCAGATTATTTAACAAGTTAGACACACAGTCCAGCGGTGGACTGTGTGTTAACTTAAACCACAGGTCCCGGGTTCGAGACCTGTGGAGAGCACCGAGCATGATAATTAAAATCGTTTTTAAATAAATGATTTTCGGATTAACTCAATTAGTATATAAATATAATTAAAAACAGAAATATTTCGGGTTAGACACGTAGCTCAGTTGGTAGAGCTGCGTGCACGCGAACGGGAGGTCTCGGGTTCGAGCCTCACCCGGCGCACACAAATACACAATAAAATCGGTCAACAGGTCAACGGTCAACAAAGTCAACAGTCAAAAATCAATAATTTTTTTTATTACTTTTATTTATTTATTTACATTAAAAATACTTAAAAATAACATTTTTAAGGTTAGAAAATAGCCTTAAACTCACAAAAATACATCCAACAATCCTACTAAAAATTGATTAATAAAATCCGTTTACTTACCGAACCATTATGCCATTATCTAGGTTAGTTTCACTCATGGTTAAAAACCAACTTCGTGCGCATTCAACATCATCAACCGAATGCACCCAATGTGAGTGAATCTTACAACTCCCCTTTTTAATTACACGTTTTGGGGTGTGTCATGTGTCACTAAAATTAACTCGTTTATTTAAACTTGTGCCATAACATATTGTGATCTAAACTTAGATTGTATATATTGTTTGTAGTTATGTATTCCATATTGTCAAGTTATATGCAATTCATTCATTAGGCCCATCAGTTCCTCGTGGGAGACGAGTTGAGCAACGCGTGCCTCAAAACAAATCCATTATTGTTCGTGTGTGTATTATTTAATATTAAATGATTGGTGAATAAGTTTACATCTATTTTTACTCATGAGTGGTTGTGCACTTTATTTTATAATCAATTCAATAAACTTGTTCAAATGTTTTTCATAGGATTCACTAGCCAACTTTTTGTTGATCCAAAAACCATTTTTACACATGAGACAGGTGAACAGGATGAAGCAAGGAAAACATAGGAAATGCCTTAGAAGAAAACAATGAAGTCTAGAATGATGTTTAGGACATGATGTAATTATGATTGTATATTTTCCATTAAATTGTAATAATGAATATGAAACGTTATAATAAATGTCATGAGCTTTGATGATAACCCAATCATGCCCCGATCACCTTTTCCGCAGCGGGTCGGGGTGTGACAATAATTGCCTCTAAAGAGTAAAAAGTAAGTCATGTATACTCGCGGTTTTCCAAGCTTTCCGATTAAACTGAGAGTTGAAGAGTCGTCGAGACAGAAACACCAAAGTTACCCTACATGGGTGAAACGAAAGTATGTGAGTATTCGGAGTTTGTGGCGTCACACCCCTATTTCCACGTGTAACCCGGTGGGCCCGGTTGGGGAATATCGTGACTTAGTTGATAACATCATAACCAAACAAACACAGCACATCGGAAGTCTTGGATTTAAATTACCATTACAAACCGAGTGTCCAAAGTTCAAAAACAAATTACAAGGCTTGTAATGAAAAGATCCACAGGCGGATCGAAATAAATATATACAAAGTAATTGTTCAACAGACTTTAAGCAACCTAGAGACTTGCAAAATCCTCTATCGTCACTATAGCGCAGCTCCCGATCTATTGCGTGTTGCCACCTGTAACTTGGTATTTTGAAAATACGTCAGTTTTCACTGGTAAATACTAATAACCGACTCATTTCGTAAACATTTATTTAAAATGATTGGTGCACTTGGCACATTTTATAAATAACTTGGGATAGTTCAAAATGACCTTGATTACAGTTTTACATGTTTGTCAATACATATGGGGTCCGGTGCAGAAACGAATAACTGATTAACCGACACGCCACTTTAAATAATCCACCAGTGGGATTCAATATTTTATTAGCATTAGCATCTGTCAGGTGTATGCCTACACCCCGCGCTTAAGGTTGTGGCCATTAGTAATTTAAATGAGCCAAGGATATCCCAGACATGGTCGTGTTAACCCCCAATGTTTAAGTTATCAAACAGTACAGAATAGAACGGGTTATGAAGACTTAGTAAATCACAATCCGATAACAGGATCTCATACCCGACCAAGCGGTATTATTATACCGTATCCCAACCCGTATAGTGAAAATAAGTTAAAAGTATTTACCTGAGCAAATTCTTCAAATAGATAAATAACTCAGCTGAATATTCAAAAAGTAAACTTAGATGGCAATCTACTGGGAGGGTCTTAGTCTGGAAATGATGGTGTTTATAACCAGTTAGAATGCTAACGGGTACTATCTACTTTGTAGACTCGAACCGGGTAGCTTAAAGATAATAACGGTACTAAACGCGAGATTAAGCGATGATCGGAATAGAATGTAGTTTAAACCCGACAAGTACTAAGACTTGTTTAATATGGGTAAACATATTACATTCTGGATTTTGATATAAAAATGATAAGGTTAAACCCGTTTCGGTTAAATTACGTAAACTAGTTACGTAGGCTGAACCGTACGCATATAAGCGAAACTGGGTAACCGGATGAGTCGTATACAAGTTCCATATGCCATTATATTTAAAACATGTTGTAATATCAGTAGGATATCAACATGTATGCCCGTCATGGTTTTAAAATCAAGTTACGCCTAAAAAGACGTTTTATTCATTTTATGACTTGTAAAAGAACTTATGAGCAAACTGAAGTTATTGTCATAATATTACTGTAAAAATAGTTTATTTATGAGGTTATATTAGTAGGATATCGAGTATGTGTGTGGTTTAGAGTTTAAGACCAAACTATGCCCCGTAAGGGCATTTTGGTCATTTCACACATAGCTAGAAAATTTACTTGGGAATTTGTGTTTAGTTAATGTTCTTACTGTAATTATATATATAAAATAAGTTTTGAAATCAGTAGGTATCAAGTCTTGTGTTTAGATATGGTTTTAAACCATACTATGCGCCTAGATGGCGATAAGGTCGCTAAATGACGATTTAATCGATGTTTAAGGAAAACTGTGTTATGATTAGGTTTATATGACCAAAATAAGTTATCTAACATATTATAACAGTAGGTAATATATAATCATTTTGTGTTTAAATCATTTTATGTGTTGGAAGGACATTTTAGTCAAAATTCGGCATATTATACGGAAGCTTACATAAACACTCGGATTACTAAGTAACCATGTCATATAACTCCAGAGGGTTATAGTACAATATATCATGGTCACAAGGAAACCTAATTTCAGTAGCTAAGGTTGCTAAATCGGGCCAGAACTGAAAGTCAAAGCAAAAGTCAACGGATGGTCCCTATGGTATGCACTATGTGACGTATTTAGTCCCCAACTTGCCAAAATACACGGATGGTCCATGGGTTGCACTTCGTAACGCATTTAGTCTGCGACTTACGGTTGAAACCGACCCTAAACATGGATTCGACGGCCGAACATGTTTAGACATGTTCTAACACTTATTACCAAGTTATTAAAGTGTTGAAAGGTATTTTATAACACCTACATAATCAGATATGAATTTATTTTAAAACTGACCCAGTTTGACTTTTTATTAATAACTTTGACCCGTCAATTGCCAAGCAAACGTGGTAATTAGGAGGTGCCCTTTTTAGGGATTAACACCTACCTAATTACGATCACGTAGCCATGTTCGTCTCGAACATTGGCTAGGACCATAATGGTCTTAGTCTAAAGTCAAAGCGTTTTTACGTCAACGCTTTGACTTTGGCTTAAAGCCTAATAAAACTTAAAAGAAAGGATTGGAACACTTACAAGTAACCAAGGATAACTAAGAAACTCAGGGGATTGCTCCTTGAAGATCAGGAGCCTTCCAAGTGAGTGATAGCGAGAAAGAAAACGAGAGGTGCAAGAAGTGAGGTTGATGAACACCTCTATTTATACTTGGAGATCCTGAACAAGATCAATCCAAGTGTTTAGAGAGTCCTAGAGATCACTCCATGTGTTACATGAGGTGTCCAAAACCGGAATTGAGGCCATGGTTTCGGAATTCAGGAGCTGAAGTGGGTTAGAAGGTGGCAAAGCATGCAGGTACTGCAACTGGCTGCTGTTTCTGCGAAAAGGCTTCTCCCGCGCGTCGCGCGGGACACCATGTCCCTGGCGCGTGGCGCCACAGGTGCCAATTTACAAAATTTCCATTTTGGCCCCTGAACTTCTCCAAACTCCCATATTTCCACATAAAAGCATGTTTTATTCAATATGGCCCTCTCGGGAGTATAACCGAACATCATTAAGCTCCGGGTTCGTTAATAGGTCACTCAGAGGCATAGTTTAAGCATGTTGACACGTTTAACCCCTCAACTTTAATATTCACCACTCAGAGGTTATAAAATAACATGTTGGCGATTTTAGTCCCTCTCGTCCAGCATACGGCATACAGAGATCATCGGGACACGTTTTTAAATTTTATAGGACGTAAAAACACAGGGTGTTACAGTGGGAAGTTCGGATTCGGGTTAAGTAATAAAAGTATTCGTATGCGGAAATATATCTTGTCTAAACACTCGTTTGGACACTAAGTTTTCATGGGTCCTAACGTGCCCATTAGAATCATAAACAAGGAATAAAGAACAAAGATAATATAGCCTAAGTTGACAACATCTAACCATAACCCGGTTAGTATCATGGATTCGGCTAAAAATTGTATATATTTTATATTATATATTAATAGTCCATCATATATTATCATAGAATTCATGTAAGTCAAGCATGGAGGTATGTATACCTCATTGTATGATTAACCAAAGCACAAAGTCATCAACTTAGCTGATGAGCCGTTGGTCATGAATGAAAAATAAAATACAACTAATCTACCTAGTTCATCAAGTAGCCAAGTAAGATCAACCCGGTGTTTTATACCCATCATGGAAAATGTTGGAGATGCAGCGGGGTTATGTTACTTTGAGTATTCGAAGATACTTGGATGAACATAAAAAAATAAACAAGTGAGGTAGTGGAACTAGTTTGGAAAGCCAAGGCTCCCACGGTTCTCACATAACACATGCATAAGCTTTTCAACATAGAAGGTTGAAGTTTGGATGGTTTCAATAACTTGGAATATGTATGAGCAGAATTTAAAAGAGTTTTTAAGCTTGTTTCTTGGTGGAAATCAAACACAACACAAAACCCACAACTATGAGCTTAGTTGGGAGCTTGATGGGTACAAGATTTCACCAAGTTTTAGTCAAGAAATGCAAGATACAAGAACATTAATGAAAGCAGAATTTTAACTCTACTTTGGACATCAAATATGGTGAGGTTCCACCTTAGTTTGCCATGGAAAACTTATGGAAACCTTCCTTGAGGTTATCCAAGTAGATTAGAAGAAGAAAGCATGAAGAAATAAGAAGAAAAGTGAGTGAAAACTCACTTAGAGCACTTGAACTTTCCGCCCATAAATGGAGAAGTTTTTGATGATTTTAGGTGTGTTTGAGAGTGAAATGAGGTTGTGGAAAGTGGAAATGTGTTAGAGAATGCTTGGATTTATAGAGGAGGATTATGGTTAAGTCATAATTGAGTTAGAAGGTGATTGGAGGAGAAGGAAGGTGGAAAAGTGGTTAAAAAGCATTAATCCGTAGCTGGTAACAGAACTGCATGGTCATGCAGATTAGGTGCATGGTCATGCATGCTGGCATGGTCATGCGGATCAGATGCATGGTCATGCGGATCACAGCTTTCATGGTCATGCAAGGTCAAGTGCATGGTCATGCGAATCACAGCTTACATGATCATGCAACGTCACGTGCATGGTCATGCGAATGTGCAGAATTTCAAGAAACTTTCCAAAATGTTAGTTTGACCCCCTAAAGTTTGATTATCCATCATTTTGTGCTAAAAACTCATTATTAAGCGTGTTTTTGGGTATTTCAAGTGTATTACATGAGTATAATTCACGTATAATTGCAATGTCAAGTGCATGGTCATGCGAATGTGCAGATATTCAAGAAACTTTCCAAAATGTATAGTTGAACCCTAAAGTTTGATTATCCATCATTTTGTGCTAAAAACTCATTATTAAGCGTGTTTTTGGGTATTTCAAGTGTATTACATGAGTATAATTCACGTATAATTGACAATTTCAAGTATCGGTTTTCGTGTATAAGCATGTATTCAAGATTGAACGTATATCTCAAGCGTGTAACATGTATATGTATAAAAATAGAATTTCATTATGTTCAAAGCCTCGGATTACAAGATTGTAAATGAATTACGAATGCGATACGATTACAAGTTTCTAAAAAATAGAAATAAAAATACAACTTTCTAAATAAGGAAAGTACAAAATGCGAAGCGTTACATCAGGTTTTAAAGTTTATTTATACAATAATTGTGTTAACTCTTTGTTTCCCCAAACTAGTTTTAGCAAGCCCTAACTATAATAAATCAAAATCGAGTAAGTATAAATTGTTGTTATGAAGAATTGTATTAGGGCTTGTGATTAACAAAATAAAAAGGACAGAATCATGTAAAAAGGTTTACCTCAACGCTCGGTTTGGGACGTTTTTGAGAGATGGCTGAAGTTACGGATTCCAGCGAGAAGAGAGAAAAGATTGCAGAGAAGATTTGGGTTCGAATTGAAGTGTGACGAGTTCGTATGGGGTCTGGGCACCTCTATATATACTTTTTGAGGGTCAGTTAACAGGTAGGAATCGTTATCAGATTTTACAGAGGTGTCTGGTTCACCGGTAAACATGATTCGCTGCTTATACGGGATGAAGTTGGAAGAATTGATAAGTTTAAGATGGAGATAAAGATTGGAACAAAAGATTCGGAACAAAGAGGTGTGGATAAGGGGCTCCGATTTGCCAAAAATGTCATCGGCAAAACCGCCGGAGAAACGAGGAAAACAAAGGTTCTTTTTTGTTTTTTTTTTGAAGATTTGAGGATTTGATGCAAATGGCCCTTGTGGTTCTAAGTTACTTTTAAAACTGATTTGAACTTGCTTCCTTTGTATCCAGGTTTATAAAATTGATGGTTTTAGTCCCTCTTATATGTTTAAACTTTTATATACAAAAAAAAGTTACATTATCTGTGATTGTTATTTGTATAGAATAACCGAAATGAATATTAGAAATAAATACGATACGAAACGCTTCATTGATAATTCGATAAGTACAAGAAAAAATGGATATAATGGAAACGCTGTGTTGTTACATTCTCCCCTACGTTAGCGAATTTCGTCATGAAATTAGTGTAGAAGAGGCTTCAGAGAAAAGAGATGTGGGTACTTGTCTTTCATTTGGTCTTCACGTTCCCAAGTGAAATATGGGCCACATTTAGATTCCCAACGAACTTTGACAATTGGTATTCGGCTACGTCTGATTTTCTTCACTTCACGGTCCATGATTTCAATAAATTTTTCAACGAAGTGCATCGTTTCATTAGGCGAGTATCATCAAGAGGAATAGGGAGACTTTTTTCTGTAGGCATTTTCTTAGGTTCGATACATGAAAGGTGGGATGAATGGTGTTAAGTTGATGAGGTAGATCAAGTTTGTAGGCAACCTTTCCAATCCTTTCGATGATTTTATAAGGACCCACGTAGCATGGTACAAGTTTACCCTTCTTCCCAGAATTTTATAATCCCTCACCAAGGTGATGGAAAGTGTGAATCTGTGCCTTAATGGGTGTTATTATACATGTTTTCGTGTGTTTTAAGTGGTTACAAACCTAGAATGTGATAACTACAAGTTTTACAAGTTAATTGTCTACACCAGTAAAGTTAAAGGACTTAGTGATGAAATGGAACAAGCAAGGATGATAAATTAAGAGATATCACATCAATTCGGGAGTCGTTTGGTTCGAGAGATGGCTTGATTATACGAGAAATATGAAAATAATGAAGTCCAGGGGCCTCTGGGTCATTTGCTGAAAGTTGAAATAAGAAAGAAAAAGAGCTTGAGATTTCCGCTGTAGCTTAAGGTTTTCAGACGTAGCTTGCGACCATGTCTAGCAGATCACCAAGTCAACAGCAGGCCACCACCGTAGGTTACGATGGAGGGTCGTAGGTTACGGTAGGTGCAGATCGAAGAAATAGAATGTTTGAACCGTAGCTTACGGTCCACAGACCGTAACTTACAGTTGGTTTTCCGGAAAATTCACGTAGGACTTGTGTTTTGACATATAAAAACAATTTTAGAACCCTAATCGGGGAGGCACTTGTTAGGACGAATTTGGGGGTCACAAGGCATAAAGTTTGAAGCTTTTCACCTCCGATCATCATAATCCTTACCGAATTAACATTGTCGATCATGAATTCATCCGTTTCTCGAGTGTTTGATGATCACGTGACTGAGATGAGCGGCTAACTTTCTAGTGGTTTCCTATGGATGGAGGATTCTTGTAACTGAACTGTTTTTATGTGTTAAACTTATTCGTGAACTCAGTAATCTAAGCATTCGATGCTCGTTACCATCTGATTTGATTGAATGATTGTAAAATTGATTTTATTTAAACTTTATTTTCGATTCATCCAGTTCCCGGGAGTTCTAGTAATTGGGATAGATTTGATAAGGGTTGGGGTTGGTGATTTCAGTTGATTGCTTATATGATAACCTTCCGTTGTTTTACAATCGAAGTAAGTAGTCTTTAGGTAATCACAACCAATTAAATGGATTGAACAATCATGTATATGTGATTGTTTGAGATTAAATACATCATTGACGTTTGCTTTGAATCTAAAATCCGGAGGAACCATTGTTTCTCCAACTGTTTACAACTTCGTTTTAAGTAATTCGTTAGTTAAATCAAACTCTCAAACAACCAAGTTCATATTTTTGCAAGTAGTTAATCGGTACTTAGTTCATAACACTTTCTACTAGACTCCTCTGGAATCGATACCCTGCTTACCCTAGCTACCTAAGTTAATTAGGTTTTTGCATGACCTGTTCGACAGTCATCACAAGGAGATATCTTAAAAAGTACGAGATCACTGACTTGAAATTCCAAGTGTTTACGTCGTCTATCAGCATAGCTCTTTTGACGACTCATAGCGACTCGAAGCTTATCATGGATTAGCAATATTTTGTCAATGGTTTCTTGGATCAGTTCGGGATCAGTGATTTGAGCTTCACCAATCTCATTCCAACAGATAGGAGAACTACATTTATGGCCTAGAGTGCTTGGAATGGAGCTATGTCAATACTCACATATAGCTATTGTTGTAGGAGAATTCAATCAATGGAAGATGTGAATCCCAATTGCCACCTAAGTCGATGACACACGCTCTTAGCATGTCTTCAATGGTTTAATAGTTTTTTCAGTTTGACCATCGATTTGAGGATATTAGGCAATGCTAAGGTTTCCTGTCTTGTGATTCATAGTTGAGTTTATTAACTAGATCGATACCTTTTTACACTTCTTTACATTGTAACTAACTCTTGTTATGTTTGCTATATGTATAATTTGTTTTCATCATAGATCATCAAGTACTCTAAAAGCTCCAATAGTAACAAAATATTCTAAATAATTACATATGATAACAAGTTAGAAAACTAGGGCAAACCATAAAATCTTGATAGTACTAAATACTACATATGGTAATGTACATTTAATATAGTACATGCTCATGGGGCCTCTAAAACAAGCCCTTGCTTATATATACATACATACATATTTGTAAACTCTAAACTAAACCTGATCTTCTTGTTTCAAAAGAGGGGCTCTCTCTTCCAACAAATCTGTTTTGCCCATACTACTTTCATCCTCTCTAATTTGACCCCACATCATTGTGTAATATCCAATTCCAGTTATGACTGCTGCCGTCAAGCTGCATTCACATAGTGAAAATATGTAATCAGTAAAGAAGAGGTCAAGATGTAACATTTATTAATATAACTAGTATTACGTTCATGCATACCTTCCATAATGAAATGTTTCAGCAAAGCAAAAACAACCAAACATGCCAGCAATTGGAACACCAAGAGGCTTAAACATAGTAACATAGAACTGGCTTTTTCTTCGTGTGCACCATATATGTACATTGCTTTTTATTAAACTTCCGAATATCGCCTATTTGAAACATAAAACACGTAACCAGATCTTAATATTGTATCTTGAAACACTGACCGTATAACACGATACAATAATTAAGGTTGCTAATTACCGTTAAGACGATGACAAGGAGTCCCATGTCGAATTGCAACCTCCAAGCATTTGGGTCTCTTTCTACTATCAAAGCAAGCAAACCAGATTGAAATGTGCCAAATAAACTATAGCTCGTAAGCCATCATCATTACGTCTGGACATTTTTCAAGAGTTCCCACCTGCCAAAAATAAATAAAATACATGTACATATGTTAAAATTTGGATGACAATATATACACACACGCGCGCGATTACTTTCTTCGTTGTTGTTAGTAACTTATTTATATGTCATCGCGCACGCGCACTACTAGAAATTAACCCTGTAGGGACGAAATGTCGTCTCTAAGGTCTTTTTCACATATAGAGACGACATGTCGTCGCTGTAACATTTGTCTCTATAGCCCCATCCCGTCCCTATAGGTCACAAAAGTCGTCTCTACAAGTTCGTTGCTATAGATGAGCTTGTAGAGATGACATGTTGTCTCTACAAGTCTGCGTAAAAAAAGAATAAATAAGTGTCGTCTTTATAGGGGTTTTTTCTTGGGGGCACGCCCAGCAAAACGTACCTGTATAATGTTCCATATCGAGTAAGACAAGGACGCGGCTGCGAAAAGACCACAACCAAGAAGCCAGTTTTCATTTCTTGATAAGAAAACAAAGAATCGAGGAGTAGCAAGTTGAAGATGAGTTGAAGGGTCCTTCACCACGGACCCCTATAGAGCAACATCGTTACAGCCCCCATGATTGATATCAACGTACCCACCAGTTTTGTTCGACTGCTTGAACTTCTTAAATCAACCCTTGTCTTTCTGTAAACAATTAATAGTGTGTATATAAATTAACAAGAAAAAATTATATGTAACTATTAATTAATTTAACTGATCTTTTGGAGTTGTGTTGAGGGTCTAGACTAGTTTTATGATTATGTCACAAAGCCATGCCACATATCTTTATATATTTTGATATTTTAAGAAATTTTTATGGTATAGATATTTTATTTATACGATGATTAGTAACCGTATGTATAAGTTAATCAGCTGAAAAGACGTCATTTTCTTTCTTTTAATATGTTTTGATTCATGACCACAGGAGAGACCAAACAAATCTGACGTAAGTTTTGTCTTTCCATGGTGCTTTAGGAGCCACCAGTTATGAATCTAATTTCGTGGTGTTCTTTTATTCATTTTAAAATCGAGTTACTTAATTAATAAATAAAGTTTGACGTATCACCATCATTTTAATTTAACAATTTCACTTATATTGTTCAAATACAAATGAAGAATGAAATGGTCATCTCAAAACACTAGTTTTTTAAAGGAATAAGCAGATCAAGAGCTAAGCCATTTAATTTTTTCTATAATGATACCTATATTTTTTTCAACTTCACACACAATATATATAGGTTATATAATAAATAAATGATCAAACAAATTAATTAGTTCATATATTCTTTTTTTAACGTAAACGTACAAATAATAAAAAACCAAAGTAACTTGTTCACATTTTCTTTTACTTATGTAATGTTTGTCTACATATAACAGACAATCAAATTAAATTATTATTTTTCTGCCGTTTACCTACCATATATATATATATAAAGGAACAAGAAGCAAACTAATTTGTTAAACATTCAGGATAAAAGAAAGAGAAACAATAATCGTTACATTATACTACTTATTTTGTTTTTAACTTTTTAATATATTGGAAAAATGAATAGCTTATTAGATTTGTTCTGTGTGTTCTTGCAACACAGTATTCTAAATTAACAATTCCTTATTTTCGTAATTACTATAATAATTATAAAAATCCTTTATCTTTACATTTTTTTGTGTTTAAATAAATAATTATGTCAGCTAACTAAATAAAAATATATGCTATAAAAACTTGATAATTGATGTGATAATAAAGATATGAGTATTCATGTGATTACTAATCTCTTTTGTTTAGATTATATATAACTGAGTGTAAAAATAAAAAGATCGAGATCGATGCCCCAATATTATAAGATTCATTTATACGCAGTTCATGAACATGAAACATTAAGAAATAATAATGGTTTAAAATGAAAAAAAATATGCAATTATTAACCAAGAACTTTGTGTTCATAAAACCAATAATGCTTATGGGCGCCACATCAAACTTAATATATGGTGTATTAAATAATTTGTCTGATCATAGTTCATGACTTTTATTACTTTCTATAAAGTTCTCGTTCTAAAAGTGTGGTTTTGATACCAAATCAAATCTATTTTCATTCTTAGATTAAAACAAAGTAATATATATAAAATTTAAACCAACCTACAAAGAACGGCAAGAATAAACGAAATGGATGGAATCAAACAGGTCATTCCAATAGCAACGATTGGAGAACTATAAGTCAATCCAACAAACGCTAGATTTTGTGCCATCGTCACCCTACAACAATAACCAACATACATTACTTAACATGTGTACATAATTGTCTATCAAACCGGTAAATAAATTTGATTATACTTCCACTACATATATCTCATGTTATCTAGCAAATTATTCTTTATTTATAACTTTTTAGTGTTATCATAGGTAATTAGTATATGGAAAGCAATATAAGAACCTTGGCCATTCTTAACTTTAATTATTTACAATAATAATCACCATCTTCCACGTATCAATTACTATATTATTCAATGTTAATAACTTCATGGTATATATGAGAAAGAGAGATGGATAGAGAATACAAACCCAAAGAATCCAAGAAGAAGAAACTGTAGCATAAGTTCGTCTCTCCTACAAGACAATCAATATATAAAGCAACCATTAGTATATATTATTCTTAGTTCATGCATGCATTCATTCATGTTATGTATATAGAGATGATCTAGCTAGCTAGATGTATTTGCAATCGATGATCGTACATGTTCGATTGGTTTTTCCTAATCAAAATACATCTAGTTAAATATATCTTATATAAGTTAATTAATTAAGAGAATTAAGTTAGTTAAGAGGCTAACTTGTTTCTATTGATGATGAATGTGTTATAAGGTAGAAGAAAGATGGAAGCAAGTGCATTGGTGTAGACGACGAACACGAAGGGACTTAGCCCTTTGACAAGACGGTGCTAGCCAAGATGGTTAAACCGATGGTGCAAAACTCCATTAATGCCATTAACATGCATGGCACTACTTCACCAAGCACCATAACTAGCTTCTTCTCCATTGATATCTTCCTTCTCTCTCCCTCTCTCTACCTATCTAGTTTCTCTCTCTAGGTTATGGATAGATAGTCAAGATTTTTGTTGTAGACAAATTAACTTTAAAGGGGTGAAGAGAGATAGAGTAACCCTTGAGGAAATGGTGAAGGTACTCTTGGGGTTTTGCAGCAACTCGAGTGACCCAATCACATAGAGGGAAGGCAATCTACCTATTTCGATTATTAATTTTATTTTCTTCTTTATTCTTACTATTACAGGTCCCACGATGATTATACAATTAATATATATATATATATATATATGATTGATTGATTATGCATGTAGTTTAACGATCAGTTATATTTATTTTATCTTGGTTTCTATATATTAATTTAGTTGACGTAAATTTTGCAAATGATCGAGTTGAGATAAAGTATGAAAACTGATTTTGTTGAAATTTAAGAATTTGATTATTTAAATAGTAACCCTTTAGTTAAAATGATATTTTCATTTAAACTATGATGTTTTCAATACGGACTATTTATTTTCTATAAATAATTAGAATGCTTTTTTTCTTGGTTATATGAAATTTATATTTATACCATCTTTCTCTTCTTTTTTTTTTCTTTTTTAACGGCACATGATTTTTTTTTCTTTTCTTAACGGCACATGATTTTTTTTCTTTTAACCTGTTCTATCTAGGGTTGTTCATGAGCCCGAGCCGAGCTAGGTCAAGCTCGGGCTCGGCTCGATCATAAACCGAGCTGACTTGGCTCAGCTCGGATTCGAAACCCAGCTGAAAATCAAAGCTCGGGCTCGGCTTGGTTTTAAACCGAGCTAGCTCGGCCCGGCTTGGTTTTGCTCGATTTTAAAATAAAAATTAATATATAGCTCTAAAAATTAAGTACTTTAAAATATTATTCAATACTTTAAAATAACATATCCAAAACAAGTTCAACCTAATACGTCACAAGCCAAAATCAAGTTAAACAACACAAAATAAGTTTTAAACTTCGACGAAATACATTATTAGTTCATTAGCATGGTAATAAACATTTCATAAGTCATAGATATCAAATTACAAACCTAAATACATGTAAATAATAATTAGTTTTTTTGTAATGTATTATAATGTATAGAAAAATAAATATATTATAAGTAAAATAATGACTACGAGCGACTAACAAACGAGCCAAACCGAGCTAATCTGGCTTGTTCGAGCCGAGCCGAGCTAGACTCACTTTCTTACCGAGCTAAGCTGGCTCGGCTCACTTTCAAACCGAGCTATATCGAGCGAGCTTTTTCCAAGCTAAATCCGAGCGATCTTCGAGCGAGCTCCGAGCTTTTTGAACAGCCCTAGTTCCATCTATAAGATATTTTGTTGGCACAACTTTCTTGGTATATATACAAGTGTAGGGATACCATGAATCATGCTAGGTTGTTTCATTATGGCTAAAACTCGAAGTATAACATCATTAGAAAATATTAAACTATAATTTAAGTAGATATCCGAGTCTTTAAAATAAAATTCAGTTTTACGAATGATATGAAAATGATTATTTACTAATTGTAACTTTAGTAGAACTATAAGTATAAGTAAATAGGAATCAGAACGGTAGCAAAATTTGTAATATACTAAACTTCAGTTGCAAAAAAATAAATATTAGTCCCAAATTTGTGAAATATAAAATAAAACGAATATTTTCAGTGGCAAATAGTTGCAAAAATGAAAAAATGTAAAATAATCCTTGGCCGCAATCATAGGATTACCCAAGAATGGTGGTGTTATTATTTTTACAGTACAAGAAAGTTGGGAATTAGCGGTGACAACATAACTGTGGCCGTTAATACTACTGATCTAGTGTGCTCTTCCAAGCAACAAATCTGACCAATGATTAAGGCTGGATCCGAGGGCGTAGGCCTGTTTGTCGCCGCTAATACCCTAGAAAGTATAAGGTGGCAATATCTCCCTCTTCTCTCCAAAAATTCCCTCCCGTTCTCTTTTCTAACAAAATTCCCTCTTCCACTATTAGCGGGGACGTCTTTAGCAGCGATAAATGAACGGGGTATTGACGACGACCCATTAATCGCGATTTGGGGGGTCAACCGAACTCCTTGTAGTGTTAACTAAACTAGGATCTCCCTACCAACGCCGCCACTTGCTTCTTCGCTAATTAAATTATTACCAACACTCTCCAACATCACCCTTCACTATTTTCATTAACTGTCTACTACAACATCACCTTATTACAAATTTTTAAAAATAAGAACGATATGTATTGTTAGATGCTTAGTAAGTAACTAAATCTATAAATTTATAGATACTTATAACTAAATCTATAAATCATGTATTTTACTCTGAAAGATAAAATTTTTAAGGGATGAAGATTAACTTCAAAATTACTTAACCCACTTGGAAATGACTGTATAAAAAATTAAAAGGAGTAAGAAATAGAATTAATTATATATCGAGAAAGAATAAGGTCCAATATTTCCAGTAGGTAATGATGTCGATATGCTTTTATGGATGGAGTTGGTGGTTCCTATTAAAAGTGACCCCACCAAAATCAAAATGCGTCATTGGGAATAATTTAAAAACTTGCCCCTGGATTTATAATTTAAACACCTACGTTTTCTTAATATTAAAATGTGCACTATCACTCCCTTTAATTAATCCATAGATATATCAAATCAAAATACCACGTTGCCTGTTTACAAAGATGACAAAACAATAACTAAGTCTATTTTTTAATCCCAAAGGAAAACATCATAACCCTGTATTTTTTTATACAATTCATAAATTTGATATAACGCTACTTGTGTATAGAAAAAGTGAATATCCTCTCTATATCAAGACGGCTAAATTGTTTTCTATGAGTCATTTATAGTGTTTTTTTCTGCCTTTTTTCTTTATTTAAGGTTATAAATATAAGAGTGTTCACAATCGAACCTTAAATATGACTGCATCCTCTATATTTTTTTTGGTAATTGTGAATGAATTAGAGATAAAATGTTTTGTTTTTTATTGAATTCGAATTCGATTAAAAACTGAGCAGTTGGATTTGAATAAAACTTCAACTCGAATTCGGATTAATGCGAATAAATTCATTTAAAATATGTAAAATATTAACTACTAAAATCATTACTTTAAATCAAATATAGATTTAAATTAGCCACAAATCAAAATATCACATTAAAATGTTCGAAACTGGTGCGACGATGTGTGATAGTGACTAGTGCAGCAATGGGGATGGTGGCTGGTGCACTGATGGGGATGCGGAATGATGGTTGATGTGGTGATGGGGGATGGGGGATGGGGAATGGTGGCTGGGCAGCGGTGCAATGGCCGATGGGTGATGTTGGCATCGTTATCTTAGTATGTTAAGTTATGATGGTGATTGATGCAAGTAAGTTAGGTAAGAATTGATATATTAAAGATAAGTTTAAGTTATGGGCAATTTGAGCTTCATCATGCAATGATAGTGTTGTGAATGGATAATCCACAGCTAAACAACAATTCAAACACAAATGGAATCCAGTAGATTTATATTGATATGTGGTTAATTACATATAAGAAAGCGAATGTAGTACAAGACAGTGAAAGGAAAGGGGGTGAGAAACAGAGAAACTACAGAGTATAGTTGGGAAGAAGAAACCAATTCTTAACAATAATCATTCATGCCCTAGCTCTCAATCTCTTCGGCTTATATCTTTCATCCACATTTCCACAGACTTGTTCTCTTAGTGGGCTTATGGAATGGGCTGCTAAATTGGGCCCATGGTGGTTTAGTCGGTGGTTCATAACAGATAGTCAAGTTTATTTTGGTTTATATCAAATTCAAATTGAGTTTATATTTTGAATCTATGATTTTGAGTTTTGAAAGTTCACAGACAAAGTAGATTCAATTAGGATGTTGGATGTGGTCCATCATGGTTTACCAAGTCTGGAATTTTCAAGTAAAAAGGAAACAAAAAAAGAGAACTTTTCATATGGATTTAAGTACGGTAAACGAGTCAAACCACTTGTAAACTACTCAAGATCGTCTGTTTTGTTAAAAACTCGAATTAAACAAACTTAAACGAGCTTGAGCCCGAGCTCTAGTTTTTTTAGGCTCATTAAATAAATGAGCTAGAGATTAAGCTTCACATATCGAGCTCAAACTTTCATCTATTTAACTTTTATTTAACTAGTATTTCATGACCCGCATATTGCGGCGGATCCGTTACAACAAATACAAAGTATTCACAACTCGTACGTTGCAGTGGATCCACCAAAAATAAATACAAACCTCACGCGTTAATTCAAAAGTTTATTTAAAAAAAGAATCATTATAGCAGAGACGTTGGCGGTATCCGAAATCTTATGTAAAAAGGTGAATTGTGTTGTGGCGGTACCGTTAAATAGAACAAAATACCATTAAACTAAACGAAAAACCGTGGTGTGTTTACTCTCAACTCAATCGGGTTTAAATTTATACAAAAAGTAAATATAATAATGATGATGATCATAATAATAAATATAACAATAATAATAATGATAGTTTAATAAAATTAGAAAGTATAGGGGTTATTTGGTACTTATACTAATATTCTAAAGGCAATTTTTTTACTTTTAAAACAGTATAAGGGAAAAAACATATATTTTTATATGTAATAGAAGCTTGTACACATAACTTTAAGGCTTGTATATAGATTAAATAAATAAATAAAAAATAGTGGATGCCACATGGCATCCACCCATTACTTTACAAAGATCACCAACCAATCAAAACACTTAAAAAAGGAATAGTGAAACCTCCTCACAAAGGATTTGATAAATTATAGATAGGGAAATATATATATATATATATATATATATATAGGATGAGGATCATGAGTAAACAACATCCTGGTTGTGAACTGTATGAACTCATATTGGCCCTTGATTTTTATGATCTTCAGATTTATATGAGTGGCATGATGGTAATTATGTGGTTAATTTTTTCCATTTAATTAAATACAAAAGAGTATATGTGTAATTTTCATCTTAAATTGATTATATAAATGATCTTCTCTCTCACACACCCTTACATAAATCATCTTCTCTCTCACAAATCAAAACCCTAACCCAAAAAACTCTAGCCGACACCCCTGCTCTCTCCCTCGTTCTCTTCTCCGGCTCCAGCAACCGGAGCAACGCCGGCCACCTTCATCACCCCGTGATCCGACCGCACCCCCAAACACCCAAACCACCACCGATTGACTCATACCTCCGACTGATAACCATCTCCTGCTCCATCTCCGATATCAAAACCCTACCCCAAAAACTCCAGCCGACACCCCTGCTCTCTCCCTCGTTCTCTTCTCGGCTCCGGCAATCGGAGCAACGCCGGCCACCTTCGTCACCCCGATATCGGGTCGCATCCCCACACACCCAAACCACCACCGATTGATTCATACCTCCGATCGATAAGCATCTCCTGCTCCATCTCCGATTGACCGTCGTCGACCGACCGCCCGATGTTTTGATTTTTTTACGATGTTTATCGCCAGATCTGATGTTCAATTTTTTGATGTTGCTCTATTTTTTTCATGTGATGTACACATGTGTGTTCTGATTTTGATCTGTTTAAAGCGATGTACACATGTGTATTCTGATTTGGCCCTATTTTTAAGGCGATGTACACATGTGTATATCGTTTGTTTTTGTGATATCTTTGAATATTTTTTGTATTGAATGTTGATGTACACTTGTGAACTACTGTACACAGATATGTACGATGCTGAGTACACATGCGTACTGTTCTATTTATATCCAAGTACACATGTGTATACCATTGAAATATGAAGGTTACGTGGATTTTAAAAATCAAAATTTGAATTCTGGTGATGAAATCTGAAAAAATAAAATTGAAATAAAAGATATTGTGGATGATGAATATAAAATAGGAAATATATTGTGGATAATGAATTTAAAATAGGAAAAATGTAACTTAATTCAATTATTAAAATAATGATTTAAATCTACTTTTTTATATAATTACAATCCTACCCTTAACAACTAAAAAGAAAATTAAGGGTACAGATCAGTTCACACAGTTCACTCTTGGGATGTTATAATCCGCCAAATTATAAACCCGCATGTTATACAAACTCGGAAGGATCCCAAACATGGAAATATCACAAACTTGGAAGCATTTAGAACATGCGGGTTTATGTTTTTGTAACATGCGGGCTTATAATATATAACATGCGGAACTCAAATCGCGTACGCATCGTACGTTAAGGCCAATATACACTACATTATATATATATATATATATATATATATATATATATATATATGGGTTAATGCGCCACTCTTATTGCGAGAACCACAACAACCAATGTGAACACAACAAAATAAACCCACCCTACCACCACCAAAAACCTAAACACCCAAACCCCCCACCACCACCACTACCCCCCACCTAAGCTAAATGCTAAAAATAAATCATAAAGCTAAACCTCACAACTAAATGCTAAAAATGTTTTTTTAATAAATATCGCTAAATTTCGTTACTAAAAAAACTACGACATATGCACATGTGCATGCGAGTACGGTTTTTTAATTTTTTGTAATGAAATTTAGCGATTTTTAGTAAAAAAATTGGGGTTTTTTTTTATTTCTTTTAGGTATGTTTGGTTGTGTTCACACTGTTTCTCACGGTTTTCGCAATAAAGTGTAGTTCCTAACAAATTCTTATCCTATATTTATATATATATGTTAGGGCGGGAGTTGGCTACAAAGTCCATTTTTCCTACAAAGTGTAAAAAGTCATAAAACACACTCAAAACTCACAAATAACAAAATGACGATTACGAAAACGCCATATTTGTGGGATTTGTATGAAAAGGCTTTGATTAGCGAATGACTAACATTAGTGTGTTTTATGTTGATTATCATACTGTGTTTTATATTCATAGTTCTACGATGGTATGTTTGAAGTTTATGAACTGTTAGGGTTTGGATATTGTGTTTGAGTGATCTTCAATCTGTTATTTGTGGTTTTGAGTGTGTTTTATGGCTGAAATTGTTGTGTTTTATGACTTTGTACACTTTGTAGGAAAAATGGACTTTGTAGCCGAACCCCACCCATGTATATTAATAACTATTATTATATTAAAGTTTTGATTAAAAAACTAATTAAGATAATTTACACTGTATTTTATATAAAAAGTACAATTATAAATATTGGTGTAAATAGCCATAAGATATATCAAGAAACTAATTAAATAGTAATACAAACTCGGCTCAACTTGTATTTTTTTAACGAAAAATTTGGATCACTGATGTATCACTGGAGTATCATCGTGTCACCAGCGAAACTATCAGATCATATCCATCTCCACTAGGCATAATGCATATACACCAATTAGGAGGAAACCCAATAATTATAGGAACCCCCCCCCCCCCTTGTGCGAATCGAACCTAGGATCTATTGGTACCAAAGACTTATCTCACCCTCAAAATGTCACTAGGCTCAACTTGTATCGTTTACGCCTTTTAGTTTCAATAATTTTTTAGTCTTAATTTTGATAACGTTATTTATGTTTATATATGTTTTGACATTATTCATAATGTTATTTTTTTAAACCGACCATTTGTTTTAAACGTCATACTACATATTGAAAAGCAATGTTTGGGTGGTTCTGTGTTCGGAGGAAGTGGTGCTAACGCTGAAGAGTCTTGAAAGTATAATTCCTTTGGGGTGTGAGCGGCCGAAGGACGGTTAACAATGGAAGGCGTGGCGGAATTTATAGAATTTGAGATCTTGTGATTGAGTTAAAACTCCAAGAGATCAAGAAGAAAAAAAATGGTCTTCTTATTTGAATCCGGGTTAACTCTCAACTAAAAGAACCAGCATATCGACATATTTGAATCCAAGTTAAACTATAACACATATTTGTTCAGTATTTCAATTAACGGTATAGTTTTTAAAATAAAAGTGAGGTATCATGACATATTTATTCTACTACGTAAATTAACAATTACATACAAAGATATATTTACATGTTAATGTTATTTAGACTATATTACTAAATTATTCTAATTCATATTTTTCTAGCAACATATGAATCATCATCAATTTATAATTAGCAATTATGAATGGCATCACTTGAATATGTATGTATTTAGTTTTGAGTTTTATAATAATTAAGTTATTGTATTGGAAATCTCTAACTAAAACATAAATCTTATTAATAACCACGTTCTTAATTACTTTAGTTACTTTACTTTCCAAAAAGGTTGGTTCTCCGCCGCAACACGCAGGTAGAAACAAGCTAGTTAATTACTATTACTAAATATAATAATTATGGTAGCTCTTGTCTACAGCGTAGTAAATGGACTAGAATGTGACGTCAATTACCATTATGCCACTAAGACTTAATTATTATACATCCTAAAAAAATCATGAGGGGAACAGTGTCAGGCAACTAACATCCTACAAAAACCATGAGGGGGAATAGTGTCAGGCAGTTGCCTGACACCCCTTTATTGGTCGTTTCTTTTTGTATTTAATTTTTAAATCTTCAGCTTCGTTATTACACGGGTTTAGCCCCTCTGTTTTTAAAAAAAGTTTTCTTTTTATTGGTTAACTTTATTTATATGCGTGTTTCGTCCCTCTGCTTCAACTTTGGTAGTGTACATGTTTAGTTCCTCTACTTATTCTTTTAAGTAATTGACTGTCGCTTTTTATATTCTACTTCTAAACTTTCAACTTTGCTAATATACGCGTTTAGCCCCTAAGTTTTTTTATGGGTTAACTTTGTTTATATGCGTGTTTAGTCCATCTGCTTTGACTTCTGATATTGTACATGTTTAGTCCATCTACTTTTATTCCTTTTAGTATTTCATATTTTAGCTTTTCCCCTTTGCTACCATAGCCAATCAACTTGGGGGATAGTAACCGTTAGCTACTGATGGACAAATACTACTACTCTTGGACTTTAATAAAGTTACTTTATAATTCCTTAAACTTTATTAAAACAAAAATTATTTGATACACATATTTTTATTTGTCTAATTTTTATTGAGATCGTATTATGAATAGTATGTATAAGTAACTAAAACACATGTGTGCATATTATAAAACTGAGAAATATTCTACTTACCGCCCCGCAACGTGGGCGGGCCTGAACTAGTTAATTTATATTTTAGATATCAAATTCAATCATGCTAGTTCTAAATTTAGAGATAGTTACAATTCATAATATTTCGAAGGGTGGGGGTCTGCCTTTTTAGTAACTGATGATCAAGACATCTCAAATTTGTTTTTTCTTTTTTTTTAGAATGGCAAACTTAAACACTTATTAAACTACACCAATATTCACCATGGAACTAGAACCCATACCACTTAAAGACGACATGTTACTACGCTCGTTGATACCATTAGGCATTTGTCAATAGAACATACAAATTTTATTATACTATTTTTCAGAAAAGGGTTAAAACTTAAAAGACAGATAATGCAATCAAATTATAGGCAGATGATGAAGCCAACGTTAAGATGGTATGACACATCACAATTCACACATCCAACTCAGGTCAAGTAGCATTAGAATGCCACCTAGGATCCAGCCTGATGATTGGCCAGGGAGATGTTATGGAGCGATTGAACTTAAACCAAGCGTTTTAACTATAGGACCAGTGTAGAAAGTGACTATGATAGCCCCTAACTGAAACCAATGATTTTGACCCACTTGTCCATAATCTATCCAAGTGGGAAACAGATTATGTTTGGACTAAATTCATCTTCTTTTGGTTATTAACTGGTTATTAAAACCGTCGTCGCGTTGCAACGATTTTGTTGTTATTTAGTCTGTGTTTACATGTGTTTTAAAATCACTACGAGTGCATTGCACAGGGAACCGCTGACAAGAATAAAAAGAAAATGTAGACAAAAACACTAAAAAATAACCGAAAGAAAATCAACAAAAAAAGTTGTATTGTAATGATGTTGTTCGGATGAAACTCATGGTCAGAGATACCGGTATCGAATTTTCCAAACCGAAAAATCCTAAGTACCAATTCGGTAACGACTTTTGGTCTTTCCGATACTGGTTCGCTACCGGTTTTTACCTTCATATACCGGTATCGTAACCGGTATTTTCGGTACCAATACCGATTCGGTATAAGATGGCACCGAGCTCATCCCTACCCCTGAAACTAAAACAAAAAGTTGTACGGTATTGTTGTTCGTACGATTCCCGTGATCAGGGATGGGCAAATGGTATCGGGTACCGAATTTCCCGAACTAAAAGATTGTCAAACTCAATCTGATACTGATTTTTGGCGTTTTCTGTACCAGACCGGTGCCGTTTTTTATCTTTATGTACCGATAACAAACCGAACCGTACCGGTATTTCGATACCGGTATCGGTTGATACCAAACTTATGCAACTTAAAAGTTAAAGAAGATAACTATTATTATAATATAGTAATAATAATAATAATATAGTAATTTCTAAATATATAGAGTAAATTGCACAAAACATCCTTTATGTTTCCTCAAACTTGCAGGTTCCAGCCTTAATGTTTAAAAGTTGCTAAAAACAGTCTTTAAGTTTATTTTTGTTGGGGTTCAATCTTTTACAGCTAACCACGTTATTTTCTTCAGTTAAGTTCCCTCACATGCATAACATGTGAGGGTATATTCGTCATTTTGGTTGATCTTCCACCCACTTCAATTATAAAAAAAATATTTAAGTTTTAACCTAGTTTAAACAAAGTAACTAGTTAAACAAGTTGTAAAACGTACGCGACTACAGAGGAGCACGATTACCGTTTGATAGTGTTTAAGTCTAACTTGCGGCGTCCTAAGCGTCGCCAGTTGCTGGATCCGACTACTGATCACGGTGTTACGAAGTTCTCTGATTTGACGGCATCGGAGTTCCGTGAGAGGTATCTAGGGTTGAAGAGTCGTTTGTCGTTTCCGTCTGATGCGAATAAGGCGCCGATTCTTCCAACTGATGATAATCCTTAAGAGTTTTATTGGCATGATCAAAATCTGTGTTAATCTTTACAGCTTAGTGGGCTAGCTTAACAAGATTCCTATCTTAATTCCGGGTTCGCCGGAATCCGGCGAAGTCGCCGGAGAAGAAGACCGGAAAAGAGGGTGTTTGGTTTTTAAAAGTTTGGTTTTATTGCACATTAGTCCCTGCGGTTAGAATTTTATTAAAATAGGTTAAACCTTAAATATTATTTTTTCTTATAATTGACATGGGTGGAAGATCAACCAAAATGACGAATATACCCTCACATGTTATGCATGTGAGGGTACTTAACTGAAGAAAATAACGTGGGTAGCTGTAAAGGATTGAACCCGCAACAAAAATAAACTTAAATGCTGTTTTTAGCAACTTTTAAACATTAAGGCTGGAACCTGCAAGTTTGAGGAAACATAAAGGATGTTTTGTGCAATTTACTCAAATATATTATATTAATCTATTGTTCATTCACTTCTCTAACTATCATATAGTAATTGAGCTCTTTTTACTCATGCAAAGGCGAGATTCTTGACTAGACAGATTGTGTTTATGGTATGTTAACAACTACACTCTGCATTAAAATGATGCATTAGATTATGTTTCACGACATAAGAAAAGATATGAGAAAGAAACATTTAACAAACAAACATCACATCCTTAAGTATCGCCTCATAATTCCCTTATTCCCAGTTGATGAGATATGTCATGTTTGTCATAAGGCGTGTTTGGATTCTTTTGGGGAGCATGCAGTTCACTGTAGAGAGATCCCGGGGTTCAAATACCGACATGATTTGGTTAGGGATATCCTTTTTAACATATTCAGGCGCACTAGTATTTCTGCTAAGAACGAGACCCCCGTTAATTTCTTAACTGACCCATTGGAAGAGAGATCTACCCTTCGAACAACCAACATTTTGGTCTTTGGATGGGTAGGAGGAAAACATGCATGTGTGGATCTAACAGGGGTTTCCCCGCTTGTGGGCTTAGGGGATAGTGCTTTCACGGTGGGTCAGGCTTGGCTTACGGGCAAAGTGACCAAACACGAGAAAGCGTGCCTCGACAACCAGCACGTGTTTATCCCATTTGCTTTTGATACTTTCGGTTTCCTGGCGCCAGAGGCTGTGGACCTACTTAGTCGAGTTCAAAGGTTCATGCATAGTAATGTTATGACCCCGAGATCTATTGACGTGGTTTTTAAAAGACTTAGTTTTGCTATTCAAAAAGGGGTAGCGGCGCAGCTTGTTGCCCGTTTACCATCTATCTCTATGTAAATTTTAACATTTTAAATCAAAATATTGTTCTTGAAAAAAAAAATTAGTCACATAAAGCGTAAATTTAAGTATGAAAAGGACCTCCGTTTTGATGGGTCGAATTGCGCAAGCTAACACAAAAGAATGAATTGCAAACACATTAGAGGAAGATCATCACTGTAAGTGGAAAGCTATGAATCAGCTATTATCAAAACTTATGTGCAACATCAACTTACGTATAGCAGCAAAAGAAACATTAAAACATCTTGCCTTTTTTTACAAATATTAGCAAAGGTTAGGGATGAATGGGTATAATGCAGACGCGAAATTCATCTTCAAGCTCTCGCTCCGAAACTCGTGGATCCAAATTTCCAACGTACACACGAGACATTGTCAGGATTTCAAGGCTATCCCCGTTCATAATCCAACCTAACCCAACTCAATTTTTGGCACACATTACCCAACCCAACCTAAGTTTTTATTAAATATATGTAGCACATGGTTATTTTTTATTGTATAAAAACTAATAATATTTAAAACAGTTATGTTATTTCTTTTGAAACAAAAGTTATTTATTTTAAATATAAAAATTAAAAAATTAAACCTTCAATATATTATATTAGAAAATATAAATTTTTAAATGAACTCTGTTTTTAATGAAATTTCTATGGTAACATTCATATTTTTTTCTAGAAATACGGTGTTTTTAGTTGTTTTCTTTTGCTTAAATATTACAAGTTATTTGATTAGTTAAATTAATAGAGGAATTGGTAGTTGATAAAAAATGAAAAAGAAAATTAAAAGATGACATCCATGACATTATAGCCTAGTGGCATATTTAGGGTGGGATAATGCTTAGGGACCTTTAGGTCCTGGACTCCTAGGTTCGATTCCCACAAAGGGGGTTTTCCCAGATTTATTGGGTTTCCTTCTAAATTTGTGTATAGACATTATAGCCTAATAGAGATGAATATGATCGGATAGTTCCGCTGATGATACTCCAGTGGTAATCAATGATCCAAATTTGCCGTTAAAAAAAATTAAAAGAAGACACCAATTAAATTAATTATGAGAAGTGACAAAATGACATGAGTAACCCCTTTCAGCCTTGGGTTGCCTGAGGGGAAAAAGGCCCATTTTCCATTTATTTTAATTATTTTTCACAACCCAACCTAAGATTTGGTGACCAATGAGACTATTCTTAACGTGATGAAGATGAACAACAAAAGCCCTAAACTGCAACCGAAAGAAAACCAAACTTCAACAACCAATGCTTGTGAGGTTGTTATATTATATGGGCCTTACTTAGTCCTTTAGTCACATGCTTTTCTAATTTGGGCCTGTATGGATTTCCAAACAAAAAAAAAACTTTTGTAAAAACCAAGAGCAAAGCCAACAGAAATATCTTTTCAGCAATAATCAAGTTAGACTAATCACTAAAATAACAGATTATTTCATGAAGCATTGTACAAAAAAAAAAAGTTGTGATGGTACACAATCTATAAACGCAAACTTTGGCCTCCATTGGATATTATTGTTTTCGTCACATAAAAGTGCATACTCAATTACTCATTCTCTATATCTAGTTAAGATTTTGATAGTACCCGTAAAATACTTATTTGAAAACGTTTACACGATTTAGAAATTATCAAAATCTTCATGCCTTAATTACTACGAAACTTGAATCAAGTAAATAGTATGTCGGGTCCTCCACTATAGCATAGTGCTTGTTCCCATCTTGGTGAAGGCTTGGCCTGGGGTTTTACCAGGTTCGAGTCTAAGGGAGGGCGCAGTTTTACCTATTCCACGGGGTTTCTGCGTATCCGGGTGTGCTACACTTTCTAGCGGTGGTCGAGTAGTCGGCCTTTGGACATAGCTCCAAAAGGGTGGGTTTACACGTGGAAAGCAGTTAGCCGTTCAAAAAAGTAAATAATATGTCGCATATTCAGATATTAACTAGTTCAACAGATAACTTGACTACCTATATACCATATTGAAACAAAACCTCATACTTTTGAGTGATATGTATGTATAAAAATATATATTAGCCTGAAACAAAAGTAAAATCACTTTACTTATTTTGTTAACAAACAAGGGAGTAGAGGTGCACAAATCGGGTATTTTTAATAACCGGTTCTGGTTATGGAACCGGTTTCGGTTTCTCATTTTAAGGTTGGAACCGGTTTTTGCTATAACCGGTTTGGTTCCGGTTCCGGTTATTTGACCAAAAAACCATACCCTATATGCCGGTTTCCGGTAGGGTTCGGTTCCGGTTCTTAAGAAACAAGGTATTAAAATACCCTATTTCGGGTTTTTTATACTCTATTTCCGCTATTTTTAGCTCTATATTTTCGGATTTTTTAATACTCTATTGCTTTTTATTACCCTATTTTCTCGTATTTTTGTTTATTATTATTAAATATGCATTGTATAATGTAAGAAAACTAAAATAAATGCACTAACATAAATTTAAAAGAAAGATATGAGAATCATGTATCGGTATAGCCGGGTATAATCGTTCCGGGTTCGGTTCTTTCCGGTTCCTGTTCTTGTCCGGTTTCGGGTATTAATCGGGTATGATCGATTCCGGTTCCGGTTCCAGGTATTGAGATCGAAATGCATACCCTATCTATACCCTACGGGTAGGGTCGGTTCCGGTTTCGGGTACAAAATACCCGGGTATTAAAAAAACCAGTTCTGGGTTTTTTTATCGGTTCCGGTTCCGGGTACGGTTTTTTTGTGCACCTCTACAAGGGAGCCAATATCATTATACCAACAAAAAAGGCCCATCTAGCAAGAGACTAGAAGAAGCCTGATACAAGCCCCATTAAAAACAACAAGCACATTAGCATCAAAATGAATTTGGGTTCCGAATAGGCCTTTCGAATATCATATCTTTTCATTAATCACTTTTTCATTCCTGCATATCCATATCTTTGAGTAGCCCCATCATGATCACACTCGTCACTGCCTTTTTTATGTTTCTTTGGAAGTTGCATATTAACGAGAACGTGATCAACCAATTCCTACATGTGCCCACAACGTGGACACATTTGGTTCGTGACAGTGACCCCATGTTTCGCTAGTTGTACCGCCGTTGGAATCCTCCTATCTAGTGCTCTCTATACAAAAGTGCTTATCTTTGGCGTGGCCCAACTACACCATCTCATGACCAAATCATTATGGATCGCTTCATAACAGTTGCTACGTTTCACTTTACTGTTTACTGAATTTAAGTTAAAATTAAATGGGTTGAATTTCTAACTTATTACTTTGGGAAAAAAAGTTGTCTTACAAAAGTGGTACAGGAATTCTTAGAGACGCCTCTATGAATTAGTGTTAGTTCTAATTCTATTAAAAAGTCCACAAAGCATGATCATAATTTAGCAGCCAAGTTACGTTTTTCTTAATGAAAATTGACAGACGATAATTTAGATGTGAATTTATAAAAATGACGTGATGTATATTACAATGTTAAATAATGAGGTTTGTATTGGTCCCTCAAACGCTTGGTCCATATCAACGTCACCATCAATTAATAATATCTTTTATCATATTTCCTTTTTCCATATAAGAGATAGTGATCTATAATTATTGTCAATCATCTACAATTAGCATGATTGATGATATATACTATACGTCTATAAATCAAGTCAATATGTGTAAAATCATGAATAAACTCGAACCTGCCTTATCTATGTCACATCTATCTAACATTTGTTGTTATCTCAATTGATAAAACGTATTTCATAAAGAAACATATTAGATATACAAATCTTTTTAATGGCTCGAATCATATATGATGTTGCATCGCACCCATATTTCGAAACATCTTAGGGTCATGTCTACATAGATAAATCTTAGCGTCACGTCCAATATTCTAGATACCCCTAAGACTAAACGGTGTGGGCGCGGGGCTTCCCCAGTACCGACACACTACCCCTTGTATTGGCGTGGAGGTGGTGTGGTGTACGAATCTTCATGGGGCGTAGGGTATGATGACATGGAGCGTGATGATTTGTTGTTCAAACTAGCCATTGAACGTCTAGAATTAATTTGATATATTCTGGAAAAAAAACACAATTATTAACCCTCTGCAACTTATTTCTTCACACACATCCAACCTATTTCTCCATACAAACACATTATTTTACTCTCAAATTTATCATTCTCTAAATAAAATACAATCCTCAAGTTCATCCTCTTCATCGTCATCATTTTCACTTGAAAAGCTTCTTTTATTCTCAGCGTCATCTGACAAGGGACTGGAGCTAATATAATATCGATTCAGAAAGTCGTTCAAACTATATTTGAAGATGAAGGGACCTCAAAACCTTTGAGCGGATTCGATTGAATACATTTGTAGTCTTCCGCGAAACAAGGATGATGAAGGTGATAATTAAAATATTTAATTATTAATTATTTTCTTTTAGTTTACGTAATGTTATTGCTTTATTTAATATTTTTTAACTTTTATAAATTTGTTATGTTTTTTAAGTAAATTAAATAAAAGAAGTGATTGCCACGCGTCGTTCCACGACTCCTTCCACCCCGCTCTTTTTGGGGCTTGAACGGGAATTCCTTCTCTGTTGACGTGGCTGTCACGTGTCGATTCATGTCCCTTCTTCATACCCCTCCACACCGAATAGTCTAAATTAGTTTTGTTTATGTTAATTTCAATACGTCTTTAACTTTTTACTTTTTAACGAAAATGATGATGTATAATATCAAAGGAAGAGATACAAACAAAAGTCCCAGTAAAAAGCTAGAACGAAACCAAATCATGATGTCTAACTAACCACATAATCAAAATCAAAATAAAGTCACATATTCCAATCTATCTTACACAATTTAGAACGATTTATCACCCAAAGAAAAGACAACTCCTTGATGTTATCCACCAACTTGGTCATAGAAATAGCTCGGTTATTAAAATGTTTCTCATTTCTGCTTTTCCATATACACGTCAAAGAAATAGCTCGGTTATTAAAATGTTCTCATTTCTGCTTTTCCATATACACGTCAAAGAAATAGCTCGGTTATTAAAATGTTTCTCATTTCTGCTTTTCCATATACACCAGCAAGTTACCATAAAAATCACGTAAATTACTTTCCTCCGATCCTCAACGAGATAGGAACCTTGCACCACACGCAAACCCGCCACCAAACCAAATTAATCTAAAAAAATGCATCCCACCAAAAGATCAATGCGTCTAAGAATAATATTATAATATAATGACATGTTAACTCGTACGAAGCTCAACAAAATTCCAAAAGGTGCCGCACGAGTGTTCTTGAAAGATCCTTATCTTTTGGAGCTGGTGAAAGTAAAGAGTTCGACACATCTCATTAATATTATACAATTGCAACAGTTGTCACATTGTCTGCAATGAAAATGACAATATGAGTGGGGCTACACAACATTCAATAGCCTCAAGGAACGGCCGGATACATAGAAAAAAATAAAAACAAAAAGACAAACCCATGAAGACAACTTTTGGGGACAAATATCATCTCTCACAATTGAAAATAAATATCCTCTTAGTAAATATATGGTCTAAAATTATCAAAAATAATGTTCAACTTTTGTTCACGCTCTACTTGCGTTATTCGCATATAATGTGTATATGTGTGGTCACTCGGGGGTAAAAGTGAAAGTGCACTAATTTTAACGTTATTTAATTAATTTCGTGAAAATAATGTTAAAAGAGAGGGATGGCTAATCATGCATCATGTGGTGGCGTTGATAGCCGAAAGACAATGGAGTACATGCGCTAATTGGCCTTTGTACTATCGAGCTGAGGGTCTCACTGGAAGCAGCCTCCCTATTCCTACGAGGTAGAGGTAAGGCTGTCTACATCTTACCCTCCTCAGACCCTACCTTAGCTTTGCTATTAGTTGGATTTACTGAGTATAACGATGATGATGAATGTTTTAACTTTTGTTTCAGTTCTTAAAGGGTGTATGGATATATATGAACGGAAATTTGAAAAATATTCAAATTTTACTTGGAATTAGTTAAATAATTGAGATATGACATTAAATTGTAAATTTGTTAAATAAATAGAGATGTTAGGGTGGTGGTGGTGTCGGCGGCAACAGCCACTACGACAGCAGCCGATGGTGAAGGAAGAATATTCCAATTCCTTTTGTTGATTAGATGGAAAGAGTGTTAAATTCATTTACTTTGTGAAACTTGTCAGGAGGCGGGGCACTCCGTTGTTCTCCGTGGTGGCTGAAGTTCCATGCGTGGAACACCGCCGCCACTGAATATGATCACGAGTGATGGTTATAACCTGTGATGGCTATTACGCGTGAAGAAGGACGGAAATTGTTGGGATGTTACCGTTGAAGGAGAGAAATTGTTGAGTGTGGTGAGTGATGAGCATCTCCACTAAAATCCCCCCCCCTTACAATTCTAGTTCTTATAGTCTACAATCAAATTATCCAAACTGGAACATGTTAGTTAAATAAAAGAATTGTATCAGATTTTGCATGTAGAAAACTATCACATTATAATGTAAATCATGTTAGTCTAGTGTCACGGAGTTAAGTCTTGAACTCTCGTGCGGCGCTTAGACTCGATCTAAGTTAAGCCTTTAGGTTGTGGTTATGCAGCGGAAGCCTTTTTTGAGAATCACAAGAATGGCTTTGTAGTAGAATACTACAAGAAAGCTTTTTATATATTACTTGAACAAGAGTTACAAGTGAAAGTGATTACAAAGTTGGGTGATTACAAATGAGGCCACTTATGTCTATTTATACTAGTGCCTCATGTCTAGATGTTTCCTAATCTAGATAATTCCATACATAATATCTAGTTGCTGAATTCTAGAGATTTCCATGTAAATATCCAGCTTTGGTGATGATTAGGGGCTGATCTAGAGTGTTCTTTGGTAGCCCTTATGACCAGCCATTTCTAGATGTTTCCTTGGTAATATCTTGGTCTTTTCATGACTTTCAAGGCTATTCTAGAGCCTTCTTTGCTGGAGCTTTTGTCACACCCCGACCCGCAGCGGAAAAGGTGATCGGGGCATGATTGGGTTATCATCAAAGCTCATGACATTTATTTTAACGTTTCATATTCATTAATACACTTTAATGGGAAATTACAATCAATATTACATCATGTCCTAAACATCAATCTAGGCTTCACTGTTTTCTTCTAAGGCATTTCCTATGTTTTCCTTGCTTCATCCTGTTCACCTGTATCATGTGTAAAAATGATTTTTGGATCAACAAAAAGTTGGCGAGTGAATCCTATGAAAAACATTTGAACAAGTTTATTTAATTGATTATAAAATAAAGTGCACAACCACACATGAGTAAAAATAGATGTAAACTTATTCACCAATCAATTAATATTAAATAATACACACATGAACAATAATGGATCGTTTTGAGGCACGCGTTGCTCAACTCGTCTCCCACGAGGAACTGATGGGCCTAATGAATGAATTGCATATAACTTGACAATATGAAATACATAACGACAAACAATATATACAATCTAAGTTTAGATCACAATATGGTATGGCACAAGTTTAAATAAACGAGTTAACTTTGGTGACACATGACACACCCCAAAACGTGTAATTAAAAAGGGGAGTTGTAAGATTCACTCACATTGGGTGCGTTCGGTTGATGATGTTGAATGCGCACGAAGTTGGTTTTAACCACGAGTGAAACTAACCTAGATAATGGCATAATGGTTCGGTAAGTAAACGGATTTTATTAATCCATTTTAGTAGGATTGTTGGGTGTATTTTTGTGAGTTTAAGGCTATTTTCTAACCTTAAAAATGTTATTTTTAAGTATTTTTAATTGATTTTTAAATAAAATAAATAAATAAAAATAATAAAAATAATAAAAAATGTTGACTTTTTTTGACCGTTGACTTGTTGACTTGTTGACCGGTCAGACTGTGTAATTGTGTGCGCCGTCGAACCCGAGACCTCCCGTTCGCGTGCACGCAGCTCTACCAACTGAGCTACGTGTCTAACCTGAAATATTTCTGTTTTTAATTAAATTTATATACTAATTAGATTAATCCGAAAATCATTTATTTTTAAAAACGATTTTAATGTATCGAACCGGTGTTCTCCACAGGTCTCGAACCCGGGACCAGTGGGTTGAGTTAACACACAGTCCACCGCTGGACTGTGTGTCTAACTTGTTAAATAATCTGATTTTTATTATACTTATATACAAACTAAATATTTTCATTTCTGTCTTAAATAAAAAGTTTGATAATTGTCCGGACCGGTGCGGTAGTCCGGACTCGAACTCGTGACGTGTGATTAAACGTTCACACAGTCCACCACTGGACTGTGTGTCTATCTTGGTTATTATTCCGATTTTTATTAAACTTAACATCTATATGAAATGAATCCGGTTCAGTAATAAAAAGGAACATTTTTATTAAGGCGAGTATGCGTGGAACAAGTATCGAACTCGGGACGTGAGCGTGTTTATGTGCACACAGTCCACCGCTGGACTGTGTGTCTAACGCGAGTTATATCTTGATTTAAATTAAACTTATAGACAACCGAAACTTCGTCTTCTTCGTTGGACTCAACCAGAAACGGAGTCCGACTGGTTCGATGATTTTATCAAGTTTTTTTAGTGTCTTATGATTAATTACAGGTGAGATAAATAAAAAGAATGAAAAATTAAGCGTAAGGTATACCGAACTGGACTCCTCTGTTTCTCCGGCGAAACTCCGGTGACAGCAGATTATTCCGGCGACGTGTGTCCTGCGGCAGAGAGTCTTCAGGGAGCTTGAGATGAGTGTGGTGGCTTCGGTATGAGCTCTGGGGGTTCAGTAAGGCTCAAAGGTGAAAAGCTCGGTTTTCCGGCGAGTTGCAGAACTTTTTCGGCGAGTGGAATTACGTCGGGTAAAGGTGTGATTGTGAGCGAAAAAGCTAGCAGAGGTTTGAGGGGGTATTTATAGGGCGGGACATCGATGAATTTCGTCCGTTTTCCGTCTTGATTCGTCGGTCATTACGTTTTCCGGCGGTTATGACTTGCGTCGCGGGTTCAGGCGTCGGTTATAACCGATGTAGTAGTGAATGTTTACGTTAAAACTGAAGAAACCGTGCAATCTCTGCGAAATCATCGGGATTTCCGACGACTGCGATTGGGCGCGTCGGTTTTTGAATTCGATATTTATTTTATGTATTAATTGTCTCCAATAATTAACAAAGAACATAAGTGGCGCAGTGGTTGGATGGTTAAGTGTTAAGGCTGTTGATTCTGGCTGACCCGGGTTCGAAACCCGGCAGCAACCTTTTATTTTTAAACCACAATTTTTAACAGTTTTTCAAAAACAAATTATATATTCCAATATACTTATTAATTATGTATCGTTTAAAATTAATTTGGGCATTAAATACGCAACGAAATTTTTAACTGATTGTTCGGTTAATAAACGGAGCGGGTTTGGTAAATCCGTTTTTTTTACGGATGTTACAGCTTTTGGGGCTGATTTTCCAACCATTTCTAGAGAGTTCCGTAGCCTTGTTTGTGGGTTTAATGGTCCCCAACATTGTAGTATTTTCCGGAGACTTCCAGCAGCCCCTGACGGTTCTTGAATGCCCCGGAAGGTTCCGGAAACGCGGTGAAACGGTCTTGATTTTAGGCAGGTCGTGACATCCTCTCCCACCTAAATTCGCAACGTCCTTGTTGCGACTTTTGAACTTCATTGGTCGTTTCTTTGTGAGTTGAAGAGCGGATATGGTCTTCCCTTGCCATATTGGTTTTGCCTCCAGAGTAGCGGTGTGTACCTGTTTCCCTTTGACAAGATACATTGCGTTTAGGAATGGTATCGGCATGGCTCTAGACTGACGGAAGAACTCCATTCCGAGAATAATGTCGTACGTGTCAAGCGGTGCTACGGTGAAGTCTATCTTCCCCGACCATGTCCCGATCTTTGATTTTACTTTCCATGAGTACCCTTTAATTGGTTCGGGTTCTCCGTTTGCTCCTTTGATCCATCCTTCATGGAATGTGATCGGTATGCCAAGTCTTTTAGCCTCCTCTGGAGTGATGAAATTATGGCTTGCCCCTGTATCTATTAGTGCTTTTCCGGCTTGTCCGTTTATTTCGATTTGTACAAACCGAAGTCCTTTGGGTGCTTCACCCATGTTATTGTCTATTGAAGTTTTGGTGTCACGTTCAGCCATCCTTATGCGTTTTCCTTCGAATACGGTTAAGGTATTCAGGACTTGTAATTGTATTGCCCCCAAGTGAGCCTCCTCGGTTTCAGCAGGTTCATCATTAGCCTTTTCCATTGCGTTAAGGCTATTCTTCTTGGGGCAAAAACGTGGGTTATGTGGCCCATCGCATATCAAACAGCCCTTATAGGGTTCGTTAGCTAGTTGGAGTGGTTTTCGGGTATCTTCTTTTCGGAATTGGTTGGTGGGCCTGGCTCCCCCACCTTTTGCATTGTTGGTTTCCACTTGCGTGGACTTTGATCGTGTTTCAGTACGATCATGTAAGGATTCGGCAGCAATGATGGCTGATGATAAGTCTTGAACGTTATAGCGTTCGACTTCGTTTTTCGCCCAATATTGTAAGCCATCAATAAAGTACGCGAGTGAGTCTTTGGGCGAACTATCCGGAATTTCAAGCATAAGTGTTGTAAATTCACTTATGTAATCTTTGATAATGCCTCGTTGTTTGATATTACGAAGTCGAATTCGCACTTCGAACTCCGCATTTTTCGGATAAAATTGTCTTTTGATTTCTTTAGTGAAATCAGCCCACGTAGTGATGAAGCACGTACCTTGCTCGATCTCCTTTTGTTTTCACCGCCACCATAATGCACCTGTGTCTTTTAAGTAAAGTTGTGCAGTCTTGATCTTCTTAGCATCATCCGTGATGTCTATGCCTTCAAAGTACTTGCTGAATTTCCCAAATGAAGTCGTCTACCGCTCGTGCCTCTCGCTTTCTAATGAACGGTGTTGGTTGCGGGACTTTGACTTTTGTGGGAACAATGTTGCTTGTACTGCCGGCTCCATTTACAACAGCTTGCTTGAGGATGTTGAAGTCCGTTTGCAATTGTTTGAAGCTATCATGGCAACTTTCAAGCTCCTATTCTACGTTGATTTTGAGTTGACGCAACTCGTGCATAAACATTTCTTTCATTTCATTGCGTGCTATAGCAATAGCGGCTTTGAAAGCGTCCTTCATTTCGTCGAAATCACTACTCAAAGGCTCCAATTGTTGTAGTGATTCAGTGACGTGTTCTTTGAAGGTGTCGAATTCAGCCCTTAGAGCGTCAGCGTTGTTGTTGTATTCAGCCATCGATGTTTCAACGTCTTCAATTCGTTTGTCCAGACTTGCAACCAAGTCTTTAGACATTTCTCGGGTCTTCCTTCCACCTTTTCGAGTGTCGTCCACGTTTTCGTCTCCGGCACCCGTTGCGTGTTGCGTCTTCTCTATTTCAGCCATCTCCAATAGATCGAACGTTGCTATGATACCACTTGTCACGGAGTTAATTCTTGAACTCTCGTGCGGCGCTTAGACTCCATCTAAGTTAAGCCTTTAGGTTGTGTTTACGCAGCGGAAGTCTTTTGTGAGAATTACAAGAATGGCTTTGTAGTAGAATACTACAAGAAAGCTTCTTATATATTACTTGAACAAGAGTTACAAGTGAAAGTGATTACAAAGTTGGGTGATTACAAATGAGGTCACTTATGCCTATTTATACTAGTGCCTCATGTCTAGATGTTTCCTAATCTAGATAATTCCATACATAATATCTAGTTGCTGAATTCTAGAGATTTCCATGTAAATATCCAGCTTTGGTGATGATTAGGGGCTGATCTAGAGTGTTCTTTGGCAGCCCTTATGACCAGCCATATTTCTAGATGTTTCCTTGGTAATATCTTGGTCTTTTCATGACCTTTCAAGGCTATTCTAGAGCCTTCTTTGCTGAAGCTTTTGGGGCTAATTTTCCAGCCATTTCTAGAGAGTTCCGCAGCCTTGTTTGTGGGTTTAATGGTCCCCAACATTGTAGTATTTTCCGAAGACTTCCAGCAGCCCCTAACGGTTCTTGAATGCCCCGGAAGGTTCCGGAAACTCGGTGAAACGATCTTGATTTTAGGCGGGTCGTGACACTAGGACCTCTAGGTCCATATTTTTCACATTTTTTTATGTAGGTGTTATAAAATCCTCATGGGCGGCTTCAACCTAATTGAAGATATGGCACTTATAGCTGATTTGGAAATTGATTATTAGTTCATTTATAAATACGCAAACGTTTCAATGTGGGCAATCTCGTTTGGTAGAAACTTTTGTCTCTTTTGGGTTTAATTTTAAGCAAGAAGTAAATTAGAATTTATTTGGTGTAATTTAAAAAAAATGATAATTTGCACGCTATCCTGAAACGCGGAAGGGATCTCCCTTCCCAGTTCACCACCCGACAAGGATCCCTGGCGGCAAATACCCTAGCCATCAAAGAGGGGTAAGAAACAAGTTTCGAACCCGAGACCTCATGGATCCTCGGTCCGGCCTTAAAGCGGGTGTCGGTGGCCACTGAGCCAAAAACCAGTGGTTTATTTGGTGTAATTTAGGAGTATGTAAGTTTTGTCATTCAAAAATTCAAAAATATTAAGAAGACAGATGTAACCGATAGTGATAAGGTGGGGAATTGTTATGACTTATAAGGTTGAGGGGTTTACATTAGGTTTTTATATATATATTTTTTAGAATAACTAATTCGTAGACTTTAATCGTACCTCGAAATCCATACTTTTATGCCTTACGGGACATGAAACCTCATCAATTGGGGATTGACACATTTTTCCAACATACTGGTTCCACTAGGGGTAGGCCAAAGGCCCTTTGGTGAATATATAATTATTTGTGATGGTTGTTATTTACTAATTAGCTTTCATATTTTAAGATAGGATGGATCGTCACTTGTTTGTTTGTTTTAGGTTTAATTTTGGTGATAGTTTGTTGTAGCAAAGGTGGAGATGGGTTTGTTTTTGGGTTAAGCGTGTTGGTTGTTATTGTCAAATGAGTAGGGTGTGACAATGGTTGTTCACCGTAGATATTAGTACTTATGATCTTGTTTGACTTGGTGGTTAACAAGAATAATAGTTTATGATAAGTGTTAAAGATAATACTAACAAATATTGATAATAATAAAGAAAAATAAATGATTTGAGTATAAACACATATAAAAGTAGTAGTTTGTAATAATAAAGAAAAAGAAATGATTTGAGTATAAACACACATAAAAGTAATAGTTTGTAATAATAAATAAAAAGAAATGATTTGAGTATAAACACACATAAAAGTAGTAGTTTGTACACTTTACATGAAACATGTGTTAATTAAAGTAAGCTAACTCGTATTTAGATAATTGTCATATTAAATAAATTATAGGAACTTGTTCATAACTTTTACCTACCAAAAATACAATTAATAATTTTAACCCTTTTGTTGTATAATATAAACCCCCTTTGTATGTCAACTTGGAAGTTCCAACTACGCTAAGCATCAACAATAAAAAAAATAGGGAGCCAAAATTTTAGTCCAGTGGTATCTTGGGGTGAGATAAGTTTTATAGACCACTAGGTTTTGGGTTCGATTATCATAAGAGGATTTTCCTAGATTTATTGAATTTCCTCTGTAATTGATTGATGTATAGGAATTATAACCTAGTGGATATAGATATGATTGGATACTTCTACGGTGGCATGATAATACTCTAATGGTCTGTCAATAATCCAAATTTACGGATATAATAAATTACAACAAATAGTAGACAATATTTAGAAATAATGCTCTTTTAACAAATTAATTAATAATACTGGTAACCAATTAAATTGATTGAATAATAATCCTTTAATCCCCGTCAAATCTTATGGTCCTTTTCATAAATTATTTATACAATATTGTTACCATATATGTCTTTTATATTCAAGGATGGGAGGGAGACTTAAAGATGCGAATGTGGACATTCTACTAACCCCTGGACTGTGTGATTCAATGCTACAAATTATTAAGTCAAAGTCAAAATTGATCTTATTTGTCATGCAGATAGTTCAAAGTAGGCCATGAGACATTACTACATTTATCTTTTTATATTTATTTTAATACATTCTAAGTTTAACTTCAACCGTTAATGAAATACTATTAGAAGATGTTTTATCATATATTAAGTATTTGGGATACCAATGGGTTTCTGATCTAACGGTATCAAGGTATATAGAAAATGTGTTCATCCTTATGAGTGAGGGTTGAAATCTTATGGTAATTAATCATTAATGTAGATTTTGTAGAGGATGTGTCACTTTTACCATTCAACAATGTATTTGGGAATAGTCATTCTATAATACCACGTTAAAAGTGTTTTTTCTTTGAATAATGTTATGGTAAATTCGTAATTGATTTGTAAGATCATTTTGTATATGTAACGTATAATATCAATTTATCATTATGTTAATATAAGATGTTCTGTTTATCAATACAAAGTTATAAGAAAACTAGATTTAACTCGTATATCGATCCACAGATAGAAATGAATATTATTTCTTCATTTTTTTAAACTATATATACTTACATTTTTTATATTTATAATGGGACTTTGATAGAAGCCGATTCGAGATGGCTAATCTCCCAAGAAACTAGATAAGAAGAGACCCTTGTTTAAAACAATTTTCATATATTTCATTCATAAAATTCAATCAACAAGTTCACCTTATGAAATACCGAAGAGAATAAGCACGGTACCACTAAACCCACTAAATCTAAACAAACAGAAATGAGAATAACTAACCATGATATTTTTTTACACTATTGTGGATATGAAAATAATAAGAAAAATCGGATTCAGTATAAGTTAATTATACTACATGCATAAAATAATTATAAGAAAACAATGGAAAATAAACAAGTGCAGATACATGGTTACGTGGGGTAGTTGTGCACGTATCAGACTTAAATTATTTGGTTGTCATAAGGGACATCGTAATGATAAGTGGTGTATTTCATAACTAAAAAGTTGAAAATTAAAATTGTATATTTATCCTAAAAATTTTAGTAACTATTGTTTAAAACAAAATCATTTGATTATGTTAGTTACATAAGATCGAGTCAACTTCTACATTGTTAAAAATTATATACTTCTTTACTACCCAATATGGAAAGAAATAACACCTTACGCCTCTTCAGTCACGAGTATAATATTGTTTTTGAAGACAATCTTCTTAAGTGCAGTGCTTGGTAAGATCCAATTTAATTATTGTTTGTTTAGTTTTTCAGTCCAAAAATAATACAACCTAAAGAAGCAAGTGAAATGTTACAGCCAATAAAATGTTTTTAAAGGTCGACTTCTAATTACTTGGATAATATTATTCAATGATTTAGATGGTTATGTTTAGCAATAAAATGTTTTTAAAGGTCCTAATGGGGAAGGGAGTGGTTAAACACCTAAAGTGTTTAAACTTTAAAATCAACTAATGAAAGCGTGTCAAGTCAATCCACCTAAAATGTTTAAACTTTTGGTCAAAAGTGTTGGCAATGGTTAAACACTTAAAAGTGACAAACTTTTTTTTTTTCATTTTTTTTAAATTATGTGTTAAAATAAAACAAGTAAAACATTAAAATTAATTAAAAAAATTACTTTGTCCTACATGGGTGTGGGAACAAACTAAGGAGTTGTTTATAAGATTAAAATCTAACACTCCATTAAATTGTTTCTCCATGTTTTACCACAAGTCCTACCCGCACACAGGGGGGTGCAAAACAACCCGAATTTGGCTAGGCTTGTACATGCCCGTGCGTCCTGCGGGACACGTATGCCGCTTTGAAAAAACGAGCCCTCATTTTTTTATTAAATGTAGATTTATTTTTTTTATTAAATGCAGATTTAACTTTTTTTTTATTATGACAGCCAACAACAAAACATTTGCTTATGCCGCATCGTGAACCTGTACATCGACAATGAAACCATCGGTAAAACATGTAGGCGGTGGTGTTACAGCTCGGCAAACTAGTTTGCCGACCACTCCCTTCCCCCTAATTACTTAGATAATATTATTCAATTGAGTTAAATGTATTTTAGTTCCTGTGGTTTGGGCCATTTGCCAGTTTAGTCCAAAGGTTTCATTTTCCCCTGTGGATTCAAAAAGGTTTCATCGTTGCCATTTAGGTCCACTGGGTTAACTTCATCCATTTTTTCTGTTAACGATACGGGCAATCCGGTCATTTTATACGGTCGAATTGGCCTTCTAGTTAACAACTTTACATATAAAATGACCGAATTGCCCTTTCGTTAACAGAAAAAATAAATGAAGTTAACGTAGTGGACTAAAATAGCAAGATGAAACCTTTATGGAATCACAGGGAGAAAATAAAACCTTTGAACTAAACTGACAAAATGACGCAAACCACAGGTACTAAAATGAAATTTAACTCTTATTCAATGATTTAGATAGTTATGTTTGTGTTTATCCACATCATAACATTCAATTCGAATTGGCATCCAATCACCCACAAAAGTTGGTTTTTTTTTTCTTTCTATAATCAATTATCAACAAATATGAAATAACAATAAAAAAAGTCATAGAAAGTATATAATTCTAATGATCTGTAGATCAAGTGGTGAAAGACTTATATTTCTCTTTAGAAATGCAAGTTTAACTCTTACTTGGTGTAGAGTGAGGCACTAGTGGACAATGATAGGAGACACAGGGAAAACGGAGTTCGATCCTTAGCCAAACGAGTTTTACCAGTAATTTCACCGTCATGCCTACGGGCGGGTGAGTTACCGGGTTTTCCCCGGAATTGGTGGTGGACTTGGTTACTCTCAGAGTACTTCTTTCGGTCCAGTGGGTATCTCGGAAGTGCTCGGAATTGATTCTGTTGATCGTTCCAAAAAAAGTATATAATCTATTTCACATTGTAATTATCTTAATGTATCTGTTGGCCGTTCCAAAAAAAAGTATATGATCTATTTCACATTGTAATTTTCTTAATGCATAATACTCCTTAAAATAAAAGGGGAAAATGCTATTAAATTTTTTAAAGTTTAATTGATATAAAGGGAAAACTAAAAACTTAAATACAGTGACTGGTAACATGTTACTATCCTTTTGTACTTCTTGTCTCTTGCATTGTTCATCATGAGGTTCAGTTGGACACAGCCTGGCATGCTCCTATTGGTCGCATGTTTTGACATTTGTACTGGTTGTACTATGCCTCCATGGCATGTTCAGACTAGCGTCGCTAAAGCTTGCGCCATAGGGTTTGCGCGGGTCTATTGAAAAATGACTAAGCGTCACGTTCGTTTGACTTGGGTATGGTCCTTTGCATGCGGCCTATGCTTGTAGTTGTATATGTCGCGCATGATTTGGAACCATACCTCTTCAGTTCATGATTATAATTTCTGATTTTGTACTACAGAACGAGGCTTTGGACGAAATGAATATAATTTTGCTCATGTGTATAGTGAAGGCCATCCATTAAAAAGTACCAAATAAGAAAAGTTGTTTGGAAAAATGATGTCTAGTATACATCATAAAATTATCTACAATAATGTATGAACACTTGTAACATTTAGTACTTTGTTACAAAACAAATAGTTGTAACATTTAGTACTTTGTTACAAAAACAAATAGTTGAAAATCTACGCACGGAAACATAACGCAAATAAAATAGTAAATATCATTGTGGACCTCTATACAATGAAGACAAGAGTTATGGTGTAGGACTCGGTACCAGAATGAGTCAGGAGTCAGGACCCAAGTTGCATTGGCCAATGACTCAATGGTGAGTCTGGAACACAACCAGTTGTCACATTATTCTCTCAACATGTCGAAGATAATTCATAAACATATCAAACCCTCAAAAAATGATAATTACTTTTTTATCCACTTCTTTTCACATTTATCATTTCTATATCCACGATTCCTACAAACTCAAATACTAAATTATATTATGAAAAATTATTGGATTTTAATAATCCTAACTATTCAACGTTGGCTGATAACAGTCTCAACTTAAAAAATAATCATTGTCAGTCTGGCAGCCAAATTATTGACATATTGACCACTAATGGACCCTGACTAACAGAACTCTAACTCTAACGTCGTTAGTCTCCGGTTGCCAAAAGGTCCGATCTAAGGTTACAAAGAGGTTTAGGAATAAAATGTTTAGTTTTCCGATCAAAAAGTTAAGTTTTCCTGCCAAAAAGAAGTTTTCCGGCGAAAAAGGAGTTTTTCGACGACTTCAATAATTGAGGTTTTTACTAGAAAAAAGTTTCTAAAGGTCTGTTATTAAGGTTACAAAGAGGTCTGGGACGAATATGTTAAGTTTTCCGGCCAAAATCGTTTTTTCCGAAGACCGGAGAATAACGGCGTTAGGGTTCTGTTAGTAAGATTCCATTAGAAACCAATATGTTAATAGTTGGGACTGCCAGTGGTTATTTTTAAAGTTGAAACTGTTGGCGACAAACGACGAATAATTGAGATTATTAAAATCCAACATTTCTATTATTAAAAGAATTATTATTCTTTAAGTTGTCCTTAATACTCTGCAGATAAATGACTATAGGGGTTATAAATGCATATGTCATTTTATGGTTTCGTCCCTCTATTATCAAAAAGATATAGCATCAAGCCTTAAATTTTAATTTAATATAAAATGATAAGTAAAAAAATTAATTACATGAGCATGAAGTTTCATAAGAATTTTAATAAAATTCTATCTTATATCCACAAAAGCTGTTGTCGTATACTCGTATATAAAATTAAGATTTGAGCGATCATACAAATCTTTTGTATTTTTCAAGATTATTAAATTTCATATAAGATACATTATATTTTGTTTTGTTGCTTTAATATGTTTACATATTAGACGAGATGATAATCTGATTTTATAAGAGAACCTTTTAATTTCATTAAGGGAAACAACGACCTAATAAATAAATAATTCCGTATTTTTGGCTCCCGTGTAGTGTGACGATGAGCTCACAAATAAATAAATAAACAAACAAGCCAACCGACCGACAATTAATAATTATTTGAATATTTTATTATTCTCTAAACAACTAGTCTTCTAATATTATAGCCGATTATTGTATCATAATTATAATTATAATTATAATATAATTTGTTTATTGTATTTATAGTTTATACTTGTTAAATGTTTATACTCTGTGAAATTTTAATATTATTTTACTATATTATGATTTTTTCATGTAAGTTAGTATCGAAATTAATCACTCATGCAGGGCGCAGTTTATAGGGCGGGAGGGCTCATTCCCCGAACTTTTCGCTCAGTAGTGCGATATATGTAGTTTTCGTATAGAAATTTTGGTATATGCGTTTTCGCCACCCCCCCCCTCCGTTCTATAGAAATTTTTAGGTAATATACGTTCCCCTACCACATAATATGTTTTTCTATTTATAGTTTATACTTGTTAAATGTTTATACTCTGTGAAATTTTGATATATTTTACTATATTATGATTTTTCATGTAAGTTAGTATCGGAAATTATATGCACTCATGCAGGGGCGCAGGTTTATAGGGGCGGGAGGGCTCATTCCCTGAACTTTTCGCTCAGTAGTGCGATATATGTAGTTTTCGTATAGAAATTTTTGGGTATATGCGTTTTCGCCACCCTCCCCCTCCGGTTCATAGAAATTTTTAGGTATATACGTTCCCCTCCCCCCCCCCCCCCCCCAACCGGTTTTTGACGGCAAGCTTCGCCACTGGACTCATGAATATCATAAAACACTATTTTTTGAGAAGTTGCCAGTTTTTTAGATAGAAAACACAGCTACATCCTATTATCTTGGAATACACTAAGCTTTGTTTGATTTTTCTGTTTGTCTTAATTAATTCCAAAAAAAAAAACTATCGTCAACTCTTGGAATACGCTAAGCTTATTTGATTTTTCTGTTTTTCTTAATTAATTCCAAAAAAAAAAACAAAAAAAACTATCATCAACAAGCATTCCGGCTTTTGTAAAGCAGAAGACGATTCATAAGTCGATAAGAGATTAAAAGGCACTTTAAGAGAACCATGTAAAACACGATGCCTCAACCATCTCTAACGTTTTTGTTTACTTGAGTCTTGCAACTGAAGATAATTCTAAAGATATAAGTTTGAAGTCGTAGCTTTCTGTTCAGGCGGAGCTCTCGGTGACTTTCTCTAGGGAGGTCGTCGGTTGGAGTCTCGTTTGTGACAAAATATCACGCGCGAGCTATAAGTTATATCACAGTGGGCCTTCGGTCGGTGTGTTTCCTTCGGAATTAATAACGGACTGGGTCACTAGCGTTGACTGTGATTGCAAGCATAGATAGCCTTTTGCCTATGGGTGTGTGAACGATAAAAAGGGGAAATAACTTGTGTGTACAAACTTACGAATTGAATTTTGATAAGTTGGCGTTAAACGTTTTTTTAAGAATGTTTATTTTGTTCTAACAAGTTTAGGGGCTGTTTGTTTCTCTCTTAATGGGGCTCTTAATGGTTCGGACCTTTTACTAGTTCAGCACTTAATGGTTCAGACTGTTTGTTTCGTGAGCAAATGTCTGAATGGTTCAGACATTTGTCTCTGAATGGTTAAGCATTATACCGAGTCTGAATGGTTAAGACCTCTAATCTGAATTGGTCAGACATTTGCCTCTGAACGGTTAAGCATTATACTGGCTCTTAATGGTTGAGACCTCTTACTGGTTTAACACTTACCTTAACCATTCAAAAGTTGTCAAACAACCCCTTAGTTTCTAAACTGTTTGGTTTATCGAAACATATTGTTTTCAAAACCATTTGCAAATTGGAATGTTATGGTCACAAAGATTTGACAACACCAATAGCGGTTTAAATCCATATGAAACAATGTGTTAACTAAAAACGGTTTACTACTCAACCAATAAATAGTTTGTCTAGTTTTTTTTCAATAATATAATAGTTTTAGAGAAACGTTGTTTTCTCAAACTAGGTAAATTGAATATTTTAGAAAATGATTTAGTACTTAAAGAAAGCTTTATTTTATTTTACTCTTTGGATAAACAACATTTTTTTAAAGAAAAGATAATTTTATTTTATCTTTTGGGCACACAACATTGTTGATGTTACTGCTCAATATAAAACTATTTTCTTACGTATACACAACGTTTTATGTTTTCAAACGGATTTATTAAATATTTAAACTGTAAGAGCACTGCAAATGAATCGAACGAATATAAAAAATCTTTTATTTGTATTCATTCGTTAAGAAAATAATGTATTCACGAATGGTTAATGAGCACTTACCAAACAAGATTTTCTTTTGTGTTCGTTCATTAAGAAAAGAAACGTGTTGATGAATAGCTGACGAGAACAACACAAATAAATCAGCGGAGGCTAAAGGTGGATGATGGAGGAAACAGCGCTAGGTATTGAAGCCCTAGTCACAGAACTGAGGTTGGTAGTATTCATCGACTTAAATAATGAGAAGGTAAGGGAAATGCCGCATAAACAAGGTGGGAATAATGTTTCTTATTTTATTTGTAAGGGTAATATACATAAATAAGAACTAAAATATATAAAAAAAAATATATGTCCAACTTTTTAATGAATAACATAAACAAACGAACATGAACAAACATAAATAAACGAAGGTTCACGAACACATTAATGAACGTTCACAAACACTATTGAGCGAACATGACATTTGTTCGTGTTTGTCCATTTAACTAATTGAACAAAATTTCTTATTCATATTTGTTCGTCTTATAAATGAACGAATGCAAACGAACTTCATGTCAACAGTTCACAAACTGTTTGTTAAACGTTCAACTTATTTTAAGCTCTAGTTATACTTGAGGAAAACCTTAGCACATGTTCTAAAAAGCCCTAGTTCTACTTAAAGGAGAACCTTAGCACATGTTCTAAAAAGAGGATGTATGAAATTGTATGAACTGTTGTTGTTCGTGGATGGTTCTCAAACATTGTAGCCCTCAAATGTTGTATTATGCTATTAAATAATTAAAATTGATCACTAAATTAATAAGATCCATAGACAATTTATATGCGATATGAACCTATAAGATATAAACATTACAAAATGTTCAAACATAAACATTATTAGAATATACTTATGATACTTTGACTTTTTTATTGTTCATTACATTCACATTAAATTAAAAAGGGTAATATAACACAATGTAACAGCTGTTGGAAAAATGGACGAGTTCGATTAATTAACGCCGCCGATCGAGTTATGACCTATAAGAGTTACATCGTGGGCAACGAACTAACATCCAATTAACTTGTTTTAACTGGCAATTACGAACAATGTGCGAAATCAACTATAATTATATTTATGATGGTGAACTTGTTTATATTATTAATACTCGTTATCAATAATATAATTGTTTATCTTAATTAATAAACTTGTCACGGGTATTAACTGAGAGACGGGTACATGGACCGGGTGAGACAGGTACACTCACCTCGCCACTTGTCGCTTGTGCACCTTGCTGCGCCATGTAACATCCGTCAAAGCGGATTTTACCAAACCCGCTCCGTTTATTAACCGAACAATCATTTAAAAATTTCGTTGCGAATTTAATGCCCAAAATAATTTTAAACGATACATAATTAATTATTATATGGGAATATATAATTAGTTTTTGAAAAACTGTTAAAAATAAGAAAATAAAAATAAATTGTTTCTGCCGGGTTTCGAACCCGGGTCAGTCGCCGGGTCACGGTTCAACAGACTTAACACTTAACACATAAACCACTGCGCCACTGATGTTTCTTGTTAAATGTTAGAATCATTTAATTCATAACATGTCTTTCCGAATTCAAAAACCGGCGCCCAAATGCAGTCGTTGGAAATCCCGGCAAACTCGCCAATAATTTACGACTTTTTCAGTTATAACGTAAAACTTAATCGCTACATCGGTTATAACCGACGTCTGAGTCCGCGACACAAGTTATAACCGCCGGAGATTTTCTAACCGATGAATCAAGTCGGAAATTGGACCAAATTCATCGATAACCTGCCTTATAAATACCACCTCGAACCTCTGCAAACTTTTTCGCTCAAAACCGCACCCTTTCCCGGTGAAAACTCACTCGCCGGAAATCTTCTGCTCATCGCCGGAAAACCGAACCCTCCATTTCTGAGCCTTACTAAACCCCCTGAGCTTATACCGAAGTCACCCACATCCTTTTCAAGTTTTCTGAAGACTCGCTGCTGCAAGACACACGACGCCGGAGCCTGTTACTGTCGCCGGAGTTCTGCCGGAAAACAGAGGAGTCCAGTCGGTATACCTTTCGCCTAATTTCTCTTTCTTTTCACTTATATCTCACCTGTAATTAACTGAAACACGCTAAAATAAACCTGATTAAAACTTCGAACCAGTCAGTCATCGTTCCTGGTTAAGATTGGCGAAGAAGATGAAGTTCTGTAATGTTTAAGTATAATTAAAATCAAGTTATAACTCGGGTTAGACACACAGTCCAGCGGTGGACTGTGTGCACAATAAACACACTAACGTCTCGAGTTCGAATCTTGTCCCACGCATGCTGCCTTAATAAAAATGTCTTTTTTGTTAACCGAACCGGAGTCACCACTGATATATGTTAAGTATAATAATAACCGGAATAATAACCAAGATAGACACACAGTCCAGCGGTGGACTGTGTGTATGTTTAAATCACAGGTCACGAGTTCGAGTCCGGGCTACCGCACCGGCCCGGATAATTATTAAACTTTTTAAATAAGTCAGAAATGAAAATACTTAGTTTGTGTTTAAGTATAATAAAAATCAGTTAAGTTAACAAGTTGGACACACAGTCCAGCGGTGGACTGTGTGTTAGCATAAGCCACAGGTCCCGGGTTCGAGACCTGTGGAGCCCACCGAGTCTTGGATTAAAATCGTTTTTAGAAAATAAAGGATTTTCTGTTTAATCTAATTAGTATATAAATATAATTAAAAACATATATATTTCGGGTTAGACACGTAGCTCAGTTGGTAGAGCTGCGTGCACGCGTACGGGAGGTCTCGGGTTCGAGCCTCACTCCGCGCACACATACTCGCATACGAACCGGTCAAACAGTCAATGGTCAACAGTCAATGGTCAACGGTCAACGGTCAAAAAAGTCAAATTTTTTATTATTTTTATTTATTTATTTAATTAAAAATCAATTAAAAATAATTAAAAATAACATTTTTAAGGTTAGAAAATAGCCTTAAACTCACAAAAATACACCCAACAATCCTACTAAAATGGATTAATAAAATCCGTTTACTTACCGAACCATAATGCTATTTATCTAGGTTAATTTCACTCGTGGTTAAAACCATTTCGCGTACATTCAACATCATCAACCGAACGCACCCACTGTGAGTGAATCTTACAACTCCCCCTTTTTAATTACACGTTTTGGGGTGTGTCATGTGTTACAAAATAATTAACTCGTTTATTTAAACTTGTGCCATACCATATCGTGATCTAAACTTAGATTGTTATTATTGTGGTAATTATGTATTTCATTTTGTCCACTTATACGAAATTCATTCATTAAGCCCATCAGTTCCTCGTGGTAGACGAGTTGAGCAACGCGTGCCTCAAAACCAATCCATTATTGTTCGTGTGTGTATTATTGAGTTTATATTGTTTGTAAATTACGTCTTTCATATTATCATGTTTATGCAATTCATTCATTAGGCCCATCAGTTCCTCGTGGTAGACGAGTTGAGCAACGCGTGCCTCAAAATCAATCCATTATTGTTCATGTGTGTATTGTTTAATATTAAATTGATTTATGAATAAGTTTACATCTATTTATACTCATGTGTGGTTGTGCACTTTATTTCATAATCAGTTAAATAAACTTGTTCAAATGTTTTCCATAGGATTCACTCGCCAACTTTTTGTTGATCCAAAAACCCTTTTACACATGATACAGGTGAACAGGATGAAGCAAGGAAAACATAGGAAATGCCTTAGAAGAAAACAAAGAAGCTTAGACTGATGTTTAGGTCATTGATGTAATTATGATTGTAAATTTCCATTAAATTGTATTAATGAATATGAAACGTTAAAATAAATGTCATGAGCTTTGATGATAACCCAATCATGCCCCGATCACCTTTTCCGCTGCGGGTCGGGGTGTGACACGCCACTTCTCGCACATGCAACCACGCTGTGTCACTTGTCGCGCATGCACCCTTGCTGCGCCACTTGTCGTACATGCACCCACGCTACGCCACTTGTCACGCATGCACCCTGGATGCGCCACTTGTGCAACTTCTATGTGCATGTCCGCCATTTGGCGCACATGCATGGATCTTCATGTTCTATTTAAATGAAAGTATGGACTTGGAGTTGGGGTTAAAAGTTTTGCATAAGAGAACTCTCAAAACACTTATAACCGGTCACCGCCGTCGCCACCCGCGTTCCGTCAATTCGTGCCACCAGCACGTGTTCGTTGAACCTCGATGTCTCAACCGGTTAGTTTTTAACCGATGTATATCTTTCTTATAGTCATCGGTAGTTACACATCCTTATCGTTGTGCCCGTATTTGCATGTAACCGAGTCCTGTCGAGTTTCGTTTTTGTTGATCACTTGTTTATTTTGCCACTGTATTTTATGGATTAACTCGCTTAATTGATTGACTATTATTTATTGAACCGGGTTTTGATAAATAAAATTTAAATGGATCACCATGGAAACCCAACAACAACATCTCTCCACCATTTATACTTAAACAGGTTAACCCAAACTCAAAACCTGTTATTTTTTTATGTCTAGCTCGGATCATATCAGGAATTGCCATGCCTAACCATGACTAGTCTTGCTATATCCTTTTGATAGGTTTTAACGTCATGTAACGACACTAGAAATAAATAAGATATATTATGTTGCATCTTTTTAACATAATTTTCATATACGTAAATTTGCAAGTTTTTAAACTCATAAACATTTTTGTAGGAGCCAAACACAACACTACTAGACCAATAGACCTTAAGTATATAACGTTGTATGTAAAACTTAAAATTATAAATATATACAAAATAGTTATAAAACACATAAATAAAACACTTAAATAATTAAAAAAAAGGCAAGCTCAAGAGTGTTAGGCTGAATTCTCGACTCTTACATGTTACTGTTCAGCCATACGGACTCACACAGGCAGTGGATAATGACAAGTCATAAGTCGTTAAACTTGGGGGACTGAATTTGGCATAATTGTTTCGTTTCCTAATTAATATAACCAGAATTAAGCACCCCCGCATTGCGGCGGGGGCGTAAAAACATGTCAAGTAGCACCGATACCACACAACCGTCAGCGACCACCAATGCTAAAGTTGTGGCGTGTTAAAGTGAAGAAATAGGCCGAAATGTAGAACATTTAACAAAAATAACCAAGTCGATCTAGGACTCATGCGTTACGACACTGTAATGAAAAAAATAGATGTAAACACACTGAACAACACATGGACATTGTGTTGTGTTAACTCGCAAAATTATGAACAGAACGTAAAACGTTGAATCATACACGCACGTTGTGTTGTGTTAACTCGCAAAATATAATACAAAACGTAAAACGAAAATTAGGGAGGGATGAAAAGTATAGGGGATCAAAGTTATAATTAAAAAAGTTGCGATGTTAAATTACAAAAGATAAAAGTTTTGGGTTAAAGTAAAAAAAATCATTTTTGTGAGGTTAAAATTGTAAGAAACCGAAAGATAGAACATATAAAAAATAACAAAATCAATCAATGACAAAAACAATAGACGTAAAATCTTGAACTACATATGGACGTTGCGTCTATTACCTTGCAAAATAATGAACGAAACGTAAAAACGTTGAACCACACACACGTTGCTTCATGGTAACTCACAAAATTTAGTACGAAACGTAAAACAAAAATCTACGAAAGATTAAAAGTAAAGGGGAACAAAGTTAAATATAAAAAAGTTGAGGTTAAATTATAACAGAGGAAAAATTTTAACTTTAAAATAAAAAAAATTATAAAGTTAAAATTGCAAGAAATCCAAAAATTTAGATTAGAAGTAAAACTTTTATTATTTTTTGAAAATCACACAAAGCATATGATATAAATATAACTAGTTGATGCCACGCCCGTTGCGGGGCGATGGCCGAATAATGAGCGAGTGTTAGGCAGCTCCTTGACACGGAAAACAATTAAATCGAGTCAACCAATAAAAACATAACACTTTTATAGTTTTGCTAAAAAAACTAAAACAATGGCAATACTGTTATTTTTAACTAATGGAAAGTTATATTTTTTCACTGGTGTAAAATCGTAATTTGCCAAAAGCTAAAGTGATGGCAGTACTGAAATTGAAACCAAGGGCAAAATTGTAAATCTGCGCAAGGGCGAATTCGTACTTTTGAACTTAGGGCAAGTAATATATTTGAACTACATGCACAATCGTAATTTCAGGCCGGATGTCAAAACCATAATTTTATTTTGAACCGAGGGCACAATCGTAATTTTGAGTTGGAGCCAAAAGCGTAATTTTATTTTGAACAGGGGCAAAAACGTAATTTTTAACTGAGGGCAAAATCAAAATTTTTTAAACGGGGGAAAATCTATTTTTGAAGAGAGGGCAAAATCGTAATTTTAAGGTGGGGTCGCAAACATATTTTTTTTCATTTGAACAGAGGCGAAAACGTAATTTTGAGCTGAGGGCGAGATCGTAATTTTGAGTCGTGGGCAAAATCATATTTTTTTGTTGGGCCAAAAGTGTAATTTTGTTTTGAACAGGGGAAAAACGTAATTTTAAAATGGGGACAAAACCGTAATTTTAAAACGTAAATAAATAATAAACGGTTGGTCTAATGGGAGAGTGCCAGGTCAGCTGCATAGGGACCATTCCTTCAAAGTTGTTTATATTATAGTCACTATTCATTTCGTTTTGTTTTTAATATATTTATATTTACTAGGTTAAAAAAACACGTTTATCACACGGGTTTGATCATTAAATTATTAAATAAGTATTAATATGTCGGAAAATTATACGCCGCCGTTAAAAAAAATAATTAAATCAATGAAATATTCATTATTGGTTGAAAAAATAAGCGTTTTTAATATTTGACCCCCTCTAGATATCAAACATAACTAAACAAATCTACTCATAAAAAATTAGTTGAAGTTGTCACATCTACAATACATATATAAACATATACATCATGGGTCTCATATTATTGCCCACAAGTGCCTCACTCTGTACCAAGTGGCAATTGAACATGCATATCTCAAGAGAAATGCAAACCTTCCATCACTTGATCTAGAGATCATTGGCTGAAAACAGTGCTACGAATTAACATAGATACAATAGAATATGTTAAAATCATATGCTAAAAACTATGCTATTGGTTAATCTAGATATACACGCATTTTACCACTTTATCTAGAGATCATTGGCTAAAGAGTGTGTTATGAATTAACCTAGATACAATAGAATATGTTAAAATCATATGCTAAAAATATGTTATTGGTACTAATAGATGATATAAATTAAACATGTGTGATTTTGTTTTTCTAATTAATTTAAATTTAAATTATTGCCAAGAATTGCTTTTAGTAGATATTTTGTTTTTCAAATTAATTTAAATTTAAATTAATGCCACAAATTGTTTTTAGATAAATTTTTTTAATGTTATTATGAATCTTAATTTTTTTAAAAGATTTGTATTCATGTTGATGATTATTATCTTTTCATTATTGATAATTTTTTTTATTTTAATATAATTATTCAACATAGGAGATAAGTTTAAAAATTTTAATTTAATAGGAAATAAAAAATATAAAAATAATATTAAGAGGTACGAGAAACTGACTTGTGTCCCAAAAAGATTTTCATTTACTAGTATAATAAAATAAGATTTATATATATGTATAATATAATATAAGGGTTAAGATATAATATGAAGTTTGTATGGGTAGGAAGGCTAGAAAGTAATCTTGACCATGTATTTATGAATTAAGGCTAAGATGAAATGGATGAAATTGAAGAAGAAAAAGAGGCGCTGTGAATTTGTTGAGGGGTACTTGTAGTCAATCCAAGTTAATAGTTTCTCTCTCCTTCAATTCCCCCTCATTTTTTAAACGTCAATAACTATTTATACGACATTATTTTTTTATAAAAATTACACCAAAAAACGGCGTTTTTTTATCTTTAAAACGAGTATGCTATTGCTAAATTTCAAAAAAATAATTTTGAAAACCAAGTTGCGTAAAACGCAATGAAAAAAGCCAATTTTTTTTTTTGTAAAACGAAAGCAGTGAAGCTCAACCCAACCATCGACCTCCAAATGTATTGTTTTTGTAAAACGATACAGCAGTAATGCAGTTAAAAAAGCGAAAACGCAAAGCTGGAAGCTGTATTTTTGTTTGTAAAACGCAACGAACAGCAGATTGCAGTTAAAAGTTCACTGATTTTTTAAAAGCGCAACCGCAGTTGTAAAACGCAACAAACAACATACTGTAGTTAACTGATTTTTTTAAAAACGCATCGAACAGTAGACTGCAGTTAAAAGTTCACTGTTTTTCTTAAAAACGCAACTGCAGCTGTAAAACGCAATGAATAGCAGCTGACAGCAGTTAACTGTTTTTTTAAAACCGCCATTGCAGCTGTAAAACGCAACGAAACGCCATTGCAGCTATTTCCGCAACGAACGCAGAGTGTTTTTTTAAATCGCTACTGCAGCTGTAAAACGCAACTGTGTTAAAAACTAAACGCTACAGCGCAAAAAACCACGCGGGGTGTCAGCAACGTGCGAGTTCGACTAAATTTCGGTTCCAATTTGGACCCCGCTGCGCACTCGTGCGTAGGACTTATGGTAAAACATGTCATAAAGTTATGTTGGTTAGGCAAATGTTTCACCTTATAAATAACCTTATACTTTGTCTTCACACCAATGTGAGACAAGTGGTTTACCATTTTGAGACATTCATTCAAACACACTTAAATTTCCAACATATTATCATATAGTTTTATTTCAAGTTCAACAAACCATCATAAAACACAATGGACTAAAAAACATAAAATAAATTGTTTTTTTTTTTTTAAAAAGCAATGAATTAAAACACAAAACTAAGTTTTTTTTAAAACACAGTTGACTAAAAATATAAAAGAAAGTGTACTTTATAAAACGCAATAGACTAAAATCACAAAAGAAAAGTGTCTTTTGTAAAATGCAATGGAAAAAAAACTGTGTTTTTTCATTATTTTGTAAAACGCAATGGGACAAAAAACACCTAAAAAGTGTGTTTTTTCATTCTTTTGTAAAACGCAATAGATAACAAACAGTTTTTTTCATTATTTTGTAAAACGCAATAGACAAAAAACACCCAAAAAGTGTGTTTTTTCATTTTTTGTAAAAACGCAATGAATAAAAACCTGTGTTTTTTACATTATTTTGTAAACGCAATGGACAAAAAACCTGTGTTTTTTCATTATTTTGTAAAAGCAATGGACCAAAAAACACCTAAAAAGTGTGTTTTTTCATTCTTTTGTAAAACATAATTTTAAATGAAAGTCTAAACTGAAAGGTATTTTGCAATTTTTCTTTGAGACATTTTGTCAAACACCTGGTGTGCAACTTTTTATTGATGATTTCTCAATGAAATTGGAAACTAATGATGTTGCCCAACGCATGAATACATCAAGAGAAAAGAGTAGAATCAGAGATATCTTCACTTTGAGTTAAAAATGTTTGAGAAATTTGAGAAGAGAGTACCTGTTTTAACAGAAATCTCATGTTCCATCGCATCATGTTAAATTGAAAAAAACGAGAAATTATAGAAACATAAACTGGTTTTCTTCAAAGAAACAAGAAATAATTGAGTGTTCGAACCATTCATTGATGAAGAAAAATTGCATCGTGATGTATGATTCTAGAGAGAGAAAATGAATGAAATGTTGAAGATGGTGGTTTTTGAACATATAGGTTTTGAAGATAGAGAGAAAGGAAATAAAAAGAATAAAAAAAGAAGATTGACTAAAATACTCTTCCCACTTGTTTTTTATTTTTCTAGATGAAACAACTAACTCCTAGTTTCATCCTCACCCTATAATATAATACAACTACTTAATGGAATCGCTCAAAGGTGTAAAATTGTAAAACACACATGTCTCTTCGTTGCACATTTCTCACAAATCCCACACGCACTGATCCACCACCACACGCAATATTAAAATACAGTTTATAAGCTCCAGTTAGGCACTTATTTTTGTTCCTTTTCGTGTTTGGTTCATCATCCTTCTCTGTTAGTTCAACTGCAGCAGTTTATCACATTAAACAAATCCATCCATCCTCCATTGCTCTCTCTGACTCTCTCTATATTATTTATTTGGTGCTAAGTAACCTAATTCTCACTATTATTATTATTATTATTATATTCGATCTTCTCTTCTAGGGTGGGTTCTTCTACTTCTCCCCATTTTCTTCAATTAATTAATCCAACTCTTCACTCCACCTTTCCAATCAAGATTTTGCCATTAACTCAAGTTTCAACTTTCAACTCACTTCCCCCCAAATGGGTCATCTGCTAATCAAGATTAAGCTTGCATCTTTATTGATTTAAGCCAACATATCATGGATCTGGAACCTGGGTTTCATCAGATTCATCCAAAGGTGAGTTGGGTATGTTACAATTTGTCAAAAGATTAATCTTAGACAATACCCATTTGAATTTTTTTTCCATTTCTTTACAGAAACAGTCATGGGCAACAGTTTTGACATTGGCTTACCAAAGTTTGGGTGTGGTTTATGGAGATTTGAGCACATCACCCTTATATGTGTTTAAAAGTACTTTTGCTGAAGATATTGAACATTCTGAGACTAATGAGGAAATATTTGGGGCACTTTCTTTTATTTTCTGGACTTTGACTTTAGTCCCTTTGTTGAAATATGTGTTCATTGTGCTGAAAGCTGATGATAATGGTGAAGGAGGCACATTTGCACTCTATTCTTTGCTTTGTAGACATGCTAGAGTGGGTTCATTGCCTAATTGTCAACTGGCTGATGAAGAATTGTCAAGCTATAAAAATGAAACACCTAATTTAGCTTTGACTTCTTTTGGGTCAAGATTAAATCCACTTTGGAGAAATATAGAGTTTTGCAGAGGTTTTTACTTGTGTTGGCTCTTGTTGGAGCTTGTATGGTCATTGGTGATGGTGTTCTAACCCCTGCCCTTTCAGGTTTCTTGTTTGTTTAACTTCTTGATTAATTTCATATTTGTAGACAATTAGTTTATATTTATAGGGTTTATTGGGCCCAAATTAGGTTGCTTTTTGTGACAATTTGTTAAGTTTCTAGGTTTTTTGGGACAATAATAATAATATCTGTTTTTGGTGAGAATTCTTCAAGTTTGCTTATGATCTTATGCATAAATCTCTTCTTATTTGCCTGATTGATGTATTGTTATTATGATGATTTTTGCAGTTTTTTCGGCAGTTTCGGGTGTGGAACTTGCAATGGCCAAAGAACATCACAAATGTAAGATACATAGTCCTCCTATGTTAAATAAATTATCTTGGCTATAGTGTTGTCTTTAGTTTACGGTTTTTAGCATGAGTATAATAGCAACCGCCATTCTTTCCTGGCAAAATTCCCTTATTTCCAAGAAACTGTGAACGAAGCAAGTTAAATGTCGGAAGGCCTTGTAGTTTATGTTTGAGAATTCCTAGATTGTGGAAAGTTTAACCAAGTTAGGGACGGGCGTTTTAAAATTGATTATTGTTACTTTAAAATATCAGAATTAAAGTCAAATAATAAGTTAAATAAAACCAAGGATATATAGGTAAATTTACGTCTTATCGTAATACCTAATGTTCTTAACTTGAGCAATGGATCACACATCATCCACCACTGAAAAGAGTTCAGTCTACTTCAAAAGGTTATGGAAGCAACAGTCATCTATCCACAATCTCAAAAAGAAGCACATGTTATTTAGTTGTAAATCTTTTGCATATGCAATGCTTACCATACATAATACACTGATGTTAACTTGTTCGACAGTGGGACCCACATTCGATCACACAGTTACGTTTATGATTAAAAGAAATTGATATATTGTTGCAGATGTAGAAGTCCCGGTTGCATGTATCATACTGATAGCATTGTTTGCACTACAACATTATGGGACCCACAGGATCGGACATTTGTTCGCACCCGTGATCATAATATGGCTCTTTAGCATCAGTTCAATCGGCTTATACAATATCATTCACTGGAACCCTCACATCTACAAAGCGTTATCCCCTGTTCACATGTATAAATTTCTCAAGAAAACGCAAAGCGGAGGCTGGAAATCTTTAGGGGGTATCCTATTATGTATTACAGGCGAGTACCTTTTTGTTTTGTTTTTACATTACGTGTATAAATCGTTTGTCGTTTAACTAAAACGCGTGTTCATATTTTCAGGGTCGGAAGCTATGTTTGCTGATCTTGGACACTTTTCACAGTTGTCTATACAAATAGCTTTTACGTCATTTGTTTATCCATCTTTAATTCTCGCGTATATGGGGCAAGCTGCGTATTTATCTCAGCATCATGTTATCGAAAATGACTACCAGATTGGATTCTACATCTCTGTACCCAGTAAGTTGCTTTTCATCTTTCGTATTCCAAAATAATAAAAAAAAATATGTGGAAATGATTAATAATGTAATATATTTGTAGAGAGTTTGAGGGTGCCGGTGCTGTTGATAGCCATACTTGCTGCAGTTGTCGGAAGTCAAGCCATAATTACGGGGACCTTTTCGATTATAAAACAATGTTTTTCTCTCGGATGCTTTCCGAGGGTCAAAATAGTCCATACGAATTCAAAATTTCACGGGCAGATATATATCCCAGAGATCAACTGGATCTTGATGACGTTATGCTTAGCCGTTACCATTGGATTTAGAGATACCAAACGCATGGGTAACGCTTCAGGTACGGTGTTTTAAGGAAACTTTTAAACACTTTGTTAAATGCCCTAAAATACCATGTAATTGGTTTCATTGTATCGTGAATCCGTGATCAGGTTTGGCGGTTATAACGGTCATGCTGGTTACAACTTGCTTGATGTCTCTTATCATCGTCTTATGCTGGCACCAAAGTGTTTTCCTAGCAATCGGTTTTGTTGTGTTTTTCGGGATGATTGAAGCGCTGTACTTTTCGGCTTCTCTTATCAAGTTTCTAGAAGGGGCGTGGGTCCCGATAGCGCTCTCGCTCATTTTCATGCTTGTGATGTACGTGTGGCACTATGGTACACTTAAAAAGTACGATTTTGACGTCCAAAACAAAGTATCGGTTGATTGGCTACTGAGCCTGGGCCCGACACTTGGCATAGTCCGGGTTCGCGGAATCGGGCTTGTTCACACCGAGCTGGTTTCGGGCATCCCAGCAATCTTTTCTCACTTTGTAACCAACCTCCCAGCTTTCCACCAAGTGCTTATTTTTCTTTGCGTGAAATCAGTCCCCGTCCCACACGTAAGCTATGAAGAACGGTTTCTAGTGGGGCGCATAGGGCCACGAGAGTACCGGGTGTATCGGTGTATAGTCAGGTACGGTTACCGTGATGTTCACAAGGATGACGTGGAGTTTGAAAAGGATTTGGTTTGTAGTATAGCGGAGTTTATCAAGAAAGAGAAAGACGTTTGTAACCCTGACGGGGATGGAAAAACGGGAAATGACGAAGAGGTGATGAGGGTTGTGGGGACGCATGTAGAAATCCGCACGGAAAGCGAAGACGGGCCCGAGGTCGAGGAAATAAAACCGGTGAAAAAAAGGGTGAGATTTGTGGTACCGGAGAGCCCAGAGATGGATGATGATTCACGGGGTGAGTTACGAGACCTAATGGAGGCGAGGGAGGCCGGGGTAGCCTACATTCTGGGACACTCGTACGTTAAAGCAAAACAAGGGTCGAGTTTTGTTAAAAAGATTGTTATAAATTTAGGTTACGAGTTCTTGAGGAGAAATAGCAGGCCTTCGACGGACGCTCTAATGGTACCGCATGCTTCCACCCTTGAGGTGGGAATGGTATATCATGTGTGAATGTTTTTGTAAATGTTTTTTGTGGTGGTTTGAGGTTTTGAAAGAAGATAGTAAGTAGCAGATAAAACTAATAGGTATACTTTCTATTTGGTTTCCACTTTTATATATATTGTATTTATTTTGGTGTAGTTTCTCTATAAATGATTACCTTTCTCTCTTATATAATGTAATTTGTTAATCTATGGATGTATACACAACATATCAATGCACAAACAGATACTTACACATGTATATTTATCAACATTGTATATACATATTGTATATACACAATCCAAAACCAAAGTTTAGGTAAAAGTCAAAGATTGGAACTTGCCTTGAGCAATACTATTGTGAGAGTTTGCGGTCAAAGTTTTCAGAATGAAATTAATGCTGGAAATTGTTTAGTGTGTTACTAACTGGTAGGGGTGCTCCATGATGAAGCGTGATGTTTGGTTTACCAGCGTGCTGGTGATAACAAGTTGAAATGTGTTCAATGTTACCGTTGAGGTTACCGTTGGGGGTGTTTAAAAATAAAAAATAAAAAATTTTAAACACTATATATATATATATACCATCCACACAAATACATATTTTTATATCACTTTCTTGCATAAAAATGGAAACGCTTGATTTTTTCGCGAAGGCATATAACGAACTTGAAGGTTTGAGCCGCCCAAAGAAAAAAATGGTGGATCGTGATCGTATACATGCCAACGAAGTGTTAATGAAGGATTATTTTGTGGAGAATCCGGTCTACAATGCCAAAACGTTTAGGAATCGATTTTTGTTTACCGAAAGATTTATTTTTAAAGATTGTAGCAGAAGTCGAAGCAAGCAAAGAATGGTTTCAAGAAGGTTATGACGGGAGGGGCAAAATATGTCTAGAAATATTGTTTTTTATTTAACTGAAATTATTATTGTTAATTTATTATTTTAAAAATAAATTAAAAAAATCCATCACTAGTGATGAGCACCCCCACTAAAATCCATCGCTAGTGATGAAACCAAGTTCAATGACTTAACGAAACATGATTTGATGTAGTGAGTGATGGAAAGTAGAGCACCCCACCTCTCTCTCAAACAGAAAGCAGTTTAGAAAAAAATGTTAACAATGAAATATTGGTAACTCTAAAAAAGTTGGCCCAAACTAGCAATCAAATAGTTGATATTGCTTGATTTTGGTATTGAATTGGGCTGGTCAACTTCAAAACTGGGTGAAGGTCAAGATTTGCAATAGTCAACTTTAAGGAAAACACTAGTGGTGTAAACGAGCCGAGCCAAGTCCAAGCTTAACTAGACTCAAGCTTGAGCTTGTTTAACTTACAAAGCTCGAGCTCATTTAACCGGCAAGAGCTTCAGCTCGTCTCCATTTGAGCTCTATTTTTGAAGCACAAGTTCAGCTGGTTTATCATTTATTAGTCAATGTGTATGTGTTTGTATAACATAAAATGTGTTTTTTTTATAATAAGAAAAAACATTATTTAAAGAAAACCTTAAAAATGGTTAAAAGCACGCTTTAAAGAATAATAAAAAAAACTTTATAATAAAATATAACAAAATGAAAAAAGAAAAAGAAAAAATGGAAATATTTGAGTTATATTAATGTGAAACTTGAGGTGAATAGATACTACAGTAAAAATATACGAAAGACAGATCGTTAAGCATCACGACATCACTCATAAATAAGATTAGGCTGAGGGAATAATGCTTTGATAGCAAAGTGTTCACAACAAGATTCTTACAGAAAATAGAACACGTGACAAAATAAAACCCGTAACTATTGCATCTTGTGTGGACCAATCTTGAAACAAGGGATAGGGACGAAGCCCATCCCGTACAGACACCATCCATGTCAAGTAACAATTGTATTGTCTTCTTTTATGAAATTCTATTTGTAGAATACATAGGATTGTGAACAAATATTATAGTTAATTATCCTGAGGGTCTTTGTGCTATGATCATATTACGGTTTTGGTCTTTGATTTCATTAATTACATTTTTTGCTATGACTTTTGGCTCGAACATAACACTAGTGGTCCATTGAGTGGATGCTTGTTACAAAAATATATGTCAATTTGGTGTGAAATGACAAAATATCCCTTGGATATGTGTTATTTAACACTTCAATAGTGGTTGAACATGACTTTTTGGTTGGATATGAAAATGGATTGTCAATTTGTTGAACTTGAATTTGAATCTGACTTTTTGGCTAAACTTGACTTTTTGGTTGAAATTTGTTTATTCGGTTGAAGTTGGTTAAATCAGTTTTTAACCGAAACAATGCCGATTTCATATTCAGTTATTTCGTTCGGTTTGTCACTTCTTCGAAACCAATCATTGTTGGTTATGATAAAAAAAATGACTTAATCGAACCGAATCAAGAGTTAATAAAACCAATGAAAGTCCCTAATGAACCCCACCCAATCAAAATAAATTTCCATTAGATGAGGAGTCCACTTAAAAACCAAATCCACAAACAACAACCCCTCTCATCCTTTTCATGTCAAACACCCACCCGAGCTCTGACGGACGACTTTGTCTTTTTCATTGGCTTTTGAAACCTCGACCACCCCAAACACTTCTCGGTTTCTCTGTTCCTTTTTTTAATCAAACTTAGGTCGAATGTTTCCTCATACCCCTAAACACTTCTCGGTTTTCTTTTTTCCATTTTCTAATCAAACTGGGTCGAATGTTTGGAGTTCCACATAGGTTACTTTAGGTATCAGTGGAACCGAACACACAAACGACACACGCGATAAATAGAAAATAATAAACACGACACAAGAATTTTATGTGGTTCAGTCCCAATGGGGGATCTACGTCTACAGGCTGGAACTATATTATTTAATTAAGCTCAAGGCACACAATTACAATGACTAGGTTATACAGAAACTAAATTAGGGTGTTCATTTGGGCCCCCAAAAACCTAACATGGGCCGAAACCGGGCCCAAGATCTCTAAGCCTTCACAAACCCAACAATCTTCCACTGAGGCTTTGCGAATACTCCAACCCGCCATCCAAGTAAACAATCAAGTAATCAACCAAGTCATCTACTAACTCCAGTAATCTTCAATAGCATAAATCCTCCAAGCCTCCAGTTCTAAGAATAAGCTAAAACTTCAATATCATAAATTCTCCAAGCCTCCAATTCCTAACAACAGGCTAAGACTTCAACCAATCTACGCAGTTGCAGCGGCCCTACTCATTAGTAACTTGAAAGGCCCGTTGAAGCTCTTAACAACTCCAATACGCTCATCAGATACCCAATCATGGCAAAACCAACCAAGAACTCTTCCTCAATCTCAACCAGCTCTCACTTACTCGAATCACCGGCTCTATAGACTCCAGAGGAAAAACACTCCACTAACAACTTCCTAGGAGAGATTTCATTCAGATCCCTTGCCTTCCGAACCCAGTGTCGATTTCCACACTATGTTCGAACACTCCATTTGCTCCCATTATGACGAAAAATTCCATCAGTGCTCAGACCTTTGAATACGCTCAAGCGGTACTTGGAGTCCCAGAGTCCTTTGCTGTTAAATGGACTCGTTTAACTCTCGAATCGGCAAGCCAAGTATCTATTACACGAAAGTTGGTTCACTTCTTCCAACGGAGCAATAACCTGCACACTCAAACAGTCTTCAAAAATAGATTCACTGATGCCTTATTGTAGAGGGTAACAAGAAATGAAGCAAAACAGAATCTCGAACCCACGAGTCTTCACTGCCTACCATTGAGTCCCAATGCATCAAACCCGGATACATTCTCAGAAGCAGAATTTCACAAATGAATGTCCACACCTTCATGCAACCTCACCAAGTTATCAATGCCCAGCTCCCACTGTCCGTGTTATCCCAACCTATGCCAAACCGACATCCATGCGTTGAGTCTTCACTCATACTTCGTCAACGAAAATATTCACCTAGTATCAGTGCAAAGATCCCCTCAAATGTCAAAGCACTGATCACCACCAAACAAGAATACCTTATAGTTTCAGACCAGCTAATAGGAAAACGATTATAACATCAATCAAGCATTCATGGAAAGCAAGTGGTACCAACGGTTTATAACCATACACATGACCAGTTAAAGCAAACATAACCGAAAGGTCATCCAAACGAACAATAGTTCACATGACTTGCCACTAACCTCTTTTCTTCACTTATGTCATCACCAACACACCCGTTAGTTCCATTTTCTCTCCAGGTTTATCCATCAGCAGTACCACATCCAAGTTCCTTGACAAACCAATCAACCAAAATCCAAGTCGGCGAACATTTGATCATAACCATCTCTTCTTCAATTATAACAATAACTAACAAGAACAAATCAGAAACGGTGAACATGCACAACAATGGCGCGAGCCTGAACTTGACGCTTGTTCTACTGAACATTGTCAAACAAATCGATTGGCTCCTTAAAAAATGAAAAATCAAGTAACTGTAAACAGTTACCTCAGAATGATCTTCTGCAGACAACTCCTACCTGAAACGCTGAAATATCACAAACCCGGTTCCCAAAAATTTTCGGTTGATAATAAATATCAAAACCTGAAATCAGCAAACAAATCGTACTTAGCCCGCAACCCAAAGTCGATCAACGGACTGAATAGACCTTGTCAGTGATTCCAATCAAATTAAAGTACATAAGGCTGTTTGTGGGGTCTTGGTGCAGGTGGCTAAGGCTGTTTCTATTCAGCCTCTCTGATCTGTTTGAAGTACATAAGCATTTGAAATAGAAGCAGCTTTTGTATTCAATAATACATGTTGTCATCTGGTGCATTTGGCGAAGTCGGAACCAGAAGGCTATCAGCCAGGAAGTTGTAAAAGATCAGATTAGGCATTTAAGTTTCATTTGGATTGGAAACATGGAATCAATGGTGTAATATGGAAGTGGCCTGTAATGTTTTGTAGTTTTGTATTTGGTGTGGCGTTAGCCAAGTTCAATAAAGTTTGTTGGCCTTTCAAAAAAAAAAATTAATCCGAAGAGTTTTGCTTTTGACACCCCAATCTATAACACCAACTTTATTAGTGTATCATTACCTAGTAGCAACAATATAATTTACTTAATTAATCTTTCTAAAAACCACCATAATTTTTTTAAGTATCTCACTATTAATTCCATTCACTACGGACGTATTAATATAATTTTTGGAAACCCATCATGCATACTTTTTAAATGCTCAAACACATAGAGACCTGGAAAATAAATATTTATTACTAATATTGATTATTTGATACCATTTATTATTTATAATATATTTGTAAAAGGGTTGAACAACAAAATCAAACCAAAACAAAAATTTTAAAAAGAACGTCTGAAAGAAAAGTTTACACTTTAAAAACATATAAATCTTGGTTAGTTACTTTTTAAAAGCGCAACGTTCTCGGTTGCTTCATGACATTGTTTGTTGACAAATTAGTAAAAACTAGAACTACAAATTAGTAAAAAGTAGAACTACTAGTAGTTCTAGTTTTTACTAATTTGTCAACAAACAATGTCATGAAGCAACCGAGATTCGTTAGTTATATATCATATATGAAAGGCAAATGTTTCTTACATGACCGCGAACCTGTTTGTAAAACATAGAAAAGAATAACTGACTCGATCTACGACTTGCGCGTTGCAACAGACCTATCAGATGGGGAAAAATAAACGCGTTGCGACGAGCCTGTCAAACGGGAAAAAGTAAATGAAAAACGATGAACCCCACACGCACGTTGTGGCATGTTAACTCGGAAAATCTAGAACGAAACGTTAAATAGAAAACTCATGAAAGATAAAAAGTATAAGGGACCAAAGTTGCAAAAGATGAAAAGCTTTAGGTTTAAAAAAAATCAAAGGGCTTAAATTACAAAAGATGGAAACTTTTGAATTACAAATGAAAAATTAAATTAATCAAAGGGGTTGAAATGCATAAGATGAAAAGTTTAGTGTTAGAAAGGAAAATTCAAAATTTTTTTTGAAAAACTCTCAAAGCCAAAAGTACAACAACCTTGAGCACAAATATATTGCTTATTTATAGGTTTATAATAAATTGATTTTGAAGTATTAAAGGCGGAGAGGAACAAGAGATCAAATCTTTTTTCCTCAAAGAAAAAAAAAGACATTTAGATGATTATCTACTACTACAAAAACAACATGGGTGAATAGTGTCAGACAGCTGCCTGACACTCCCCCATTGGACCAAACCGTTTAATATTTTTTTACACTTTAAAATTACGTTTTTACCCTCAGTTTAAAATTACGCTTTTGCCCTCTGCTCAAAATATAATTATGCTTTTGTCCTAGCTCAAATTTACGATTTTGCCCTCGATAAAAATTACGATTTGGCTCTCAGCTCAAAATTACGTTTTCGCCCCACTTCAAAAGAAAAATATGTTTTTGCCCCCGGCTTAAAATTACGATTTTGCCCTCTCTTCAAAAATAGATTTTCCCTGTTTAAAAAATAATGATTTCGCCCGCGGTTCAAAATTACGTTTTTGCCCATGTTCAAAATAAAATTATTCTTCTGACTCCAACTCAAAACTACGATTTTGCCTTCGGTTATGCTTTTGCCTACAGCCTAAAATTACGATTCTGCCTTTATTTCAAATTTATATTACTGTGTTACCCCTAAGTTCAAAATTACGAATTTACCCCTGCGCAAATTTACAATTTTGCCACTGGTTCCAATTTACTGCCATCACTTTAGATTTTGCAAATTACGATTTTACCCCGGACAAAAAATAAAACTTTCCCTTAGATAAAAATAACAGTATTGTCTTTAGCAAAAGTATAAAAGTGTTTTGTTTTAATTGGCTGAATCGAATTAATTGTTTTCCGTGTCAAGAATCTGCCTAAGGGTCGCTCATTATTCGGCCATCGCCCCGTAACGCGGACGAGGCATCAACTAGTTAAATACAAACATAAAAAAGTAAAATAAAAGAATAAAAATAAATTATGAATTAATAAAATAGAAATATAAAAAAGAAGACTAATGTAACATTACAACTTAAGAGGAAAAAAAATTCAAGGAAGAAAGAGAACCAGTCAAATTGTCTCTAGATTAAATTGTATTGGCCTCATAGTCAAACTACAACTTATTATGGTAGATGAGGGTGTTAAAGAGAAAATAGATTAGGGTGTGGGGAGAAAAACCCTATTTTGAATGTCGCAGCTCGAATCGAAAACGGGGACGACTTTCAATAAAAAAAGAAAAATTACACGTTTTGTCCTTTATCTTGATACCCTTTTCAGGTGGTGTCTTTTTCAACGAATGTTGACAAGTTTTGCCCTTTATAGGCAAAATCCTTGAACATCTTATCCTTTAGCTCTAACCCAGTTAGATTGTTTTGTTAAATCAGACCACACAAGGGTAATTTAGTCTTTTTACCCACATATATATATATATATATATATATATATATAATTATATAAACATAATATTTTATTTTTAATTAACAATAAACCATAAACAAATTTAAGAACTTAATATAATTAATATATATTACATATACAGAAACCCTCACCCATCTCTCTCTCTACTTCTCTCTGTCTTTCTCTACCCCTTCTCACCACCGACCAAAACAACCGCCACCCACCGCCCCACCTGCAACCAACCACTCCCACCCACCGCTGCACCTGCAACCACCACCACCACAAAGAACCGCCACTCTTTATCCCCTCCACCGCACCACCTCCCCTCCCACGCTTCTGAGTAAAACCAGCCACACCACCACGCTTCGACTACAACGTCGGAGTTATCTCCGGTTCAAAATTGCCGTCGGAATCCTCCGTAATTACACTTCTAGAACATCGCTGAGGCATTGGCGATGAATGTGTAGCTGGAATCCTACAATCAAAATTGCAGCTGGAATCCTACAATTGAAGGTCTTCTGGTGGTGTTGCAATCATTCGATTTTGTGTATGCAGGTTATGATTTTGTATATAAGTGTTGTAGGTTATGATTTTGAGTAGAGGATAAAGGTTTTGATTTTAGGGTTTGTATGTTTGTGGTGATTAGGTTTGATTTGATTCATGTTCAGATTGTTTGATTTGATTCACAGCTTTTTATTAGTCATTGTAATGTACAAATTGTTTAATAGATTGATATTCAGTGGTTAAGTTTCTGATTTCATTTCACTAGTCATTATAATGCACAGTTTGTTTAACTCGACTGATGTCTTCTGTAATTAGGTTGCCGATTTCATTTAGAAACAACGTTTCGGTAGTCGTTATATAGTACAGATTGTTTAATTCGATTGATGTTCAGTGATTTCGTTTACAACAACATTTCATTAGTCGTTATTTTATACAGATTGCTTTATTTAATTGATGTTTAGTGATTAGGTTTGTGATTTCATTTAATTACTCATTATAATGTACATATTGTTCAGCGAATTGGTTTCGGGTCAGAATTGTTCTTGATAGAGGTGGGTTATGGCTGAGATACATATAGAGAGAGTGGTGGCGATAGGGTGGGTGGTGGTGGTGGATGATCAAATTTAATTTATTTAAATGGTAGAGTGTAACAACTTCAATTTTCGTTCTTATCTTTTCCTTTTATTTTTCATTGTAATTCCTTTGTAACCTCGAGATTCGTTTATAAAAAGTTATCTTAATTAAAGTATGTTATCTCAAATATATCGCATCTAATCGCTTATTTAACGCATCGCTACTATACAAGCCGAGTGGGTTATTGTTTAATAAACCCTTGTGCCATCGCATCGCTTATCCCATCGCATCGCAAATCACAGTTAATTATATGGTTTTATGTTATTTATGTGTTATGTGTGTTATGATTATGACTACACTCACTATCGCATCGCTCTCGCATATTCGAATCGCTAAATCGCAGTATTACTCACTTATAACGCTTAATATAACTATCTAATACGAACCCAATCGCCGAACGAACTCTTAACGCGAAATAATCGAAGAAATCTTGGACTTTGGTCAAGTTCGGCCGAATTTGACTGGCCAACACAAGAAACCTCCATTTCCCACAAGTTCGCTCGAACTTGCCATGATTCATAACAGAATCAGCAAGTTTGGCCGAACTTGGCAAGAATCTCATGAATATCTAGCAAGTTCGCCCGAACTTGACTCCCATCAGCTCACTTTTTGCCTTCACCTATAAATACTCAGCCCAATTCTCTCATTTGAACTTGCTGTAAGTTCGTCCAGAGCTCTCAAAACCCGAAACCCTTGTTTTCTAAGTAAGATTCAACCCTAATTCAACTACAATGATGTTCAACAACGTTTTACAACGGATTACAACGATTTTGCACAAGGCTCTGCCTTCGTTTCATTAAATCTCTTCTGTTTATGAAAATCTTCATCTTTTTCTATAAATCTTCTGTTTTTCACTCAGATCTATACTAGATGTGAGTAAAACCTTTCAAAAACATTGATTTCTACACAATATTCAGACTAATGACGTATGTTTCGTGCACTTTTGAGTGGAACGAGGCGTTGTCAAGCAAGATCTCAGACCCGGAAGCACAAGGACGAAATCGTCACTTTACACAAGCTGGACTAATCCGTACGAACCATCAAGTTCCCCGAATTAGCTCGAGTTTCTGTAAAATGGCTAAGTTCGCTCCAAAAGACCTCTCCAGCCTAAGTTTTACTCAGTGGCTTAAGGTTGGAGGGATGAACACTCGATTTCCTCGGCAAACGACACAAAAACGCAAGATTTGGATGCCAAAACGACCAAGTTCGCTCGAGATTTACTGATTTTATGCAGCTCAACATGTCAAGTTCGCTCGAACTTGCACCCTCTGGGTCAAGTTCGGCCGACCTTGAGTCAAAACCTTCAACAGAACACCACAAGTTCGCTCGAACTTGTCAAGTTTCTCAGGAAACTTCACAAGTTCGGCCGAACTTGCAAAGTCTGTTAACACTTTACACAAGTTCGACGAACTTATCAAGTCTCCTGAGAAACTTAACAAGTTGTCCGAACTTGTCTCAAAACTCAACACAATCCTCACAAGTTCGCCCGAACTTGTATGGAAACATAGAAGTTCGCCCGAACTTGTCCTCTGCCCTACCCAAACTTAACCGTTTCAGCATTTCGAAAGACTGATGCACTTCTGTTCGCTTACAGGCTGATATGGCGCTCTTCCCGACTTCTCTCAGATCCCGAATTCTCCATAAAACGCACCCATTGTGAGTATACTTGAACCCTTTTACGCTTAAACGCACTTTTGGGTGTCATCAAAACACATCACACAACTCTCAAAACGCTTATTCGCAACCCGCTGAATTACATGACTATACGTGAAATCTGTTGAATTGTATGTATTGCTTGATTGCTTGTACGCTACCCTTAAATGATAGTATACTAGAGGTTGACCCGCCACCCGGAGGCCCGGGTTGTTAAGGCTCGCATTTTTATTTCGCAATTATTTTCTCTTTAGGATGTGGACACTTGTTCGCATGCCTCGATCAATCGTGGTTTGTTGGTTTGCATGAATCTAAGTAGTTACATCATTCACAACTATTACGTATGTCATGCGGTATATGATAAACGCTTTTATATCTAGTATGTACGTAAACCTGTATGCTCACCTTTACTTAATTGTATTGACGTTTTATTTTAACATATGTGCAGATTGAGAATTAGCATTGGATGCATTGGATTATGCTTAGTTTAGTTGTTTAGTTGTTTTGTTTTGGAACTCATGTAATAAATCTAGGGGATATCGAACCTGATTAGTTCTTATGAGAAAACAAGTTTCTGTAACGGTTGTTTGAAAATGTTATGTTTGATAGTATGGGATGTTAAACGTTAAGTAATGTTGTTAGACAATTGTTATGGAATTCTCGTGAGACAATCTGGTCGCTAGTTCCACTAACCCCGATGTTTCCGCCATCGGTTGGGGTGTAACATTGAGTATTTGAGTTCTTTACATATTTTGTCCTTTAAGGTAAAATGACAAAAATGCCCTCATATGCAAGTCACATGATCTGATTTAACAAAAAAATCTAACTGAGTTAGAGCTAAAGGACAAGACGTGCAAGGATTTTGCCTATAAAGGGCAAAACTTGTCAACGTTCGTTAAAAAGGACACCGCATGTAAAAGGGTATCAAGATAAAGGACAAAACGTGTAATTTTTCCACACAAAAAAATCCTAGTGAATCATCTAAACTAGGAAACCCAAGAAACCTAATAGCTATTCACGGTTCTTATGCAGCGAATAAATACCCCAACCCAACCAACCGAAAACCCTAATCTGCGTTTTTGAATTTCAAAGGAGATAAACCAATCAATTGTGAATCGTTTTTCGTGCAACAAACCGTGTGTTCAATAGCCAAAGCTATGATACCACGTATTAGGTCTCAAGTGGCGCAATGGAACCAAACACATAAATAACACACATAGTTATCATGCGATAAATATAAAATAAGAAACACAACATAAGAATTTTACGTGGTTCGGTCCCAGTGGGGGACCTATGTTCACAGGCTGCAACTATGTTATTTCATTAAGCCCAAGGCACGCAATTACAATTAATCAATGACTAGGTTATATAGAAAATAAATTAGGGTTTTCAACTTGGGCCCCAAGAAACCTAACATGCGGGCCCAAGATTTCTAAGCCTTCACAAACCGAACAGTTACTGAGCTTCTGAACTTGGTTGTGAGGTCGCATATCGTGAAAAAGCATATTCTTATGATACCAGAAGCTTAACATAGTTTTCATTTTTAGTTTTAAGTTTTATATTTGTATTTTTTTTTCACTATTAAGAGGCATTTTGGTATTTTTCCAAAGAACTTGACAAAATATTTAGGTGACATTCACTTCAGGGGCCATTTGCATTACATTCGGGCAAACAGTTACATCAAAGATGTAAGTAAAAGAACTAGTCACCATATCACCATCAATGTAATTAACTCTAAAAATAACAAATTTTAACATTTATCACGAGGGTTTTTATTGTGCACATGGCCTATAAAAATATCCATATATTAAAGTGCCTTAAGTATTATAAACCATATTTACTAGCCGTAAATGTTGAGATAATAAAAGCGAGTAAATATGCATTCTTCGAATTTTGGGATTTCTTAAAGAAAAAAAAAATATAACAAATATTATGAGACAGAACTTGGGAGGGAATGTTACATCATACATGTATCACATTCATTAAGAAAATCATGTACTTTTTTGTTTTACAGTTCACATACCTTCTAAACATATTTTAAAATCTACATGAATATCTTTTTTTTTAACGGCGAAACTTATATTAAAAATAGAAAATCAGGCCAACAAGCAACTAAAACCCGAAGTTACAAAATTACATCACTGATATTAAACTCACACCATCTATCCCAATTAAGATTAGCATATTTTGATCTACTCGTAATCCAAAAAAAAATGCGTTTTCTTTGATAAGATCCGCCATCCAGTTAAAGTTAATGTAACATTATTGAACGTCTTCTCGTTCCTCGCCTTCCAAATCTTCCAAATCTACATCAATATCTGCAAATCTATAATCAAAATAACAATTTTTTTTTACAACAAATCATTATACCACTTGATGAAAATCACTTTGACGAAGATTCATGCAAATGTTCTTGTAATACAAACAAATGACCTTTTGTTTAAATAATACAATAATTTGACCAGTCAAGAAATGGCTTTTAGATTTTAATAAAAGTTTATACAATCATGCGCATCTAAACAAAAATCACCATTTTCGGAACTTTTTGAAAAAATCACGTATTTTTACATTTCTTAATTAAAGTTATGTGGCCAAGAATGAAACCAACTTAGGGTTGTTTGACAACTACTGAACCAGTAAGAGATTTGAACCATTAAGTGCTGAACCAGAAAGAGGTCTGAACCATTAAGAGCCAGTATAATGCTTAACCATTCAGAGACAAATGTCTGACTTATTCAGATGAGGGGTCTTAAACATTCAGACTCAGTATAATGCTTAATCATTCAGACTCAAATCTCTGAATCATACAGACATCTGCTCGTGAAACAAACACTCTGAGTCTTTAAGTGTTAAATCAATAAGAGGTCTGAACCATTAAGAGTCTCGTTAAGAGCTAAACAAACAGCCCGTGTCAAATGTTCACAGAATTTACTTTCTATGAAACTTATCACACTTTGTGGCATTTCTTGACAAGGCCGTATCTATAACATAACTAACATAGGCTTGGGTCTAAAGGCTCTAAAAACAGGGCCTTCAATTAAAGGAAAATTAATATGCTACCTATTAATATTATTGTAAACTTATTATTTAAAATTTGTTTGATTCCTTACAAGCAAACCATTATGTATTATAAGTTATGTTAGATTTTTTTTGGTTTCAAATACTGATAAACGAGTATCGTTTATAATAACCAAAGAATAAAAAAAAGGCCTCAGAATTTCATTTCGTATTGAGCCTCCAAAAAGCTTGAAACAACCGTGTTTCTTGATGTAAATTACATGACCAACGACAAAACAAACCGAGTGATGCACTTGTGTATTAATTTCACGATTTTGAATTTTCCATGAAAATTTACGTGATCTTGGACCAATTCTTAGTTTTTTTCCATCCAAACCATGGATTTTTTTATCTTTGAACTAAAGGTGAAGTGCTATGTTCTAATTGGATTGAACTTTGTACGGAAATATATAATTTATATTAATGTTTCCTTGTTTAATAAATACAATTAAAATAAGTAGCATAAACTTTCCAATCTAAATTTTTTTAACGGTAAATTAGGATCTTTGACGGACCACTGGAGTTACATCGTGCCACCAGAGGAATCACCTGATCATATCCATCTTCACTAGGCATAATGCTACACCAATTCAGGAAGAAACTCAATAAACATGAGAAAACCCCCTTGTGGGAATCGAACCCAAGACCTATTGGTCCTAAAGCCTTATCCTACCACCAAGATGCTACCAGGCTATAAAGCCATGGGCGCTTTCCGATCTAATTAATTAATTACACATGGTGATATCTTCGCAGTGACATGCCACGATCTAATTTGTTGGAGGTTTTAGGTCACTTGGAGGGATGAGGACTTGAAGAGAACTGAGAGAACGAAAATCATGATTGTTAGGGGCTGTTTATTTCAATTTTTAATGGTTCAATACTTATTGATTGGAATATTGGATTTTAATAATCCTAATTATTCGTCATTAGCCACTAACAGTCTCAACTTCAAAAATAACAACTGACAGTCCCAATTATTGACATATTGGCTACCAATGGACCCTGACTAACAGAATCCTAACGCCGTTAGTCACCGGTCGCCGGAAAAACGTTTTTGGCCGGAAAAGTCATTTTTGGCCAGAAAACTCAACATTTTCGTCCCAAACCTCTTTGTAACCTTATCACGAACCTTTAGGAACCTTTTTCTAGTAAAAGCCCCAATTATTAAAGTCGCCGAAAAACTCTTTTTTTTTCGCCGGAAAACTTCTCTTTTGCCGGAAAACTCATCTTTTTGGCCGAAAACTTAATATCTTCATCCCAAACCTCTTTGTAACCTCAGATCGGACCTTTAGAAACCTTTTTCTGGCCAAAACGATTTTTTGGCGATCGGAGACTAACGACGTTAGGGTTCTGTTAGTCAGGGTCCATTGATAACCAATATGTTAATAGTTGGGACTGCCAGTGGTAATTTTTGAAGTTGGGACTATTGGCGTCCAATGACGAGGGATTATTAAAATCCAATATTCCTTATTGATTTAGACGGTTTGTTTTGTGAGTGGATGTCTGATTGTTTAGACATTTGCTTTTGAATGGTTAAGCATTACATTGAATCTGAATGGCTAAGAACTCTATCTGAATTAGTCAGACATTTAGGTGTTTTTTGTTTTTTCAAAAAACCTTTTCTGACCTCTTATGTTTGCGCCATGCAGACGTTTAGTTCACTTTTCCTCCTAATCTCAAAACACAGACATCTCTTATCAAAACCCTAGCACCTCTCCTCCTCCCAGGCGCCACCCTCCCAACCGGCCACCCCCTTCACCGTCGTCTTCTTCCCGAACGTCCACCTTCTTCCCCACCGACAACCATCTTCCCCCAGCCACCTACCTGCTTAGCCGACACCTTCTTGACCGCCGCCGACAGTATCACCGCCATCTTCCCGCAGCCGTCTACCTCCTCAAACGCCATCCTTCACAGCCGGCCCCCTTCAAATCCGACCTTCAAAGCCAAAAATCGACACAATTCTGGTATGTTTTATGATTATTTTAAGTTTGTTTTCAGACTATTTGTTGTTGGTTTTCAGATTATTTGAAGTTTTATGATTTTTTTGTTTTCACAATTCGGGTATGGTAAGTTTTATGATTATTTGAAGTTTGTTTTCAGATTAAACCCAAAACAAACAGTCTTATTTCTTGCAGAATGCAGAGGTTTGGTCCACCTCTTCTGCTACAGATGTCTGCAGATGTGGTCCGCAGACTGCAGACATTTTACCTCTGAAAATACAAACAACACCTTACATCTGAATGCTTAAGCATAATACTGACTCTTAATGGTTTAAACCTCTTACTGATTCAACACTTAATTGCTCAACAACACTTACCAATTCAAAAGTTCCCAAACAACACCCATAGTGATTATTTAACAACCCCTAACTACAACACTGGATTCATTTTTGGGAAGCCAAATACTTTTACATGTATTATATTATTATAGGGAAATTCACCAAAAGAGTTCTTGACTTTTTCACTTTTCAAAAATAGGCATTTGAAACCTCTCAATAATCCTTCACACTGAATTCTGAAACCAGTGCGTCAGTGGCTCCTTTAAAAATCCTTTCAGCGATAACTAACCAGCTTGTCTCACGTGTTAAAAAATAGTGATAAAGGCTTAGAGCCATTTTAACGCGGTCATAGAGTGGTTATAGAGGCTTCACACTCTATAACAAGAATAAAATCCTCTTAGCGTATGAGATACGATAAACTGAGAAAATGTTATTTGTTAAATTGTCACTGTAATAAGAGCTGAAATTAATAAATTTGAGAAAAAAATGTTATTCTATACCAATATCTTAAATAACAAAAACCCAATAAATATATGATAATTGTTAAGTGGTTATGGTCTAATCTCATTGGTTTCGGGATTAGTCAATGGAGAAAGGAGATAGGGATGACTAGTCTTTGCTTGTCTACAATTGGATGCTACCTACTTTATATTATTTCTTTTATATTCTTTTAAGTATGAGTTTGCCAAAAGATAATATTATATAATAGAAAATAGCCTAAATTTTTCTTTCTTTAGTTAAGTTCCCAATTAATATTTTGGCATGCATCTTCAGGTTAAGTTCCCAATTAATATTTTGGCATGCAAATAACCTTTTTCCTAACTAAAATCAACACTAATGGATCTAGTGCTACAGTTTTCATCACCCGAGTTCAAATCCTTATAATTACAAAGTTATATGGTATTTAAGTGTAAACAAATTAATCTTAAAAAATTAAAATGAACGCTAATCAACTTATAATTAATTATCCTTCCAAATAAAATGCCTTTTCGTCTTTAATATATGTAAGCCATACATAATTGGGTGTTATAGGGGATGAAGGATTTGATAATTTCTCCAATACCGTCTCTTGGGAAGTTATAGGGGCATGAAGAGGAAGGAGTGTTTCTAATATAATATCTAATATAGAGAAAATAAATGGAAAATAATGATTGAAAATGCAATAAGGTGCGTAAACCATTACACATTTTTACATGGACGTTATAATAGTGATGTAGTTAAAAAAACCTTTTAGAAAGCATTAACCTTTATAGATGTTCAAATATAACTGGTTAAGTCATTTCAAGAAAAACTGTTATGCACATTGAAGATGTTTGGTTATTTGATTAAAGCTACACATGTGATAAGACTATTACAACATAGTCATAAAATACGTAAACTATGTTACTTTTATACTAATTTCAGTTAATACATTTGAAAATGATAAATACACGCCTAAGTTTATACTAAGTTTTTTAAGAAGAAAAGACAAACATTTCCCCCTAACAAAAAATAAGCAAGAATGGAATAACAAAACGAGATGTTCTGGAACCTCACAGGTAATGTTTATGAGCCATTAATTTTTTTTTAACTTATAATGTACTTTTTTATAATAATCCTACTAGTAGCGTTTAGAAGGAGCTACAAGCTTTTAGAGAAAAAATAACTATTTAAACCTCAAATAATAATAAACTTTTTAGTTATTTCTATTTTGATCATTTTATACATTTTATTAAAAGTTTGTTACTTTGTCAAACACCTAAATATTAAAAAACTACAGCCAGTCAGCATAGCTACATACTAGCTAGCAGCTTACAGCTACCAGCCACTAGCTACTTTTACCAAACATACCCTAAGTATAAAATACAAAATAGAGTAAATCATTTTTTGTCCCTATATTTTAGTGGTTTTAATAATTTGAGTTCAAAATAAAAAAAAAATAATGTTTGGAATCTCTAACTGTTCATTTTATAATGTTTTGAGTCCCTATGTTTTAGTGATTTTAACAAGTAAAGTCCAAAATAAAACGTACAAATATTAAAAGTTAAACTCAAAATGTTATAAAACCACTAAATACCAGGACTCAAAAAATAATTTACTCTACAAAATAATACTACTTATAAGGAAGGGTATTTGAGTAAATAGGAAGTGTGTTGAAACCATGGTTAAGAAGTGAAAACTAACTAACTAGGGTTAAGTAATGGTGTGGCAACTTTATCCTGTTTCTCTCTCTAAAACAGACCCCCCCAACTTTCTATCTCTATATCCCCTCGCCATTGATTACTTCCAAATCGTCCTTTTCCCTAACCATTTCAATTCAAGGTTTTTTTTTTTTTTTTTCACTAATTCTGTTTACTTACATATCCAGTTATTGAATATTCATTATTCTTCTTTTGTAGTTAATTAACAAGATCCCTGTTGCATTTTCAGTTATCATCACAGGCAAGCTATACAGATTCTTAATTACAAAACTATTAGGGCTAAATCACCCTTATTTGTGTTTTTTTTTTCTAGTATAACCGTTTCACTTTACTGCTAAATAAAACCAATTAATAAACAGATACATATTCATTTGTATGAACTCTTCTTCTAGGATATGGTGCGCCTAATTTACCGATGATACACCTTAGTTCTCTGTATACAATATGGAAATTTGAGTTGATAACTGTTTATGATTGTATATATACACTTCAAGAATTTGCTTCATCTGATTTATATGATGTTAGAGATGCTCAATTTAAGGGCTTATTTGCTATGTATTTAATATCCCGATATATCGGCTATCAGTCCTCTACCGAGATAACGATGCAAAATATCGCTCAGAATATTTGACCAATATATCACTGATTTTCCGAACATCAGTATCTTTCTTCTTATTGCTGCTATTAAGTATTTTAAGTCTTAATTTTTAGTTGTACTTACTTGCTACAATTGTTAGTGTTTTGCTATATATATAAATTTAGCATGATATTAAAATTACCGATATCCCACCGCGATAACCGATGTCTCAAATATCGGTCCTTGACCGACCAATGATATTTTACCGCATTAACTACTTAGCTTATTTGTCATTCTAAACTATTCAACTTGATGCTTATTGTTATTTCTTAACATCCTAATATGATATGGAAAATGCAGTCTTTGGTTCATTAAGTTGTATTAAAATATGGTTATATTTTTGGCACTTTGTTATGTCCTGCTCTGGATGATTGAAATATTGTATAACTAATATCTGAATGTTAGTTAGCCATACTACAAGTTGATCTTTTCTCACACCCTTTGTAATATGTTATTCAGGATCTTTGAACAAGATATACCTTTTGTGGGCATCCTTTTGTTTGAATAAAAGACAACTGATATACAAATAATGGCGTCAAAATCTTGTGCGAATATTTTGGATTTTTTTCCTGATAAACTACTGGATATCCCTCAAACTCCAAGAAATCTTCCACGGGTCATGACCCTACCTGGAATTATCAACGGTTGTGATGGTGATTCAGATAGTATCTCATCTGGTTGTCGCGAGAGAAAAATCATCGTGACAAATATGTTACCGTTACATATTCAGCGTGATCCCGATACCCTTAAGTTGACTTTCCGTTTCGATGAAGACTCGCTATATTGGCAACTAAAAGACGGGTTTTCTCCAGAAACCGACGTTGTGTATGTCGGTTCACTCAAGGTTGAAGTAGATGCGAGCGAACAGGAAGAAGTCGCTCAGAAGCTTCTAGAAGAATTTAATTGTGTTCCCACTTTTCTTCCTCATGACCTTCACAAAAAATTCTACGCCGGTTTTTGTAAACAACAGTTATGGCCGCTTTTTCATTACATGCTTCCTATTTCCCCTGATCATGCTGACCGGTTTGACCGCCTTCTCTGGCAGGCGTATGTATCCGCAAATAAAATATTTGCGGATAAAGTTATGGAAGTTGCGGACCCGGATGAGGATTATATATGGGTTCATGATTATCATCTTATGATCTTACCTACTTTTTTAAGAAAACGTTACAATCGGGTCAAGCTCGGTTTTTTTCTTCATAGTCCATTTCCCTCATCAGAAATATATCGAACTCTTCCTGTACGAGATGAAATTCTTAAAGGGCTTCTTAATTGTGATCTAATCGGGTTCCACACGTTTGACTATGCACGACACTTTCTGTCGTGCTGCAGCAGAATGATGGGCCTGGATTATGAATCCAAACGAGGACATATCGGACTCGATTACTTTGGTCGAACAGTGTATATCAAAATTTTACCTGTGGGCATTCACATGGGCCGGCTTGAATCCGTCTTAAATCTTCCAATCACATCAAGTAAAGTCAACGAGATAAGTCAACGGTTCAAGGGGAAAAAGCTGATAGTTGGAGTTGATGACATGGATATCTTTAAAGGCATCAGTCTTAAGTTACTCGCGTTTGAGTATCTGTTACAGATGAACCCCGTGCTACAAGGTAACGTTGTTTTGATCCAAATCGTGAATCCCGCAAGAAGTACAGGAAAAGACGTAGATGAAGCAAAACGGGAAACTTATTTAATTGTAAATAGAATCAACGAGACGTATGGTTCATCGGATTACGAGCCCGTGGTTCTAATTGACCGCCCCGTCGCGCGTTACGAAAAGTCAGCTTATTATTCAATGGCTGATTGTTGCATAGTCAATGCTGTTAGGGACGGAATGAATTTAGTACCATATAAATACATTGTTTGCAGACAACACTCGCCTCATTTGGATAAGTCAAGCATGTTGGTTGTCTCTGAGTTTGTCGGGTGTTCGCCGTCTTTAAGTGGTGCTATACGGGTCAACCCGTGGGACATAGAGTCTGTAGCTGGAGCTATAAACTCAGCTATAACAATGAAAGATTCCGAGAAACAATTAAGACACGAAAAACACTATAAATACGTAAGCTCTCACGATGTCGCTTATTGGGCTCGTATCTTCACGCAAGATTTAGAAAGAGCATCGAAAGACCATTATAATAAGCGTTGTTGGGGTATCGGTTTTGGGCTTGGTTTTCGAGTCGTTTCCCTTTCTCCGAGCTTCAGAAAACTTTCTCCGAATTATATCGTTTCAGCGTATAAGAAGTCAAACAGACGGGCTATATTTCTTGATTACGATGGTACACTTGTCCCACAATCGTCTATTGTAAAGGCTCCTAGTGAAGAACTAATTAGCATTCTGAGTACACTTTGCAATGATCCTAAAAACACGGTTTTCATTGTGAGCGGGCGGGGAAGAAGCTCGTTAAGCGAGTGGCTTGCTCCTTGTGAGTGGCTGGGTCTAGCCGCTGAACATGGGTATTTCACAAGGTATTTTATATGTATATATAACGTCATACTGTCTATGTAATTTTGTCGAATAATTTTAATCTTGGTTTTGTAGATGGAGTGGGAATTCCGAGTGGGAGTCGAGCATCCCAGCTACTGATCTCGAGTGGAAGGAGATTGCTGAACCGGTTATGAGACTGTATACAGAAGCAACTGACGGTTCGAGCATTGAGGTCAAAGAAAGTGGCTTGGTTTGGCACCACCAAGATGCCGATCCCGACTTTGGTTCGTGTCAAGCTAAGGAGTTGTTGGTGCATTTAGAAAACGTGCTGGCTAACGAACCGGCTGTGGTCAAACGTGGTCAACACATAGTTGAAGTCAAACCTCAGGGTGTGACGAAAGGATTAGTTGCAGAGAGAATACTATCAAGAATGGTGGAAAAAGGAGAAAGGCCGGATTTTGTAACATGCATCGGGGATGACATATCAGACGAAGACATGTTTGAAAGCATACGAAGCCCCGTTTTAAATGGGTCTGTAACGTCAAGTCCAGAAATCTTCGCTTGTACGGTTGGACAAAAACCTAGTAAAGCTAAATATTACCTGGATGATACTGCAGATGTCATCAAATTGCTGCGAGGGCTTGCTAATGCTTCGGATCCAAAACCTGGTAACACTGCTCGATTTCAGATTACATTTGACACCATTTTTTAAGATAATACTTCTAGCAACATGTACAGTTTTCGGTTATTTTTTAGAGTTTATTCATGATGAAGCTATATATAACATGGTGTAGTCACTGGTGTGGTGTTGATGGTTGTAATGGGGTGAATCTCCGGGCTCCTATTTCCGGGCCTTGGTAGAACGAACATGAATGCTTACTTTATAATGTATAGCTCACATTTTTCATATGGTTTATGGGCATCTTTTCTTCTCTTGTGAGCAAATTGTGGAGGTTGAGGCGAAAGATACGATTGAAAGTAACTTATACTTGTTGACTTATGTCACGTTCATTTCAAAATCAATAATATTATGCAAGAAACAATATAGAGTCAAGAGTCATCTGGTTTATTGGCTTGATGTTGGTTTTGGTTAGGTGCTATCTCATGAATAGATACAACATGGTAAATGTGCAATATCAGTAAAACATTGACATGGACAGGTTATGTTTTCCTCAAATTTTAACTTATCTATGATCTTTAATTAATTAATAATTTATTTTTTAATCTAAACTGATTGGGAATGTGTGTCAATCACTCTACCAACAATATAACCTTCCTAATTTTATATGTAATACTTCCTAAATATGGGATTAGTCAGATTTTTAGGGCATCTAGATACAATATCTTGGGGTGATCAAACTTTTGGATTGAATCTTAAGGAGAGATCCTGTTCTGGTTTCACATGTCACAATTTTGTCTCATTTACTTATATCTAGTTCGACTCGGCTTATATATATAAATAAAGAAATTGGCGTAAAAGAAAACATATCTCAAGTGTTATATTTCAAGTCTTCACAAAAATTAAAGTCTTGAAGAGGGTGTTCTAGTCTTATCCAACCTAACTCAACTTGTAATACAAATGTCCATTTTAACTTGTTATCCGACTTATTTCAAAAAGTCCAATTTCAAGTCTTCACAAATATTAAAGACATAAAGAAAGTGTTGGTAGTCTACCCAATCTAACTTGACTCGTAATACAAATGTCCATTTCAACTTCTTATCCAACTCATTCAAAAGTGCAATTTGCCACCTAAAATTTGTAACACATGGTAAGAGTAAAGACGACAATGCACTAATAACATCTAGAGGATTCAATGAAAAAGAGTGACTGAAAGCTAATAATGACATCATTAGTGTGTTAAGTATTATTAAAAAATTACTACATTTGTTGCGTTGAGTTCAAGATATTGAAACGAATAAGGAGCATATAAAGAAATGGATGTTGACCCTAGAATTAGATTACTTTTGGACATGGTCATAATTTGAATCTTGACCCTTTAATTTTGTCATCCTTCTTTCCCAAAAAGCACTCAAAACTCCTTTTCGTTAGGCACATTGCCATAATTCATAAAGCCCCTTCTATCTTATTTCTTATAAATATCCCTTAAACTTTTCTTTAAAAAGCCTATATCCCATATATAATAATATACTATATATTAGGCTATGTGTTATCATAGCGATATGTGCGCACCGGATGTGGGTGAGGCAGTGGGGAAGGGTAAATCATGGCGTGAGCAAGGTGTTTAAGGTTTTTTTTGTTTTTTGTTTTTTAATATCAAATATATACACACCCGATTATACATTGTCACCTCAATCATCAATCAAGCTCCCAACCAAGCCCCTCCACTAGGGTTGTTCACGAGCAGGCCTTTGCTAATGCTTGGCTCGTTTACAACCAAGCCGAAAACCGAATGAGCATTTTTTGAGCGAGCGGCGAGTTAATTGCATAACCGGAAATTTGTGATGTTTCCGCTATAGGGTCACGACAGAAGTCTTGCTTTCCGAGGATGACACTAAGTCTGAGGTCCGACTGTCCGAGGATGAGGCTTAGGTTGAGGTTGTTGAGGCGATGAGTAGACTGCGAAGAACAATTGTCAAATTGTGACAGGAGACGATTGATGACGGCTGACTAATCACTAAGGAAAGAAAGAATTCAAAGTCTTTCGTTTAACGACTTAGGGTTTTACTTTTAAAGTTAATGTTAAAATATGAAATACATAAACTTAAGGTATAAAAACTAGAAATACAAAAATATGAATGATTCGGTTTGGTTCGGTTAAATTTTATTAGACGAGGGTACAAAAAAATTGGTAAACTATTTTGGTTAATCCGGGTTTCGATTAATCGTTTTCAGTTAATTTAATTTGGTTGATTTCAGTTTGATTTCGTTTGTTTTCGGTTAACAATTCAGTTATTGCTCAACCTTAGACACTATTAAATATTCATCAAGAACATACCAGATTTTTTCATTAAAAAACTATGACAATATTAAAGTTAAAGAGAATAAAATAATTGTTTATATGGTGTAATTTTTCTAAAAAAATATTAACGTTGAAAATAATTATGTCCGTTTAAAATTGTGGGGATAATTAGTTTTCATGAGGGAATAAAGTGTAACTATTAGCTAACTATCTTTAATTTTATTAAAGATTAAAGAGTTGAAGTGTAATTAGTAAGTATTTGAAAGACTAATTTACCCTCTAAAAAATTTTAGGTTGTACATTATGCAGTAAAACATAAAAAAAAAATCTTAACTTTTGGATATCTTAAAATACTATTGTCTTATTCATTACACACACTTATATATATAATAAGTTAAGAAATAATTCGAGCCGAGCGGACCTTTGCTCGTGCTCAGCTCGTTTACTGAACCGAGCCGATTGGCTCATTTACAGTTAGGCTGAAAATCGAACGAGCATTTTCTTGCTTTTTCCGAGTGACCGTCGAGTGGCAAACGATTTGAACAATCCTACCCTCTCCTACACACTTTTTGGGGATTTCAAAGTGAAAAAAGAAGTGCATGTACGTATCGTTATCTAATAACCCGACTACACCCCCCGGAACACATAATGTTAGTGTTGTCATGAATTAGTTATTTTATATATACTCATCTATTCTATGATTTGTATATACTGTGTATATTTTTCGTACTTTTCATTTGCAACAAAGTATAAATATGTGAGTTAATAAATTCTATTTAATCAAAATCTTTGAAGGACCATTATCACTCATGTTTTATTTTATTTGTGGAAAATATTTAAATTCATAAAATATAAAAAAAAAATGCATGGATCTAACACTTTTACTTTATTTTATTGAAGGACCACTATCACCCATGCTTGATCTTTTTGCAGCCATAGAAGGTGATATATCATACACCTATGTATAATGCAACAAGTTGACTCACTTCTTTTGATAGAAGGTTATACAAAGTGTCGATAATAGTGTCTAACGTATACTTGAGTTGGTTTCAAAGATATGAGATTTAAGAAGTGATCTAAATTCTAAAATCACTACAAAATATTGTCAAAAAAAAAAGCATGATTTATAAAATAAATAAAAAATTCTTAATTGATATTATATTTGGTGTGACGGTTGTAAAGTATATTGGTTCTTTACAGTTACGGGTGATGTTTTAATACAAAAGACAAAATATGGGAATTTATTTAACTAATACAAGATACTGAAATGTTGCTAAATAAATTAAGATATACAAATAAAATAAAATAAATTCAATTCATTTCAACAAGAATGGGGTTTATCTTGATTCTTTTCTATATAATTGCCCTCCCTATTTATGACCTGTGTTTTATGTATGGAGTATGACCTGAAACAAACTTTCAAAAAATTAAACGAAAATACAGATATACCAGTGGCATTAAATGTTGAATATGATTTTCTACCAACAAAAAAAGACAATTATAACTTAACTTTTTAGAACATTTATATGAAAAAAATAACATTCAATTCAACATAATACTTTGTAGGAAAAACCACTTTTTATTATTCTTATAAAACGAGATAAATCAATCATTAAATTAAATTCATCCATATGTTAAAGTTGTCTTACATGTCACCAAATAGACATCATGTTTCATTTATATCATATCCCACCAAAATCATGTCAAATATTTTTTACATCCAACATTTTTATATACCTTTTTTTTGTTTAAGGCGTGCAAAGAATCAATGACCCGTCACACAAAATAGGATCAAGGTTACCCTCGTCACATGAATCCTTGTGATCACCATTCAGCGTGAAGCACTTGTTTATCATTGGACAAATAAGTATGTAAAAGAGAGAGTCACGATAGATTAAATGACATGATTCTCATAAAGTCATTAGTACATGTACTATTACTAGGTATTGTTAATTTGTTACATAGTCAAAACTGGTGAGGAGATAATCGTTTTGTTAATGACATCTCTTCTTTAATCGGTGGCCATACGGTCATACGTTTCGTGAGGCTTGCTACGTTAACAGAGCTCCACAATGCTTCCAACACAATTTGGATCCAAGATCCGAATCCATTAGGTCATGCCTGGCCCTGATTAACAGGTTTAGTACCATATATCTTCACGTTGTTTTTAAGTGAATCTATGAACCAAAATTATTTGTTTTTTTATTAAACATAATACTAAATCTCTTTTTTTTTTTGAACGTCGAACAAAGCCCGGCCACCCAGGTACGCCCATAGGCAAAAAAAACCACCCACCCACAACACTGTTGACCTGACGTGTCATCAATTCCAGGGGAAACCCATTGCCGTAAGACCCATTTTGTTACAAACGACACTCCAACCAACGACCGCCTCTAGAAAAAGTCATCGAATACCGCTAAAACGTTTCGTACCAGTCTCACGCTACCAAAGAAAATATGTAATAATATTACAAGTAGAAGCAGTGTCTTCCACCAGCAGCAGCACTGGCCCCTACCTTCCCTCTGATCATTTTGTTGTCTTTTGCTTCTTCCTCCCAATTATTTTTCACACAACCCCCCCACTCCCCTTTTCCCCACTCTTTCAACTAAAAAACTTCATTAGGGTTTCACCTTTGTAATGCAGCTCGTAAAAATGTCCAAAATCATCTTCCTTTTCTCACTCTCTCTGTTCCTCTTACTCGATGCATCCTCAGCTGCTCCCCCTCCAAGTAACTGTACTACCCACATTTCATCATAAGATCTGCAATTGTTGCATTCTAATTGAGTAATTTCACCTTTTTTACAGGGATTGTTAATGGGCTTTTCTCAAATGCTGTTTCTGCTTTCATCAAATGGGCTTCCTCCCTCACACCCACTGCCAAAACATGTAATGGGTCTTTCTTATGTTGCTTTGATAGTTAATTTATTTCTTGTTGTTGATTTTGGTTTGTGGGTTTTTGTTGTTGTAGCGATTAGTGGGCGGCCATTGATGAAATTTGAGAGTGGGTATAGTGTTGATACAGTTTTTGATGGAAGTAAGCTTGGGATTGAGCCTCATGCTCTTGAGGTTTTGCCTAATGGGGAGCTTCTTGTTCTTGATTCTGCTAATAGCAATCTGTATAAGATCTCTTCCTCTTTGTCTCTCTGTAAGTTCCTATCATCTTGTTGTGTGTTTGTCAGTTAATGCGGTAAAACATCGGATATCGGTCAAGGACCGATATTTGAGATATACGTTATCTCGGTGAGATATCAGTGGGATATCGGTAATTTTAATATAATGCAGAATTTATATATATAGAAATTCGACACTAATAATTCAGTGATATATCGGTTATATCGGTCAATATCGCCGATATTATCGGTACCGATATTCTGACCGATATTTTACTAGGGGACCGATATAATCGATATATCACCGATATTAACTGCATAGTGTTTGTATAATTGTATATGTAAAATTTGGTTTGATCTTTGATTCGCTTTTCGTTTGTTTGTTGTACTGTAATTAAACAATGTGGAAATGCTCAGATAGTAGACCGAAATTGGTTGCCGGGTCGGCAGATGGGTATTCGGGGCATGTAGACGGGAGGCTTAGAGAAGCTAAACTGAACCACCCGAAAGGCCTTACGGTTGATGACAAAGGAAACATATACATTGCGGATACCGACAACATGGCCATTAGGAAAATAAGTGATACAGGTAATTCACTTGTCTCTTTATTTAACATTGTTGTGTCGTAAACTAAATGGTGTTGAACAATGGCGTTTTTGTTATGCGTGTATTGTTTTGGTATAGGTGTGACGACAATTGCGGGAGGTGGGAAATCGGGCCGTGGGGGACATGTAGACGGGCCAAGTGAAGATGCTCGATTTTCGAATGATTTTGATGTTGTATACATTGGAAGTAGTTGTTCTCTTCTTGTTATAGACAGAGGAAACCAAGCTATTCGTGAGATCCAACTACCGTTTGATGATTGTGCTTATCAGTATGGAAGCGGTTTCCCTATTGGTAATTTAATATCCGTTTGAACGTGTTACATGTCGCTTGGTTTAATGATAATTGTTTTTACTCCTTGAGATAACTAATAGTTTGTTAAATATTGTTGCAGGGATTGCGGTTTTGGTTGCAGCAGGCTTCTTCGGTTACATGCTTGCGTTGCTGCAACGCAGAGTTGGTAGCATGATTTCCAATCCAACGGTAAGTCTAGGTTCTTAACTTCGTTAAAATCGGTGATCGTATATTCATATTAGACCTGTCTAATGATTAATTTCTTGAAGGATGAATCTCTGACAACAACGAAACCAAACATCGCTCCAACGCCACCATACCAGAAACCATCGCTAAGGCCGCCACTAATTCCGTCAGAAAACGATCCCGAAAAACAAGAAGAAGGCTTCATCGCATCTCTCGGGAAACTCATGGCCAACGCCACGTCATCACTCTCAGAAATCTTGTCAAATCTCTTCCCGGGCTTCAAAAAGAAACAAGTCAATTATCCGTACCAAAACCAACAACCGTTTCACCAAGACCACAGATACGGGTCAAACTCATGGCCCGTTCAGGATAGCTATGTGATCCAAGACGGAGACGAGGCTCCCCCATCTATAGAGACCCGAACCCCGACTCCCAAAAAAACATACCCGTTTATGACTAACAACGATGAAAAAATACAACAGTTTCGTCAAAGTCGCCATCTTTACAGCGGGTGGGACCACAATTATCAACAGCCACCACCACCGCAACAGCAGCAGCAGCAGCATCACAACAGGTATTATTCTTCCATGCCGCAAACATACTATGAACAAAGTACAGAGGAAACCAAAGAGATTGTGTTCGGAGCAGTTCAAGAACAAGCTGAGTCAGTGGTCATAAAGCCATTAGATCATGAATATTCAGTTTATGATCATCGTGGTAGGGTTCGTTCACGCTCTCGTGGTTTCGCTCGTGGTGATTGATGTGATAAAACATGGGTATTGGGAAATTATTTCATTGTGATAAGTAAATTTGCAATGTTGTAAGGGTATAGTAGTAGATGTTATAGAACTTATATATCATATATGGTGCAGCACTGGAGGGGGGGGGGGTTCATATTTGTAAGAAGCTGCCATTATGAGAAGTGAATATGAAATTCCTGCAGAAAAAATATGTTGTTTCTTTGTTTAGGCATGTTATTTAGGCTAGACCATGTGTAATGGTTTCACCAAAAAGTGAAAGGTGACTGTCACGTCACAATCATGTAGGCGTGACTCGTGAGGGCTTTCACTCACTTTTTCTTTAAGACGTGTAATGGTTTCATTAAAATAAATTAAATAAAAAATATATAATAAAGAAAGGAGTGTGATGTGGCTTGGGCTGATTGGCACAAAGAATAAATTAAAGGGAAGATGAAAATAGATGTTGACCGGTCAAATTTTCAAAAATAGCCGGTTGAAACCCCCCCCCCCCCCCCCATGAGCCTTCTTGCGGAATCAATGTAGCTGAAGCGTCTTTAAAAAACCGTTCAACGAACACCAACTATGCTGAAGCGTCTTTCAAAATCCTTTCAACGAACATCAATCAATATGCAACATATGTAAAAAAAGCCGGCGTTTAATGGACTGTTTGAAATTATATGTTTAAGAAAAGAATACCCTAAAATCATGGTTTTCATTTTGGCGGGCCAATCAATAATTCAGAAAAATAATATCTTAAGAGTGGTGTATTTACATGAGTTAGGTGGGTGACTGGGTGGCCTATTTTTTAAATGCTAACTATTAAATTAAAAATATGCATGTGGGATCAAGAATGTCTTGTGATCTTCGTTTCTTTGTTGTTAATCAAATACTATTTTTTACTGCTACTATTAGCATTGTAATTATTGTAGTTGTCTTTTTTTTTTTTTAATAAAGATCCAAATATTTTGAAGAAAATGAAACTTTAAAAAAGTAATAATCAGAAAGTTAGAATCAGTTTTTTTTTCTTATAGCTACTCCTAAACTGACTATTGAAGCCCAAATAATCAAAATGAATAGGAACTTTTTTAAATTGCCCAGGCATGGCATACGTTGTATTAGAATAATAAGTGTTGCTGCTGCATTGCTTTAAGAAAAGCATCATAGTTTTAACAGAATGCTGCTTCGTACGGCATTGTCTAAATTCAATGAAGATCTTGTGGCTTATAGATGTTTGACATAGCGTTTTGAATGTAATTATATGATATGGAGAATTAGAATCAAATAATCAGTTGTAACAAAGCTCGTCGTTGTATGCACTGTGATAATCATTAGCTATTTTTATGTCTTACAGATTTTATTTATTTAAGAATTTACATGTAAGGTTGTAACATCTCGTATTCTGAGTGTAAAGAAAATTATAAACGCTTATATGTTCCCCGAATTGTTATACGTGTTAGAAGAATAACCCGAAGAAAATATAAAATCACAATGGTTGAATAGGATCACATGGGTAGTTATGTGATCAACGAATTAATGTATATTTGTATTTACCTATGATTTTAATTAGGGGCACAATATTATATAGGCCCAGGGGTGTCTCGACGTCCACTGATTTTTCGCTCGTAGTGTTAATTTAATCGAAAACTTCAGAAATCTTTTTTGTGGTGTAAAATATTGGATTTTTAAGAGTCCGACCCCACTGATTTGGATTTTGAGAGTTTGACGCACACTGAGTTTTCATACAAGCTCTTATTATAATGTACACTCACTTAGCTTTAGTGGATTATTAACAACATATAATAAAGAATAACCCAAGAGATGACAAATTCTTACATGGAACAATTATATAAAGGGAAACATGATAGAAACAGCCCAAACATCAAACAGGCATAACTTGGGCAACCATTGAAATTACGTGGAGCATAACTTACAAGTTTATTTATGGTCTTAATCTTAATAATTGTCAGTCAATTTGTATAGGTAATGGTTAATGCCTACTAAGAGACATTTTTCACCACATCATCATCATAATGCCCTTAAAAAAGATGTAATGGTTAGTGCCCATTTCATTTATTACTTTCCATTATTTTATTTTCTTTGGGCGTTATTATAGAAATGCCTCACCCTCTTCACGCCCCTATAATGCCCAAGGGGGTGGTGTTGAAGGCATTATCAAACCTTTTCATGCCCTTATAATGCCCCATTACACATAGCCTCAAAGTTATTCGAGATTCAATTTTTAAATTCATTTGCTTCCGCTTTGTGTCAAATAATAAGATAATCATAATTAGGTGTCATGCTATAATGCCTATAATAGATTTGGTCCCAAGTCCTAACACTAAAAGTATTTCTTAAATTTTATTCAAACTATGCAAACATTTCTTTCTTAAGATTAGTAACCACTGACCATATATCCATACTGTTGACTTTTAAAAATGACCTGAATCAGAAGTCCACAAAAGATTGACATTGAGGCATGCCTATACAAGTTTCATGTTCCAAGAGGTCTAATGTTGTTGGATGCTAATCCTTTTATCATCAGTGATGCATATATTAGATGATTGTTAAGTTGTTATCGATCTCTGTAATTGCTGTTTTTTTTAAATAACCAAGTAATTGAGTATTGAAGAAAGCAGGGGACAAAGTCAATATTTTTGGATGGAAAATAAAAGCTAGTGGTTGAAGAAATTCTATCAATCCATGTATGATTACCCCACAAGCCATGAGTGCTACTCTTATGTCAACTCTTTGTTGCTAATATCATGAATGTCACTCATCTTTTCATGGATCCCACCTATGTTTTCCCTCGTAATTCTCAAGAGAATGTTACTTGGTTTTCACATGTTGAAAATAGTACCACATACAATAAAAGTCAGCATATTAATCCATTTGGTTCTATGTTCCAACAATTTATGTTATGTTTGCTTATTTGTAAGACAACGTGTTAAACGAGGTCCTATAACACTTAGGGGTTGTTTGACAACTTCTGAATGGTTAAGCGCTAAACCAGTAAGAGGTCTAAACCATTAAGTGTTGAACCGTAAAATGTCTGAACCATTAAGAGCCAATATAATGTTTAACCATTCAGAGGCAAATGTCTGACAACTTCAGATTAAATGTCTTAACCATTCAGACTCACTTTAGTGCTTAACCATTCAGAGACATTTGGCAAATGTCTGAAGCATTCGGACATCTGCTCGTGAAACAAACAGTCTGAATCATTAAGTACTGAACCAGTAAGAGGTCTGAACTATTAAGAGACTCGTTAAGAGCTAAACAAACAGCCCCTTACTCAACTCGGATTAAACATATGGGATTCAAAATCTGTAGAAGAACTAACTGGATAACAAAATCAAGAATTAAATACATGTTTTTCATATAATTTGACTTGTATAATGAGCTTACATTGAGAGAGGATATGACCATGTATGTGTTGAAGAATCTTGAAACTTATGATGATCTTTCTTGGACCAAAGCCAAATCTTGGAAACAGAAAAGCTCTCACCTTTACTTCCATTACTAATCTCCTTGCCATTTGTACCCTCATCAATGAAGCTATTATCATTCACCTTCATCTTATCTTTCTCAATTCTCAAATCCATATTTCCATTCCTACCCTTATCACCACAAAAAGTCACTTGCAAATCTGAGTTTGCCACCACATACTCATAAGATCCCATTGAGTAACACCTTCTTTCATCAAGATTATTATTCCCATTGCCAGTCTGCCCCACCTCTTGTTCAATGGCTCTAAATTTCCCAAGTCTAACTGGATACACCCTTTCAGATTGAACCACATCATGAGTCATGCTTGAACTAGAGACCTCATGACCATCATCATCTTCCCTTGAATGAACATGGTCAAACCCAAACCCAAAGTCAAAGTCAAAATCAAAAACTGGATTTATAACAGAAAACCCTGGTGTAAAAAGGTTTCCTCTACATAAAGGACAAGTTGAGTTTGACAACAACCAAGTGTCTATACAATGAGTATGAAAAGCATGACTACACACAGGAAGCAACCTCAGCTTATCATTTTCAGTAAACTCACAAAGGCAAACAGCACAATGGTGATGCTCTTTAAACCCCTTTAGCTCATTATAACTAAACACTGGGAGTGCATCAATGGAAGGCTGATCTAACCCAGAGTCATGTAAGTTGAAGAGCTGCTGCAACTGTCTTTGATAGATAGCAGCATCATTAACAACACTTTGACCATCACCACTTTCTTGAAATCTTGTGGATTGATGATGGGGATTTAGGGATAATCTTATCTTGTTTAGGATAAACCTCACAAGAAAGTGGAGCACACCACATATGAAGAACATTACTACTATTACTATCACAATGTTTTTAGCAAACAAAGTGGAATTGCTTGGAGGAGGAGGAGGATGGATAGGAGGTGAAAAAGATTTTTGTTTAATAATGGGTTTAATCAGGCGCATTTTAGCAGACTCAAATAATACAAAAAGCTTCAAACTTTTTCAAGATTTCATCAAAATACAAAAAGCTTCAAACTTTTTCAAGATTTCATCTAAATAGTTAAAATTCCAAGAAACCCATAAATTATAATGGTAAGATAGATATAAAAAAGAGTACTTTTTAGCTTACTCACCTCACATTACCGGAATTTCTAACCTTTTGGTGTTCTAATGCATAAAGATGCCTTCAAAGTTGAAACTTTTGGTGGTCTTGGGGAAGTGTTAGTGAACATTTTGAAAGGGGGTTTTGTGGGTGTGTTTGAATTTGGAAATTTTGTTAGCTTGTTTCTATCAGTAGACCCAACAGAGGCAAATGGGGTCATGAGGATGGGCAATTTTGTCATTTACTAGTGTAAGTTTGTATAAGCAATTAAGCATTGTGTACACTACCAAGATGTAAGTGTTCATGACTTTAGTGTAATTAGATAGTCTTGGTTCATAACTTTACTCATTCAAGGCCTACGTATGCAAGTATATTGATTATGTCTAGTTAGTAGTTATTTGTTTGTTTCACAAATTTATTTGAGTGCACTATATATAGTTGGTGCCTTTTATAAACATAGTACATACCCTAAAAGATACATATTGATAAACCATATAATGGACATTGAGTATCCAATCTCTCAAAATGTTATACAAGAAAATAATCAGATAATCCGTACAGATTGCCATTTCAGCATTTGGTGGGTGTATTTTTGCCTTTTAGGGAAAAAAATCCAGAGTTCGATTTATAACATTGAGTAGATTATGATTAGTTTGGTGTAATTTAGGAGTATGAGTAGAGTAACGCCCACTGTTAAAAAAGGATAATCCATACAAACATAATTAAATTAATCAAGCTCGTGTGCTAAAATTATGAGGGTAAAATTAGAGTCTGAAAATTAGACAATTTTTTTTTCAAATTTCACTTTTGTTTCGTATATGTTTTTGCTTTGGGGTTGTTTGATAATCTCTTAGTGATTCCATTAAGAGGCTACCACTATATCAGTTGGTATTGTGTTTGGTTCACTGAGGATACATATGAATGAGTCAGTAAATCTTTTACCTATTAAGTTTCAAAATAATGTTGAATAAAAATTTTACCCCTTTATTCTTCACCTTTGTTCATCCCCCTTAGACCGTGGGGTATGGTGGGGCGGGACTTTGGGGCATGGTCCGACACGTGGACTTGGAGGGGCACCGCTGGTCACTTGCATTTTCGGTGGGTATGGTGGGGCGTGGCTAGCCCACGTGGCTATGCCACGTGGTTTATTTTTTTTTTTAAATAAAAACACAAAAATAAAACAAGCCTAAAAATATTATTAAAATTTCCTAAAAATTACAAATCTAAAAAAAACATAATTAAGCATAAAAAACCCTAAAGCGTTAGGTAGATTTCGAAGAGGGCCAACTTGTCAAATGGCTTCCGCTCCTTGCCCCGGTACTCGATGTTGGCCACCGCCACCCGGTCGTCGTGACTTATCTTGCTGCCTGGGACGCTGTCGTAGTACACTTTAAACCGGTCGAGCTTCGGTCGTAGTTCGCGCCACTTGTGTTGGCACGCGTTTAGATTGTGCCGGTCGTTCCTCACGTTGTGCAGATAGCTCGCGAAAGCTTCCAGTCAGTAACGTGTGTCACCAGGTTGGCATGCCTTCATCGCGTCCACGACGCTCGTTACTAGTGCTATCTCTTCCTCGTTCGTCCATGTGGCCATGATTTCAAGTGTTGGGTGTGGATAGCGATGTGGGCAGGCGGTGTGGATTAGCGATGTGGGCAGGCGGTGGGGGTTTTAAACTACTTGGGGTAGCCGTTTGGCTTGGCCAAACGGTTATATTTTAAAATTAAAAGCCTAGTCACCCGCCTGGCCAAGCCAGCCAATGAGACCCGGCCACAGAGGACCGCTAGGTGTCACACCCCAACCGATGGCGGAATCATCGGGGCGCGACACTAAGCGAACCAGATTGTATCACGAGAAATTCCATAACATTATTTCAACGACTATATTTTAAACGTCAAAATCCCATACTTTCAACATACAATCCTCAAATAACATTACAGAATATCAAAAATCTCATAACACAAATTCCAGTTTAAAAATTCTCTAGATTTATTACAAGCGTTTCTAAAGCAAAAACCTAAACTACGCGTCCAAAGCATAATCCTCAATCTGCCACATATGTTAAAATAAAACGTCAATACAATTAAGTAAAGGTGAGCATACAGGTTTGCGTACATAATAGATATAAAAGCGTTTAGCATACACCGCATGACATACGTAAGAGTTGTGAACTATGTAACAATCAGATTCATGTAAACCAACAAACCGCGATTGAGCGAGGCATGCGAACAAGTGTCCACATCCTAAAGAGAAAATAATTGCGAAATAAAATGCGAGCCTTAACAACCCCGGGCCTCCGGGTGCGGGTCAACCTCTAGTATACTATCATGTTAAGGGTGCGTACAAGCAATCAAGCAATATATACAATTCAGCAGATTTCACGTATAGTCATGTAATTCAGCGGGTTGCGAATAAGCGTTTGAGAGTTGTGTGATGTGTTTTGATATACGAGCATATGTAACACCCAAAAGTGCGTTTAAGCGAAAAAGGGTTCAAGTATACTCATTGTGGGTGCGTTTTAGGAGAGACGAGGGTTCTGAGATGAGTCGAGAAGAGCGCCGGATCAGCCTGTAGGCGAACAGAAGTGCATCAGTCTTCCGAAATGCTGAAACGGTTAAGTTTGGATTAGGCAGGGACAAGTTCGGGCGAACTTGTGAAACATGTTGAGATGTGACAAGTTCGGGCGAACTTGTCTAATTTCCAAAGAAATTATACAAGTTCGGGCGAACTTGTAAGGTTTGCAAATGGGGAGGACAAGTTCGGGCGAACTTGTCTAATTTTCTTGAAAATTGGACAGTGTTTGGGCGAACTTGTGTCATTTTTGAAAATCTGTCATGGGGGACCAAGTTCGGGCGAACTTAGTCACCAAACTTGTGACAAGTTTGAGCGAACTTGGTGTATTCCGAGCGAACTTGATCATTTTGGCATCCAAATCGTGCGTTTTTGCGTCGTTTGCTGAGGAAATCGAGTGTCCATCCCTCCAACCTTAAGCCACTGAGTAAAACTTAGGCTGGAGAGGTCTTTTGGAGCGAGTTTAGCCATTTTACAGAAACTCAGGCTAATCCGGGCGAACTTTAAGGTTCGTACGGGTTAGTCCAGCTTGTGTAAAGTGACGATTTCGTCCTTGTGCTTCCGGATCTGAGATCTTGCTAGACAACGCCTCGTTCCACTCAAAAGTGAACGAAACATACGTCATTAGTCCGAATATTGTGTAAAAATCAAGGTTTTGAAAGGTTTTGCTCAGATCTAGCTGAGTGAAAACAGAAGTTTTTATGGAAAAAGATGAAGATTTTCATAAACAGAAGAGATTTGATGAAAACGAAGGCAATGCCTTGTGCAAAATCGTTGTAAACCGTTGTAGAACGTTGTTGTATGAAAACGGGTTGAATCTTACTTAGAAAACAAAGGGTTTCGGGTTTGTGGAGCTCCGGGCGAACTTGCAACAAGTTCAAATGAGAGAATGAAGCTAAGTATTTACAGGTGAGGTGAGATTTGGGAGAGCAGACATCAAGTTCGGGCGAACTTGCTACAAGTTCGAGCGAACTTGTATGTTTCCCTTGAGTTTGCATGCAAGTCCGGGCGGACTTGTGTCTTGTGGATGCTTTAAGTGGCTTAGGCAAGTTCGGGCGAACTTGTGATATACAAGTTCGGCCGAACTTGACCTAGTAGCCAAGTTTTGCTCGATTATTTCGCGTTATGAGTTCGTTTGGCGGTTCGGTTCGTATTAGATAGTTATATTAAGCGTTATAACTGATGTAATAGTGCGATTTAGCGATTCGAATAAGCGAGAGCGATGCGATAGCGAGTGTAATCATAATCATAAACACACATAACACATAAATAACATAAAACCATATACTTAACTGCGTTGTGCGATGCGATGAGATAAGCGATGTGATGACACAAGTGTTTATTAAACAATAACACACTTGGCTATTTAAGTAACATAATTACGTGCAATTGCGATTAAATTAGCGATGCGTTTAACAAGCGATTAGATGCGATATAATAAAACATAATTTAATTAACACACCTTTTCATAACCGAATCTCGGAGTACAATTGATAGATACAACGGAAATAAAAAGAAAAATAATTAACAACGAAAATTGGAGTTGTTACACTAGGCTCGCCCAACGCCCGGGCTGAATCCCTCACCCAACGGGCTACGTCGAAATCCAAACCCATCCGGGGTGGTGACATGGGCGTCTGTACCCAACCCACGACCCAACCCCCGCCCCATACCCCATAGTCTTAGTAGGCTACTCACGCACCTCCTCCTTGATCCACCATCTCCTTCACCACCAACCAATTTAGGTAGAGCCAAATCAGTTATCTTACCGGTTAAAGTATCTTATCCAATCAGACCTTTTAATTACCTAGCACTTTCTGGCCCAGAGGTTGCCAAACAACCCCTTATATTTGTTAGAGGAAATTTTCCTCAAAAGATAGAAGTTTATTATAAAGGTAATAAAAATTTTAAAACCTTCAAAAAAAAAAAACTATATGATTTTCTAGTTTTTAGGGTCCTCAAAAAATTTTAAAACCTTCAAAGAAAACTATATGATTTTCTAAGTTTATTATAAAGGTAATAAAAAATTGAAAACCTTCAAAAAAAACTATATGATTTTCTAGTTTTTAAGGTCTCCCAAAAATTTTAAAACCTTAAAAAAAAACTATATGATTTTCTAGTTATATGATTTTCTAGTTTTTAAGGTCTTCGTTATATGATTTTCTAGTTTTTAAGGTCTTCAAAACATAAGTGTTCCCTTGCTGTAAACGTTTTTCATTCACATTAGAGTTTATAGTTCCATCCCTTTTTAAAAAAAGCACGCACATGTTTCCAAAAACAAATAATATATTTTCTTACCTTTTTTTACAAAAGCTCGCACATGTTTCCATAAACAAAGGTTTATATGAGGCTTCACATACGCGATTAGGGCGATTAGGAGAGAGGGACAAAGATCATTGCCAGGAACTCTTTTGATTTTTAAACGAATATAACTTTTTTATAAGTTAATATTTATTTTTATTACACTATATTAACGTACATTTCATTTTTTTTAATTCGAGCAGCCTATTGCTATAATGAATTTAAAAAATTGAAAGAGGTGAATTATCTTTTTGATTAATTACAATTTGTAAAAAAAATGTTCTTGTTTGTTCTCCTTCCCTACAATCCGGTGCGGTGGTTCACTAGCAAAGACAAAACCTTTAAAACACTTGGGTTTGAGAGAGGAAGTCTTAGGTTTAAGTTTCACAGACAACAGTGATTAAAAGAAATTTGTCATTCAAAATAATCAATTTATGCTAATGGAATGGGATTCTGTACAAATGAAGTTAACCTAATAAGCATACAAACAATTAGAGTAACAATTGTAAACTAGAGTAATTACACTAAAAAAAAGTAGAGTAAGTTGGCATAGTAACTCTAGTTATTTGTATGTTTAGCACGTTAAAATTTGTTTGTGCTAATGAATGTAAATCTTTTTCGTTTTTTTAAAATTAAGAAATTAGCAAAAATAGATGCGCATTCTTCCTAACACCTGGTTTGTGAGAAGAAAATTAATGATAATAGTTTGGAAATTTAATTATAATGTCTCCGACATTCCAAAGCCATAACTTGCTTTCATTTGGTGCTTGTAATCATCTCTTTAAAGTAATTGTCTTCAATCTTATTGTATAACATACATATTATACTCTAAATATTTGATTAAAAAAATAATAATATCTTACATTCTTTATCTTAGATTTAAAAAATAATAACTTACATTCTTTATCTTATTAAAAAAGGAAATTCGTCTGTAATAATCTCATCTATACCTTATTGGCCATTAATAATCACCTCACAATATTCCCCCATCAATCGCACATTTCACATATTTTTCCTACAATTGTCCCCCGTTAAAAAAGCTTAACGGGTTAAGCTTTTTTCCAAATTACAAACAGATTTTTTAGGGCTTTTGATCAGAACGATGATACGAGTCCATTGATGTAAAACTTACTTCGAAATGGTGCTCCGAATGACTTGATTTTGGTTAATTGGAAATTTAAACACCCGAATTGAACCGTCGTTTTCATCGTTTGGAGCACCGTTTCGAGTCAAGTTTTACATCAATGGACTCGTATCATCGTTTTAATCAAAAGCCCTAAAAAATCTGTTTGTAATTTGGAAAAAAAAACTTAACTCCGTTAAGTTTTTTTAACGGGGGACCATTGTAGGAAAAATATGTGAAATGTGAGACTGGTGGGGGGGAATATTCTGAGGTGGGAGGTGAGATTATTACATGCCAATTTCCCATTAAAAAACTATTCATATAAAAACATCAGAAAGTTCCTTCTGGGCTGCAAAGTGCAAACTCTGTGGCTAAAGCCCAGAACCAATATAGGCCCAAAAACCCAGATGACTATAGCCCAGAACCAATATTGGCCCAAAAGCCCAGATGAGCTTCTTACAATAATGAGAGGGGTAAATTTAGGGGTGCAAACGAGACGAGCCGACAGTTTATTATTATATATTAATTATAATTATTATTTTATATAAATCGTAATTTTTATTATTATATTATTATTATTATTATTATTATTTAAAAAATATATATATTTGATACATTACTTAAAATTTTTATATAAAGAATGGGCTCGTTTAGGCTAGGGAGTCGGCTTAAGCTCAAGTGAAGCTCGGGCTCGTCTTCCAAACGAGCTTATTTCGGGCTTGGGCTCGAGCTCATTTCGAGCTTCTTTTCAAGCCAAGCTTGAGTAGCTCGGCTCGTTAGTCGTTTGCACCCCTAAGTCTATACAAGAGCACAAAGTAAGCAGAATTGAAAAGTCCATCATACAATTACTGACTGAATATAAGATTGTCAAACAAAACATAACCCTCAAACTATCCTGTAACAAGGTAAGGTTTCAAACACATTTGGAAGACGTATCGGAAACCAGAAAACACCTATTCTCGCCTTGCATATCACTTTGATGCTTTTGCTTCGATCACTTTCTTTGTGAAAGAAGGCAAACAGAAAGCAGCCGTGTGGATCTATGCGCACAAGTAACCGAGAAACGTCAATAAAAACAAAAATTACCCACGAAAATACAATACCGATAAAGAAAATACCTCTTTGTTGTAGAACTTCAACGGTCCTACAGATTTGCATTCGTTGTCGTTTTCATCTATTGGGTTGACTGGGTTCTTGAAATCAACCTCGGGTCCCTCAGTCGAACACAACATGAATCCAATAACACCACTGCATTCGTCAAAATATGATTCTGTTCCTTGATGTACAAACATATATATATATATTATAATATATATTATATGTGTGTGTGGTGTGTGTGTGTGTGTTATGTAACATGAGATTTACCTAGGATATGTAGGAACGGTTCAAGCGTAATTGACCGACCCTTTAAACACCTGGCGGCAATTTGCAACAATAACTTCAATTATGTGCATATGAAGCCATATGCTCTCGGCCTGTGTGCACACAACACCACCGGGTCGAAGTGCTTTTGCAACAGACTCGAAAAAAGGCTTCTCGAAAAGCTCTTGTGCGGGACCTGAGGTATAATTGCCATGTCAGGATATCGAGTTGATAATATGGAGATGGCGGGTTTGCGAATATAATAATATATACCAATGGGATCAGAAGAATCGACTATAACAGCATCATAACTTCCTTCAGGAGCAGCCTTCAAGAATGCAACTCCTACAAGATTTAAAAATCCCATTAAATAATAAAAAAGAAAACAATGACGAAGTTAGTTCATGTATATACCATCGCCGATGTGGAGATTGACACGTGGATCATCGTACCCAACAGCTACATCAGGAAAAAACTCTTTAGAAACCTGAAAATTGGGACAAATATTCCACATTAGCCCTTAAACTCTGAAAAGTAAATGCAAATAGCTATTTTGAATAGGTTAATACCAAAAAAAAAAAAAAAAAAAAAAAACCTTTCATATTTTGCACGAAAAAAGTCCCTTGACCGAATATTGTTAAATGTATTCTGAAATGAAGGGTAAATGTTGGTAACTTGCAAACTCAGCATATATGTAGACATCACGCAGCCGTTTTTTTAGTTAAGGGACTTTTTCATGTAGAACGAGAAAGTATGTTGGTTTTTTATGGTACAAACCCTTTTAAATAAAAGGACGTTTAAAAATTATAAAATCATGATTACTCACATCAACGACCATCTTATCGATCTCACAAATATCAATGTGCTCAACAGAAGAATGGCGAGCTACTTCACGCAAGACACCACCATCTCCGCCTCCAACAACCAAAACCTACGAATGAATATCACAAAAACAGTAATGTTTATAACTTGGAGTCTGTCGATGAATATGAACAAACTCACGTAATAATCGACATTTCTTATACAACAAAGATTGCAGGTAAATAGTTGTAAAAGAAGAAGGAAACCTTTTTAGGATTCGGAATTGAACAAAGAGGAAGATGAGTAATCATTTATTGATACGCGCATTCATATCTCTCGGTAAGTTGAATTACACCATCCAAAACAAGAACCTTCCCGTATGTTTCAGACTGGACCAAAAATCGTCATATGTTCTCCTTTCAAGGCGACAAATGTAAATATAGGAAAAAAAAACGAAATTTTGCATACCTGGAATACCATAACATTCTGGTAATCAGACTTGCCCTGAAACAACACTTTCTCCACCTTCAACGAGTGCGCTTCTCCTGCAATCATAGTTGTTAATGGCGAATAGCGACAAATAGCGATAGGTACCTATATGCTACATAGCGAATAGCGATAAATAGCGGGCTGCTATTTTATAAATAGCGATACACTAGAAATTTTTCTTTAAAAAATCTACGTATATTATATCAAAATACCCTGGTATATATGTATAGGGTTGTATATTTAACAAAAACCTAAAATCCAGCTATTTTATAGCTATATTTAATTGCTATATATATTAAAAAAAAATTGTCGTTATTATCACTACAACCCTAAAAGCGAGCCTAGACCTATACGCTACGTAGCGCGCTACAGTGATTGCTACGCTCGTTATTGACAACTATGCCTGCAATATGTACGCGGAAAATGATCACTGAACTGAATATCATTTATTTGTATATTACAAGTTTATAACTACCGAGTTCACACCAAACATTTTAAGGTAGTAAAGAAATCAATTGGAGCTTTTGCTACATGTTTATCCAAGCAATCACAACAAAAGAAAGAGTTTCTGATCATATTCAAGTATACTCATATATCCCAAACTTGTTTACAAACAAGCAATAATAAATCATCAATGATAAGCCATTAATGAAAAGTACAAATCATATTTCATGATTACAGTCCACCTTTTCCTTTCACTTATATCAAATTAAAACTTTTGAACATCAAATCTTGAAGAAAATCACCATAACCACAATAAAGTACAAACCAAAAGTATCACAACAGATCAATTATTCAAATTTTCTACTTTAAACCATTACACAAGCCTCCATTTTTCATATCTAAAATGAACCCTCAAAATTAAAAATAAAATAACTTTTTAAATTATAAATAAAACCCAATCAACCCATAAGGTCAAAAAATCAACTTGACAATCTGAAATTAAAATCCCACAAGAAATATATGCATATACAAAGAAAGAAGTGGAAATTGGAGAAGAGTAAGGTACCAGGCCACATTGGGCTAATTTCTGAAAACCATCCGGAGGATGATATGTGAGCACTGGTTTCATGCGAAACGGCGCCGTTTTCGTCTCCTTCCCTTGGCCTCTTCAATGGCAAATCGATGGTGGTGGTTTGTTCAGCCATTTGTTATGCTTCTGCACTCCAGACGAATGTGTGTGTGTGTATATGCTGCTTCAATAGTTTAGATTAACACTTGAACACTAATATTATATTCTAACTACACTATGCCCCCTTGTGCTTTTGAGAAACATAAAAGTTGTGTCGGGAAGTAGTTCGTTTCACAAAATGAAGTATATAATCTTGATTGAATTGTGATGTTGATTCCATTAAAAGCTATGTTAGGAGGGCCCACACATATTTACATTATATGCGCATATCGCAAGCGGGACGTTATTCCACATTGTGAAACAAACAGACCTAAATTCCAAATCAAATTTCTATTCATGCGCAAATTTCAATTTCTATTACATTCCACGGAACGAATTATACCAGCTTTAGTTCTTTAACTATTTACTAATTGTAGGGAAAAAATTTGTTAAACTATACAATATGTTAAGGAAAAGGTGTTGTGACATAAAAGTATAACATGGGTGTGAATTGGTCAATATATGCTGAGTTTCTTACTTTTCATGGAGGATTAGATCTTGTAACTAGACGTTTATGGCTAACCAATATTGCACACCATTATTTAGTTATTGCAGTTCTTTTTCTGAAATGGGCTCATATGTACAGGATCAACTCGGGCGTTGGTCATTGGCTAGAATATATTCTAGAAACTCATAAAGGTAGGATACGGGACAAGGCCATAAAGGCCTACGTTAGATCCTAACAACATTGTGGCGTGCTCAATTGTCTCTTAACCTAGCTATGTTATGCCCACTTTTTTCAAGCTGATATTAGGCTCTGAATAACGCTCTATAGACGAAACTTGAGAAGTAACTCTAGTTTTCTGGGCATTGGATTCTCATCAAAGTTAGTTTTACTAAAGGTGACATTCTTGTTTTTTGTTTCTTTTATTAAATAATCATTATAGCTCATTTGATGGATGATATTAAATTTTTGTGGTCTATACATGTTAACAATCAACAGTAAGGTTTCAATATGAATAAGGATAAAGCTTAAGGGGCCATATTAAACTAAAGCCTATTGTACCTTAAAATAACTAATGGCACCATGTAATTGTTAAACTTTTTAGTTTTTTCTTATTATTTGCTTCTCTTTAAGATATAACTTTTTATATAAACTTTTTCTGTAATTTTGAATATATTTTTTATGATGTGTCTATTTTTTAGATATATTTCACTAAAAAGTTATGAAAAAACTGGGGCGTTTCATTTAAAATATGGTCTTAGTTTTTTAAAAAAGTTTATATCGAACTATTAACGCGTCGTAATCAGGTATTTAGATTTATATAACTTACCATTTACTTACATATACAAAAACAAGGTAGCGGCATAGTTGTTGCATACCAATGGTGAAACAGGGTGGCTGCCCCCTTTTCTTCTTTTTTTTCTTTCTAATTTTTGCATTTTTAGATTTAGTTTAATTATAATTAAGCCATCTAGTACACGTCGTTTAGTTGTTTTAATGTATGTACTAGTTTAAGAACCCGCGAACTTCGCGGGTGGACTAACAGACAAATATACAACTTAAAATTGTTGAAATAATCCTTTGAAACAAATAAACGTTAAATACTAATGAAATTAGTAAACTACAATGAACTAAAAAAAAGGGAGGTTGCATCTCATCTCATTTTTGCACGTTTGAAGTCTACATTCTAGCATGATACCCAAGGGTCAAGTTAGAGCCACCATCACTACCCACCACCATCAGCTTATAGCCTAAACAGTTCCAAACACACGTCGTTGCTGTGATGAAACTGACAATTGCAATGCTTCCAAACCCACCAACTACAAAACACCACCATAAACCTTGTATTTTACATTCAGACAAAAGTAAATCCCAACTTCATAATGGAACATATTATAATCATATGTAGAAACTTTAAGTACTCTCTACACATTTATGACTTCAAACCAACAAACTAAAAGTTTACTACAATCAAAAAATTATAAAGTGAATCTTCAGTTAGACCACATGTGACCTTAATGAACAATTATTTTCTACACCATGTTGTATATGATGTTAGTTGCATTCATAAACCTGCATAATATCCGCAATCAGCGAATTGACAAACAATACATGACATTTAACATGAGATGACGAAATAACGTGATTGTCAGATTATAAATATTAGTTCACATCATCAATCTTCTAACCTTTTTCCTTTGTACATTAAAATCATGAAGAAAAAAATAACCAGCTTTGAAAATTAACATCTAATTCAAGAGAGAACATAATTTCGACCAAAGGAGAGTATAAAGAAAACTCCAAATTCACTGTATGTCCTCAGTCTTGCTATCCAAATCCATTTGGCTATCATCTAACTAAAATCTATTATCAGTTGCTTTGCTTGAGGGAGTTAGAATTGGACATGATGTTTTACCATATAATTCGATTTAAAAACGTCTGAAATGCAACAAAACAATTCGATATTGAGGACCTTACTTTGATAGAAACGGTTTCTTATGCGGAGGAGACGATGTTGCTGTTAATAGATCCTAAAGATGGAAAATGATGAGTCTGGTGCAGATTTTGTTCACTTTGCACCTGATGCAACTCCGGCGATTTTATTCTAAATAACACTGCAACCATATAGAGCGTTTCATATATCTTTCGCTCTAAACACTAACCACCCGCTCTATATTTTGTACCTTGTTAACTGAACCCATCACCAGCGCGCTTAGGATCAGAAATGGGGTATGAAAGGCGCCCTACAAAATGACCCAGCGTTAAAAAAATGCAGCTTTTGTTTAGCAACAGACCCATATTGTAATTAACTTATTGCGATCTAAATAAAGTTTTTTATGTGTGATTATTTACAATCTCCCTATGAAATCATAGAAGTGTGAGACAATTCAGCTACATTGGTAGTAGAAAAGAAATTCCTTTATCTGTTTAACATTATACAACTGATTATGAAGTGTTGTAGAGGCAATAATATTGGAAATTCTTATAAAAAGAAAAAAGAGGAAGAAACATAAAGTAAATTTATATAAATAAGACATTGTGATATTCATCATAAGTTTCTAGTTGCTACATCGGTTTGTTAAATTATCCACATAAAAGCGCTAAAGGATAATTCTTCATGTCGATTCTTATGGGGATGCAGATGAAGTTAATAGCTAATATATACTCACATTAGGCAATGATAATTTATTAACAAAGTATACATTCTTTTGCGATATATTCTAAATTTGAGGAAGAATAACCTTAGGTACTGATCCAACTAAAATGTCCACATCCGCCTCACCAGAAAAGCATAACACCAAGTACCTCAACAAAATAAAAACTATAGTGGACTATAGAACTCTATACTTTCGTTAAAGTAAAACGGAAGCAGAAAATACCAGTCATCAATTATGTTTCCAGCGATGTGAGGCTTCTCACTAATGCACGTGGGTATTTAGATTTGCAGCCAACCACATAAAGTAACAACATAACCTGCCATTATATCATGACAAATAAATAGTCAAGATCACACTCCTAGCAGTTTGGAGGACTAAAGATGTTTTAAGCATATTACTTATTAAAGGATTGGTATGGGAATTCATGTTACCATTACACATCAAGCAATGAATTTTATGCATAAATGCACTTAATCAGGCAATAGGCAATACCCATATGAGCTTTTGTAATACAACTTTCACTTTGATTACATCAATCAACTTCAAAAACAAAAGCATAATCCAACTAAACCACTTTCATCCCCACATATCAATGTTTTCTCACTTCGGTATCTCTGCTCAAACATTTGTATAATACTAAACATGTCTTTCAAGGGGATATCCAAGTTCCCATACGAATTCCACCAGGTAACTGCATACACACATGGTATCTCATCTTTTAAATATTCGTCAACCCATATATAGGGGTGATCAAAAGTTTTGGATAGTCAAAAACTTCGGCTTGGTTCCTAAGTGAGTGTGGCAGTTCTGGACTCATACGATTCTGGTCTTATGTGTCATTGTAATACATATATGTATAGTCGTACGTAATAATTACTATTAAATATAGAAAAACCTTATTTAACCCGAAAAAGTTTTTTTTTTGGTTTTTTAATGCGAACATAGGATCTAAGGGTGGCTCAAACGTGGCCTCAACCGATACCAAACCAACAACTTATATAGTAAATTCACTTAAGATAAAGTTTGTTGCCAAAATGGGAATTAAAGAAAAGTTGTCTTTAAAAGAGTCATTGCATCAGCGAATTCAAGTGGAACCTTATAAGAAGATAATGGATAGCAAAAAAAGTCCACGCCTGTGCTAAGATCATCGGATAAACGAATTGAAGTAGACCTAAAAGTCCATAGCACAACTGAAAAACATCATTTACTATTATTTCTTGATTCGGCCTTGGATTACATTAGTTGGTTCAGTTATTTACTATCATTTCTTGATTCGACCTTGGGTTACATTAATTGGTTAAGTTATTTAATTACTATTGTTTCTTATATATTCTTATACATAAATAGAAATTAGTGTTGTTGCTAAACCAACAAAGATTAGCAGTGAAGGTGTATTATGTTTCTCCGTAGTGAACAAAAATATGAAATCTTGATTAATAAAAAAAAGCAAGAAAAACAACTAAAATGGATATTTGCTGCAAATGATTTTACATACCTGCGATGACGGGCCATCAGCCCCAACGGGTATATTTCGAGATTTTAACAGCTAGAATGCACTCAGTTACCTTTATCCTCAACTGGCTCTTTCAAGCTGCCTCATGGTTTTGAGTTAGTCATCTTAATGGCGGAAAAAAGGAAAAAAAAAAACTGCCCTAACGAATATAGAAAAAAAAGTATTATTTTTCTAAGGAACTCCCTATACTTATAAAACTGACCTAAGAAAACTACCAAGAATAATAACCTCAACCCAAAATACATCCATCACGCCCCAACGGGTATATTTCGAGATTTTAACAGCTAGAATGCACTCAGTTACCTTTATCCTCAACTGGCTCTTTCAAGCTGCCTCATGGTTTTGAGTTAGTCATCTTAATGGCGGAAAAACTGCCAAGAATTAAAAAAAAAGTTTATAATAAGATCCTCCTAAATACGACCAGAAACTACCAGCATAACCTCAACCCAAAATACATCCATCAAGTTCCGCCCATAGTTGTTAATAGCGAGCATAACGCCCGCTAGCGAATAGTGTAGGGCTTATATGTCACTATATAGTTGGTAGCGAGAAATATATTTTTGTAATTTTTATTTTTTGGTATAATATACATATAAAATATTTCTACAATTTTATTCTAGTGTATCGCTTAATGTGAAATAGCATCTGTTATTTCATCGCTATCGCTACATAGCGTATAGGTAGCCTGTCGCTATCGCCCGCTATTCGCTATTGACAACTATTGTTCCGCCAAACTAACACTCTTCCCACCGGACATACCTTTTACTCCATCATTGGTATTTAACATTCAGAGTCCCCACAGAGAAAGAAGTTAAATAGTTTGCAGCAATGTCACACATACAACAGTTCAAAAAGTTTTGCCCATGAAAATTGGATGTGGCCCATAGAAACATCACTCATAAAGAATATAACAAAAAGAAAGATTATAAGAAAAAGGTGTACCTCATATTTGAGTGGATCAGCTTGTTATCCGGATGAAGAACCAATGTGTTACGGATTAAGCGTATACGGGTCAAGCATCATTAGTCCGGATGTTTGGTTGTTCGACACGCATGATTTATTTTTTGAGATACGCATGAACATTGACTGAAAATCTGGATCATTTGTTAGCTAGAGTAGGGATGAGCAAATGTTACCAGATACCGGTTCGGAACTGGTACCAAATTTCCCGAACCAAGTTAATTTTCGATACCGATTCGGTACCGACATTTACCGTTCTGGTTCGGTATGGTACCGGTTTTTACTGAATATTACCTTCACATACCGGTTTGTACAGGTACCAAACCATACCGGGTATTTTCTAGAGTTGTTATTCTAAGCTGTTAGTATTCAAACACAATTTGTAGTTTATTTCTTGTTAGATAATGAAATCATATAAGAAAATTCCCTAAACTTCTATCACATATGTAATATATTCTTCTTCTTTGTTTACAGTTGTTACGTCCACTAATCCAATTAGGCAATTAAGAATACAAAAGGCATGAGTCATGATTACTAACAGTTAACAAACCTAATCAATGTCTAAACTAATCAAACACTAATAATAATTTCAAATAACAATAAGAGATCACCAATTACCATCACAAACACAGTAAAAAAAATATAAATAGATGCAGATGATTAGATCAGAGGTTTATAGTTACGAAATCAAAGAATATACCTTATGGGGAGATGGAGATCTGTGAGGAGATGAGGATGAAGGTGGATCAGAGAAAAGATTTGTAAGTTTGTCGATAACTCTATCTTTCCATGAATGCATTGCGATTAATGGTGGATTTGAAACCCTAGAACCGAAAAGAATGTAGGTGATGATGATGATTTGAAAAGAATCAAAGAAAGACGTTTCATCTGATAAGGGAAAGGGGAAATAAGATGCAATTGGGTAAAACACGTGGGTTTTTACGAACCACCAAACATCCTAACCTGTAATATTGCACAGCCGGTCACTGTAATCATAGCCAGAACCACCACCGTCATCTCTGTTATCATCAACCATAATCGAAACGAGAATAGAGGAAAAGAGAATGGCCTTAATTCTCTTGATAAAGAGGATGTACTCATCATTAAAATGATCGGTAGGCCACGTGACCAAAGTGAATTCTTTTTTAGTATAATAGATAGATATGACCAAATAAATCTAATAAACAACGTCATTAGTCCAATCAAAATTTACGATTTTATCCATAGTTTAAAATTACGCTCTTGCCCCAGTTCGAAATAAAATTATGTTTTTCCTCTAGCTCAAAACGACGATTTGCTCTCAGTTTAGAAATATTATTTTGCCCCCTTTTCCAAAATTACGATTTCGCCCTGAGTTCAAAATTACGATTTTGCCCTCAATTCAAAATAAAATTATGCTTTTGCCCCCAGCCAAAATTACGATTTTGCTCTTAGTTCAAAACTATGATTTTGCCCTAGTTCAAAATAAAATTATGGTTTTGCCCCCAGCTAAAACTTACGAATTTGCCCTCAGTTTAAATATGGGTTTGCCCCAACTTAAAAAAAATTGCGATTTTGCCCCAGTTAAAATATGTCGTCTTGCCATCGTTTTTTTACTAGCTCAAAAATACGATTTTTGCTCTCAAGTCAAAAATATGATTTTGCCCCATTTTCAAAAATTACGATTTCACCCTGAGACAACGCTCTATACCTTCAGGGTATGAGAACGGAGTTAGTGCAGGCCCTCGCTCAACGAGAGCATGGTTTTGTGACCCTAAGTTCAGAATTACGTTTTTGCCCTCAGATCCAAATAAAATTATGCTTTTATTCCAAGCTATAAATTACGATTTTGCCCTCATTTCAAAACTATGATTTTGCCCTACTTCAAAACAAATTTTTGTTTTGTTCCCCAACTTAAAATTACGAATTTCCCCTCATTTTAAAATTATGAGTTTGCCCTCATTTAAAAAATTATGATTTTGCCCCAGTTAAAATTTGTAATCTTGTCATCGTTTTAGTTTTTTTTTTTTTTTTGGAAAACTATAGTACTTTTTATTTTACTTGGTTGATTCAATCTAACTTTTGAGTAAAGCATGTGTCTAATACTCGCTCATTGTTTATGAGAAATTACTATTTTGCCCCCAGCTAAAAATTACAGGCTTGCCATCGTTTTAGTTATTTTTTTTTTTACGAAAACGATGATAGTGTTTTGGTTTACTTGGTTGACTCGATATATATGTGTGTGTATATATATATATATATATATATATATATATATATTTAAGATCGTGTTATAAGTATTATGTACAAGTAAGTAAAATATATGCGTGTAAGATCGCTCCTTGATAGCACAGGAACCTAGTTTGGTATCTAATGTCCATTAGGAGGAAACTAAGTGACATGTTAATCAAATATGCAAAGATTACTCGTTAAACTGTCTTTTATTAATCTTAAAGTCAATTACATGTGAGAACCAGATCCGACAGAGCTTCGCCTCTGAGTTGCCAAAATTACAAAAGTTACAAATGAAAGATCCAAGGCACGTATTTATACTACATCAAGTTCGCTGGGAGGGTAACAAGTTTGGGTGAACTTGTTCTCACGATAAGATTCCGGGCGAACTTGATCTAGTATTTACATAAATACGTCAATTTCTAACATAATCTAGCCCAATCTAAACAGACTCAATACAAGACTAAGACATAGACATACTGTACTATCAGTATCCCCCTTGGATATCTCTTTGTCTTGATCAGTCTTCAGAAACTCTGTTCATTCAGACTCGTTCTAATAGGATGACGTAGGCAACAGACATATGCACCAACAGACTCCCCTTTGGATGTTGCCGTAGTCATCATACTTCAAATAAGCTCCCGAGTCTTTAATATTCTTGATATTTAGTCTTGAATAACTTTAACGTCTTTGATCTTCAAATCTTCTCTGTTTCTTGAGCTTGTCTTGATAAAACTTTAATCACCATGCTCCTCCTTACTTTTAGATTTAATCTTCAAGCTCCCCCTTGCTTTGAGTTTTCTGTGATCTTTAATCAACATTTTATCCTGCTCCCCCTAAAACTTTACTCTAGGTTTTAAAGTTCTCAGACATTCAAATAAACATTTCAGATTCAAACTTTGAAATTTCATAATATCAACATTACAAATTTTAATCTTCATTTTCACTTTTAGTTTTTCAAGTTCAAATTAATGACCTTGAATACTTTTTACATTTAAGACCTTCAACTTTCATCTGTTTATCAATTATGAAAATCCACTTAGTTGACCAAGTCCAAGTTAATGACCTTGAATTACATGCTTACCCTTCACCTGTTCTGATAACTCTTTCTCTGCTTTCTCTTTAGCCTCTTGCAAATCCAATCTTGCATATTGTGCAGAAAAATCAATTCCCATACTGTTGGATAATACTTTCTGTAGTCTGTTGAATCTTCTATCATTCAATTCTCTTTCTGATCGTAGTTCTGCAATTTCTTTCTGCAATCGTTCGTTCGCGTCTTGCAGACTTTCTATCAATGCCTTCAGATAACCTTGATCACCTTCTAAAAATTTCACCTTGTCGTTCAAGATTTTTTTCTCAACTTCGCTTTGCTTTACTATTTTCTCTAAAGCAGCTTTCTCAGCTTCTTTTTTCGATACTTTATCTTCCAGAACCTTAACTCTTTTCTCCAGTTCATCAACATCAGATTCTGGGAAGAAATCATTCAAATCTTGAATATTGACAGGCTCGTCAGGGATGTTTCCAAAAAGCTTTGACCTCGGAGTAGTTTTAGGTGTTGACTTTGGAGTACCCTTTGGTGTTTGAACAGGAACATCTTTTGGAGTAGAGTTTTCTGGTTGTGACATCGTCGGTGGATCTTGAGACTATATAATCGGAATATCAAGCTAAATAGACTCGGGAGGTTCTTGTGAGACTCCAGTTTGCACAATAGTCTCAGAAGTTTGAATTGTTTCAGCCGCATGAGGTTCTTGTGTAACTCCTGTTTCTTTTACACCAGAAGGTTCTTGTGAGACTTCTGTGCCTTTCTTTTTGCCAATATAACGTCTGCTTTTCAGCTTTTGACTTTTCTTGGCTTTGGTACTAGGAGAACCAGTAGTCTTCAATGTTGTATCTTGTAACAACTCGAAAATTCTATTGTTATCTTTCCTTTTGTTTTCCGTTTATCTATCCTTTGTAAATTTGAGATTTGGTTAATAATAAAGTTTATGTTAATTAGTTATAGTATTGTACCTTATTATCGCATCTAATCGCTTATTAAATCGCATCGCTAATCTCATTGCATCGCAAATCGCAATTGATTATGTGGTTTTTATACTATTTATGTGTTATGTGTGTTTGTGGTTATGTTTACGCTCGCTATCGCATCGCTCTCGCACTCTCGAATCGCTATATCGCACTATTATACCAACTATAACGCTTAACGCTTTAATTTAACGCTTAATATAACTATCTAATGCGAACCGAATAACCAAACGAATCCTTAACGCGAAATCGGCAAACGAAACTTGGTCACCAGGCCAAGTTCGGCCGAACTTGACTACCACAAGTTCGCCCGAACTTGCCTGATAACCAGGACTCCCTTGTTTCCTCAAGTTCGCGCGAACTTGCACATAAATGTACAAGTTCGTCCAAACTTAGCTATATTTCCCTTGAAATCTATCATGTTCGCGTGAACTTGCATGGAAATCATGCAAGTTCGGCCGAACTTGTTGTCAGCTCTTGAGGAATCTTGACTTCTCCTATAAATACTCAGCTCATCCCTCTCATTTGCACTTGCTGACCAAGTTCGCTCAGAGCTCCCTCATTCTAAATCTCTCGTGTTCTAAGTAAGAAACGACTCGATTTCGACTACAACAACGTTTATCAACAACCAGCAAAGGTTTACAACGATTTTGCACAAGGATCTACCTTCGTTTTCATCAAAAACCAATTCTTTTACGAAAATCTGCATCTTTTTCTTCAAAACTTCTGTTTTTAACTTAGATCTACACAATGCGAGTTCGTTTGGTGTTAGCAGAGGCTTTCCAAACACGAGATCTGCAAGATCTCGGCTTGTAAGTTCTAGATCTGAGAAAAACTTTGATAAATATCGATTTTGACACAATATACGAACTTTTGAGAATGTTTTGTTCATTTTCTGATATGAAACGAAGCATCTATCATTCAAGATCCCAGATCTAGAAGCACAAGGACATTTATGTTGGTTTACACAAGTCGGACTAACCCGAACGAACCTCGAGTTCGCCCGGATTAGCCCACGCTTCTGTAAAACGGCTAAAACTGCTCTAAAAGACCTCTCCGACCCGAGTTTGCTCAGTAGCACAGGGTTGGAGGGATGAACACTCGATTTACTCAGCAAACGACGCGAAAACGCAAGATTTTGGACCCGAAAACATCAAGTTCGCTCGAGATTGCACTGATTTTGACAGCATGGGAAGTCAAGTTCGCTCGAACTTGCCCTCTAAGGGTCAAGGTCGGCCGAACTTGAGTGGAAATGCCCAAGATTTACTTCAGAAGCCCTCCAGTTCGCTCAAACTTGCAAAGTTTCTCAGGAAACTTCACAAGTTCGGCTGAACTTGTCTCCTCTCTTATCAAACCCCACAAGTTCGACCGAACTTGTCAAGTTTCCATAAGAAAGTTACAAGTTCGCCCGAACTTAACTCTCAACTCAATAAACTTCATACAAGTTCGCTCGAACTTGTGTGTTTACACACAAGTTCGCCCGAACTTGGCTACTGCCCTATCAAAACTTAACCGTTTCAGCTTTTCAGAGACTAATGCACTTCCGTTCGCGTATGCAGGCTGATCCGGCGCTCTTCTCGACTCTACTCATAATCTCTAAGCTAACTAAAACGCACCCACAGTGAGTATACTTGACCCATTTTCGCTTTAACGCACTTTTTGGGTGTTACATACGTTCCTATATTAAAATCACATCACAAATCAAAACTGTTTATCACACACGAATAATCTGATTGTATATGCTCAATACGTGATACTAGAAACATGTGACTAGGACTTATTTTCGTTAACTTGCCTCCTTAGCTAGTATGGTACTATATTGTGGCTTACACCCAACGGGGTCTAGTTAGGATGGACGTGCAAGCCTTCTCACGGTAGTTAGCATGAGAAATGAGCCTATGTTATGTTAACTGTTTTGGTGTATCATGATATGTAATTAGATTGTTTCGCAAACGCTTTCTCGACTATGCTAGTATTATTCAAACTCGTACCTTTACTTAATTGTATTGACTTGTATTTTAACATATGTAACAGGTTAAGGATTTTAGTTATGGATGCTTGGATGTTGCATGCTTAGCGTAGTTTTGTTTTGACTTTATTTTGTTTAGTTTCCAAGTGTAATAAATCTAGGGGATATCGAACCTTGTTTTTGTGGGAGAACTTAGATTCTGTAATGATTGTTAAAATGTTATGTTAATGGTATGGGACGTTAATGTTTGAATGATATTGTTAAATGATTGTTACGGAATTCTCACGAGACAATCTAGTCGCCTAGTGCCACTACCTTGATGATTCCGCCATCGGTTGGGGTGTGACAGATTGGTATCAGAGCGCCATAACTTTAGGATAGTAGGTAGAATTGCCATGATTCGACCTAGTAGCATGTTTATGTACCAGATTGACCTATCTTTGACTTAAATGTTAAACTACTTACCATAAATCCTTAAATATGCCTTTCCTAAGGCTAATACAATAATACACGCTTGGAAACGCTCGCATCACACCAAACGAGTGATCAAGTCGAGAATAGGTGTGAAAACCGAGAACTCTTGACGAGATCATTCACTCCGTGCATTCTCTTGCATGAGATACCTTCATTGAGTTATGAGTAACATCCAAACCTCAACGAAAATCTCCATTTCTATCTGGGAATAAAGTTGCTAAATTAGGGGTGAAACCCGCATCTTAGTGACTATTTCCGTGCTTCGATTTTCAATCTCACCAAAGTCTCGGTTATACCAATGATTTGGAACACGTATTAACTGGAAGGGTAAACGTCGTTAGCCGCTTGCGGTGAGAACGTTTATCTATTAGGCCAAAGCGTGGGTCCAAATGCAAAGGGTAGTCGAATCACTTTGGCGTGTCAAATGTCTTAAAACCCCGGACACTCCCAATTGATTTAAGCCTATATCGTCGATTTACGCATCATCGAGTTTATTAATATTTATGTGTTTAAATTTTGAGAATTTTTGCTTTATTCGATTTCTCGCTTTGATGATTTATCATATCATTGATTTCTCGATTTATCGCATTTACGCTCCATCGAATGTATGCACAACTCGCACAGCTCTCGTAACCTAAAACGCTAATTAATACACCAACCAAACTAATCTCTTAACTCGCTTACGCCTATGAGGACGTGTGCCTCATACGCGGTATTATCTCGCTTATCTCGCTATTATTTATCACTTACATCTCGCATCTCATATCGCGCTACGCATGATGGTTAATTAGAAGGTGAATACGTGCAAAATATGTGCTTATGTGCTTACTTGCTTATGTGCTTACGTGCTTATGTGCTTACGTATTTACGTGCCTATGTGCTTACGTGTTTACGTGCCTACGTGTTTATGTGATTTTGTGCCTTCTATGAATAATTATAATAAATATCTTAAACGTAACTCTATTATAATCGAATCTCATCTAATCTAAATCCTTCGTGTAGATGTCTTCAATGGGATCGCACACCCGTAGGAATCTCCAGTGCAGCAACGCCGACAAGCGTATTGCTACCATGGTAGCCAAGGAAATGGCTAAGGTCATCCCGCAAATCGTCTCAGAAATCCATGCTGTGAGCAGCAACTCCTCGGTCGACTCAAAAACTCAGAATCCCAAGCCGCGTTTCAGCTTCAAGAACTTCAAGGCTTGTGCACCTCTCGCCTTCACGGGCAATGACGGACCGACTTCTATGTTTCACTGGTTCGATGCTATTGAGGTCACTTTTAGGCAAAGTGGATGCCCCGATGACCTCCGTACAGTGAACGCTACCCGAGTCTTCCAGTCCCGTGCTCTTGACTGGTGGACCGCCGAAAGGAATAGGCGCGGTAACGATGAAGCCTACAGTCTATCTTGGGAGGAACTCAAGGAAGTGATGTTGAAGGAGTTTTGTCCTCCGCACGAACTGCAAAAGCTCGAGAATGAGTTTTGGGGAATCAAACAGGATGATCCCACAATGCTGGATTCACTGCTCGGTTTAAGATTTTGAGCATTATCTGTCCCAGCCAGGTTGATACGACTGAGAAAGCTATCAACAAGTACATACGTGGCTTGCCTGAATGTGTTGCAAACTTTGTGAAAGTTGCTCGTACTACAACCATCGAGGAAACCTTCATGCTCGCCGCTGAGATCAATGATCAGCGAGTTCAAGATGGTTATTTCAAGAATCATGCGAAAGTCGCCAATCAAGCTATCGTTGAACCAACCGCTGCTACCGAACCACCAAGTGACCCTAAGGGAAAGCGTCAGGGACGCAAGAGAGGAAACCCCAGTAAGAATTATGCTCTCGCGCGCTCCAGTAAACCCGCAGCCGCTCCAGTCAGTCGCTCCAAACGCACCTCCAGCTAAGCGTGCGTATACCGGACCTCACTTTTGTGCCCTAAGTGCACTTATCATCATGTCGTTGGTGGCAACTACCGTTTTTGCACGAACTGCAACATCTATGGCCACTTTACTGTGAGTTGTCGTACCGGCCCGCGTCAGCCAGCTCCTCAGGCTCCAACAGCTCCAGCTTTACCTGCTCCTCCTCAAGCCAACCAGCAGCAAGCTCCAAAGGCACGAGTGTGCTTCGTGTGTGGTGATCCGAACCATTTTGCTAATATTTTCCCAAACCGCACTGTGAAACAAGAGCTGCAGCAGCAGCAGCCACCACCGCAGCCTCAGCAGCAACAACAAGCTGCGCATGGAAGAGCCTTCAATCTCAATCACCGCCAGGCCTAGAATGACAACAATGTTGTCAATGGTACGTTTCTCGTTAATGGTATTTATGCTTCATGTTTATTTGATACTGGTGCCGATAATTGTTTTGTATCGTTAGAATTCGAAAAGGTTTTAAAATGTAAGCGCGCTAAACTCCCAAAGACTTTCGATGTGGAAGTCGCCACCGGAAGAACCGTTACCGTAACCTCCGTTTTACGTGGTTGTTCTCTCGATCTCAACAACCATGTCTTCTTGATCAATCTCATACCTATGTAGTTAGGTAGCTTCGATATCATAGTAGGTATGGATTTTCTTCGTGAGAATCATGCTGAAGTTGTATGCTTCGATAAAATGATTTGTTTCCCTCTTCCTAACGGTGATCAACTTCATGTTTATGGTGAAACTCCCTCAAAGAAGTTGATGCTTTTGTCATGCACTCGAGCACACAAATGCTGGCAAAAGCGATGTGTTGCTTTCCTCGCCCATATCATGAACCCGGAGAAAGAAAAGAAGACTTATAAAGATGTTCTCGTTGTTTCTGAATTTCCTAAAGTCTTTCTCGACGATTTACTCGGTTTACCCCTACTCAAGATGTTGAATTCCGTATTGATTTAGTTCCCGGAGCTACTCCCGTTGCTAAAGCTCCTTATCGTCTCGCACCATCCGAAATGCGCGAGCTATCAAGCCAACTTCAAGAGCTTCTTGATAAAGGTTTCATACGCCCGAGCACTTAGCCATGGGCGCTCCTGTCCTTTTCGTGAAAAAGAAGGATGGATTGTTCCGTATGTGCATCGATTATCGTGAACTTAACAAACTCACGATAAAGAACCGCTACCCTCTTCCTCGAATTGACGACTTATTTGATCAGCTTCAAGGTGCTACTTGTTTTTCCAAGATCGATCTTCGTTCCGGTTATCATCAGTTATGCGTGTTGGAAGAAGACATTCCGAAAACCGCCTTTCGTACTCGTTATGGCCATTTCGAATTCGTGGTCATGCCTTTTGGTCTTACAAATGCACCCGCGGTCTTCATGGATTTGATGAACCGTGTGTGTAAAGCTTTCTTGGATCGTTTTGTCTTTGTTTTCATCGATGACATCCTTATCTATTCGAAGTCGAGAGACGAACACGCGCGTCATCTCCGTTTAGTCCTCGAACTTCTTCTAGGAAATCGCCTTTATGCTAAGTTCTCTAAGTGTGAATTCTGGCTCGAAGAAGTTCAATTTATCGGCCACATCGTTAATAGTCAAGGAATTCACGTCGTCCCTGCAAAGATTGAAGCCGTCAAGAGTTGGATAACACCGAAGAATGCTTCCGAAATCCGTTCATTTATTGGATTGGCGGGTTACTACCGTCGATTCATCGCTGACTTCTCGAAATCGTTGTTCCGCTTACTGCTTTAACTCATAAGGACAAACCTTTTGTTTGGGATTCCAAGCAAGAGGAAGCCTTCCAAACTCTCGCGTATGCTATGCAACGCTCCCGTTCTCGCTTTACCCGACGGAAACGACGATTTTGTTGTTTACTGTGATGCCTCTAATCTTGGTCTTGGTTGTGTGCTCATGCAACGAGACAAGGTTTTGTATGCATCTCGACAACTCAAGATCCACGAGAAGAACTACACAACCCACGATCTCGAACTCGGTGCAGTTGTTTTTGCATTAAAGGTATGGCGACATTACCTTTACGGTACTAAGTGTACGGTCTTCACCGACCATAAGAGCTTACAACATATCTTTAATAAAAAAGAACTAAACATGAGACAACGCCGATGGGTTGAACTTCTCAATGATTACGACTGTGAGATACGCTACCACCTCGGCAAAGCAACGTCGTCGCCGATGCTCTAAGTCGACGAAGCTATGTATATGGTATTTGTTACTCTCAAGCTTGTGCTAAACTTGAAACCCTCATCCGTGCCGCTCAATTCGCCTGTTTCAACGAGAATACCCTTCAAGATGAAATGAAATGTGGTGCCGAAACTTAGCTTGTATCTAAATCTGATGGTATTTATTACTATCTCGATCGTATTTGGATTCCTACTCGTGATAATCTTCGTAATTTACTAATGGACGAAGCTCATAAATCCCGATATTCCATTCACCCCGGTTCTGACAAGATGTACCAGAACCTTCGTCCTAAGTATTGGTGGTCGGGCATGAAAAAGGATATCGCTTTGTACGTCTCAAGGTGCTTAACTTGTTCAAAAGTTAAAGCCGAACATCAAAGGCCCTCTGGTTTACTCGAACAACCCGAAATCCCGATGTGCAAGTAGGAGAGTATAGCTATGGACTTCGTTACTAAACTCCCGCGTACTTCATCCGGTCACGATAGCATTTGGGTTATCGTTGATCGTCTCACCAAATCCGCGCACTTTATTGCTATACGAGAAGATTTTAAGATCGAACGGTTAGCCCGAATCTATACCGACGAAGTTATATGTCGACACGAGACGCCTCGTGACATCATTTCTGACCGCGACGGTCGCTTTACCTCGCGTCTCTGGGAGACTTTTCAATCCGCTCTCGGTACTACTCTCAATCTCAGTACCGCTTTTCACCCTCAAACAGACGGTCAGACTGAGCGCACGATCCGCACCCTCGAAGACATGCTTCGTGCGTGCATCATAGATTTCGGTGGTAACTGGGATACGCATTTACCTTTAATCGAATTCTCGTACAATAATAGTTATCATGCCAGCATTCAAATGGCTCCTTTTGAGGCACTGTATGGAAGAAAATGTCGATCGCCTATTGCGTAGCACGAGCTCGGAGAAGCACAAATCACCGGTCCCGAGCTAATTCAAGAAACGACGGACAAGATCCTCCAAATCAGAGACAATCTCTTGAAAGCTCGGAGTCGTCAAAAGAGTTACGCCGATAAACGCCGCAAGCCCACAGTTCGAAGTGGGAGATCACGTTTTCCTAAAGGTTGCACCTTGGAAGGGAGTGGTCCGCTTCGGCAAGAAAGGAAAGCTAGCGCCTCGATACGTTGGTCCTTTTAAGATTCTGGAAAGGATCGGTAAAGTAGCCTATCGTCTCGAATTACCGGAGGAACTTAACAACGTACATCCGACTTTCCACATGTCTAACCTCAAGAAATGCTTAGCCGAAGAGAATCTGCATGTCCCTCTCGAAGACCTACAAATCAACGAGACTCTCCATTTCGTGGAAAAGCCTGTGGAAATCATGGACCGAGAGACCAAGAAACTCCGACGCTCTCGCATCCCTATCGTGAAGGTCCGATGGGAAGGCAAATGCGACGCCGAGTTCACTTGGGAATTGGAAAGTGATATAAAGGCCAAGTACCCGCATCTATTTGTTACAGCTACTACCTAATTTCGGGACGAAATTCCCTAAAGTAGGGGAGATTGTAACAACTCGAAAATTCGATTGTTATCTTTCCTTTTGTTTTCCGTTTATCTATCCTTTATAAATCCGAGATTCGGTTAATCATAAAGTTTATGTTAATTAATTATAGTATTGTACCTTATTATCGCATCTAATCGCTTATTAAATCACATCGCTAATCTCATCGCATCGCAAATCGCAATTGATTATGTGGTTTTTATATTATTTATGTGTTATGTGTGTTTGTGGTTATGTTTACGCTCGCTATCGCATCGCTCTCGCACTCTCGAATCGCTAATTCGCACTATTATACCAACTATAACGCTTAACGCTTTAATTTAACGCTTAATATAACTATCTAATGCGAACCGAATAACCAAACGAACCCTTAACGCGAAATCGGAAAACGAAGCTTGGTCACCAGGCCAAGTTCGGCTGAACTTGACTACCACAAGTTCGCCCGAACTTGCCTGATAACCAGGACTCCCTTGTTTCCCTCAAGTTTGCGCGAACTTGTACAGAATTGTACAAGTTCGGCCGAACTTAGCTATATTTCCCTTGAAATCTATCATGTTCGCGTGAACTTGCATGGAAATCATGCAAGTTCGGCCGAAGTTGTTGTCAGCTCTTGAGGAATCTTGACTTCTCCTATAAATACTTAGCTCATCCCTCTCATTTGCACTTGCTGACCAAGTTCGCTCAGAGCTCCCTCATTCCAAATCTCTCGTGTTCTAAGTAAGAAACGACCCGATTTCGACTACAACAATGTTTATCAACAACCAACAAAGGTTTACAACGATTTTGCACAAGGATCTACCTTCGTTTTCATCAAAAACCCATTCTTTTACGAAAATCTGCATCTTTTTCTTCAAAACTTCTGTTTTTAACTTAGATCTACACAATACGAGTTCGTTTGGTGTTAGCAGAGGCTTCCCAAACACGAGATCTGTAAGATATCGGCTTGTAAGTTCTAGATCTGAGAAAAACTTTGATAAATATCGATTTTGACACAATATACGAACTTTTGAGGATGTTTTGTTCATTTTCTGATATGAAACGAAGCATCTATCATTTGAGATCCCAGATCTGGAAGCACAAGGACGTTTATGTTGGTTTACACAAGCCGGACTAACCCGAACGAACCCCGAGTTCGCCCGGATTAGCCCACGCTTCTGTAAAACGGCTAAAACTGCTCTAAAAGACCTCTCCGACCTGAGTTTGCTCAGTAGCACAGGGTTGGAGGGATGAACACTCGATTTACTCAGCAAACGACGTGAAAACGCAAGATTTTGGACCCGGAAACATCAAGTTCGCTCGAGATTGCACTGATTTTGACAGCATGGGAAGTCAAGTTCGCTCGAACTTGCCCTCTAAGGGTCAAGTTCGGCCAAACTTGAGTGGAAATGCCCAAGATTTACTTCAGAAGCCCTCCAGTTCGCTCGAACTTGCAAAGTTTCTACGAAACTTCACAAGTTCGGCCAAACTTGTCTCCTCTCTTATCAAACCCCACAAGTTCGACCGAACTTGTCAAGTTTCCATTAGAAACTTACAAGTTCGCCCGAACTTAACTCTCAACTCAATAAACTTCATACAAGTTCGCCCGAACTTGGCTACTGCCCTATCAAAACATAACCGTTTAAGCTTTTCGGAGACTGATGCACTTCCGTTCGCGTATGCAGGCTGATCCGGCGCTCTTCTCGTCTCTCCTCAGAATCTCTAAGCTAACTAAAACGCACCCACAGTGAGTATACTTGACCCATTTTTGCTTTAACGCACTTTTGGGTGTTACATAAGTTCCTATATTAAAATCACATCACAAATCAAAATTGTTTATCACACGTGAATAATCTGATTGTATATGCTCAATACGTGATACTAGAAACATGTGACTAGGACTTATTTTCGTTAACTTGCCTCCTTAGCTAGTATGGTACTATAGTGTGGCTTACACCCGACGGGGTCTAGTTAGGATGGATGCGCAAGCCTTCTCACTGTAGTTAGCATGACAAATGAGCCTATGTTGTGTTAAGTGTTTTGGTGTATCATGATATGTAATTAGATTGTTTCGCAAACGCTTTCTCGACTATGCTAGTATTATTCAAACTCGTATGCTCACCTTTACTTAATTGTATTGACTTGTATTTTAACATATGTAACAGGTTGAGGATTTTAGCTATGGATGCTTGGATGTTGCATGCTTAGCGTAGTTTTGTTTTGACTTTATTTTGTTTAGTTCCAAGTGTAATAAATGTAGGGGATATTGAACCTTGTTGTTTTTATAGGAGAACTTAGATTCTGTAATGATTGTTTAAAATGTTATGTTAATGGTATGGGACGTTAATGTTTGAATGATATTGTTAAATGATTGTTATGGAATTCTCACGAGACAATCTGGTCGCCTAGTGCCACTACCTGATGATTCCGCCATCGGTTGGGGTGTGACATATCTGTTGCAGAAGACTTAACGCGTTTCGCCTTTTTCTTTGGTCTCTCCTCCTCAGAACCTTTGTCAGAACCTGGTTCGTAATCAGCATCACCTGCTTTTAGCTTTTCAAGTTCCTTTTCTGCAGCATCTTTCTTAGTTTCTCTTTCCAGTTTATTTTACATGACATAATCAAAATTTAGCAGATTTTAACCGTAGGTTCATTATTTTTCATGAAAAAGATAAGAAAAATGGTAGAATGGAGTAGAAATAGAGTAGATCTTGCAATGATTTCACCAAATCAGGTATCCGTGGCTCTGATACCACTTGTAAGATCGCTCCTTGATAGCACAGGAACCTAGTTTGGTATCTAATGTCCAATTAGGCGGAAACTAAGTGACATGTTAATCAAATATGCAAAGATTACTCGCTAAACTGTCTTTTAATGATCTTAAAGTCAATTACATGTGAGAACCAGATCCGACAGAGCTTCGCCTCTGAGTTGCCAAAATTACAAAAGTTACAAATGAAAAATCCAAGGCACATATTTATACTACATCAAGTTCGCTGGGAGGGTAACAAGTTCGGGCGAACTTGTTTGAACAAGTTCGGCCAAACTTGTTCTCACAATAAGATTCCGGGCGAACTTGATCTAGTATTTACATAAATACGTCAATTTCTAACATAATCTAACCCAATCTAAACAGACTCGATACAAGACTAAGATATAGACATACTGTACTAACAATGCATACATGTTATAAAACTAAGAAATATCCGGCTTAGCGCCTCGCAACGCGGGCGTCGCATCCAACTAGTTAATTAAACATTAAAAGTTATTGAATAAAAATGATATTTTGATTAAAATAAAAATCTTAATGCCGACATCATAACCTAATAATTTTAAACACACAACCCCAAAACTTTTTTAAAGTTCTCATATCCTCATGCCAGATAAAGTTGTCATCATCCATCCAAGGAATTAAAGAATAAAGATACTCTAAAACTCTAAAACCTACAGAATTGATTTATCTTATTTTAGTAATTTTATAATAAATAATTTTTATAACTTATTTTCAACAAAAACTATCATAAAAATTGAATAAAAATTTTAGGAGCAATTACATATATATACCCTTACAAAATAAATAAAATATCATATATACCCGATTCACTAAAATTAATTAAATAAGGAGTAAAGTACAATTTATTCCCTGGGATTTACACTCAATCGCACATACAACTCTCATTTGAAAAAAGGGCCAATCAAGTACTTGTGGTTGTCAATTGGAATCAATCAAGTTCCTTCTTACTTTTTCTGTTAGTCAATTGTTAGTTGAACGGGGTATGGTTGTCTTTTTACTTGGAATCCAAGGGCAATCTCGTCATTTCGTCGTCTACAACCCAATATGGCAATTTACATGCCCTTCAAAAACCTGAATTGAACCATCCATTTCTCTCATCTTCTCCATCTTCAACCAGAAATATCACTAATCGGAGAAGGAACTTGGAATGAGGGGAAAATATGAGTTACACATCACCGCCTGTCGTATCTTAAACCAGATCGATCCTCTGGGTAGTGCCTGTGTTGGGGATTACTCGATTGGGTTGACTTTGTGGTTCCCTGTAGTTCGGTCAGGAATCCAAACTTCAGGTCCATGGCAAGAGGTAGATATTTCAACGAACACTGAGTGACCCAACAAACATCAGCCTTGAGATCAATTTTATATTGAGCATGAGTTCTATTTCCGGAAGCGGGATTTCATCAGCAAATCTATCCTTTAGTAATAAAGATAGTGTGCGGATATCAGCAGACGGGATTTATGATGATGAAATTGGACAAGTTTGTATGGTTTGTTGCAGAAACTTGAAAAAGTCTTCTTCTGGTAGCACAAGGTGGTTTTGGTGAGTGGTGGCTGAGATTGTGGTGGTGGGTTGTGTGTTGTAGAGACTATAAAGGGGAGAAGACTAATTCGTATTGCAATTTCAGTCCTAAAGGGCATTTTGGTCTTGTCACACCCCGATTTCCACATGTATTCCGGTAGGCCCGGTGGGGAGTATCGTGACGTACAGTTGATATCATCACAACCAATTACAACACAGAGTAACACAGCGGAAGGCTTGGAGTAAAATATAAACTATTACAAACCAAAGTGTCCAAGAGTTCGAGACACAAATATACAATATGGCTTGTAATAAGATCTACAGGCGGATCGGAAATAAACATACACAAAATGATAACAGACTCTACAGGCTCAACTTCTAAGGTCGCAACTCCTTAATGTTAACGCCCCGCAGCTTCCGGCCTATTTCGTACTTGTACCTGTATTTTAATCTTTGAAAATACGTTAGTTTACACTGGTAAATACACTCAACCGGCTCATTTTGAAAATCCTTTCGAAAATGGTTTAAGGTGCACTTGGCACATTTTTATAAATAACTTGGGATAGTACAAATGACCTTGTATACAGATTTACATGTCAGGCTTTTACACATGGAGCCCAGTACAGAAACCGAGACCTGATCGACTGACACACCACTCTGAACTTTCACATAGAAAGCAGATAGCAATTACCCAGTGTATGCCTACACACCATGCTATATTGTCGTGGCCACTAGTACTTTAGTGAGCCAAGGATATCCTGGACACGGTCAAGTCCACCCCTAATGTTTTAGTTTCAGACAAAACAGATCAAAACCGGGTTATGCAAGATTTTAGTTAATTATCACAACTGAATAAAACATAATCCCATACCCGACCAAGCGGTAATAATTTACCGTATCCCAAGCCCGTATAGGGAAAATAAGTTAAGGGTATTTACCTGAAGTTAAGTCTTCGGAAAATCAGAACTCAACCACAGATCAAAGCAAGTACATGTACAATTTACCGGAAGGCGTTTAGTCTGGAGTGATGGTAATTAATAACCAATATTAGAATGCTAACGGGTCCTTAATTAACTCCTAGACTTGGACCGGTAAGTCTTACGCTAAAATAAGATACGGTATGATACGCTAGATTAAGCGGTGACCGGAATAGGATATTAGTTGGACCCGACAAGTTTATCAACTTGTCTAATATGGGTAAACCAACAACATTCTGGATTTTGATAGAGGAATGACAAAGTTAAACCCGTTTTGGTTTAAGTACGTAAATTAGCTACGTAAGCTTAACCGAACGCACATAGGCGAAACCGGGTAACCAAGAGAGTCATATACAAGTTCCATATGAATATATGTTTAAAATATGTTATAAGATCAGTAGCTTTGCAAAAGATAGGCCCGAGGTATATTTAAAACCGAATTATGCCTTACAAGGGCATTTTGGTTATTTTAAGGTTTATAAAAGATGTTTAAAATGAATCTGATGTGAAGGTTGTTACTATTCTATAAAAATACTTATTTTATAACACTATAACAGTAGGATATCAAATATATGTGTGTTTGATGTTTTTGAAATAATCTATGTCCCGTAAGGGCATTTTAGTAATTTCACACATAGCTTTGAAGCCAAAATTGGGATCATGAGTTCGGGACTTGTACTTACTGTTAAGATGTTAAAAATAAGTTTATAAATCAGTAGGTAACAAGTCTTGGCTCATCGTTATGGTTTTAAACCATACTATGCGCCAGAAAGGCGTAAAAGTCGCTAAATGCCATTATATTCGATTGTTTAGGATAAACTGAGGTTAGAACCTGTTTTATACAACCAAAATAAGTTATTTATCATGTTTAATCAGTAGGTAAAAGATTTGGTTATAAAAAGTTTGGTTAAACTCATCTTACGCGAAAAAGGGCAATTTAGTCATTTGTCGGCAATTAACGAAGCTTAAGCCCTTATTCAGGTTATAATATGAATGAACATCCCAAATGGTTTACTTATCTTATTACATTAGTGAATATATTGATTAAACCTTGTTTATTCTTTCCAACGTGCCGAAAAGGGCATTTTGGCCATTTAAATGTCATAAACACGTCCTTTGCGAAAACTTTTTATTATAATCAGATTCTTGACACTAACATAATTTAATAATGTTTATAAATCAGTTTATGTCTTATATTTACATGCATGGGTGTTTAAAATCAAGATTTGCACAAAAAGGACCTTTTTGCAAAGTTTATACAATTTTAGCGGAACTTGTATGTAAACTCAGATTTCTAAGGAATCGAGTGACGAAACTTTAGATGGTCATTCTAAATATAATTATGGTCTTAAGATGGTCAAAAGTCAGTAGCAACGTGGCTCGAAACGGGTCAAAACCAAAAGTCAACAAATGTAACATCCGTCAAAAAAAAAAAAACGGATTTTACCAAGCCCGCTCCGTTTATCAACCGAACAGTCAGTCAATTTTTTTGTTGCGAATTAAATGCCCAAAATAATTTTAAACGATCCGTAATCAATTATTATGCGGGGATATGAATTTAGTTTTTGAAAATCTGTCAAAAATAGCAAAATAAAAATGTTTTACCCATGCCGGGTTTCGAACTCGGGTCTATACCGGGTCAAACCAAAGACTTATCTCTTAACCGAACAACCGCTCCGCCACTTTGATTTTCTGGTAATAACAGAAAACAATTAATTCAAATATTCAATTTCAGAAGTTAAATTATTGCGCCCAAAATAACAGTCGTCGGAAATCCCGACGACTTCGCCGTTTATTTACGTTATCGCTCAAAATAACCGAAGACTTAACTCCTGCGACGGTTATAACCGACGTCTGAACCCGCGACATCAGCTGTAACCGCCGGAGAACGGATGACTCCGAATTAAGACCGAATTCAGACCCCATTCATCTCAATACTACCCTATAAATTCAACCACAACTCGCCAGAAGTCTTTCACATTCAAATCGCACCTTTTCTCGGCGAAAAATCAATCGCCGGAAATACTTGAAATACCGCCGGAAAACCGTATCAGTAATTTCTAAGCTTACTGGAACCCCCTAAACCTTCACCGAAGTCACCCACAACCTTTGTAACCTTTCGGAAGACTCTCTGCTGCAAGAGACTTGTCGCCGGGAAAAAGGGTTCTGTCGCCGGAGTTCTGCCGGAAAACAGAGTAAAACCAGTCGGTACATCTCACGCTTAATTCCTTCCCTTTTTTTTTTATCTCATTTGTAATTGATCATTAAACGCTAAAGAAACTTGAATTAACTTTTCGAACCAGTCCGTCGTCACTTCCGGTTGAAACCGGTGAAGAAGACGAAGTTCAGTAATGGTTAAGTATAATTAAAATCAAGATAATTACCGGGTTAGACACACAGTCCAGCGGTGGACTGTGTGCACTTTTAAAGCTAAGGTCACGAGTTCGAGTATAGTCCCTCACACGCCGCCTTGATAAAAAATCCTCTTTTTCGCAAAACAGAACCGGAGTGTTTTGTGTATATGTTAAATACAATGATAACTGAGTTTATTACCAAGTGAGACACACAGTCCAGCGGTGGAGTGTGTGTCCGCTAACCCACAGGTCCCGGGTTCGAGACCTGTGGAGCGCACCGGTTCTCGAGAATTAATTCGTTTTTAATAATAAAGGATTTTCTGTTAATTCTAATTAATATATATATATAATTAAAATCGGATATATAATGGGTTAGACACGTAGCTCAGTTGGTAGAGCTGCGTGCACGCGTACGGGAGGTCTCGGGTTCGAGCCTCACCCGGCGCACAACAATATGCCTATAAACCGGTCAACGATAGTCAAAGTTACTGTAGCAAAAATAAAATATTTTTTTTATTATTTTTATTCAATTATTTTAATTAAAAATCAATCATAAATACTTAAAAATAACATTTTTTTTTAGGTTAGAAAATAGCCTCAAACTCACAAAAAATACACCCAACAAACCTACTAAAATAGATTAATAAAACCCGTTTACTTACCAAACCGTAATGCGATTTATCTAGGTTTAATCTCACTTGTGGTTAAAACCACTTCGCGTGCAATCAACGTCATCAACCGAACGCACCCAATGTGAGTGAATTCTTACAAACTCCCCTTTTTATTCATGTTTTGGGGTGTATCATGTGTCGCTTAAATTAATTCTCTTATGCAAATTCGTGCCATACCATTATATGAACTAAATTAGAATGTAACTATTGTTTGGTTGTGATGTATTACATATTGTCAAAGTCGTATGCAAATTATTTAGGCCCATCAGTTCCTCGTGGGAGACGAGAACAACGCGTGCCTCAAAACTCATACATTAGGCCCATCAGTTCCTCGTGGGAGACGAGAACAACGCGTGCCTCAAAACTCATACATTAGGCCCATCAGTTCCTCGTGGGAGACGAGAACAACGCGTGCCTCAAAACTCATTCATTAAGGCCCATCAGTTCGTAAGAACAACGCGTGCCTCAAAACTCATTCATTAAGGCCCATCAGTTCGTAAGAACAACGCGTGCCTCAAAACTCATTCATTAGGCCCATCAGTTCGTGGAACAACGCGTGCCTCAAAACTCATTCATTAGGCCCATCAGTTCCTCGTGAGAGACGAGTCGAACATCGCGTGCCTCAAAACAATCATTTGGTGTATGTGAGTTTAATGTTCAATATTATGTGTTGTGTGAATAAATTTACATCTACATTTACTCATATGTGGTATGCACATTATTTATAATCAATTGGATAAACTTGTTCAAATGTTTTTCCATAGGATTCACTCGCCAACATTATGTTGATCCAAAACCTTTTTACACATGATACAGGTGAACAGGTTGAAGCAAGGAAAACATAGGATATGCCTTAGAAGAGAACCAAGAAGCTTAGACAGATAGTTAGAATATGGTGTATCATTTATTTCTATTAAATTGTATTAATGAATATGAAACATATAATAAATGTCATGAGCTTTGATGATAACCCAATTATGCCCCGATCACCTTTTCCGCTGCGGGTCGGGGTGTGACAGATTGGTATCAGAGCCATGACTATAGGGATATAGGATAGGTTATTAGACCCTTAGAGCCTATACTATAGTCTGCCTAAATTTTAAATTGATTAGGTGGTTACATACAAACTTGTGATATTTATTTGTTTCATATTTGTTTACATTTCAGTCAAACATACATGCTCATATACATATTCATTATACATATATACATATTCATTATACATATATCGATGTTCATGTGTTCAATTTATTTTCATACTCTCGTTATCCAAAGATTTTATGCAATTTTCAATTCTCATCAAAGTAAGTTCTGCGACGGGCATGTAGTAACTGGAAGGGTACAAGTACCGGTAGTCGGAACGTCCTGTCTAGGTTGGCATTCGTATAAATCCAAAATAACGGACCAGTTTGCCTACCTGGGGACTAACGATGAGAGTACGACGGACCTATTAGGCCAAATCATGCCACACCAAACGTCGTTCGAACTAACCTCACTTTGAGATGTCACCGTGTCTACACCTGGACACATTCCGAATATCACACGTTGTATACATATTTCTCGATTTTCTCCGGGTTTTGTGTACGCAATCAGGCAGAAACCGTGCGAACCATATGAAAAACCGGTATTCATGGGGGCCCACATGATTACACAGGTAAAGTATGGCGGCACGACGGGCCTAACAGCGAGCAAAGCCCAAGACATCCTATGGATGTAGTAGATTTATTTTCTATATTTATTTTATGAACGTTCAATCCCAAACACGACCCACGATCCCAAAGGCATCCAACTCATACTCTTGACATGTATTCCTTGTAGATGTCTTCTAACCTCGCCCGTAGGAAGTTGAGAGCAGAAAAAGCCCGTGAACGCATGGCTACCCAAATCGCTCAGCAAATGGCGACCGTAATACCCAACATCGTAGTTCAAGTTCAACAAGCCCTTACCGCTAATTCCGTTAACCCAACCCAACAAGAGGATCAAAACACTGTCAACCTTCCAGTCACTAAATGCACCTACAAACATTTCAAATCCTGCGATCCTCCAAAATACGAAGGAACTGAAGGTGTCACCGCTCTCCTCCATTGGTTCGAAGAAATGGAGAACACTTTTCTAAATTGCGATTGCCCCGATGATCGCAAAGTGCGTTATGCTACCGGTCGTTTACTTGGAACAGCACTCACATGGTGGAATACAGAAAAGACCAAACGAGGTGTTGAAGAAACTATGACCTTGACTTGGGAAGAGTTGAAGGGAATCATGACAAGACGGTTTTGCCCAAGAAGTGAAATCAAGAAATTGGAGGATGAGTTCCATGCTTTGAAACAAAAGGAAGGCGACCACACCACATACAACAAGAGATTCCTTGAGCTAAATCAAATGGTTCCCAACTTGTTCACTCCCCTCTACCGTTTGATCGAGCACTACATTCGTGGTCTTCCATCAAAGATTCAAGACCCTGTAATAAGCACCTCGCCTGCAACTTTGGAAGCAGCAATGGAGCTAGCAACCGCGCTCACCGAGAACCGAATCCGGAACAAAGATTTCAAAGAGGAGAAGAAGAAGGATAAAGCATCAACGGAAACCTCAAACCCCACCCGAACCGAATCCTCTACACCACCTATATCTAAGAGAAAGCGTGATGGGCAAGTCTTCGCCGTCACCCAACGCAAACAACCAGCTTCACAAGTTGTACCTCCTCAAACTATCCCAAACGCTCAAGTAGCACCCAACTCAACTTACCCAAATAAGAAACCTTACATTGGACCTCACCCTCAATGCAACACCTGTTTCTATCACCATCCAACTACTTCACCCTGTCGACTATGTGCGAATTGTGGACGCTACGGTCATTTGAGCAAAGTTTGCCGCACCGCTCAAAACCAAACCTCAACCCCTACTCAACCCATGACCCAAACATATCAACAACCTCAATACCCCATGAACCCATATGTTCGAGCTTGTTTCAATTGTGGCGACCCTACCCATTTTAGAAACACGTGTCCTCGTTTGGTTAATATCATAAACGCCCAAGCTCAAGCAAACCCAGTTAACCAAGCAAATCAAGCAAACCCAGCTCCACCACTAGCAAGAGGAAGAGTTTATAACATCAATGCCAATCCTGTTGAAGATGTTAACGGTCCAAACCAACCACTTAACTAACTTTCTCTCACCAAGAATCAAGATTCAACTCCTATCGTTTAGTTTTATGTTTTTCTTTATCACATGTGTAGTAAGTATCATATATTATATATTATATATTGTTTTCAGTACATGCAATACGATCGGCTCCGTTTGGTTGAGCCTTGATCGGTCAGTTCAATTTACATTTCAATACATGCAATACGCTCGGCTCCGTTTGATTGAGCCTTGAGCACACAGATCAATTTACATTTCCAGTTCATGCAATACGTTCGGCTCCGTTTGATTGAGCCTTGAACGCACATACATTTTCATTATCAGTATCTTGTGGTTGTGGTGTTTGTTGTAGAGTCGCATAGAACTAATCATAACTGACGGATGAAGTCAATGAAAATTTGACAAGAATATGGTGGATACGCCGCTGGTACTTCCTATATATAAGTATTCTTGTCAAATGATCGGAGGCATTATCAGGCAGTTATGAGAGGTTCCATGCATAGGCTGTTTGTTGTGATTAAGTTATTCATTTTCAATACATGCAATAAGCTCGGCTCCGTTTGATTGAGCCTTGAGCACACAGACAATTCCATTCTCAATACATGCAATAAGCTCGGCTCCGTTTGATTGAGCCTTGAGCACACAGACAATTTCATTCTCAATACATACAATACGATCGGCTCCGTTTGATTGAGCCTTGATCGCACAGATATATATCATTTCAGTATTTTTATGTTTGTTGTATTGGTTGTAGAGTTATAGGACTAATCATAATTCACTGATAAAACCAATGAAAATTTGACAAGAATATGGTGGATACGCCGCTGGTACTTCCTATATATAAGTATTCTTGCCAGAGGATCAGAGGCGTTATCAGGCGGTTATGAGAAGTTCCATGTAGGATTTAGTATTGCCTTGGTTGAAATTGTGTTACATTTATATCATCTCACTATTTAAATTGGATTGTGATCCATTTCCACATAGACTAACCTCTCCATCATAACAAACGAGAGAGGAACCATCACCATTCAAACATATATGCTATCAGAATGTGGATACAATTGTTAGTTGTTGTGTTTATTTGTGTAGATTGTAGAATTTCTGCCTTAGGATATAACCCTAAGCATATTCAAACTTTTATGCGTGATATCATTTTAGCGAATCATTCCTGCTTAACAATACTTATACAGTAGGCAACAAAAAGCGATTCCTGTATTAGGATACTTAACCTTTACAAGGAACGTTACCGCCTCAAACAAAAACTTAAACCCTTATTTCTTCTAAGTATGTAACTGTCAAAACTAAACACCATCATTCTTTTAGTCAATTATATCCCTATTTAAATTTCGGGACGAAATTTCTAAAAGCAGGGGATACTGTAACATCCGTAAAAAAAAAACGGATTTTACCAAGCCCGCTCCGTTTATCAACCGAACAGTCAGTCAAATTTTTTGTTGCGAATTAAATGCCCAAAATAATTTTAAACGATCCGTAATCAATTATTATGCGGGGATATGAATTTAGTTTTTGAAAATCTGTCAAAAATAGCAAAATAAAAATGTTTTACCCATGCCGGGTTTCGAACTCGGGTCTATACCGGGTCAAACCAAAGACTTATCTCTTAACCGAACAACCGCTCCGCCACTTTGATTTTCTGGTAATAACAGAAAACAATTAATTCAAATATTCAATTTCAGAAGTTAAATTATTGCGCCCAAAATAACAGTCGTCGGAAATCCCGACGACTTCGCCGTTTATTTACGTTATCGCTCAAAATAACCGAAGACTTAACTCCTGCGACGGTTATAACCGACGTCTGAACCCGCGACATCAGCTGTAACCGCCGGAGAACGGATGACTCCGAATTAAGACCGAATTCAGACCCCATTCATCTCAATACTACCCTATAAATTCAACCACAACTCGCCAGAAGTCTTTCACATTCAAATCGCACCTTTTCTCGGCGAAAAATCAATCGCCGGAAATACTTGAAATACCGCCGGAAAACCGTATCAGTAATTTCTAAGCTTACTGGAACCCCCTAAACCTTCACCGAAGTCACCCACAACCTTTGTAACCTTTCGGAAGACTCTCTGCTGCAAGAGACTTGTCGCCGGGAAAAAGGGTTCTGTCGCCGGAGTTCTGCCGGAAAACAGAGTAAAACCAGTCGGTACATCTCACGCTTAATTCCTTCCCTTTTTTTTTTATCTCATTTGTAATTGATCATTAAACGCTAAAGAAACTTGAATTAACTTTTCGAACCAGTCCGTCGTCACTTCCGGTTGAAACCGGTGAAGAAGACGAAGTTCAGTAATGGTTAAGTATAATTAAAATCAAGATAATTACCGGGTTAGACACACAGTCCAGCGGTGGACTGTGTGCACTTTTAAAGCTAAGGTCACGAGTTCGAGTATAGTCCCTCACACGCCGCCTTGATAAAAAATCCTCTTTTTCGCAAAACAGAACCGGAGTGTTTTGTGTATATGTTAAATACAATGATAACTGAGTTTATTACCAAGTGAGACACACAGTCCAGCGGTGGAGTGTGTGTCCGCTAACCCACAGGTCCCGGGTTCGAGACCTGTGGAGCGCACCGGTTCTCGAGAATTAATTCGTTTTTAATAATAAAGGATTTTCTGTTAATTCTAATTAATATATATATATAATTAAAATCGGATATATAATGGGTTAGACACGTAGCTCAGTTGGTAGAGCTGCGTGCACGCGTACGGGAGGTCTCGGGTTCGAGCCTCACCCGGCGCACAACAATATGCCTATAAACCGGTCAACGATAGTCAAAGTTACTGTAGCAAAAATAAAATATTTTTTTTATTATTTTTATTCAATTATTTTAATTAAAAATCAATCATAAATACTTAAAAATAACATTTTTTTTAGGTTAGAAAATAGCCTCAAACTCACAAAAAATACACCCAACAAACCTACTAAAATAGATTAATAAAACCCGTTTACTTACCAAACCGTAATGCGATTTATCTAGGTTTAATCTCACTTGTGGTTAAAACCACTTCGCGTGCAATCAACGTCATCAACCGAACGCACCCAATGTGAGTGAATTCTTACAAACTCCCCTTTTTATTCATGTTTTGGGGTGTATCATGTGTCGCTTAAATTAATTCTCTTATGCAAATTCGTGCCATACCATTATATGAACTAAATTAGAATGTAACTATTGTTTGGTTGTGATGTATTACATATTGTCAAAGTCGTATGCAAATTATTTAGGCCCATCAGTTCCTCGTGGGAGACGAGAACAACGCGTGCCTCAAAACTCATACATTAGGCCCATCAGTTCCTCGTGGGAGACGAGAACAACGCGTGCCTCAAAACTCATACATTAGGCCCATCAGTTCCTCGTGGGAGACGAGAACAACGCGTGCCTCAAAACTCATTCATTAAGGCCCATCAGTTCGTAAGAACAACGCGTGCCTCAAAACTCATTCATTAAGGCCCATCAGTTCGTAAGAACAACGCGTGCCTCAAAACTCATTCATTAGGCCCATCAGTTCGTGGAACAACGCGTGCCTCAAAACTCATTCATTAGGCCCATCAGTTCCTCGTGAGAGACGAGTCGAACATCGCGTGCCTCAAAACAATCATTTGGTGTATGTGAGTTTAATGTTCAATATTATGTGTTGTGTGAATAAATTTACATCTACATTTACTCATATGTGGTATGCACATTATTTATAATCAATTGGATAAACTTGTTCAAATGTTTTTCCATAGGATTCACTCGCCAACATTATGTTGATCCAAAACCTTTTTACACATGATACAGGTGAACAGGTTGAAGCAAGGAAAACATAGGATATGCCTTAGAAGAGAACCAAGAAGCTTAGACAGATAGTTAGAATATGGTGTATCATTTATTTCTATTAAATTGTATTAATGAATATGAAACATATAATAAATGTCATGAGCTTTGATGATAACCCAATTATGCCCCGATCACCTTTTCCGCTGCGGGTCGGGGTGTGACAACAAAAGTCAACTGTTGTGACTTTTGGCTACAAACCGAGCCTAGACCAAAACTTGACGAGTCGAATCTGAAGACATATGTTCTAATACTTACTTTTAGGTTGTTAGTGCATCAAAACATATTTTATAACATCTATGTCATTAGTTATGATTTTTATAAAAACTGGACAGTTTGACTTTATTTGACTTTTCGGTTGACTCGTCAATTGGTCATGAATCCGTGAAAATCTGGAGATGCCCTCTGGAAGGATTAACACCTCCATTAATATGAACATATAAGAACTTTCGTTACTCACAATGACAAAGTATTCACAGATTTAGAACAAGGTCAAGGCGTAATTACGACGAGACTTTGTTCTAGGCTAAAAGCTATAATAAATCACTAAATACGAATTTGAACACTTACATTATGTCCAAATGAGTGGTATGAACGAAATGGAAAGCTTGGAGGTGACAAGAAACTCCACTAGCATGAACTTGGTGAATGTTGTGAAGAAAGTGTGTTGCAAACACCAAGGATTCATCAATTAAATGATCATGGAGTGTGCATAGATGGTTGCCAGGTGTTAAGGGACGAGTACAAGTGCCCTAAGTCGTGTCAAACATGCAAGGATGGTGCCAAAACTCAACAAAGGTGGCAGAACAGGCCGCTACCACCTTTTTGTTCGCTAGCAGGTCCTTACGAACCGTATGGGCTTTACCTTGCGGTCCGTAAGGACCTCAGGCGCCCACAGAATCAGGTGCCCATGCGGACCGTATGGCAAGGGCCTTGCGGCCGCAAGGGGTCTTCAGAACTTGAAAATTTCAAAATTTTATTTAAGTCCTCCCACTTTATTTCAAAGCGTCACGAGGATAACTAACGCAACTCAACGACTTTGGTCCCTCCTGTTTTAGCACGTGGCTACACTAGGATTACCGGGACACGTGTCGGAAAAATATTGAACGTAAAAACACGAGGTGTTACAGGTCTTTTAACCAAAATCCTAACGTTCATCTAACAGACGTTTGATAGAGGGACTTGATTGATTCAAGTTGACAATCACAGAGACTTGATTGGCCTTTTTTTTCAAATTAAGGTTGTATGTGCGATTTGGTGTAAACCCCAATGATTGAAATAGTACTTTACTCTTTAATAAATCGCCATTTTACCTTAATCACATTAACTTTTTACCAAATCCCACCATCCAATTTTATCTTCTTCCCCAACCTTATATTTCTCCACCACATCTAACACGTATTTTTTTTAATAAAATCTAACCGCAGGCTTGAGCGCAATCAACATCAAGACCAACGAATTTAATCCCAAAGTTGTACACAAAATCGTTCTGAATCTTATCTTTAGGGTCGCCTTTGTTGTGGGGAACAAGAAAGGGGGCTGAGTGATTCCGATCGGGACCCCCTCACCTATACTTCCCGACTGTATTCCCGATTCCACACCCCTTTGTCGTATAGATTTGTATTTTTTGAACATCGAATGTTATTCTATCTCTACTCCTAAATCGTATCAAATTAATCATAATCTACCTTGTGTAGGAAATTAACCTTGATCTTCATTCCAAGAGACAAAAGCCTCTATTACTCAACCAAAACTGAATCGACATTAACTTTTATATTTAGAAAATACAATATATGATTGATGCATTAAAGTAATTATTTGTAATCAAACATCTCAAATTCTCACCAGTAAGACTCAAGTTTATAAAATTATAAAGTGTATAGTAAATTGAATTATTGATGTCTTTGTAAACAAAAGTAAAAAATCTTTTTACTTTTATTTAACTTTTTTATTTTTATAGTGCTTTAAGAATTGGAAAAATGACAGGTAAATTAGTGGCATATTCCTTATGATTGGTGCAACTCGAGTGCTTCCACGGCTATGTAAGACTAGTGGGTATGGTTAGGCTCATCATTGAGAGGCTGGGCCGTCACGTCAGCGCCACGTAGGATAGGTAGGAGGATGGGGTTAAAGGGGATGGACCTAGAGCGCGGGGGGATGAACCCCTTTATATATATGTGTGTATGTATAGGTGTGTGTGAGAGGTGGAGGGGCGGCACCTGCGGCATCTCAAGGCCGGGTATGCCGGACCAAGCAACTTGTCGGAGCAAGAGGGTGGGGGAGGATGGAGCGGCAGTATGGGGACGGGCCTATGCCGTGCCCCATACCCTCTAGTCTAATGATCTAGCTCTGGATTAGAGTCTTTTTTCGGGATTGGGTTCCTACGAATATTCTTTAATAGTTAAATTACGAAACAATCGCTCTGTTGTTATCCAACTAAAAAATGTGTTTTTAGAGTAAAATGAATGAGTTTATGTCACTTTTATTACTTTAGACTAAAAATTAAACTTTTTGTATCTAACTTCTGAGATTTCATTTTTGTTGTTATTTCCATCTAATTGACAAACTAGATTAGAATTTTATGTTAACATCTCCCCTTTTGTCTGTTTCATCATTTAATTAAAATATATTATGGCATAAAATGATGATTATACCCTTAACTTAAACGAGGAAAACAACAAAAAGGAGAAAAGCCAACAAAAATTATTAATCGGTTTGCTAATTGGATGAAAATAGCAACGAAAATGAAACCTCATGGATCCAGATACAAATGAGTTTTATTTTTGGACTAAAGTGACAAAAGTGACCTAAACTTATGCTCATTTAAGCGACTTTTTTAAGAGTATGCTTTTGGGTTACGTTGGAAATATATTGTTATCATTTGATGAGAATGCCGTACAAATGATGTTTTAGAACAAGGGGGAAGTTTATTTTTATAACATTGAGTTGTTGATACATAACTACAATGTATTGTAACACCGTTAAGAATCTACATAGTTTTTTTTTTACTTTTATCTTGTAAAAAACATTATAGACGCTAGATAATTAACAAAAGTATTTACAACTAATGTCAAATAAAAAATAATTGATAGGTATTATCTTATTGGCAAATAACCCTTGGATGATAACACAAAATCAAAATTTGTATATAGGATCAACTAAAAAGTGGTTGGTTTGGCAGTAATTTAGTTTATGGTTAAATCAATTAAATAGTAACACATTTTTACTTTTATTTTAAATTTTTACATGTACTCAATTTACTTCTAGCAAGGTCTATACAGTTTTGAGGTTATGTGTCATTAGACTGTCTTTAATGCAACGACATGTATTTACTACATGCATCCTAGTTATCATTGCTACATCAGCTTTTTGTCCATCATTACCACATGCACTTTCTTTCATCTTTTTAACTTCAACCCATCATTCCCACATGCATCCTCTCTCTTCCACATCATCATTTCTTTTTTATTGGTTTTCTAATGAAAATTGGTTTTTAATGAATGGGCTCACCCTCTCTCTCTGTACTTGGCTTTCACTCCACTCCATCCTTCCCAAGTGCAGCCTGCCACTTCATTAAGTGTACCCCCAAACATGCGCATTGGAGCCAGTCTTATGAACACAAATATTTTTTTTTGAAAGAGTAAATTGTCATTTTAATCCATAAGGTTTGACCAAAATTGCCACTTTAGTCAAAATAGTTTTTTTTTTCTTGCCATTTTAGTCCAAATAGTTTTGTTTTCTGCCATTTTAGTCCCTGACTTTTGTCATTATTTTTTATTTTCATCCAACCCACTAACTCCATTAAAAATATTTAGTTAACTTAGGTGAATTTTGGTCAAACCATATTTTTTTGCAGGTGCGACGGTATGGGGATGATGTTGAGCCGGTTAATAGTGAAGATGATGCCAATGGTTGTTGGGTTTTACGATGATGGCGGTGGTGTTGGTTGATGATGTGGGTGGCGGAAAAAGTGGCCGGTGGTGGTGGAAATGGTGGTGGGATGGGTGGGTGGGTGTGACGGTGCAGACACGTGGTGGCGATCATAGAAGGGTGTGATAGGGTGGATGGTGGTGGTCGATGAAAATAGCAAAAATGACAAAATTCAGAGACTAAAATGAAAAAAAAAACAAAACTGTTTGGACTAAAATAACAAGAAAAATACTTTTTTGACTAAAGTGACAATAATTGTAAAATCAGAGAGACTAAAATGACAATTTACTTTTTTTGAAATGATAACATATAAAGTGATAACGTTTTGGTTTGGGGGGGGGGGGGGGGGGGTTACGGGGAAGCCAGAAGACCAATGTGGGGCACCTTTTGGGTGTTAGGGGTGTCATGTACAAGTGCCTCATGTATGTATTTCCGTTGTTGATGTGGCATCAAAGCTTTTAAATACATACCATTTAACAAAAAGAATATCCCCACCACATGTGATCTAGCCAACCCCTTTTTTTTCTTTTTTGTAGATAACGACTTCCATTTGAAATTGTCGTCCCACCCTTCTTGAGAATTGTTGTTGATCGCCTCCTCCCACCACATCATCAAGTGTGTCACCATCATTGCCATTCTTCACACTAGATCGATTTTCCCTTGCGTCCCTACGCTAACGCACAAGTTAAATCATCTAGGTTAATATATAAATTATATTATAAATACATACATAACATATAAAGAATCAATTACAGGGAAAGGATATGCAAACGGAAAACAGAGGCAAAGACATACAAGAAAACAAACGGTGGAAAGCCTTCCAAATACAAATATACACTCTCAAGTCTCGAGGCTCTCACATGCAACGTATTTACACGAAATTCAAGCATACTACATAGTTATTCATTTTTTTATTTTAATATTTACATACCCTTCTTCTCTATCTCTCTAAAGATGCATGGTTACAGAGAGATATAGTGAAAAAAGTGTAATAATAAGATGTAGAAACCTGAAAATAGCGAGAGCCTTTTAAATTTTAATATATTTATAAAGAGAATTATACATATCCCTTTATTTAGTGTCTTAGTTGCATATATACTCAGGGGAAGATCCGCTAAAAAGTAGATTTTCTTTAAGTAGCCTATGAAATATTATAGAAATGATATGTGACACTCCTTGTAAGTAGGGTGAAAGAGAATTTTGATCCTAAAACAAAAACCTTGACCTTTTTGTTATTTTAAACATACAACACAAAAAATATAGTACAAAAAAAAATCTAGCACAAAAAATTTAATACAAAAATTCAGCACAAAAATGTCATACAACATAGAAATACAATACAATTTTTTGTGTTTTTTTAGTTGTCATATTTTTTTATAGCAACAGGATACTCAAATTAAAGATAAAAAGATGTTCGATTTTATTATACACTTTTTTTAAATAATGTCGTATAAAAAAGTTATGGACGCTTAAAAAATCGGGGGAATATGCATGTGCCTTGCATGTGAGAGAGAAAATCAATAAATAGGCTTTTCATAAAATAGCTTTGCACTCATCTTTTTTTTTTACAATTTTATCTTAGTCATTGATTTGAAAAATTTTCTTATGATCCAGACAAAATTAACCTTTGATCTAATCATACCCCTATATATATTCATCCAAAACCACAAAGGCCATCTTCGGTGATCCAACTCTCAACTGTTCACTATCCTCTACACAAAGCGATTCCCACGAATCCATTATTGGTGCAACTAAGCGATTTCAGTGGGAACCTACACATCAGTCGGTGATTCCAGAGGTATACGCGTCGGGTTTTTTTTATCAAATGCCAAACGGATTTTAATACTATATACAAGTCGAATCATTCAATAAAGCATACGCGTTGATACCTAATCAGTTTTGCGAGTACATTCGTGGGTTTTAACCAGTTCGGTTTGATACCTCTTTGATTTAAGTGTACACATATGATATATACTTATAGTTTACATGACAAATTAATGAAACGATATGCTTCTTTTGTTTTATTTTAATAGATGGATGAGTTTTATGCTATTGTGAGGACTTATTATTTTAGTTTAGCCTGAATGTCATTTATCATTTTTAATTTTTGGGTTTCCTTTAATTAAACAAAGTAGTTTTATAGATTTGGATATTTGAATCTTATTTGTTTGATTATGAACCGGTCGTCTGTTGTTCCAACTTGCATCGGTCCCTAGGGTATAAGCATTTGATGAACGAGGAAGGTGTTAAAAACTTGAGGTGGCGTCAAATCTTCAAGTAATCTTGATTAAGTTCTGATCACTAAACGAGCAATCATATTTTAACGACGTTTAATCTAACAATGAAAATATGGTTGCAACAACTATGATCTTTACAAAAATAAGGGTAGAATAGTAATTTTATAAATTTTAATAAAATAAATTAAAATAATTAAATTTAAAATTGTTTTCAATTAGGAAAGGGAAATATGCAATTTTAGTTTTTAATTGGGTAAATACGCAATTGCTGAAAGTTATAAGAAGATACATGCATTTGTCTCTACTTTTATGTCTACATGGAGCTTTTGGAGCTTATGTAGAGTTGCACAAAAAAACCGTATTCGGAACCGGACTTGGTAAAAAAACCAGAAACCGATTTTTTTAATGCCCGGGTATTCTATACCCGAAACCGGAACCAACCCTACCTGTAGGGTATAGATAGGATATGCATTTTGATCTCAATACCCGGAACCGGAACCGACCCTACCAGTAGGGTATAGATAGGATATGCATTTTGATCTTGAAGGGGTATGGTCCCAAAAACCTTGCGCCAATCAAGGAAACCATACCCATTAATAACTTCTAAGAAAACTGCACGTAGACTTCTTTTCCAAAATAAGATTTATTAGAACTCTGCGCCAAATATCTAAGAGAGGAAAGGATTATATAACTAACTTGCGCGGGCTCGCGCAAGGTTCAAAGTTAAAAGCCTAAACATTCTCTTTAGATAAATGCTTCATTTAACTACCTTGCGCGGGCTCGCGCAAGGTTCAAAGTTAACCCTGAACATTCTCGTTTGATTATGCTTCATTTAACTACCTTGCGCTTCTCGTTTGATAATGCTTCATTTAACTACCTTGCTCGGGCTCGCGCAAGGTTCAAAGTTAACCTTTAACATTCTCGTTTGATAATGCTTCATTTAACTACCTTGCGCGGGCTCGCGCAAGGTTCAAAGTTAACCTTGAACATTCTCGTTTGACAATGCTTCATGCACAAACCTTGCGCAGGTATTTATATCAAAGCAAGTATCCACCAAACGTTGCGCTAAGCAGCAAGGAGAAGAAGGAAGATCAGTTAACTAACTTGCGCTTCTCGTGCAAGGAAACAGTAAATCCTGGAAACCTTCCCTTAGCAAAATCCTTGACTTGGTGCAGAAGCAAAGGGGATCTTTTCTGTCGTAACAGAATGTACAAGTGGCGAATAATAGATGCGTAACAGCTGTGAAACCTTCTAGAAGCCATTAACACCCAATCGTGCAAGCATCTTTTCGGTTATAACTAATTGCCACATGGCAACATCTGGACGGCTGAGGAAGATCATGGTGATGGCATGCTCATATTTATAAGATGTAGTGATTTCATGTTGACACGTGGCACCTCCCTAACCGCTGATGAGCTCACGATCCGTGTGCACTAACGGATTGCCAACAAACATTAACGGAATAGCAGAAGATTCCGTTAAAGTTAACAATCTCTCCTTTTGGCGCCAAACACCGGCTATAAATAAGTAACTTGGAGTTCAAGGAAAGATATTCACTCTCAACTACTCTTTCTCTTACAATACTTACTTCCGACTACCTATACTTATTCTCACGCCGGAGGGTGGTCACGGAGAGAACCCCCCTTCTCCACGTGGCGAGCTAACGGTGTTCTGTTTTGCAGGTTCAGCCGGAGTACTGTTTTATTCATCATCTATTGTGAAACCAAACGAATGTTTAACCCTTTTATGCAGAGCCCATTCCATAGATCTACTTAGATCCCGGTCTAGGTGATCTAGGGTTTCTTCATTGGCGCCCACCGATTTCAATTCTTTCTCATCTTTTGTTTCGTTTCACTTAGATCTGCAGCATCATGGCTGACGGATCATCTTTTCAAGGTCCTCGATCAGGGATTCGACGCGTTGTTGTCGGACCTCAGGTCGACGGACAAATTGTTGAGGATTCTTCCGGCGAAGCTAATGCTCAATATGATCTTAACCATGCGAGTATTCCTGTAACGCAGGCGGCTCCTCAGGTTGATGTTACGTCGATTTTACCACCTGGAGAGACTCCATTATCGTGGTTAATCAAATCTCAAGCGACTCTAAACGCTATGTATGCTCAGTTATGTGCCCAAACCAGAACTCCAGCTTTTCAAGCTTCGGTTAACGCTCCTCAGGTCCATGCTTCGCCGACACCTCGAGTTTTGAGTTATAATACTCAAAGTCATGCTCGTTCCCCTTCGCACATGCCTGAAGATGGAACAGAAATGTATTCTAAAACTAGGAATGATTCTGTTCATTCTGGTAATAGAAGGCAAGAAGACAACGTTCAGCGTCGCGCATCTGTCCACTCTCGTTTGGGCCCGCGGTCTTCGCAGAAACGGGACACCCAACACGATGAGCTCGATAGAACCTATGAGGAAGGCGATAGTGCAAGTATTTTCAATCGAATATCTGCAGATCATGCTAGTTACAGGCCAAAAGTACGCGTAGTATACAATCCAGAAGCTGAGCATGATTACAACTTGGTGTATCGCCTAACCGAAGCAGCTGAACAATCAAAGTTTACCAGAGAGATAGCACTGGCTCCGTTGGAGCGAGCAAAATTACCATCCAACGTTGGAAAGTTTAACGGTTTGACTGATCCTGATGATCACATTCGCCTCTTTACCGGTGTAGGGTTACTTGGGTGCTGGACATTGCCAATGTGGTGTCACCTATTTGTACAGACCCTTACCGGTGCTGCGCGCCTTTGGTTTGATAATTTACCGGCAGGTAAACTTTCCTCTTGGAATGACTTCAAAGAAAAATTTCTTACACACTTTAGTCAGCAACGGTGATACGTGCGCGATTCCTCAGATGTAATGAACATCCGGCGGAGGGACGATGAAAGCCTCGAAGATTTCATAACGTGTTACAATAAAGGGGTGTTGGAGATTGGAGATGTCCATGAAGACCTTATACGCGCGCAGTTCAAGTATGCGGTAAGGTGTGACGAAATGATTAAAGTGTTGTCCGGTACAACTGGCCTTCCAAAAAACTGGGATAAACTCATGGCGGCAGCCAAGGTCTACGCCCAAACTGAGCCGCAACTTAAGTTCTAACAGGCCACCTCTACCTCAGAATCGTCCGCAAGACCTGAGTAGAGGTAGTCGCAAGAATAAGAGAAATTGGAAAGAGTCAAGTCAGAATTCGTACTCTCCTTATTCACCAATTGATGCGTGAGCAACAATCAACAAGATAATAACTCAAAAAGCGATTAAGCAAAAGAATAGGGAACGTCAGTGGACTCCCTTAACGAAGTCTCCGGCTGAGGTTCTCAGCACTGGGAATTATCAGTTCAAACAGCCGCAACCAATGAAAAACAAAAAAGGGCAAGACCCAAATTTGTAATGTGACTATCATAGAGACACAGGCCACACAATAGATAACTGCATCAGTCTGCGCACAGAGATTGAAAAAGCATTAAAGAGTGGGAAGCTTACACATCTACTCCAGAAGTGCGCAAAGAGATTAAACAGTATACGCGCGAGAATGAAGGGCATAGCAACAAGAAAATGAAACAGCATGTTTCCATGATTCAAGGTGGATCATCGCGCAAGCGTAGCCTTCAACATTTTCAAAACAACACTTGGCGCGAACAGCAAGTCATTTTTCCTATCGTTCCAGGAGGTCCTCAAGAAGACCCGCTAGTAGTTATCACCGGTATCTTTGGGCACTACCAAACAGACTATATGTTTATAGATCCGGGTAGTTCCATGTATATTATGTATGAGCAGTGCTTCAAGCAGCTAGAAAATCCTGAGGATAAGGCACGCTTGGAACCAGTTGATTTTCCATTAACTGGGTTCTGCAATGAGGCTGTCTTTCCTCTAGGACAAATCCTTTTTCCTGTTACTTTATCTGATGGGAAGTGTTCTCGAACGAGTAACGTCAACTTCATGGTGATGCCGACAAATTCCCGTCATGATGTACTATTAGGACACCGCGTGCAACGTGATTTTAGTATGATTACTTCCGCTCCGCATGCTGCTTGTGGTTTTCCGACACCAAATGGTATAGCTACACTTTACGCGCGGAAAGAAATCATGTCAATTGAAGAACCAGTTATGAAGGCTGTCAAGACATTGCCAAGTAACGAACCAGAAAAGTGGGTACTCAACAATAAGTATCCTGAGCAAAACAATCTTATTAGGGCCTGCAGTCAGTATTGAAATTCGCGCAAAGCTTAAACTACTGTTGTTTCGCAACAAAGACATTTTCGCCTGGACACCTGCCGACATGGTCGGTGTCCCGCGCAACGTTGCAGAACATTGTCTGAATGTATTTCCGTCAGCAGAACCAGTTGTGGAAAAAGCGCAGCCTCGGGTTAGAAAAGACAGAGGCGATGAACGAACAAGTCACCGAGTTATTAAATGCTGGTATTCTGCGCGAAGTCAAATACCAGACCTGGGTGGCAACCCCAGTCACGGTAAAGAAACATAATGGCGGATGGCGGATGTGCGTAGGTTTTAAAGATCTAAACAAGGCGTGTCCAAAAGATTGTTATTCTCTTCCTGAGATTGACAAAAAGGTTGAATCATTAGCTTCCTTTCGCTGGAAATGTTTTCTAGATTGTTATAAAGGTTATCATCAAGTCTTGATGAAAAAAGAGGACGAAGATAAAACCGCTTTTCGCATGGAGAAAGGCATTTTTTGTTATACCAAGATGCCTTTTGGTCTCCTTAATGCGGGAGCTACTTATCAACGATTGATGGATACAGTGTTTGGAGATGACATCGGGAAAACTGTGGAAGTCTACATTGATGATTTGGTCATTATGAGTGATTCAGAAGGCACTATGTTAGACAACATCCAACGAACTTTTGATTCTCTGTGAGAGGTAAATCTAAAGTTAAATCCCAGCAAATGCTCTTTCGGCATGGAGGAGGGCAAATTTTTGGGTTTCATCGTCACCAAAGACGGTTTCAAAGTTAATCCTGAGAAGGTCAAGGCAATACAAAAAATGTCTTCTACTACTACCATCAAAGAGATGCAACGTTTGGCTGGAAGGTTAGCTGCGCTAAACCGCTTCCTCGCCAATCATGCTGCAAAGTCTTATCCATTTATTCGAACCTTGCGCAATTGTACAAAGACCAAAGAGTTCGCATGGACTCCAGAAGCTGATCAAGCTTTCGAGCAGATGAAAGATTATTTAGTTCAACTGCCCACACTTACTGCTCCTCGTGAAAAAGAACCCATGGTCTTATATCTTGCTGCATCTGAGGTAGCAGTAGGTGCTGTCTTGTTGGTAGAACGCGCAGGGGTCCAGTCTCCAATTTATTATATCAGCAAGATGTTGAACGATCCAGAGACAAGGTATTCAATTATGGAGAAATTAGTTTTAGCATTGGTCCATGCTTCGCGCAGGCTGCGAAGATACTTTTCAGGACATGTTATTACAGTTTTAACAAATTTTCACATTGGCCAAGTCCTGACCAAACCAGATGTTTCCGGACGACTTGCGAAGTGGGCAATAGAATTGGGAGGTTATAATATCTCTTATAAACCTAGACCAGCTATCAAAGGCCAAGTTTTGGCAGATTTCATCACTGAAATTCCTGCTGATAAACTTGAAGAATGCCAAGCAATTCAAAACCCAGTCCCAGATATAGATAATAGAGCCTGGACATTGTTTACAGATGGCGCATCAAACAGTGATGGGGCTGGAGCAGGTCTTTGATTAATGAGTCTAGAGGGAGCAGAATTCACATATGCAATTCGGTTGGACTTTAAAAGCACCAACAACGAGGCCGAATATGAAGCTTTCCTAGCAGGCTTACGCCTCGCTATCAAAATGGGTGCAACAAATTTAGAAGCCCATGTTGATTCATTACTAGTTGCTGAGCAAGTAATTGGAACGTACGATGCAAAGGGAGATATCATGGCTTTGTACTTGGCGCAAGCCAAAGCTCTTATAGCACAATTTCGACAATTTAAAGTCACACACGTCAAGCGAAGCGAAAACAAACATGCTGACGCTTTAAGTAAACTTGCAGCAACTAGTTTCAAACATTTGGCAAAGGAAGTTCGCATCGAGGTTTTAAGTAATCCATCAGTCCCTCTCAGACAAGTGACAATGGTCGAAGTAGGAGATCCATCATGGATGTCTCCAATAATGATGTATTTGTTACATGGTTCTTTACCAGAAGATAAAGCGCAAGCACGTAAGTTTCGATGCAAAGCCCTCAATTACGAAATGATTGACGGTATTCTGTACCGACACTCTTACATGTGTCCTTCGCTCCGCTGCGTTAACAAACATGATGCGCAATACCTGATCAGGGAGGTTCATGGGGGGCTATGTGGTATACATTTTGGGCCGCGCATGGTAGTAGCCAAAGTGAAAAGCGCAGGGCATTATTGGCCCGGAATGTACGTTGACGCGGTAGAGATCTTGCGCAAATGCATGTCCTGCCAAAGGCATGCCCCTAAAACATTGCGCCCAAAGAATCATTTGGTACCCGTCACAACAGCTTGGCCATTTCAACAATGGGCCATTGATTTGGTGGGACCATTTCCGAATGCGCCCGGCACAGTAAAGTTTATCATTGTTGCGGTCGATTACTTCACCAAATGGGTTGAAGCCAAACCTTTAGCTTCTACTACAGTGATGGTAATTCGCAAATTCATCTGGGAATACATTATTTGCCTTTTTGGTCTGCCCATGCGCATTATTACAGACAACGGTCCAAATCTAATGGCTGAAGAGTTGCAAACATGGATGACCGAAATAGGAATCTAGCATGTTTTCGCTTCCGTTGCGCACCCACAAGCAAATGGTCAAGTTGAAAGCATAAACAAACAGTTGGTCGACGGTATCAAGGCCCGCCTTGGCACGGCACGGCGGGGGTGGGTTGACGAATTGCCTAGCATCTTGTGGGCACATCGAACTATGCCCAAGACTAGTACTGGAGAAACTCCTTTTAGCCTTGTGTACGACACGGAAGCTGTGATTCCTGCCGAAATTGGGTTACCATCTCCAAGAATGCTAGCTTTGGAAAAACAAGATAACGAAGAACAAAGGCGCATCGATCTAGACTTATTGGAAGAAAGACGAGAAAATGCAGCAATTCGTGAAGCTAAGTACAAGTCTCAGCTTGAAAGGTATTACAACAAAAGGGTGCGCATCTGTTCCTTTTTGCCTGGTGACTTTGTTCTTCGCAATAAGCGTAGAATGCCAAAAAACCGGGAAGTTAGCCCCGCGATGGGAAGGTCCGTACGTGATAAATGAAGTATTGGGAAAAGGCGCGTACACTCTGAAGCGTATGGACGGATCCAGCGTTCCTCGAACCTGGAACGCCCAACAACTACGCCGGTGTTATATGTAATCTCAGTCCCCTAAGCAACTTCTGAGCGTTGCGTAACAAGACTGCTTACTTTATTTTGTTATGTAATCTTAGTGGCAGCCATAGTTTCGCGCTTTATCAGTATGAATAAAATACTCTGCCACTACTTACAGTCTTGTATATGTTCATTTACAAATGCATGCAATTCCTTTGGATAAACAAAAACACAAACTCATGAGCCACAAGCTAACTTAATACTTACGCTCACACATGAGAAAAGAAATTGTTCATTTGTCTATCCTACACAAGTAATTGGTCCCATTCAAACATTGTAAAGCTGAAATATATTATATTCACATCCACAGTACTTGCACAGCAGCGCAACGTTACAAGTTATCACAAAGTAAAAATTACAAATTTCCTATTCTATGGATTTGGTTCCCGCCTGCTTCTCTGTTGAAGAAAAGATCTCCTTTAGTTTATCAACAAAGTCATCTTGCTGCAGCGCGGCATCCACAAGGTCCATAATCGGAATCTGCAATTGATCATATTTTTCTTTAGCAGCAGAACAAATGGCGGCAATTTAGCCCATGCGTGGCAGCACGACTTGTATCCCATTCGGTCTTCAGCGCATGTGCCACGTGCAAAGTGCACTCTCTATAGCCCTCAGCATGCCCATCATTGCGCGCCGCCATCATCAATTCTGCCACTCTCTCATCCAACTCCGTAGAGTTAAGGATGGCATTTGCGATCTGTATACAAATACAATCAGTATATGTTACGATAATCAAACCGGACATGTATAAAGAAAAGAATATTACCTCCACAATCCCGTACTCCCGCAAACCAGGTAAGCTGGTTCATGAGGGATTCGGTTAGGCTTTCTGCTGTAGCGCAAGCGACCTCCGTGTCGTTAAGTCTTTGTTCACCTTCAGTTAAACAGAACTCGGCTTTCTCTGTTCGGTGAAGGTTGATATCTTTTTTCAAACTATCAGCCTCATCTTGCACCCACGCCTGGTCAAATAGCATAGCAGTTAGATCATCAATTTATTTATTCTTAAGAAGGAGAGTCATTTTGGTTGATACCTCATTCTGCTCGCTCCTTTCTCTGTGTGAGCGCGCCTCTTCTGTTGCCGCAACAGCATTAGCTTTCTCTTTCTTGAGTTTATCAATTTCGTTGCGCAGAGATATCTTCTCTTTGTTATCACGATCACAAGCCTCCACAAAGCGCTTGCGCTTGCGCTCGTCCGCATATTGCGCAACAGAGGCCACACACTTGCGCTTCCACGACAGCACAGACCACTCTTCGGTCTTCTTCTCCTCCTCAAACTGGGCCTTTTCCGCCTCAAAATCGACGAGCATCTTTAGCGTCTTCTCTTACTCGAGTTTGGCCTTCGCCTTGTCAAGCTCAACCTCATCCCACTCTTTGTTCATGCTGCGCCACTCGCGCACAATCCTGTTTATTGTGGAAGAGGCAAGGGCAGACTCTTGCAAATATGACTCGTAAGTAGCCTCGTGGTCTTTTTCTTCCTGGCGCTTCACCTCCGCCGGTGGGAAGATGCCCTTATACCACTCCCTACAGGAGTGCCAATCCGTAAAAACATCACCCTGTTTAACTTTCCACACGGTCTGATTAATCGCAGAGGCCCACCTCTTAGAATAAGAACGATAATAATAGTCCCAGGCATCTCCTCTGGGCGAATGGGCGACTCCTCCTCCGAATCCTCAACAAACACAAAGCCTTCGCTTTGTGTTGAATGTCCAGCTCCCTTGGATATCAACTTTGACGGTTCCGGCACAGGGGAAGATATTTTTTCTTGTTCTGCGGAAGCAGTATCTCTCACCCCAACATCTGCAGCTGTATAACCTGCTCGCCAGCAGGATTCTCAGCATCAAAATTTTTGGGCTCTTCTTCCGGAGCCACCTTCTCAATATTTTCCGGGACGATGGGTCGGCATCAAAAACATGAGTTTCTTGCCCCGCATCTCCCTTCTCAACGTTCTCAGGCCTGTGCGGTGATGGTATGGAAGATGAGGTGGCCGACAGAGCCTTCACCATTTTCTCTGCAAAGCATATTAACAAATACCAAGTATAAGATTCCGCAACTTTTTTGACAGAAATGCGCAACAAACTAAACGTACCAGGTGAGAACTTCTTTGCAAAGGCATCCAGATTGCCCTTCTTGCCAATGCGCGGGCGCGTGACTTTTGTTGGCGCAGGAGTTTTAGTTTCTGCCTCCTTCCTCTTCTTGGAAGTGCGCTTCAACGCCTCTTCCGGGCTAGAAGGTACTTCCAAGGGATCATCTGGGTTCGCTGCTGGAAGAGAGGATGTGTCAATGGGTTCTGGCTTCGGTTTCTTCAAACCTACAGGCGCAAGACCCTCCAGTGAGTCCGACACCACCACATAATTGCACCAAGAGTCAGATACGAGACGCGTACCTTTCTTACCCTCAGCTTTCGCAGCAGCTGATGGCTTGTTTTTTTTATCTGGGTTGGAAGGGGGGGGGCGCAGCAGCTGCAGCAGCAGTTGGTTTCTTCGTCTTCTTCTTCGAATCAGGGGCTACGCCCAAGTTTAGCAAATCACCTACATAATCAAACATATTGAGCAAAGGTTGCGCCATTAGTTATATTGCAATATTACTTAGAAAATATGTTCAAGAGTAATATTGCAATATCAACTTAGGCTTTGTAAGAATTTAATTACCAATTTTCGAAGATGGTTGCGCCTCCAGATCCTCCTTCTTGGGCAGCTCAAAGTTCCCCAAGATTTGTGAGAACCAAGGTTCCTCACCTTCAGCAATAGGCACGACGGCCATTTTCCCTTTCTCTCTCTTGAAAGGGACCAAGTAGAGCGGCGCATCTACATAACAAACATTTTTGCATCAATACATATCTATTAAAAGATATTGCTAGGAAGTTAAAAGGTTACGTACCAGTTCCATCTTCAGTATACACCGGTTTTTTCCCGGCGTTCTTTCTTCCAAAAAATGCTCATCCCGGCAGCGATGAGGGCCCTCTCCGGTAAAACAATGTTGGGCACATCTTTAATATCCTGATACCACACCTCGTCGGCAGGTATGGGAAGGGTCTCCAGCTCGATCTCATCACCGGCTCGGAATGTCATCTTCATCGGGATCATCGCCGCCTTTATGAATAAGAACTTCTGCTTCCAGTCGTGGTAAGATTTGGGCGGCACTAACAGCAATCGTTTGACTTGCACACGTTGTTGGAACGAATAAAAACCCAACGAACAGTGCAACTGGTAGAAGACTCTAAACTTCTCAACCGTCGGTATGATCTGCATCGATCGGCAAACAAACTCGAAATGTCGGATCCTCACCATTCCCATCGGGCTCAACTGAGGAATATGAAGCCTGTAAAAACCAAGAATTTCCAGCAGGAAATGGGTCACCGGAAGCCTGAAGTTCCTTCGGCAAAATAATCATAAAATAACGTGATGTAGCCGACCGGCGCATCAGCCGCCGTGGCACTCGCCACTGGAAAAAACGCTTTCCAGGACGGACAAAAAGAAAGTTGGTGGCAAGATTATCGAAATCTTTCTTCGACCACTTTAACGGTAGCAAACTTGACGTCGACGGTATCTCAGCAGAACTTGCACCGGTGGCCATAACTCAAATTTTGAAGAATACTTAGAGAACTTTGAAGGTCGCCAGAATATATGAACACAAGTTTCTCTCAAGATTTAATTTGGTGAGGAAGCAAATGAATCGTTGATCCCTTTATATACTAATCGCAATTAATGCACGATTTGACTGCAAAGACTAAAACGACAATCACGTATCCCCAAGTAACCGCAGGGGCGACTGGGGAACAGTAACCGCCCCACGCGCGCGAGTGTCGCCGAAATAGCATTAAATACCGTAAGACATATACTGTTGACAACCTGTCAACAGTACCACCATGTCTCAAGAACGTGCTTCGTCACCAACTACACCATCCGGATAAGTGACATGTGTCTAAGTATATTTGGAATTCAAATACTTTTTCAAAATTCACTTACAACACGTCACCAAGATGCAAAAAGCAACAAAAAGCTAGTCCTTACCTAGCGCAGCACATTTATCTTAAGTCCAGTGCTCCACCTACTTTTTATTCTTACATAGGAGCAACATTGGACTGCGAGGACTTGAAGGGGTATGGTCCCAAAAACCTTGCGCCAATCAAGGAAACCATACCCATTAATAACTTCTAAGAAAACTGCGCGCAAGACTTCTTTGCCAAAATAAGATTTATTAGAACTCTGCGCCAAATATCCAAGAGAGGAAAGGATCATATAACTACCTTGCGCGGGCTCGCGCAAGGTTCAAAGTTAAAAGCCTAAACATTCTCTTTGGATAAATGCTTCATTTAACAACCTTACGCGGGCCCGCGCAAGGTTCAAAGTTAACCTTGAACATTCTCGTCTGATAATGCTTCATGCACAAACCTTGCACAGATATTTATATCAAAGCAAGTATCCACCAAACGTTGAGCTAAGCAGCAAGGAGAAGAAGGAAGATCAGTTAACTAACTTGCGCTTCTCACGCAAGAAAACAGTAAATCCTGATAAACCTTCCCTTAGCAAAATCCTTGACTTGGTGCAGAAGCAAAGGGAATCTTTTCTGTTGTAACAGAATGTACACGTGGCGAATAATAGATGGGTAACAGCTGTGAAACCTTCTAGAAGCCATTAACACCCAATCGTTCAAGCATCTTTTCGGTTATAACCAATTGCCACATGGAAACATCTGGACGGCTGAGGAAGATCACGGTGATGGCATGCCACATTTATAAGATGTAGTTATCTCATGTTGACAGGTGGCACCTCCCTAACCGCTGATGAGCTCACGATCCATGTGCACTAACGGATCGCCAACAAACATTAACAGAATAGCAGAAGATTCCGTTTAAGTTAACAATCTCTCCTTTTGGCGCCAAACACTGGCTATAAATAAGTAACTTGGAGTTCAAGGAAAGATATTCACTCTCAACTACTCTCTCTCTCTTACAATACTTATTTCCGACTACCTGTACTTATTCTCACGCTGGAGGGTGGTCACGGAGAGAACCCCCCTTCTCCCGTGGCGAGCTAACGGTGTTCTGTTTTGCAGGTTCAGCCGGAGTACTGTTTTATTCATCATCCATCGTGAAACCAAACAAAGGGTTAACCCTTTTATGCAGAGCCCATTCCATAGATCTACTTAGATCCCGGTCTAGTTGATATAGGGTTTCTTCGGATCTCAATACCCGGAACCGATAATACCCGAAACCGAAAAAGAACCGGAACCCATGATACCCGGTTATACCCGATACATGATTCTAATATCATTCTTTTAAATTTATATTAGTGCATTTATTTTAATTTTCTTACCTTATACAATGCATTTTTAATAATTTTAAACAAAAAATATGAGAACATAGGGTAATAAAAACGCAATAAAGTATTAAAAATATGAAACTATAGAACTAAAAAACTCATAAACACCCGAAAATAGGGTATTTTAATACCCGGTTTCCTAAGAACCGGAACCGAACCCTACCTAAAACCGGGCATATAGGGTATGGATTTTTGCTCAAATAACTGAAACCGGAATCAAACTGGTTATAGTAATAACTAGTTCCAACTCTTAACACAAAACCAAAACCGGTTCTGTAACTAGAACCGGTTATTAAAAATACCTGGTCTGTGCACCTCTAGGTTAGGTCTACTTCAAAAAACAATCTCTAGAGGACTAAAATCAATTATGTAGATTGTAGCCCCATAGGCCCATATCATAGATGCAGAGCCGACGTTGGCCCAAAATAGAAAAGTTGCATACTTACAGAGTTTAACGTTAAAGAAAGAACCAAACTCTACCCGTCTCTGCTCGCCGGGACGATTAATGGCCGTCGCTTCGTCTTCCACCTCCGTCCATAGGTCCGTCATCGTTCCAATTCTCTATCATATTCAACTTACGCTTTATTTACTTTTCTTTATATTAATTGCTACGCTTAATTCAACACATGATCGTTGAAACCCTAGATCCTTCATTGAATTTAAAAAATCGCAATTACTCTTTGCTTACTACTCAACCTTCAAATTTATCGTGGATTTTTATTATATTTTTGAGAATCATGTAGGTTAGGGCACAATTTATTGAAAATAACTGCTGGTAGAACAACAATATTTGTATCAAATATGCAACAAAACTGTGTAAACTACTTTAGATTCCATTGTATTTGAACTTTTTATATGGTGTGAATTCTTATCGTGGACTGTGTGACGTAGGTTTTCAAGCAGCTGAAGTTTTGAATTTGACTTTGATTTCTGGATTTCACTTCTCATAAATCAATGGTATTTATGCCCTGAAAATGTGCTGAATTTGAATTTGTTGTAGCAATTGCTTTGATTATTATCCGTTTCTTGTTCTGTTGCGTAACTGTACTGAACATAAGTCTGTTGTTTGTTCAGGCAGGTCTTGAAGATTCGTTTCTGGCAGATCTCGAGGATCTTTCTGACAATGATAACGAGAATTTGGTGAGCATAGTGGATCGTGATATAAGTACTTGTTTTTGTAATGTTTTATAACCGAAATTGGAATTGGGATTCATGTTTTTTCCGTAAATTGTTTTTGCTAATATTTTACTTTGTGTGTCTATTTACGGAATTTGCTGTTGTATGATTTTCTTTTTGTGTTTTCGGTTCACCAGGATGAAGACACTGGGGATGCAGAGCAATGGAAGAAGATGATAATGGAGACTTGGCTGATATAGAAGCTCTTAATTATGATGATCTCGACAGTGTCTCCAAGTTGCAGAGGACACAACGATATACAGATATTATGAAGGTCACTAGATTTTTTTTATTTGGGCTCTTTGTGGTTAGGACTCAAGTGGCACAGCGGAAACAACACACACACACACACAAGCACAGACGAATTGCACACAGAAATAACTGAAAGTATAAAACACACAACTTTAACATGGTTCGGTCCTTGTGGGGGACATACGTTCACTAGCTGCAACTTGGGTTTTATTATTGCCTAGTACAAAGATTACAGTTACTTCATGGGGGATTTATAAGATAATAACTAGGGTTTGTTGCTTGTTTCATCTTAGTCCCCTAGTATAATATTGGTGCCGATATTATAGGCGATATTGACCGATATAACCGATATATCACCGATATTTGACCAATACAACCAATATATCACCGATATAACCGATATATCACCGATATATCACTGAATTATTAGTGTTAAATTGCAATATATTGAAATCCTGCATTATATTAAAAGTACCGATATCCCACCAATATCTCACCGAGATAACCTATATCTCCAATACCGGTCCTTGACCGATATCCAATATTTTACCGCATTGACTGCATAATTAGAAAGCCTTCACACCTGACATTTGTCTGCTTGCAAAGGCTATATGAAATATGCTGTTTTCATATCTTTATAGTGTAGGCGGTGGTTTCAACCTGTATGCCTTTTTCATTAAGGCTACCCACATATTGGAAGTTGAAACTACTTTATAGTCTACCCAAGTATGCACCTGGTTTTATCCAATCCCAGCTCCAGTCAAAAACATTCCAAACGGTATAACTTGCTTACAAGTTTTGAATAGACTAAAATATCATTGATGAGTTACTTACAAGGCTAGAGTGTTTGTCTTGAAAAAAAAGAAGAAGGGCATTTCATCATTCGCCACATTTTGGGTTGTAATTGGTATATGTGAAACCATATACTAGGAGTCTAGGACTGGCAAACGGGTCGGGTCGGGTCAGAACGGATTAGGGTCAAAATAGGTCGAGTGTGGTGAAATCATCACACTTTTTGCTTTCCTTCTCTCTTTTGTTAATTAATTGAGTAACATTTTCATGTGGCAGAAAGTTGAGGATGCACTTGAGAAAGGGTCAGACATGTCAAATCAAGGCATGGTTTTGGAAGACGATCCCGAATACCAACTTATTGTGGACTGTAACACATTGTCTGTTGACATCGAAAACGAAATCGTTATCATCCACAATTTCATTCGCGATAAGTACCGTCTAAAATTTCCCGAACTCGAGTCTCTTGTTCACCACCCAATAGATTATGCACGTGTGGTCAAAAAGATCGGGAATGAAGTTGACTTAACCCTAGTGGATTTAGAAGGTCTGTTACCATCAGCTGTTATCATGGTTGTTTCGGTTACCGCATCAACCACCAGTGGCAAACCGCTTCCGCAGGATGTTCTACAGAAGACCATCGAAGCGTGTGACCGTGCACTCACACTTGACGAATCAAAAAAGAAGGTTCTAGATTTCGTTGAAAGTCGAATGGGCTATATTGCACCGAATCTATCCGCAATCGTCGGTAGTGCGGTTGCTGCAAAACTCATGGGAACAGCTGGCGGACTGACAGCACTTGCAAAGATGCCAGCTTGTAATGTTCAGCTTCTAGGTGCCAAAAAGAAAAATTTAGCTGGTTTTTCCACTGCAACGTCCCAGTTTCGTGTTGGTTACATTGAGCAAACGGAGGTTTTTCAAACTACACCGCCTGCTCTCAAGATGCGTGCGTGTCGTCTTGTGGCAGCAAAGTCAACTCTTGCGGCACGTGTTGACTCGATCAGAGGTGATCCATCTGGCAAACAAGGAAGAGCATATCGTGAAGAAATTCGTAAGAAGATTGAAAAATGGCAAGAACCACCCCCGCAAAGCAACCTAAACCACTTCCGGTCCCTGATTCTGAACCTAAGAAGAAACGAGGTGGTCGCCGCCTTAGGAAAATGAAGGAAAGGTGTGTAAATTAAAAAAAATGGTTCTTTGCACAAACCAACTTACTTCTAGTTTTATCCTGTTTTAATCGTTTTACTTTTGTGTACGTTTGAGTCACTATAGATGTTTTTTTTGTTATGTTTTGGTCATCTTAAGGTATTTTTAATGATGACCCAAACGGAACAAAAGCTTTTACAGCAAGTTCACATGTTGACCAAAAATGGGGAAAAAACTGTCTAATAATTACTTGAATGTAGAAAAAGTACAATGACTAAAACATGACAGAAGTGTAAGTGTGTTAACCTACAAATTAAACCATGTTAAGAGTAGAAAAAAGGTATATATTTTGGGTTGTTAATTATATATTATGATATATTCACTTTTTTTTTATCAGATATGCTATTACCGATATGCGGAAACTGGCAAACAGAATGCAGTTTGGAGTGCCTGAAGAAAGTTCATTGGGTAAGTAATCTCTTAAACTACGTTGGATTTTAATCAACGTTTGGCTCATGGTTTTCTATTGCATATTGTGTTTAATATGTGGCGTTTAAAATTAACCTCTCATATTCTTATCAAATTCGTATCAGTTCTAATAACGGTGCTTCTTTAAAAAAATAGGGGATGGGTTAGGAGAAGGATATGGTATGCTTGGTCAAGCTGGAAATGGGAAGCTACGTGTGTCGGTTGGTCAAAGCAAGCTTGCTGCCAAAGTCGCCAAAAAGTATGCCTCTTCAAACATGACGTATTTTCGGAAGTTTGATTTATCTGTGTTTTTATGAATATGCTTGATTTTAAACCTTCAGGTTCAAGGATAAACAATATAGTAGTGGTGGGGCTACCTCTGGACTGACTTCAAGTTTGGCCTTCACACCTGTGCAGGTTAGTTTTCTTTTCTATTGATTTGAGTTTGTAAAATTAGAATTTTGACTTGAAAATCTGTAACCTGATGTATGTTTGAGCAGGGGATTGATTTGATAGATCCGCAGGCAGATGCGAATAGACTTGGTAGTGGAACTCAGAGCACGTATTTCTCAGAAACAGGAACGTTTTCAAAGATCAAGAGGACCTGAGCCCTACCTAAACGCTATTGCACCATGTTATTTTGGACAGTTTCGTGTCGTATAATGTTAAATTCTGAATCTCATAGTTATCGAGAAAAAGGTGAAATTTGTGTTGTATTTTATTTCTGTTCACATTTCCCTTTTAGGCAAATCTTGAATATGTGCTTCGAGTTTATAATCTTTTTTATTTTAAATCATTCAGGCGAAGTTCAAAACTAATACTTAAAAGGGCTCATACACCACTGTATAAGAATGAAATATAATGCTCTGAAAACCGGAATGCACCCGGAACACCTGCCCAGTTTTGTGTTTTTCCGAGTTCAAAGCGTCGACTTGGTTGGACTGGTTTTTAGAGCTTATTTCATGTTTTTGTAATTTAAATTCAAACTAGTTTATGTTTAGATGACATTTAGACTTGGAAAACGGGTGGGGTGGGCGATAATTTCGGTCAAGACGGGTCTATAAAAAATGATTTCAGGTCGAAAAAGGCCTTTATAAAAGAGTAACAATGTGGTTTCGGTGAAAATGGTACTGACTAGAATGGACTCTATGAGTCGTTTTAAGAACAAGTAACAGAATAAGTTCACAACTATTACTATTTATGGCGGCTAGTGCGGGTGAATGTGATGGGGGTGTTGGTGGCGGTAGTCAAGGCGGCAATGGTGGTGGCTGAGACTTGGGGAGGTGGGTGTTTGTGGCGACGGTGTGGATGGTGGTGGTGTCAACGATTACGAGTAGGTGGTTGAGATAAACAATGTTTATGGATGGTGCCAACGATGATGAGCAGGTGGTGGAGACAAACCACGTTTATGGGTGGTGCCAACCCATTTGGACCTGTTTTAAGGTTTGTAAAAGTCACTCGTTTTGACTTGTCTAGTTTGAGGCCCAATTGACCCGCTGACTAAAATGAAATGAACCCAAGCACAAATTTTTTTATTGTCCGGGTCAACCTATTCTTTAAAGACCAGATGATGATTGTCCCCTATTAACCACGACGCCTTTGATATATTTTAAGTTGTGACTAGAGAATGGCGATTTAGTGACTTGACTCACGTTCAGTTCTCATTTGTGTTTTTTAAGAAATTCTGGTGATTGTGATCTAACTTGTTAGCCAATGGATGATGGTCTGGCTATGAGCCAACTAATCTAGATAGCTGGGTTTTGATCAAGAAATAACATATTCTTCGTATTGGTTTTGGGTTATTTGAACTTTGACCAAGAAATAATTTATTCATCGAACTGAGTTCGGATCATTCGAATTTGATTTTTTAAAAGTGAATTCATGCTCGAAGCGAAAAAACGGTTTGAAACCAAGTCGATTGGAAACACTTGTTTTTCAGTAAAAAAAAGACCTCTACATGCATGTTTTTTAAATTGTTACGTTTGTTTACGCACACTAGCTATTAGAAAAGAGCCACCATAATGCACGTCTACGTTTGTTGATTTTATTAGTAGTTTCAAATCCAATGACCACTGCTGGAAATGGGCTTAATCATGCAAGCTTAAAAAAATTCTGAAATATATTAATTTCAAGCTTCATTTTAATTTCTTTGGTGTCAATTATTTGTTTCTGATATAAATATTGGTCCAAAAATATGCTCAAAAAATCAAAATTAGCTGGGCAAAATACCCAGGATGCTTCAGAGATGCCTCTGGCAAATAATATAATACAATTTAAGTTATTTCAACTATGCATTATTAAATATTGTTCATTTCACATTCAATTATTCATGCATAATTTACTAACATTAAATTGGGCACTACCCAGGATGCTTCAAAGGTACCTCCAGATAATAAAAATAAGAAGTATTTAATAATAACAACATTTAATGGCATTTATACTTCTAATAAATAAGTATCTATTATAGTTGAAGTTGATTAGATTTTAGATCATTTTAGAAAAATTCCAACCTTGTAGGCAATTTCACATTTTAGATTTTAAATCGTTTTATAACACCTAAATAGCTTTAGCCCAATGGTCGCAAGGCATTGAAATGGTGTATCTGTCAAGTGTGATGACCGGTGAGAGTTCAAGTCTCATTGACCATTGTGAATGAATAGTGTAAAATTTACAAAGCACGTTCGGTCGTATGGGTTTCCCGTTCAAAAAACCAAGAAAGATTCTAAGAGCCTAATCAAGATAGGCTTGTGGTATTTTAACGAGCAACAAATAATCTTAAATTCAACTCGTCTAACCTATCCATTAACATCTGAACTTACATTCAAATGGATCGGACGTAACAAATTACATGACAAGCCGGTTCCCACCTACAATCAACTATTCAAATAATCAACTGACTATTTATTCAATCAACTAAACAAACAGTAAAAGCATTCCTTGCATAAATCTAAGAGCATTCATATCCCTTCCATCAAAATATGTGAGTGGGTTTTTTTATAATATAAAGAGTATAAAAAATGGTTGTAAGTGGAGGAGAGAGAAAATGTTACTGTTCATCTGTATATTTGAGGGGACACTGTTCACCCCCTATACTTTTTTAATATATATTGAAAGTGATTGTGAGTGAAGGAGAGGGAAAATGTAATGATAAAGGTATAAAAATATTATTTAATTGAAAATGAGAGAGAAAAAATATTTGTTTTTTAGTGGAAATATATTGATATAGAAGTTGTTTTTTAGTGAAATGTATATATATTTTTAGAGGGTTGGATGTGAATGCTCTAAGAGTTATGAATACAACAACAACCGTACTCAGTATATTCCCATAATTATCAAATGAAATGTCTGAAGATCCATACTTTTTTTGACAATCAACGAATAAAAGTTTGGCTATCCAGGGTAACCCAATGACAAAAGACGATCCCATGGCAAACAGCGTTAGGTAGCCCAAACCCACCATCTCTAAGAAAAACTCGCTACCTGAAAATCTACTATGGTAAAACCAGGTTGGGATTGGATCGGTACCAAAGGTTCCTATAAAGGGAAAATGTCACAGAATAGTAATCAAGTTTCAAAAGTGTTCTAATTAGGTCACTCATATCATTTTTGTCCCAATTAGATAACTTAACATTCAAATCGAGTCATGTTTTTTTTCCATGTGTCAAGAGAAAAAATGAGCATAAAATACTATGGTTGGATTATTTTAATATATAAAATTTAATTTATTAAAAATAAAAACACTTTAATTACATTAAAAATTAAAAAAATAAGTTAAAATCTACGTCATCACTCGACGTTAGCATTTGGTGAAAGGGAAAAAATAAACAAAAATCCGCATCACCACGGTTACCTATGAAATGGATGATAAAACCTTTAATTTTAGTAAAAAATGAATGTTGAGTGACCTGATTGGAACACTTTTGAAACTTGAGTGACCTAATTAAAACACTTTTAAAACTTTGGTTACTATTCTACAAAGTTATCCCTCTTATAAAAATATCCTATCCTAGTCACGTACACTTATCGAACTACCCACGAAGCCGTCTTTTTCCTTCTCCCATACAATCCCACGTGGTTCCTGTCTCCGACGCTAGATCTACCTCCTCGAAAGCAATATTCAAAACTACCTATCACATCCCACCACGTGTCCACCTCACAAACCACTATAAATTCACACTTCACCTGAACCCATCCACCACCCCAAACAAAACAAAACAAAAATCTCAAAAATCTTTCTAACTCATCCTTAAAGTTAATCCTAAACAACCCCTTTTTGTTCATATCTATTTGTGATTATCATATTTATCGTTTTATTTATTTCACTTTTGTTCAACGATAAACATGTGTGACACAAACACTCGCCGGATATTAACTTTTCCGGCGATCCGCCCATGCGAATCAGTCTCTCCGGCGACTCTTCTTTCCTCTCTAATCACTCTCTCCAACACCATATCATCCTACAAACTCAAACCCATGTACACCAATGCACGAACAGCACGTGACTCACTTCGTCTTGTCGGAAACATCCTCGTTTTCCTCGAAGAGATCCGACAAGACGACCCGAGTCCATCATGCACGTTCCTACTCTCACTCTCGGAGCTCCATTTCGTGTTCCAGAAGCTCCGGTTCTTGTTACAGGACTGTAACCGACCCGACTCCCGGGTATGGATGCTGGTTCGATCCGAAAAGGTATCGAATCACTTTCGGGCCATTTTTCGATCCGTTAGTGTTGCTCTAGATGTACTGCCATTAGATTCACTCAACATTTCAGTTGAATTGAAAGAATTAATCGGTTTAGTTAAGAATCAAGCTTCGAATTCAAACGTTGTGGTCCGACCGGAAGATCAGCTCATTTTGGATCATCTTAGATCCGTTTTGGATCAACTGGAGCTCCAAATGGCTCCGGATCCGAATAAACTGAAACGGGTTTTAAATTATTTGGGCATTTCTAGCTGGAGCGAGTGCAACAAAGAGATTAAGTTTTTAGAGTCTGAAATCGGGTCGGAAAGATCCGGTAACAAGAAATCGGATCTTGGGATCCTTTGTAGTTTGATGGGGCTGATGATTTACAGCCGGTGTACCGTTTTTACCGTTGTTGACTGTGACAAAATACCGGTTTTGGGTGATAGTTACAGTTGCAATCAGTTTGTTAAGTCACTTAATGTTGATGATTTTAGATGTCCCATTTCTTTGGAGATCATGTCGGATCCGGTGACTCTAACAACCGGGCACACATATGATCAATCTTCGATCGAGAAATGGTTCGGGTCGGGTAATTTAACGTGTCCGAAAACGGGTGAGAAGGTGAGCAGTAGTCATTTAGTTTCAAATTTGTGTATAAGAAGCATTATTAAGCAATATTGTCTCGAGAAAGGGATTTCGATGGCGGGACCGGCTGGAGGGAGCCGTAATCGGGAGGTTACTCATGCTACCACCGGTGGCAGTGTGGCCGCTGAGGCTGGGATAAAGATGGCGGTCGATTTTCTAGTCGACCGCTTGGTGTTTGGCACGAAAGAAGCCAAATACAAAGCTTGTTACGAGGTTCGGTTGCTTAGCAAATCGAGCACTTTTAATCGGGCTTGTTTGGTTGAGGCGGGTGTGGTCCCGAGTTTACTAGACCTGATCTGCTTCAGGAACCCGAAGATCCAAGAAAACGCGATGGCGTCTCTGTTGAATCTAGCGAAATACTCGAAGACGAAAAAGGTACTTGTGGAAAACGGAGGCTTGGAACTGATTCTTGAAGTGGCGCAAAACGGGTTTAAAATGGAAGCTCGCCAACACGCGGCGGGGACTTTGTTTTATCTCGCTTCGGTGGATGAGTATCGGGACATCATAGGGAAAATCCCTAGATCGATTCCCGTTCTAATGGAGTTGGTACTAGATGGTACCGATCGATGCAAGAAGAATGCATTGGTGGCGATTTTGGGGTTGCTTATGTACCCTGAAAACCATTGGAAAGCGTTTGCAGCCGGGATTGTCCCGTTGCTAATTGATCTCTTGAGATCTTCGCATCAATGCGAAGATCTTGTAACTGATTCTTTAGCGATTTTAGCCACTTTGGCTGACAATCCCGACGGAACCATGGCAATTTTAAGTTGTGGAGCTCTTCATGTCATCCTTGATGTCGTTGGTTCAACAACATCAATGGAGTCAAGAGAATATTGTGTGGCATTGCTGCTTGCAATGTGCACAAATGGTGGGGCCGACGTGGTTCGCGTTTTAGTATCGAACTCGTCTCTAATGGGACCTTTATATTCCCTACTCACCGAAGGCGGTTCTCGTGCCAGCAAGAAAGCAAGCTCGTTGATCAGAATTTTACATGAATTCAACGAGAAAAACGCTTCTTCTGCCACTAGACGCCCTGTTCGCTTTCAAGAACAGTTTGTAGATGTTTGGTAATTTGTATATTTTGTTGGATGTTTGGTAATTTGTATATTTTGTTGATTTTATGACGTTAACTCGGTTTTTTAAAGAGTTAACGTCAAATAGCTATAGCTTCTATTAATTTTTGTTTGAAGCTATAGCAAATAACATGTTACGTCTAAATGTACTAGTGGGGAACCCGCGCGTTGCTGCGGAAACATGACACGCATCAGACAATCTGTGGTCAGTGAAGTGAAGCTGCATAATTTTAAGTAAACACAAATCATTATTCTATTTAACTCATAATAATATTTTATATAGTTATCTATCTAGTAATACACCCGCGTTTGTTTAATCCTAACAAGTTGTATCAACGTTTAGGCTCTCAATTGTACCACACAAAGAAGACTGGTGCACAAGTCTGTTAGCCTGCCCCACTAAAAAAAAAGATAAGTACGAACTTGTTGTGTAGTGATAGGTTGCCTTGCGTTTACGACAACTGTCACCTCAAAACAACACCTGCGTCTGCAACATCACGAAAAAAGCAACAGAAAAACATTAGACTAAAAAACAAAAAACAATAGAAAGAAATCTTTGATTAAATACTCGTTCGCGTCGGCTGTTCTTTTCTTTTCATGCCTTGGTACGCCATCCCAACCATCTTAATTTTGATGGCAAATTACCATCTTACCCGTCCAATCTCCTTAATAATGTATAATGAGGAACCCGTCCGTTGCGGCGGAGTCAATATTTTACACCGTTGGACACGTTTCGGTTGTTTTATCAATCGTGTTCGATCCAAACCTTGGCGAATGAAAAAATAGTCTAAGGATTAACACCCACTAAAAACCATAATTAGGAAAAAGAAGGTGCAGATAAATATAATAATATTTAGCTTCATGTTCGGCTCCAGTCTTCAGTTTGTTTTTCTAAAGATGTGGACAATGAATAAAAAGGAAAATTTCATGTATTAACAGTTCGTATGCATATTCACATTGACAATTATAAACTATTACGATAATATAATTGTTTAAAACACAAATCAAATTAGATACTTGCATATTTCAATTGATACAAAACAAACCCTTCACTGTAATTACTCTTTATAATAAACACAAAGCACTTCAACCTCCCATGATATAACTCTAAACTCATGTATTCAAGCGGGTCAATTTAGGTTGTAGTAAAGCGAGAACATGGCAAACACATAATACACAAAAAAATAAGCTAAATGTGTTACGGGTAAAAGGTCGTCCGATATGAACTAAAGGCGTAAAACATACTAAAATGTTTCATTTAAAGTGTGGCATCATTTAGTAATAAAGTTTTGTGTAATCACAAAAAAAAAAAAAAACTTGCCTTAACGCCCAGACTAACCCGGTAACCTGTTTTGACTTGCTAATAAAGATTACACGCCCAACTCACTCTTGCCATCTCTAACAACAAGTGCAGACTAACAAAGAAGTTGGGTTCGTTTAGAGAGTGCTAAACCACTTTGGCGGTTAGGGGCGGATCTACTATTCAAGGAGGGGTAGCCTCCGCTACCGCTTGGCGAACCGGCGGTAGTGTAAATTTTGGTAGAAATTGATGTTTTTTTGACGTTTTTTTGATTTCGTTACCGTTTTTTTTTTTTATAAAACGTTACCGCTACGAAGATTTTCTAGATCCGCCACTGTCGGCAGTTTAATAATTGATAACATTATAAACAAGTTTACGCCTATCAATGTAAGATAATTGATCAAAAAATTATAAAATAAAATAAACAACATTATAAACTAAGTACAAAGGAATGACAGTATTAAAAAGAAATTAATACATCATGTCAGAAAATTCAAACCAATCAGTATGGATCTATTAAACTCAAGATATTCCAGATTACAAACCGAATGACACCTAATCCCCAACATTCGAAACAAAACCAAAGAATAAACTGACCTTGGAGTGTTCATTTGAAGAAAAAGCATTTCAGTTCATCGAAACAGGGTCTCCTCATCTGCATCATTTCACCTTTTTCTTCAAATTCCCAAATCTTCCATTGCCGCATCGTAGTGTCAAGTACGACTAACTGGAACCCCACCCCGCTATTGTTCGTTATTCGCCGTAGAAACAAATCCTACACCGGATGCGCTACCAACCGGCGTCTCTCGAACTCCACTCAACCAGACTCCATTAGGAGAGAAAGAGACAGAACGAAGGAAGGAAGAGCATTCAATTCAATAACTGTGGACTTTTGACCTACCTTGTAATAAAAATTTCATTCATGATGGGTTGCATTCTGAAGATTTCTTTGTGGACGAGCACTAAATTGGGGGCAAAATTGGTTAGAAAGTGATGAATGCTTTTTTATATAGATGTATAGATAAATATTTCTTTTCGGATGTGGATAATATAAGTAGTATTATGCTACCTATTTATTTATGCAAACATTTTCGTTGCTTTATCTACATTTTTTTTGTCATGATCATTTTCTTAGTTTTTATCTTGGCCTGAACAAAAATTTGCTTAATTGTAAGTTAAATAGGATACGGTTTTGTTTTCCCATTACAAGATCCAGAATCACAATAAAGATTCATGCTTGTTACTTGTTACATGCATCTAGTCTAGTTTTATAAAGTGTATTACCTCCATGTAATGAAAATTGCAACCTTGATAAAAAAAATATTGGATTTAAATAACCTTAATTTTCATCAACTAGCCGACGAACTCTCATATCTTTCGATTTGTACCATAACGCTCTCAATTTTCAACTTATTTTTCTCTGACACTCTCAAACTAACTAAACCATAACCCAGTTAGCTGATGTCAGATGTCACGTCAGCTGCCACATCATCAGAAGATGTCACGTCATCCAAAATGTCATGTCAGCTGCCACGTAAGTAAAAGGCTACGTCACAAAACAAAGTGTCACATCATCAAAAAAACTAACTTGGTTAGGGTTCGGTTAATTTGGGAGTACTAAAGGAAAATAAGTTGAAATTTGGGAGTTCTGTGGTACAAATCGAAAGTTTGGTGTGCTATCGGTCGGCGTTGCTTAGCATCCCCCGTCCCAACTAACGCCCCACACCCCACAGTCTTAGGTATCCGTCCGTGTTCCTATTAATACGTTCGCGAACTCATCAGATACGTGACCATCAATCTCGTGTCACGTTCTTAATCATATACCATATATATGTGACTTGCCTTTTTATTGAGCAATCGTGGTAGCCATGCGAAACAAACTCGTGAACTATCCAATTTTTTGCTAGTTCATATTTATCTAGGGTTTCTAATGATACACGACTGTCAGTCATGTAGATCATGCAACTACACGCCATTAAGAAATACAGTCCAGCACCCCATTAAAAAAGGTTGATACGTAACGTGACTAAACAATAAACGTGGATTAATTTCAAGAAATAAACGTGTTACAAACTTACAAGTGAACAAACATTATGATATGACTTGTGAGTTATCATTAAGTTTTTGTAGTAAACAATAATAAATACAAGGACCGATTGTGTAACTTTACTCAACTAGTCATCAATAATTGCTTACTTCACTAAAAACAACCAATCTCCATCTTCTCACAAACCAATCTCCTGCAATCATGGGTGACCCTCTGAATCATCATCATCCCCCCTTCTTCTCCTTCCAAAAACACCCCAAGATTCATACCATTTAGCCTACATAATCTACTTCATTCTCGGCGCAGGTTACTTGATCCCATGGAACGCATTCATCACAGCCGTCGATTACTTCTCCTACCTCTACCCCGACGCTTCCGTGGACCGTATCTTCGCCGTCGTTTACATGATCATAACCCTCACATGTCTCCTCTTTATTGTTTTCCAACTTGCTCTACGTGCTCTAAGGATCCGAAGCTCCACTCTTCACTAATTTTGTCCTCTCGTTAAGTAGTGTTTGGCCTCCATTAGTGACTGCACCATCAACCATGTAAGCCAATTATCAAAGTCGTTTCTTGGACTTCCGCTTGAAGTTGGAAAATGTGAATGTTGGGGTGCTACTCAAACTTATAAATGTGAATCTCAAGATATTTTGGGTACATCGAGTTACTGATTCCAATATATCATCCATCACATATTAGTGAGTTGAAGTGTATACTAAGCTTAATATGCCTTAATTGTTTGAAGGTTGCCAATAGCAACATCAAAACTGTAACATCCGTCCAAAAACGGATTTACCAAACCCGCTCCGTTTATCAACCGAACAGTCAGTCAAATTTTTCGTTGCGAATTAAATGCCCAAAATAATTTTAAACGATCCGTAATCAATTATTATGCGGGGATATATATTTAGTTTTTGAAAATCTGTCAAAAATATCAAAATAAAAATGTTTTACTTTTGCCGGGTTTCGAACTCGGGTCTCTACCGGTTCAACCAAACACTTAACTCACACACCGTAAACCACTCCGCCACTTTGATTTTCTGTTAAGTAAATGGATTTATTAAATCAAATAATTATGTGCGGAATTCAAACTCGGTCAACTTGCGCCCAAACAGCAGTCGTCGGAAATCCCGACGACTTCGCCCATAAAACACGCTTTCGCTCAATTTAATCAATCAATTAACTCTCGACAGCTATAGCCAACGTCTGAAAACGCGTCATTAGCCATAATCGCCGGAGAACAGTTGACTTCGAATATAGACCGAATTCAGACCCCATTCATCTCGTTGCTACCCTATAAATACACCCACAACTCGCCAGAAGTCTTTCACACTCAAATCGCACCCTCTGTCAGCGAAAAATCACTCGCCGGAAATACTTGATACTTCGCCGGAAAACCGTATCAGTAATCTCTGAGCTTACTGAACCCCCTAAACCTTCACCGAAGTCACCCACCACCTTTGTAACCTTTCGGAAGACTCTCTGCTGCAAGAAGTTGTCGCCGGAAAAAGGTTTCTGTCGCCGGAGTTCTGCCGGAAAACAGAGTATAACCAGTCGGTATATCTCACGCTTAAATTCATTCCCTTTTTACTTTTATCTCATTTGTAATTGATCATTAAACGCTAAAGAAACATGAATCAACATTTTGAACCAGTCAGTCGCCACTTCCGGTTAAATCAGTGAAGAAGACAACGTTTCAGTAATGGTTTTGTATAATTAAAATCAAGATAATTACCGGGTTAGACACACAGTCCAGCGGTGGACTGTGTGCACTTTTAAAGCTAAGGTCACGAGTTCGAGTATTGTCCCTCACACGCCGCTTTGATAAAAATCCCTTTTTCGCAAAACTGAACCGGAGTGTTTTCGGTATATGTTAAGTACATTGATATCTGAGTTTATAATCAAGTGTGACACACAGTCCAGCGGTGGAGTGTGTGTCCGCTAACCCACAGGTCCCGGGTTCGAGACCTGTGGAGCGCACCGATTCTCGAGACTTAATTCGTTTTTAATAATAAAGGATTTCTGTTAATTCTAATTAATATATATATATAATTAAAATCGGATATATAACGGGTTAGACACGTAGCTCAGTTGGTAGAGCTGCGTGCACGCGTACGGGAGGTCTCGGGTTCGAGCCTCACCCGGCGCACAACAACATGCCATTGAACCGGTCAAACAGTCAGTCAAAGTCAACGGTCAATATTACTGTAGCAAAAATAAAATATTTTTTTATTTTTATTTAATTATTTTAATTAAAAATCAATTATAAATATTTAAAAATAACATTTTTAAGGTTAGGAAATAGCCTCAAAATTCACAAAAATACACCCAACAATCCTACTAAAATAGATTCATAAAACCCGTTTACTTACCGAACCATTATGCGATTTATCTAGGATTAATTTCACTCGTGGTTAACACCATTTCGCGTGCATTCAACCTCATCAACCGAACGCACCCAATGTGAGTGAATTCTTACAAACTCCCCTTTTTATTCATGTTTTGGGGTGTATCATGTGTCGCTTAAACTAATTTTCTTATGCAAATTCGTGCTATACCATTATATGAACTAAACTAGGATGTAACTATTGTTTGGTTGTGGTGTATTACATATTGTCAAAGTTGTATGCAAATAATTCAGGCCCATCAGTTCCTCGTGGGAAACGAGTCGAACAACGCGTGCCTCAAAACAATCATTTGGTGTTTGTATGTTCAATATTCAATATTATGTGTTGTGTGAATAAATTTACATCTACATTTACTCATATGAGGTATGCACATTATTTATAATCAATTGGATAAACTCGTTCAAATGTCTTTCCATAGGATTCACTCGCCAACATTATGTTGATCCAAAAACCTTTTTATACATGATACAGGTGGACAGGTTGAAGCAAGGAAAACATAGGATATGCCATAGAAGAGAACCAAGAAGCTTAGACTGATAGTTAGAAGATGTTGTATAATTTATTTCCATTAAATTGTATTAATGAATATGAAACATATAATAAATGTCATGAGCTTTGATGATAACCCAATTATGCCCCGATCACCTTTTCCGCTGCGGGTCGGGGTGTGACAAAAACCATACGTAAACCAACATTGCTTGTACAATTACATCAAAACAACTCAAACAAATGGTAAAAAGACCAGAAAGACATATCTTATGTAACATAGGTTTACAATAAAGGCACGTGACATGCATTTAACACAGGCTTAGAACTCTATCATAGCCCTTTGAACTTCAACATCAAGTAGTGAAAAAGGATGCCAATAACAATATCAAACCCACATATAGCCTCTCCCAAAATGGATTACCAAATCATGAAAATGTAATTGCAATGTAACAGGTGAAAGGGAAGAAGATAATTTTGATCAAGGACAAGTCAATTAGCAGACAACATGCTTAAAAACAAATAGTAACAACAACAGTACCAAAGTTGTAATGCACACTTAAGTATAATCTAGACTCCAAAATAGATGTAAGCTAGAAGGATTTACCTCGTTCTTGGACTTCTTGTTTTCTTTAATTGCTTGGTTCTTCTTCTTTCACACCTACAATTGATGAATTAACATTTATGTAACACCTTGAAAATTTCATCCAATAAAATTCCGACACGTGTCCCGAAAATTCTGGGTGGCCACATGTAACCGAAAGGGACTAAAAGACGCCGTCATGTTATTATAATAACATCTGAACGAGCATCGGAATAAGTCGGAGGATCAAAAGTGACAATTTCTAATATCTGAAGGTCCTTAAGGACCGTAACCATACCTGGTTACGGACCGTAAGATTTAAACAAATATTGCTTCTGTAAGGCGGTTACGGACCGCAAGCCTCAATGGTTATGGTCCGTAACCATTCAAAATCTATGGGCGCCAGAGGTCCGTAGGGGACTGCCAGAGGCAGAATGCTTGGCAGCTTGCTGCCCTGCCACCTACTCGCGAATGCCACCCTCTTGGCTGGTTGTGACACGTCCAAAAACACTTGGAGACTCCTTGTTGCACCCATGGACAGTTGTCATGACCTCATGCTCCATCCTTTGCTATAAATAGCACCCTTGAGTGAAGCTCCAACTTGCTCACTTCTATTTCATCTCCTCTCTTCATATCTGGAGGTTCCTGATCCTTAGGACTTCCTAATTAGTCTTATTTCGTGCTAAGGACCTTGTGTAAGTGCTCTTAGCCCTCCTTTTCAGTTTTATTAATTTTTAAGCCAATGTCAAAGCGTTGACGTAAAAACGCTTTGACTTTGCGCTAAGACCATTATGGTCCAGTCAATGTTCATAACAAACATGGCTATGTGATCGTAATAAGGTAGGTGTTAATCCCTCAAGAGGGAACCTCCTGATTACCACGTTTGCTTGGTCAATTTACGGGTCAAAGTTATGTTAATAAAAAAGTCAAACGGGTCAGTTTTGAAATAAGATCATAGCTAGTAATGCAGGTGTTATAAAATCCGTTCTGACACACTAATAACTTGGTAATAATTATAAGAACATGTAGGAACATGTTCGGCTCGTCAATTCCAGGTCTAAGATCGGTTCGCAACCGAAAGTTGCAAAAGTTGACTTCTGCTTTGACTTTCGGTTCTGACCCGATTTAGCAACCTTAGCTACTGTCCCTAAGTTGCATTATGACCATTTTATAGTATACTATAACCCTCTGGAGTTATAGGACATGGTCATGTAGTAATCCGAGTTTTTATACAAGTATCCGATAAATATGCCTATAATGCCCTTTTGTCATAAACTAAGGTTTTGACCACTAACAAGCATATAAATAAGTTGTAAACTGAATTATTATATTAATGGACCTATTTTCATAATAGCAACCTGGTCATAAACTATGTTTAGCTATTTAACGTAATTAACACGTTTAAAGTGACCAAATCGCCCTTTTAGCGTATAAAATGGTTTAAACATAAACTTGACACTAAAACTCAATACCTACTGATATAATATCATTATTAGGATTATTTGGGATGCTCATTCAGATTTACAAACTAAGTTTAACCTATAGTTTGCGTATTATGTCTTTAAATGACGATATTGCCCTTTCGGCACTTTAAATGGGTTTTAAACATTCTTATGAACCAAAACCTTATACTTACTATTTTAGTATATATATTAACATATTTTGGTCATATAAACCTGGTCACAACAACAGTTTTACTCAATTACCATTTAAATCGTCATTTAGCGACTTAATCGCCGTTTCGGCGCATAATATGGTTAAAAACCATATTAGAGCATCAAGGCTTGATATCTACTGATTTCAAAACATATTTTTCAACTCATTAACAGTAGGTACATGTACCAAACCCAGACTCCCAAATAAGTTATCGAATTATATGTGAAATGACCAAAATGCCCTTTTGGGACATAGTTTGGTCTTAAACTATAAACCACACATATAATTGATATCCTACTGATATAACATCATAAAATAAGTGTTTTTACAGAATGTTTATGACCTTAACATCAGTTTACATAATAAGCCCGTTTATTATGTTGTAAAATGACCAAATTGCCCTTTTAAGGCATAATTTGATTTTTAAACCATAACGGGCCAACATATTGATAACTTACTGATATCTTATCATATTTTAAACACAATGGGATATGGAACTTGTATAGGACTCACCCGGTTACCCGGTTTCGCTTATATGCGTATGGTTAAGCCCACGTGACTAGCTTACGCAACTTAACCGAAACGGGTTTAACCATGTCAAAATATTCTCAAATTCCAGAATGTAAAATGGTAACCCATATTATATAAGTCCTAGTACTTGTCGGGTCCAAAATACATTCTTTTCCGGTCATCGTTTAATCTAGCATTTCCGTACCGTATTCTTTATTTTAAGTTAGGCGGTCTAAGTCAATGACTAAATAAAGACCCTCTAGCTAGCTAATCGGTTAATAATACCATCCATTCCAGACTAGAGACTTTATCACACCCCAACCAATGGCGGAATCACCGGGGCGCGGCACTAGGCGAATCAGATTGCTCAAGAGAATCCATAACAACTATTTATGCGACAATATTTAAACATTCGTTATCCCATACTAACAAACATATAATCCATAAACAATTAATACAAATATCCAAGTATCTCTCAAATAAACATAATTCGATCTTCCCTAGATTCTATTACATGCGTTTCTAAAGATGATATCCTACGTCCATTTGCAGCAAGCAGAATTCAATAACCTGCAACATACGTTAAAATAATTTGTCAATACAAAAATGTATTGGCGAGCATACAGGTTTTGATATAATAGCATAGTCGATAAAAGTATAGCGAATTCCTTCATACATAAACATGATTCATACAATCATATAAACTCACAAGACAATTTATCATGTTATACTCGTTGAGAGCTCGCGCGTACATCTTAGCTAAACCCCGTCGGATGAGAGCCCCTCTACAGTACAATACTAGCCAAGGTGGAGATAACGAAAACAGTCCTAGTTTACATGTTCTAGCAATCACGTATAATATGTATATCAGGTATTCGCGTGTGACAAATCAGTTTAGCATGCGTTGTGTATTTTGATAAGAACGTATGTTACACCCAAAAAGTGCATTAAAGCGAAAATGGGTCAAGTATACTCACCGTTGGTGCGTTTTTAGGGGAGTTTTAGGATCTGAGAAGAGTCGAGGAGAGCGCCGGATCAGCCTGCATACGCGAACGGAAGTGCATCAGTCTCCGAAAGCTGAAACGGTTAAGTTTGGGTTGAGCAGTGGGCAAGTTCGGGCGAACTTGTATGTAATCATACAAGTTAAAGCGAACTTGTGAGGAACTGCTGAGGTTTGAGTCAAGTTCGGGCGAACTTGTAAGTTTCTCAAGGAAACTTGACAAGTTCGGTCGAACTTGTGAGGAATTTATTAAGGAATTGACAAGTTCGGCCGAACTTATCAAGTCTCTTTGAGAAACTTGCAAGTTCGAGCGAACTTGAGGGCTGTTGGTGAAAGTTTTGTGTGTTTGGACTCAAGTTCGACCGAACTTAACTCCTTGAAGTCAAGTTCGAGCGAACTTGACTAAAATGCTGCACAAAATCAGTTAAATCTCGAGCAAACTTGATGTTTTCGGGTCCAAAATGTTGCGTTTTCGCGTCATTTGCTGAGGAAGTCGAGTGTCCATCCATCCAACCTTAAGCCATTGAGTAAAACTTAGGCTGGAGAGGTCTTTTGGAGCGAACTTAGCCATTTTACAGAAACTCGGGCTAATCCGGACGAACGTGAAGGTTCGTACGGGTTAGTCAGCTTGTAAAGTGACGATCTCGTCCTCGTGCTTCCGGATCTGAGATTTAACTTTGACAACGCCTCGTTCCACTCAAAAGTGAACAAAACATACGTCATTAGTCCGAATATTGCGTAAAAATCAAGAGTTTAAAAGGTTTTGCTCAGATCTAGTATAGATCTGAGTGAAAACAGAAGTTTTGATGGAAAAATATGAAGTTTTTCGTAAACAGAAGAGATTTGATGAAAATGAAGGCTATGCCTTGTGCCAAAATCGTTGTAAACCTTTGTAGATCGTTGATAAACGTTGTTGCAGTGAAATCGGGTTGATTTTTACTTAGAACACGAAGGTTTCGGGTTTTGAAAGCTCTGGGCGAACTTGCAGCAAGTTCAAATGAGAGGATGAAGCTGTGTATTAATAGGAAATTGAGAAAAGGGAGCTGATGGAGTCAAGTTCGGTCGAACTTGTTAGGTTTTCAAGAGTAATTAGCTAAGTTCGGCTGAACTTGTACACATTTGTACAAGTTCGAGTGAACTTGAGGAATTGAAGGGATCCTTGTGTCTCAGGCAAGTTCGGGCGAACTTGTGGTAGTCAAGTTCGGCCGAACTTGGCCTGGTGACCAAGTTTCGTTTGCTGATTTCGCATTAAGAGTTCGTTTGGCGATTCGGTTCGTATTAGATAGTTATAGTTAGCGTTATAAGCGAAGTATTAAGCGTATTGGACGGTCATATTTACTTAAAGTTCACAATTATTCGAAGTTTGATAAATACGCGATGAAGTATGCGGCTTTGTTCCCAAGTCTTGCGAGAGTCGCGTTGCAGTTTAAGCGAGCAGATAGCCTAGGAAATTTCACGCAAAGTTGATAGTATTAAGTTGTGCGAGATAAGTGTTGTGTTAATGCGATATAATGCGTTGTGATGTGCGAGGTGATGCGAAAATAAGGGATATAGTGTAATAAATGATTTAGGTTACATTATGATCCGAATCTCTGGTGCTAGGCGTAACGAGAATGACGAGCTTGCGAGGAAGCGGGTTGTTATAGACTTCCAGTAGATTGTTTTCCGGCCTAGTTATTTTGATTACGGCTGTGCTCTGCTTATTTTCTTATTTACTAAAGAATTTTCAAGCCAGGTAAATACTTTAACTTTTTTTCCTTATACGGGCTTGGGATACGGTATACTAATACCGCATGGTTGGATATGGGATCAAACACCAATGAGTCGGGAATTCAAATAATCCATTTTAATTCATATTACTTAATATTAAACAGTTGGGGGTTTAAAACGACCGTGTCCTGGATATCCACGGCTCATTTAATTGAAAATGGCCACGACCTAAGTACGGGGTGTAGGCATACACCCGTCAGATACTAAATTAAAATATAACCCATTAGGGGTGCACCTATTAAAGGTGTTAAAGTGGCGTGTCGATTAATCATGATCCCGTCATAGTTTTCGGGCTCTAAATATATTATTAGTATGTAAAACTGATAACATGAAAATTATTTATCCCAAGTTATTTATAAAACTAAGTACCTCTGCGTACACTAAATGTTTTCAAAATATTTTCAAAATGAGTCGGTTAAATGTATTTACCAGTGAAAAGTGACGTATTTTCAGAAGACTAAGCGCAAGTGACAAGTATACGTAATTAGGCTGGAAGTGCTTGGCGAAGCTTAAGAGGATTGCAACCCTTTGCTTAGAAGGCTTTAGTCTGTTAAATTTCCTTTTGTAATCACATTTCGATCCGCCTGTGGATCTAGTTACAAGCGTTGTATTTATTTTTGAACTTTGAACATTCATACATTTGTATGGTGAGAAACCATTCGTCTTCCCCTACCTCAAGGTGACTCTTTACACGTCTATGGTGAGAAACCTTCTAAGGGTCTCAAGCTTATGTCATGCATCAAAGCGAACAAGTACTTGCGTAAGGAGTACTTTGCCTTTCTCGCCCACGTTGTGGAAAAGAAAGACAAAGGTCCTAGCATAAGTGATGTTCCTGTCGTTTGTGAGTTCCCTTCTGTTTTCCCCGAGGATCTCCCTGGCCCTCCGCCTCCTCGAGCTGTCGATTTTCGTATTGACCTCATCCCTGGCGCAACTCCTGTTGCGAAGGCTCCCTATCGTTTAGCACCCTCGGAGATGCAAGAGCTATCAAGCCAACTTCAAGAGCTTCTTGATAAAGGCTTTATACGCCCTAGTACTTCCCCTTGGGGCGCTCCCGTGTTGTTCGTCAAGAAGAAAGATGGGTCTTTTCGGATGTGCATTGATTATCGTGAGCTCAATAAACTTACAGTAAAAAACCGATACCCACTACCTCGTATTGACGATCTCTTCGATCAATTGCAAGGCGCGAAGTGCTTTTCAAAGGTTGATCTCCGTTCTGGCTATCATCAACTTCGGGTTTTGGAGGAAGATGTACCCAAAACCGCCTTTCGCACACGTTATGGACACTACGAGTTCGTGGTCATGCCTTTTGGTTTGACCAACGCTCCTGCAGTGTTTATGGATCTTATGAACCGTGTGTGTAAGCCTTTTCTCGATCATTTCGTCATTGTATTCATCGACGATATCCTAATCTACTCTAAGACGAAAGAAGAACATGGACAACATTTGCGTCTTATTCTTCAGCTTTTACAAAACCGAACGTCTTTATGCCAAATTCACCAAGTGTGAATTTTGGCTAAAAGAGGTTCAATTCTTAGGTCACACCGTCAATGAACTTGGTATTCATGTTGACCCTGCAAAGATAGAAGCTGTGAAGAATTGGATTGCACCTAAGTCGCCCTCTGAAATTCGTTCGTTTCTTGGCCTAGCTGGGTATTATCGCCGTTTCATCTCGAACTTCTCGAAGATTGCCGTTCCTTTGACTTCGTTGACTCAAAAAGATAAACCTTTTGTTTGGGGTCCCGAACAAGAAGAATCTTTCCAAACGCTCAAGGACATGCTTTGTAATGCTCCTATTCTCACTCTCCCCGATGGGAACGACGATTCCGTCGTGTATTGCGATGCCTCTAACCAGGGTCTTGGTTGCGTTCTCATGCAACGGGACAAAGTAATCGCTTACGCGTCGAGACAACTCAAAATTCATGAGAAAAACTATACTACTCACGACCTTGAACTTGGTGCAGTTGTTTTTGCGTTAAAGATTTGGCAACACTACCTTTATGGTACAAAGTGTACGGTCTTTACCGACCACAAGAGCCTCCAACACATCTTTGATCAAAAGGAACTCAACATGCGTCAACGTCGTTGGGTAGAATTGTTAAACGACTACGACTGCGATATCCGCTACCACCCTGGTAAGGCGAATGTCGTGGCCGATGCACTTAGTCATAAGACTCATGTCAAGAGTGCTCGTTGCTACCAAATCGTGGGAAAACTCAACAAGTTGATTCGACAAGCACAATTTGCCGTCATTAACGAGGGTAACCTCGATAACGAGTTGAATTGTGGAATCGAAAACCCACTCGAAGCTAAGCCTGATGGTATTCTTTACTACCATAGTCGCTTTTGGATTCCCGATCGTCTCAATCTTCGGACTACTTTGATGGACGAAGCTCACAAATACCGAAACTCCGTTCATCCTGGAGCTGATAAGATGTATCATGACTTGCGCGCATCCTATTGGTGGCCTGGAATGAAACGCGATATCGCTCTCTACGTCTCCAAATGCCTTACGTGTTCCAAAGTCAAGGCAGAACATCAACGTCCCTCCGGTTTGCTCGAACAACCAGAAATTCCGGTCTGGAAATGGGAAAGCATAGCCATGGATTTCATCACGAAATTGCCTCGTACCTCGTCTGGTCACGACAGTATTTGGGTTATCATCGATCGTTTGACCAAATCCGCACACTTCCTCGCCATTCGTGAAGATTACAAAGTCGAGAAATTGGCTCGTATCTACACGAGTGAAATAATTAGTCGTCACGGTACTCCTCTTGATATTATTTCTGATCGTGATGCTCGTTTCACTTCTCGCCTTTGGCAAACTTTCCAATCCGCGCTTGGCACTCGTTTGAATCTTAGCACCGCTTTTCATCCTCAATCTGACGGTCAGACCGAGCGTACTATCCAAACTTTAGAGGATATGCTTCGATCATGCGTAATCGATTTTGGCGGCAACTAGGATTCGCACTTACCCTTGGTAGAATTCTCATACAACAACAGCTATCACGCAAGTATTCAAATGGCTCCATTTGAAGCACTGTATGGTCGCAAATGCCGTTCGCCTATTTGTTGGCACGAGATCGGAGACGTACAACTCACCGGTCCCGAACTTATACAAGAGACGACGGACAAGATCCTACAGATTCGTGACAACTTGCTCAAAGCTCGAAGCCGACAAAAGAGCTATGCTGATAAAAGACGCAAACCTTTGGAATTCAACATAGGTGACCACGTACTTCTCAAGGTTGCACCTTGGAAAGGTGTTGTTCGTTTTGGTAAGAAAGGCAAACTCGCTCCTCGCTATGTGGGTCCTTTCAAGATTCTCGAAAGGATAGGCAAGGTAGCGTATCGACTGGATCTACCTCAAACGCTCAGCAATGTTCATCCTGTGTTTCATGTTTCAAATTTGAAGAAGTGTCTAGCCGAAGAAGGACTTCAAGTTCCACTCGAAGATCTTCAGATCAACGATACTTTGCACTTTGTGGAGAAACCGGTCGAAATCATGGACCGAGGAACCAAGCAACTGAGGCGCAGTCGTATTCCTATTGTCAAGGTTCGATGGGAAGGTAAACGTGGCGCCGAATTCACTTGGGAACTTGAAAGTGATATGAAGACCAAGTATCCATATCTCTTCGTTACATCTTCCTAAATTTCGGGGCGAAATTTCCTAAAGGAGGGGAGACTGTAATGCTCCGCGTTTCTATACTTTCTATATTTGGAAACCTTGTATCGTACTTCTATTTTTAGTAAGCGTTGTATCTTGTATCTGTCTTTCGTTGTAAACGTAGAAAACCGAGACTTGAATCGTAATGAGAAACTCGTATTTTAACTATAATCATGTTACCCTTATACTTGTTCATACTTTAAACGTGTAAACATATTCGTGTTACTCTCAATCGTAAACGTGAGATAACTCGCAAACTTGGTTTGTATTGCGTAAACGAGACTCAAACGTGAAATTTTTAATCGTTAAACTAAATTCGTTACGAAAATATAATTATCTATTCATTTATTAAGTTAATTAATTAAATTAATTAATTAAGTTAATTAATTAAATTAGTTAATAAAATTAATTGATTTATTTTTCTAATTTTTTTTATAAATATATTAACATTTAGAATTTAATGTTAATATATATCCTTCTTTAAATAAGTCCAAGGTTTAAAGAGTAAATATTGAATTCTTGAACTACAGGGACCATTCCTGCCATTTATGAAACTGTTTAAAGGTTTAAAATAATAATAATAATAATAATAATAATAATATATAAATAATATACCAAAACCGGATCCGCGGGACTCGAACCCGGGACCTCCGGTTCACCAAACAAAGCCTCAACCACTCCACCAGCCGCCTCACATTCAAATGAACCCGGAAACAAAAGCTTCTTATGCTTTGTTTCCGGTCGAGGACTGGTCGCGACCAGCGGGCAAACAGCCCATTTTGGGCGGGTTTTTTTGTATTTTTTTTTGAGTTTCAATCACTTTTAAGCCATTAATTACCCACCTAAACTTCACCTAACTAACCCTAATCCTTCCCCTATAAAACCCACCTCTAATCCAAGTATTTTCACACTTTAATCTCTCTCAAATCACTCTCAAATCACCTCAAGATCCTTGCAACATCAGATTTTCGAGCAGATTGTATACCTCTTACTAAAGTGAGTGTAACTCACTCATTTCTTAATGAAATCACTCCATTCTTTTTCCTACTTGCTTGGATAAACTTTGGGTTGAATTCCTAGGTTTCTCCATGGAGAATCCAGACCTGGAAATGCCCCAAAATGTCCACAAACTTTCTGTTTTGTCTAAACTTTTATCAAACTTGTGTTTTAACTTCAACAAACTTGTGTTCTTGTGCTTACAATCAAGCTTATGATTAGTAAAGCCTAACCAAGCTTGTTAACATGAACTAAGGGCTGTTTTAACACCCTAAACTTTATGTTTTTAAAGAGCATTGAGCTCACAAGTGATGCAAGTTCTTAAACTTGTTCTTGTGTGTCCACCAAGGAAGCTTGGGCTATCCTAACTTGAGACCACACATCACTTGATGATTTTTCATCAAGATCCCAAGATAGTTTGCTAGACTTAAAGTGTCACAACCCCACAAAGCCGTTGACGATTGTCCTCGTGTGCTCGTCGGGTTGTTAAATACTTGGCTACTTGGTATCTAGATGACACCTTATCATTCTTGTCTTTACATTCTTGTATAGTATATAGTTCTTGTACCCTCCTTGTTACCAATGGTAACTTGTGTAGTGGTGAACATAATCCGAGGTTCAAAGTGGATGGTTTAACCTCCCACCTCATACTTGACATACATGACACTAGAGGTTACAAAGTGGATGGTTCATCCTCCCACCTCCTACATGATTATAATGATATATATATAACTATATTATAATTCTAAAACCGAAACCTTGATAATGAACTTATAATCACCTATCAAGTTATTAAGTTTAACACTAAAGTATGTAATTCCTTGTCACGATTCTAATAGGCCCCGAACCTATGAAATCACACCCAAACTCGTAAGAGTTACTATAGTGTCAAGAACGAGTGTTACATCTTAGTGAATACTTTCGTATCATAATACTTTATCAAACATATTTTTTTATCATGCTCGAATACTCCTAATCTCCCGTTGAAACTCTATACTCATACGCCTCATTTCCTCTTGTAGGATAATTCGGCGTCATCCTCGAACCAACGTCTTCACGGGTTGTCAAGTGTAGAAAAGACTTAGCAAAACCGTGAGTACACTCGACCCACTTTGTTTAGAACACTTTTCGGGTGTAACATGTTTCCATATACAAAATCATGAACACTTAAACTTTTTGAAACACACAAACAATCCCATATACATGAAAACTTGAATCTTATACTTGATGCTTGTCTTGGATATTCGTATTGCTATGCTTTAGTCATTAACTATTTTTAGCCTTCGTTTGACATGCTTAGCGCTATAGGAATTCACGCATCCACCTCCATCGTGTTATTCGTGAGGTCATGTTAAAACATCGTGATTGCGTTAAGGGTTTGATTATTAGTATTGCATGCCTTGATATTGCTCTTGTATAGATTTGGTTGCCATGAGGATTGTTTAAACTTATTCGTATACGTATGCTATGCCTAAACTTGTGTACTCGCCTTTGCTTTCGCATTGACATTATTTTAAAACATGTTACAGGTTGAAGGAGATGATGCTATGAAAACAACATAGCAAGGACTAGATACACACAAATTAGACGTTAGGTTTAATGTCGATGTATCAATTTTGTTATGACTTTGCAAATGTTGTATTGTTCTTTGTTTTGTTACATTGATGTATTTGACAATTCTTATGAAATGAAATATGGTTAAATTAATTATTGTCACTTAATAATGTTGTGAGCAATGAGCAATCTCGTTTTCGTCTCATCCCGATGTTTCCGCCATCGGTTGGGGTGTTACACATTACCTCTTACATTCTAACATGGCCATGAGGTGCCTAACACAAAATTTAATATTTTCACAATTTGACATGTCATCAAAAAAACACCTAATAGGCAACATTTCATTGATATCTAGTAGGTTATATTCCTTGCATTAAGAACCATAATTACAACTAAAATCAAGCACCAAGCATTGTCAACATGCTAGAATAAATCCAACGTATTTAAGCTAATACATCAATTTAATCAAGATTAACTATGGGTTGATCTCCCATGTTGAAAAACCCACTTCAACCAATAAATGAATCTCCATCCAAATTTCCAAATTACATGACTTCTATACACATATTAGTTTAGATAATGACTCCAAACACAAATTCTAATTGAATCTACATTAAATTGTGATGTGCCACCAATTATACGCATTTATTTCCCCCCATTTTATGGCACTTATTATAACTTTATCATTGAAAACACTATCTAAATCATTCCTATTTACTAATTGCAGTTTTCCAAGGGCTCTAGGTGAAAAGAAGCAAAAAACGAGGCAAAAATCCACAATTCCAAAGAAATCAACAAAGTACCAGATAGGCACGGTTGTGCCATGCTCTGGGCGCGTCCGTGCATACCAACCCAACAAGTACAAGTCAACCTTATTTGGTCAACTCAAGTCCACGATGTGCGGAGGCACAGTCGTGCACCCCTTAGGCACGATTGTGGAGGAAAAAGACAAAGCTTGGAAGCTTCGAGATTCGACAAGACTGACACCATCTGAAGCTCGTGTTGGACACATATCCATGCACGACTATACCCCCTTAGGCACGACCATGCCTTATAACGGAAAAGGGCAAGATTCGCTCCAACTGACAAGGACAACAGGTTGTCAAGACAAAAGGACGAGGCACTATCGTGCCTATCTATGCACGACTATGCATATTTGAATCTAGCCAACCTATAAATAGAGGGTTTGGCAGCCATTTTCACCATCCCATTCCACTCAATCCCCTCCCACTTTTCACATACGTAATCTCCGATCTAGAGAGGTCACTTGGAGTTTGGGATCACTTGCAAAAAAATCACTTGTATTAGCTTAGTTTGAGAGAAAGAGAGAGAGAGAGAGAGCTTGTAATCAACAACCTTTAAGAAATTATTGATTCTTATACTTGATCCATCATGATTCTTCCCATGATCATTGCTTGTGGACAAGTTTGTACGACCATTATTGGCTAAACTATGTGTATTGCTTGGGTTATAGATGAAGCTTAGTATGAATTAAATGTTTAATCTTTGGCAAAGCGGTGTCTTATGTTTTTGATAATTCTTTCTACCCTTTTCTTTGTTAATGGGATTTGTTCTTAAGGTTTGGTCTTTGATCTTATGAGTATTCTTGATAAACTTAGTGGTGTGAAGCCTATTAGTACAATCATGGTGGTGTGTAACACCCATATACTAGTAGAGGGAGTACGTTTCGGTAGTGGTTGACCCATTTGTGTTTAACGCATCTTGTGATGTCTTTAAACTAGACCTAGGTTGGTGGCTCTATATATGAGCTTTCCTCTAGGGTAAGGAAATAATGTAATCGTAACCGAAGCCTTTCAATTTGAACTTCAAAAATATAATTTGTAAATTTATAAAATGTAAACAATCTAAACACATATATCTTGGCACATGGAAGGACAAACAATCACATGACCATCTCGGCTACCTACAAGATACATAAAATCTTGTATTTTACCAAAGATGATAAATCCGCCATGGCTGCAGACCTACCAACTTATGTGTGAAATCAAAGTGAATCCCATCATCATACCCGCCAATCCACGAAAAAGCTCATCTTTTCTTAAACCAACACAGAGTCATGAAAACTCATCATCATAGCATCTTATATTACATCAAATAATATCTAATCAAAACAATATTTTATATAACAATTATATGACAACTATGGTTCATGAGTGGGGACATACTATAGCTAATTGCCACAAAGATATCAAAACTTCATTGATTATGAGGCCCATAAATGGAGAACAATGTACATAAACACATACTAACTTCCATAATCACTAGTTGCCATTTTGAAATGAATTCAAATATATGACCATCTTGGCTACAGTCTCATACTTCAAGAAACAGGACAAAAACACCTAGGCATCTCAAACTCACCTTTGCTTTTGAAAATCAAAAACGCTGGCAATAATAAACACAAGAAATAATATAAGGCGTAAAAGGAAAATAATGTTGAAAAAGAAACAAAAGAGACGCCATTACAACTTGTTAGTCACGTACTAAAAGATATACTATAAGCTACAGTGTTTGACACTCACATACCAAAGATAACTTGTGGATTTAATTTTCTCTTTTAATCTATTGAGACATATATCTATTATTGAAAACAACATCATTTATAGTTCGTCAAATGCACCACCAAGTTGTAAAGGCATACGTATGACACCCGAGGAAGCAAGGCTGGCCCAATGGGCTTCTAAGACTAGGCACGGGCCTAGGGTCACCAAAAAGTAGTGGCCTCTAACTTTTTAGAAGGTTTTCAGATGTCGTATGTGGATTAGGCCCAACTAATGAATAAATCAAACCCATTTAAAAAAAAAAAACTCTGTTATTTAATGCGTGCCAGTGTTAGCGACATAGCAGTAGCCAGTAGGCATAATCATTGTTCCATTCCATCGATTTGTAGAATATGCACCGCTTCAAAATAAGAATACCAATCGCTCATCCTTAAATCCCTAAATCGGGCCACCAACATCGTGACTTTAGATCTTCGAGTTTGTGGCTGCCATTATTACTCAATTGCGTCATTCGAGATTAGCGAGTTGTGAGATATTATCGCTAAAATCCAAAATTAGGGGTAGGCGTGAATGATGAATGGCAAATTGAAGGATAATTTGGTAAGTTTTTAATTTATAACGGTTTTCTTTGTATTGGATTCTAATTTGCATATACGACATTCTTTTATTCCTATTGTATGCAATATTTTGTTTTCAAATTGAAATCGAGACATTGCAATTCACAAACATTGTTTCCCTAAATACCTAAATCCTAATTTATACTTTGTCTTTGATACTGATTATTGTGTTAGCGATTTATATTTGAGACCGTGTTTGTAATTTGTTAGGGAATTTCATATTTGCTATTAGTTTTATTAATCCTTATTTATTATTGTTTCTCTTAAATTAATTGTTAGTTTAACTACATCAACTATAAACATTCTAGTTCATAATTATTCCGGCCCCAAGCCGCATAAAGGAGGGTTTTTAGTTGTTTATGTGTGTGTATATATATATATTTGTAAAACAACACAAATTCATAGGGTTCCTACTTTGTATTTCGTTTAAAGTCTTCAAAAACAAAGAATCAAGTTTTTTTTATACAAAGTAATATACTTATTCAAAGTTCATAAAGTTAGGATTGTTAAGAATACAGTTATTCATTCATAAGAAAATATAGATAACAATAGTATATAATCGTATCATATCATATTACAGAAGTTTGTAATCCTATCATATCATATTACGATTCACACAAATTTCGTGTGACATCTTCTATAACAGAAGGGAGGGTGATTCCGACATTTGACACACAAAACAGGGATCGCAATTCTCAAGAAAAAAACCCCCAAAATCAACGCCACCATCGCAGCAGCAGCAGCTTCTTTCTTCTCTACCGCTTCACTCTCTCTCTCTCATCACATGCCTACGTTCCTTCTTCAACACCAACACACATTCTCCGATTTCACTCAAACCCTTTCTAATGATCTTCTTCAACACTTGTTCTTCGTGTCTTTCTTTAATCAACAGTCATAAAGATTCACGTGTCTTCACTTCTTCCTACAATTTGAGTTAAAACAATTTGTGGGTTTTGTAATCAAGACCCAAAGTTCGAATCTTTAAATGGAACAACAACATTCGGGTAATTCGTCAGTACCCGGAACCAGTGGCGTTCAATAGCGTTAGAAATCGATCTAAACGAAGCCCCTTTACCCTCCCCTCGAGAATTCGCCGGTGCCGGTGGGTTTCAGCCGGAGCGCCGGTGTTTGTCATGTGGTGAGGTGGAAGGGTCGATGGTGATTTGTACTGATTGTGGGAGAAGGTCTCATGTTGAGTGTTTAGGGTTAGGAAAGTGCAAAGGGGTTGGAAGTGTTTTGAGTGTTTGACTGAATACCGAAATGGGAAGAGGCGGCGACAAAGTGTCGCCTCTGCTCCCGTGCCTTTAGATATAAATGCGTCTCCCCCACGCGAACCCAATGGCGTTGAGGAGGGTGGTTATTTTGTGAATTCAGAGCTGGTTTTAGCAGCCAGCTTTCCTAAGTAAGCTATATGAAGTTATATACTTGAATAATGCATAATTATTCATAATTGTTTATAATTGTTGATAATTGAAGATGTGTTATTTGCTTTTATGGATATATGTTTTCATGATTGTGGTTTTATGTGTGAATGATTGTTACTGTTTTATAAGATCTATTGTTTATGTAACTACTAATTAGGGTTTGAGCAAAATAGTAGTTTCTTACAACTTATGATTGTTTTAGAACTAGTAGGTGAATAGCATGAGCATGATCGGAAGCTTCCAAATGTATGTTTTTTTTTTTGTCTTTATAAGTAATGTACCTTATTAAACATAGTACATCAATGTCACGCGTTACGCATTTTGATTCTCGATGCTTACGAATGGATTATACATCAATAGACTTTGTGTTGTATTATCACATTATTCAAACTGTGGTGGTATGGTTATCATTGAACCTTTTGTTTTCATCTTGTTTTTTTATATTTCTGAAATTGGTTTATAATGTAATTTCGGTTTATAGAATGCAGGATTTGATGCGTAACCCTTTTCTTGGATTTGCTTTAAGTTCTCCAATGTCGCATCCTGATATGAGGTTCATAGCGACCGGATCTCCGTCTCAAAATACTTCGTGTAGCATGCCTCGGTTTGCGCACGTAAATCTTGAAACCGCAACACGAAAGGGCAATTTGATCTATTTGCAGGCACTTAAAGATTACATAACCGAAAAGCAAGGCGTGTTAGGAGACGGTTGGCGTGTTAAATTCGAATATTCCGAAACTACTTGCAAAACTTCCGCAATTTACTTCGCGCCAGACGGTACTCGATTTGATTCGATGTCACAAGTTGCTCATCATCTCGGTTTAACATCCACATTTAATTCATCGGAAACTGAAGATAAGGGTAATGGTTTCGTTTTAATACAGAAGGGATCACATTCTTCTAAAAGAAAAAAGGACAAGCGGGCCAATAACCGAGAGCATAAGATACGTTGCGCAACGGTAGAAATTCAATAGAAGTTGACTCTTTTTCAAACGGGTCAAAGTTGTTTCATGATGGTTTTCCGGTTCAATTTGAAGACTTCTTTGTTATGTCGGTTGGAAAAATTGACCCGCGGGGTTCGTTCCACAACGCCTCACAGATCTGGCCTGTTGGTTATCGGTCTATCTGGCATGATAAATTTACCGGGTCCATATTCGTCTATGATGTTTTAGACGGTGGTGATTCAGGCCCGATTTTCAGAGTCCATAGGTATCCGTGCACGAATCAGTCAATTCCTTACGCTTCAAAAGTGCTCTGCATGACAAAATGTGAACCGATTCACGATGATTACGATGACGATGATACAAACATTCACCTGATGTTTACCGAACTTTCTCCACCGCCTCACCTAGATAACGATAACATAACAAGTTTCTTGACTGCGGACCCCACCATTAATCTTGAAGAACGTGAAGTGATCACCGGCAATCACGATTTAATCGGCGAATTTTCGACCGAGGACGTATCTTCATCATCCGCTTGGAAAAAAGCCGTTGAAACGCTACTGCACGCATGCCATGAATCGTATAACAAGAAAAAGGTGTTGACGTTTTGTTGCAATCATCGGGCCAATGAACAATGTCTTGACGCGTCATACGGTTTTAGCTCATTAGGGAAGTTTTGTTACATAACGGGTCCGGTTAACAGCATCCCGGATAAGATAGTGACAGTGACGGAGCTTGAATCTTCTTGTGAAGCGTTGAGAAAGTGGTTAGAACTTGATAGATGCGGGCTAGATGCGGAGTTTGTACAAGAACTCTTAGAGCAGCTTCCTGGGGTTACCGCGTGCGCGAATACGAATCACTGACGGCAAGAAGTCACGGTTTGAGTTCCCAAACTGTTGGTAGTGGGTTCTTTATGGCTATAAGTAAAGACGGTTTACAAAATGAGGCGGCGTCGAATAGTCTTAGGCAAACAAATAAGAGACCAAGTCCACCTGGCAACAAAGTCAACTCAAATCTTCCTCCTCATTTGATCGGTGACGTTATTCAGGTATAGCTCTTTTAGAGGTGACAGGTTCAACCTGTTTACCAAAATGGGTCGTTTGAGTTGTATTTTTCTTTAATTTGTCATATAGTACCGAACGTTCACGAACATAGATGAACGAATGCGGCCTGTGTTCATGTTTGTTCATTTAACTAAACAAACGAAATTTCTTGTTTGTGTTGTGGACACAAACGAACTTTCTGCCGAACGGTTCACGAACAGTTCGCTGAACGTTTGGTTCTTTGCAGCCCTATGCAGAAGCCAGTCGATTTGGGTTATATTTTTCAACAATGGGTCAAGTGAGTAAAAAAGTTTTAACACTGCCTAAAAGTGACATGGATCCAAAGTGTATTTAAATGCTTACTATATCCGGAATGATTTTTTTTAATTGCATTATTATGCCTAAATTTCCAATTTTTATTTTGTGTAGGCCTATGAAATCTGCTTGCGGTTTTATAAAGTTCTTGGGTTAGAGGCACCAATTTCTAGACAAGTAATGGAGAGCGAACTCATGAATCCGTGGGTTGACGATTTGAAGCCTGTAAAAAGATCTTCAATTGATTTTCAAAAAAATCTAATCTTGAAAACATTAGAAAACACTCGACCCAATGACGTCACCTCCAATGCCGGTGAAGATTCCGTTGAACATGAACGAGAAGGTTCTCGAGCAGAAGCCGCTAGCAAATGCGCAGGTGTTGAACTCGCAAAATTCCACATGGCACTTCTGAAGGTGGTAATAGAAGATGTGTTGGTAAAAGTCAAGGAAATATACGACCCGTTTGGTGGGGTCGAGTCAAAGTCAAGAAAAGGGAGGAAAAAAGATGCGGAGGTTCTGGTTGGTGGTAAAAGGATAAGTCTTGATATGTTACCTGTGAATGAATTCACGTGGCCCGAAGTAGCGCGGAGATATATTTTGGTTGCGTTGTCTGTTGACGGTAACTTTGAATCTTCAGAGGTCATGACCCGTGAGTGCGGTAAAGTGTTCCATTGTTTGTATGGTGACGGTGGCACACTTTGCGGCTCGCTTACCGGAGTGGCTGCAATGGAGGCTGATGCCATGGTGAGCTGTATTCAGTTTTTTGGTTACAGACTAATGGATCAAAACTGGCTGGGCTGGGCTGACCCAATATCACATTATTGGTCTTAACTTTTGAATTTAATATATTATTTTGTTAATATAACGATCGCTTTCAGAAAAAAAAACCTATGGACTTCCACTTTTTGTGCAGGAAAAGTCCCTATTTTTTGTTTTTGTTTTTGTTTTTTTTTTGACAAAAAAACCCCTTTCAACACACTTGGTGGACTTAATCATTCAAAAAAGATTTTCTTGTTAAATATATAACAAGTAAAAGAATTTATCAAGTTAAGGTATTTAATACTGCAAAAAAAAGTTTAGGGACTTTTCTACACAAAAAGTGTCCATACTTTTATTCTAAAATCTTTCCTAATATGATTACTAAAAATATTTTACAAATAAAAATCGATTTTTTTGAAAAAAAAACATTTTAGGAGGTTGTAAGTGTTTTAAGAATCGCTAGGCGCTAGTTATCCGGTGGGGTATCGACGACCGATTAATCGGATTGGGATTTTATATGTAATCTTCAGTTTTATATGTATGTACACACATTTTTATATGTATTTTTTTAAGTAGACATGTTTTAACACCTTTGACCCATATGTTCAAGTAGATAGGATTAATTGCCGGAATTTACATGTTTTAGTCAAGAATCTGGCCGGAATCGCTAGACTGCCACCGAATTTTGGCCAATTACGATTGGATTTGACCACTGTTGACGCGTACTGATTAATTGACCGATTAGATAAAAAATACTCGGTGAACCTCCGGCTAGCAATTAATCGAAAGCTAGTCGGGATTTTTACAACCATTTGTAACTTGTTGTGTATGCTATGCGTGGCCTTCAACCTGCTCGATTCATTCTCCTTTTAACCAATTTTTCCACTTTACCCGTTCACAACAAAAATTTACCCAGATTGGCTTATTTTTCGTTTTGTAAACCATGTTATTTTGCATGCTCAGAATCACGATTTCTTATCTTGGCATCTTTTGATTTTGTTTTCTTATCAAATCTTACCAATTAAAGATTTTGCAATTATCGTTATTCTCAGGTTTTGGCAGAAGCATCCAAGAAAATCTTTTCTTCCTGAACAGTAAAGCGGTCGAGTTTATCATAGATCAGAAAGAAATCGACACTGGAGACTCTGCAAAAGAGATGAATGTAATCGATGATGATTCACCAGAGTGGGCCCAGGCTCTTGAACCCGTAAGAAAGCTACCGACTAATGTCGGGGCAAGAATCAGAAGATGCATTTATGAATCTTTGAGCAAAAATCCACCGGCTTGGGCCAAAGAGATTCTTGAACACTCCATTAGCAAAGAAGTTTATAAGGGAAACGCATCGGGACCCACAAAGGTACTTTATTTAGTTAATTATAGGCAAATTGCATGAAATGGAAACCAATTTTACAGATTTTACACTCAAATTAGATATAAATTAAAAGTTACAATGTATTACACATTATTACTAATTGTAGCAACAAATCACCTGTTGAACCACAAGCAAGTAACGCTTTGCTTAATTTAAAAGTTGCTTATGTGGCAACTTATTTATCTTTTTAGTGTATATCATAGTTGTTAATAACGGCCGCTACGCTTGCTATAGCGAATACCGTAGCGAAGCGGGAGCTTCCCGCTATAAGGTGTTTAGCGCCTAAAGGGTGATGAAATAGCGATAAAATAGGTTTTTTCTTTTTCTTTTTTTTAATAAATACAAGTATATACTGAAATACTACGTGTATTTTAGGTTTTTTGTTACAGGATTGAAATAAGAAGTGTATATTCTTCTATATTTACTGATTTTTTTTTATTTTTATAAAATATACATATAAAATATTTTTAAATGTTTCTTCTAGTGTATCGCTATTTATAAAATAGCGCCCGCTTTGTCTTCGCTATCGCTACGTAGCATATAGGTAGCTTGTCGCTATTATCGCTATTCGCTATTAATAACTACGGTGTATATGCATAATTGCATGTCACATGGCATTTGATGGGTCATGTAATAGCTCTTTTCTAAACACACATTAAAAAAAGACTATTTTTTAAAACTTGTAAATATATATATATACTTTTAATTTTTCTCTGTGGGTTTGATGTGGTATTAGCCTGTGCTACATCAATTGATTGATTGGTAAAAGATTGCAATTTCGTTGTCGAAATCGAGGAAAAAAAGTGTTTCTTTTTCGTGCAGATTGCACTATGCTTCTTAAGTTATTAATGTCTGTTTTAGTACTTACTCTACAACCAATTCGTTCAAAATAAAAAAAATAGAGAGCGGTTATATCAGTTCTTGAGAAAGTGAGAGTTGATATTCCTCAACCGAAGCCCACCGAGAAGAAAGAAAAAGAAAAAAGTGGCGTAAGAACATTGTCTGACGCTGTTATGAAACGGTGTCGTGTGGTGTTAAGATTGGTGGCTGCTGCAGATGAACATCGGGTTTTTTTCAATCTTTTGGCAAGACCCGTTTTGAAGCCAAACGATCCTGATGATACAGGAGTACTTGGATATCCCGCAATGGTTTCCCGTCCATTGGATTTTAGGACAATTGATCTTAGATTGGCAGCAGGGTTTTACATTACTTCGCAGGAATCTTTCATCGAGGATGTTCGAGAGGTATTATATCAACTTTTTACTCAGCGATACATTTAGTGGATTCATTATCTGACATGTGTTATTGTGTGTCAGGTTTGGCAGAATTTAAGAATAGCTTATCGTGATATACCTGATTACATCGAGTTAGTTGAAACACTATCGAAGAAATTCGAAGAATTATACGAAGAAGAGGTTAGTTGATATCTTTTGGCCTAATTTCCTATTAATTACATCATCATCATCATCATCATACTCAGTAAATCCCACCAATAGCAAAACTAAGGTAGGGTCTGAGGAGGGTAAGATGTAGACAGCCTTACCTCTACCTCGTAGGAATAGAGAGGCTGCTTCCAGTGAGACCCCCCGGCTCGTACTAGTTTCGCATCAAGCCTTGGACATAAGGCACATAACACTCAGCAATCAGGACAAAGACCGATTAGTGCATGTACCCTTTTGTCTTTCAGCTATCAACGCCACCACATGATGCATGATTAACCGTCCCCCGCTTTTAACGTTACTTTCACGAAATTAGTAAAATAACGTTAAAATAGTGCACTTACACTTTTGCCCCACAATGGCCCACACATATATACATTATATGCGCATACCGCAAACGGGGCATTTCCTATCAATTACCGAAAAAGCAAATATATTTCATTCATGCCATTTGCTAATCCGACAGTTTGGTAGCGTAAAGTTTTGTTGAACTTTTGATGTGTGAGACAATACTTGTCAACGTTCTAACATGAAAAATACAAGTGGCAAAATAGGTGGGTCGGATGAGTTGGTTAACGGGCTCGGATTAAAGCGGGTAACCATTTGGTACGGGTTGGGTTGGCCTGGAACACCTTTTGTCCAGTTTTTTTATTTTATATTTTTTTGATAAGATGATTTAGGAGATGTTGTGTTAAAACTTTAAAATTACAATTTGAACAAATTTTGAACCAATGATCTTTTCCTTTTTATTTGTTCTTTTTCATTTTGCCTGTTTGATTTATGCTTAACAAGAATTGACGCATTCATAAAAAGTAAACAAGCCGGGTTTGCCTTCTCTAACAAAGAAGTAAAAGAACCGAACGTTCATGAACTTTTTCGGCAGGAAGTTCGTTTATCTAATAAATGGGCCGTTTATTTAATAACGAACGAACATGCGTTTTGTTTGTTCATTTATGTTCGTTGTTTCGATTCGTATATTTACATTTGTTTATGTCTGTTCGTTTATGTTTCATGCATAAGTAGTTATATTTATATAAATATGAAACATAAAATGAACTTTGTAACTACTTATATAAATATAACTAATTGGTAATTGAGCTTTCTAGTAACAAAAATGAGGTTTCCAATGGAATTTATTGTAATTAATTACTAATTTATATAAAAGCTACTTTATGTTCGTTTATGTTTGTCAATTATGTTCATTCGTATTCACTAATGTTTGTTCAATTAAGTTCATTGGTGTTGTTTATTGTTTGTTAAATTATGTTCGTTTAAGTTTGTTTTTGTATGTTCTTTTACGTTCATAAACTATCGTTTAGGTTTTAAACGAACGAACATAAACGAACACGAACATGCCCATTTTCTTATAAACGAACATGAACAAAAAAAAGTGTTCGATTATATGTTTGAGTATGTGTTCGGTTACAATTAAATGAACAAACACGAACATCTGTTCGTGTTCATTCGGTTCATTTACAGGCCTACAGAGAAGCAATCCAGCATCAATATGTTTTTGTTCTACAATTTTCACACAAATATATGTCGGGTTGGATTGCTCGTGTATCAAATTAGCGAGTTACATGTGCCAAGAGTGCCATTTCAATGATTTACCTTTTTTCTTGCATTGATGTCATAACTTCAACTGGATTTTGCCTATTTAACATTATTAATTTGCGGGTCCAATTTACCTAGGTACTAAACCTCGTGAGCAGAATTACATGCAATGGTAACAGCTTTGATTCATCAACCGAAGAAGCGAAAAAAGAGTTAAATTCGCTTGTTATCGAGATAACCGAGGGCCCGCTCCCCCCTGCACCATGGAGGACGGGGTGTGCAAAGTATGCGGGATGGATAAAGACGACGATAGTGTTTTATTATGCGATAAATGTGATTCCGAATACCATACGTATTGCTTAGTTCCACCACTTGCAAGAATTCCAGATGGCAATTGGTATTGCCCTTCTTGCATGTCCTGTCAGCCTATCGTACAAGACGAGCGCTGCGGGACCCGGGCATTGTCTCGTTTACGTGGCAAGAAGAAATTTCAAAAAGAATTTACGAGAAATCTTTTGGAGAAATTGGCTCCGTTAGCAGATACCATGGAGTTAATGGAGTATTGGGAATTAGGCACTGAAGAGGTTTGTTACTTAAATATATTATTTGAACTAGAGTAAATTGCCATTTTGTTCCTTGGGGTTTGGTCAGTTTTGCGACTTTCGTCCAAAGGTTTGTTTTTCTGCTTCAAGATCCAAAAGGTTTGAAATCTTGCCATTTTCATCGGCTCATTAACTCAATCCATTTTTCTCCATTAGATCAGGGGTATTTTCGTCTTTTTTGCTAACTCAAAGGACAATATGGTCTTTTTCAGGGGTATTTGGTTTTTTTACATAAAGTGAAAAAGGCCTAACTGCCCTTTAAGTTAGCAAAAAAGACGGAAATACCCCTGACTTAACAGACAAAAATTGTTGGAGTTAACGGCCGGATGACAAAATGGCAAGATTTCAAAACTTTTGGATCCAGATGCAGGAAAATAAACCTTTGGATGAAAGTCGCAAAACTGACCAAACCTCAGGGATGAAAATGGCATTTTACTCTTTAAACTGCTTGTGCATTTGATGATCATATGTGTAAGTTTATGCCTTTTTTTGGTTTACAGAGAGTTTTTCTTTTCAAATTTTTATGTGACGAGTCTTTGAGTTCGGGGGTTGTTAGAAACGACCTGGGTCTGGATTCCGGTGATCTCGAGAAGCAGTTACGCAAGCTGTATAAAGAATTAAAAACTCAAAATAAAAAGGAGGAAGTGATGGCTTCAAACTCAGCGAAAGAAGGTGAAGATAAATGTCAGGAAGAAGAAAATTTGTCGATTTCAAAATCTAGCGATGGTCAAAGTCAAATACAAAATGAAGAAAACGATGGGGACCAAGATCAAGAATCTATACAGGAAAGGATCATGAATTTGGAATCGAAAAAAGCAAAGCCCGTTATTCGAAGAGAGTTTTTGGGTCGGGATTTAGTTGGAAGACTCTATTGGGCCGTTAGCAGCCCCGAGCGGGTCCTTGTTTCGGGCCCACATGGTAGAATGAAAGCTTGTGAAATGCCCGAAATGTACACATCTGATGACTCTTTGTGGACTTGCTACAAATCCGATTCCGAAATTCAAGAACTTATCGGGTGGTTACGAGACGACGATGCACGAGAGAAAGATTTGAAAGAGACGATAACTCATTGGCAATCAAATAGAGTAAATGTCGATAATACCCTCCCGACCGTTCAAGGTAATTGCTCCACGTCATCAGGTTATGACACCAAGGCTAGGACATATTGGAAAAGAAGTTTGGATTATTCTTGAAGAAGCATTGTCGGAAGGGTAAATTGGTAAATAACGGGAACTGGTACCGGTGTGAATGTTTGGAGTTAGTGGGGTCCACTCGACACCATTGTCCTTCATGTCATTTGACGTATTTAACTAACGAGGAGCTAGAAGGTCATAACGATGGAAAATGTGGAAATCATCAAGAAACCGAACAGCCCGCAAAATCCAAAAAAGTTTCTAGCGTCAAACATGCGGCTTTGCCCGATCATCACGGTGAACCCGAATCTGATTGCCCGTTTAACTTTGAGGAAATCCGGGCTAAGTTTTGCACTCGTGGCTCCCTTAAAGACGAAGTCAAGGATATTGGTCTTATCGGGTCAAACGGAGTTCCGTCACTTATATGGTTTAATCCCGATGAGGCTCCAACTGAATTTCCGCTATCGGAAAAACAAGGCATAAGTGAGACACCGTCTAAGGTTGAAAGATCGAAACCTAAGGGTATAGGCGGAAAATCAACGTTAAAAACCCGAAGTCCAGTGCGTATCTGCCAGTCCTCTTTGAAGCCACTAGCGGGCCGGGTTCTAGAAATCCTCCGTCATCTTAAAATCATTTTGTTCGATATGGAAACCGCCCTTCCAAATGAAGCCTTTAGACCTTCACGCGGAGGCTTGGATCGGTTACCGCTTGGCGAGCTTTTGTAAAATCAGCACAATCAATATATGAGGTAATTTACCATGAACTTTATAAGTTTATATTATTACATGATTTAGGTAAAAATGATTATTTTATTAATGAGTAAAATGCCATTTTCGAGGTTTGGCCAGTTTTGCGACTTTCGTCCAAAGGTTTGGTTTCTCGCATCTGAATCCAAAAGGTCTGAAATCGTGCCATTTTCATCTAGCTCATTAACTTCATCCATTTTTCTCTGTTAAGTCAGGGGTATTTTCGTCTTTTTGTAACCTAAAGGGCAATTCGGTCTTTTGAATACCTGTACATTATGCTAACTGCTTGTACATAAAGTGAAAAAGACCAAATTGCCCTTTAAGTTAGTAAAAAAGACAGAAATACCCCTGACTTAACAGAGAAAAATGGAGTTAGCGAGCTAGATGAAAATTGCAAGATTCCAAACAATTTGGATCCAGATGCTGAAAAAACAAACCTTTGGACAAAAATCGCAAAACTGGCCAAATCTCAATGACAAAAATGGCATTTTACTCTTTATTAATTAAAGAACGTCATACTTTGCGAAAGCCATTCATTCTTGTGATGTTGTAACATGAGTATATGTTTCAGATGGTGCAAGCTACGATTATTTTCGAGGAGATGATAAAAACCGAATACCTCAGAAAAGAATGGTGGTATTGGTTGTCGCCTGCAACCGCGGCGAAAATTTCCAACATTTCCGCGCTTGCCCTACGAATATACGCGCTTGATGCAGCCATATATTACGAAATGCCCGCAACATCCAATTTGGACCCCACAGACCCCGTGACGCCTAAGACAGAAAAGAAGAGTACGGAAAAGTCAAACACAAAGGAGGTGTCTGAGAAGTCAAACCCGAAGAACAGTCAAAGGGCAAGCAGCTCACCTGTGACCGACTCAAAGCCTCCCGAGGCTTCAAGACCCAAAACCAGATCAAAAAAGAAGAGCCGAGATTCCGACAGTTAAAAAGTAGTTATTTCAGGAGCCAAGATTCTGATAGTTGAAAAGTAGTTATGTTTGACTGAGGTACATAGTTTGAAACAGAAGAGATGTAGTGTTTTGGTTGTTTGTGGTTTCTTTTTAAACATATATGATGAAACTAGAATTATATTAATCTTGACCCATAGGATTGATGGATATCACATGTTTTTTTTATTTATAGTTTTGGGGATGATTTAACAGTTAAAAAGGCTTCATTTTTGTCATTTTTTAACTATTGGTTTACTGTGTTTAGTTCTGTTAGCCCGTACGCCCCGTTTGCGGTATGCGCTATATATATATATATATCTATATATATATATGTGTGTGTGTGTGTGTGGCGCTTGGGGGCTAAAGTGAAAGTGCACTAATTTTAACGTTATTTTATTAATTTCGTGAAAATAGCGTTAAATGAGGGGATGGTTAATTATGCATCATGTGGTGGTATTGATAGCCGAAAGACAAGGGGTACTTGCACTAATCAACCTTTGTCTCAATTGCTGAGTGTTATGTGCCTTATGTCCAAGACTTGATATAAAGCTACTATTGAGCCGGGTCGCACTGGAAGCAGTCTTTCTATTTCTACGATGTAGAGATAAGGCCGTCTATATCTTACCCTCCTTAGATTCTACCTTATCTTTGCTATTGATGAGATTTACTATGATGATGAGTTCTCTTTGCCTGTATTATTAGCATAATCATTTTCTAATCTCTTGAACAATATAGTAAACAAGAAATAGTAATGATTTAATTGAATTTGTATTTTTTTTAAAATAATTTATTCTTGCAGTCAATTTTTTGGGTGTGTTGTAATCAATGTTTTAAAAACCTGTTTTTAAATTATGCCGGAATTGGCTTAAGATGGTTCAACCGGTTGAACCGGGTTGTACTGGGTGGTTCAATCGGGGTGTCTAGTTAACTATATTATTCCATAAATAAAATAACATATAACTCAAAAAATAATCCAAACATGCATGATTACATATTAAAAGATTATTCAAAATTATATAAGTTTATATAAACATACTACATAACAATGAACAAAACTCCTATCACTTATATAAACATATTGTGTTATTATCTTTTCTAAATTATAAATAAATAATGTGTACATTAAACAAGAGTATAAAAGTCATCATCAATCGTACGAGATGATGTGACGATGTTTTTGAATTTTGATTGTTCATCGATGGGTTTTACGTGAGTTAAGTTGTTTTAGCCTCCTAAATGGTATAGGGTTAAAAATTAGGGATGGGCCATTAAAAACGTAAAAATCCAACGTTTTAAACCATAAAATTACCTTGGACCGGTACTGGTATTACGGTACAAACCAGTATACCGGATTTTACCGTTGTATAACGCTTGTCTTGTTTTCACTAATTTACTGGGGTGTTTCGTACCGGATTTACATCCGGTACCGGTAATACCGTCTGGTATTTGCTGGTTTAAAACTTTGGTTGTACCTCTAGCATAAAACTCAAATCGCTAATTTCTTATTACAAACCTTACTAGTATGACACGCATTCACATATGAATATGAAAATTTTGGCATACAAAGATGGCACGTAATAATTAGGGGTGAGAGGTGGAGAATTGTTCTCATTCTTTCTTTTTCCTCTAATTTTATATAAAGTAGATAATCTCATAAAAGGATGTGATAATTTTATATGTTAACATTGAATTTAAACTTAAATATTGTATATGCCTAGTAAATAACTAATGGTTATGCCAAGTGACACAATTTTATGAGTCTAAAACTTTTTTCTGATTATGTTATTTCATTGTTTCATATTCTATTTCTTAAATTAATAGTTTTGATTATGGTATTTTATTTATTCATAATTTCAAATATATCTTATCTCGAAATATCGTTTTATAATCTCTAAATATTCAAAACTAAGGCTATATGTCATATCTACCTTACATTCCTTATTGTCAACTTAATGTCACATCACCATCTCCTCCTATCCTTCACCTCCGTGAATCAAACAATGCTAAAAGATAACGGCGACAAACTCAAAGCCACTATCCGCATATGCGAAGCTGAAATTCCAACGACGTTCGTAACAATAATCACAAGGTTTTCAGCACCATTATTTTTCTACATTATATCAAATATGATATTAATCTGCAGTATCTATTAGGTTAGGTTAGGTTAGGGCAAATAGCTTTTAGAGACCCATTAATGTGTTACTCTTGTTTGTGGAATATTAAGTATGCAACCGATCATGGTTTTAGAAAACGCCTGAGGCGTGCGCTTCAAAGCGCGGCTCAGGCGAAACAGCCAAAAAACAAGTCTGCAGCGCACCTCATGAGGTTTTTATTGTATATGCGCCTCAGAGGGGCTGAGACGCTAAGAAAGACTACGTCTCAGGGGATTTTGATAGTTGTTTTGATATTTTTGTGTAAATTTCAACCATTTCATGTCTTTTTTTTTGTGTGTGTTTTTGATGAATATGATGATGAAATTTGTTGGTATTATTAATATTTTAACTCTGGTAACATGGCGCCAAATATATTTCTCTATGTTATTTTGTATCTTATGGTTGAAGAAGATAAGAGTTAAATCCTAATTAGTTGTTGGGAATGTGAAAGTTGAAGGGCTAAACGTTAGAAGTTTGGTTATGTTCATCTGTTTAATAGTTGAGATTGCTAGTTTGCTACCTATACTAAGCAATTGAACCAATATTGGTTAAATATATTGTGTTCTGTCCTTGTGAATGCAGAGGGGGAAAGCACAATACGTCGCACCATCACCACCGCCGCAACCAAAGGAACCGACATTCAGCTGTCCGGTTTGTATGGGACCATTAGTTGAAGAAGTGGCCACCAAGTGCGGTCACATATTTTGCAAGGCGTGCATAACCGCTGCAACAAATGCTCAGCATAAATGCCCTGCTTGTAGGCAGAAACTTACAAACATAGATTTTATTATGGTTTACCTCCCTGCCACCAAGTAGTTAAAAAGTAGTTATGTTTGACTGAGGTACATAGTTTGAATCAAAAGAGATGTAGTGTTTTGCTTGTTTGTGGTTTCTTTTTAAACATATATGATGAAACTAGAATTATATTAATCTTGACTCTTAGGATTGATGGATATCACTTGTTTTTTTTTTCTATAGTTTTTGGAGATGATTCAACAGTTAAAAAGGCTTCATTTTTGTCATTTTTTAACTATTGGTTTTACGTGTTCAGTTTTGTTAGCCTGTATTAGCATAATCATATTCTAATGTCATATGTTAAACAAGAAACATGAATGATTTAGCTGAATTTGGTTTGTTTTTTTTTTAATTTAATAAGAATCTATTCTTTTGTAGTCAATTTTTTTTGGGTGTGTTGTACTTCAATATACATGTTAAATTGAATAAAGAGTAAATTACTTTTTGAATCCTTATATTTTAGTGGTTTTAACTATTTGAGTCCAGAATCAAAATGTTTAACGCCCTTAGACCCCTTTTTTATAACTATTTGAGCCTTTTGAGTCGAATATTTAACCTTTTGAGTCCAACTTATTTTTTTTAACAAAATTTGACTCAAAACGTTATAAAATGAACAAAATTGGACTCAAAACGTTATGAAATGAGCGATTAAGGACTTAGAACGTTATACTTTTTAATTTTGGACTCAAGTGGTTAAAACCACTAAAACATTGACTCAAAAAGTAATTTACTCTTGAATAAATGATTCCACCACTATCTCTAGCATAAAGCTTAATCGCTAGTTTCTCATAACCAACCTTCCTAACAAAGTTTAACACAAATTCATATATGAAGAGAAAATCAAATAATTAACTAACATCATAATACTTTCGTATTCACATCACAATCACAAGAAAGAAAGGAAAGAAAAAAAAGTTAGTTTTGATTTATACGTTAGCAACATTTGATATTGAAGTCAAACTCTAATCTTATCTATATCTAGTAATTACCTGGCTAAACCAAGTGTGTGAGATCAACAATTTTTTCTCTAATTTTCTTATTTCATTCTTTGGTATTTTGTTTTTAAATTTAAATTTTAAAAACTAACTATATCATTTTATTTATACATGATTTCAATCATATCTTATATTAAAATATCATTTTATAAAGTCTAAACCTTTCAAAAAACCAAGGCTATATGTTATACTCACCTTACAATCCTTATTGTCATCTTTGTTAAAAGGTTGATTCATAAACACTGAATTGATGTGTGTATTCATATGTCTCATTACAAAGAAGGATATTCTATTTATACACAAAAAACGTAACCTAAATATAGAAGACAGCAGCTGATTGCTAGCTGTCTTTATCGTTGCTGTTGATTGCTGTTGATCTGCTAGAGATTGATTGCTTGTTGTAATCTGCTGGATATGTGGCTGTTGATTAGCTGCCGCAGGATGTCCGGCTGTTGATTAGCTGCAACTTCCTTCAAGGTTAGACCTTCCTTTCTAACACTCCCCCTCAAGTTGAATAGTTGGATTTCCAAAATTCAACTTGCCCAAACAATCATTGAGAATTTTCCCGTTAACTGCTTTTGTTAGAATGTCAGCAAGCTGATCCTTTGATCGAACGAATGGTAGTTCAATCGTACCATCTTCCAATTTTTCTTTGATGAAATTCCTATCAACTTCCACGTGTTTTGTTTCGATCATGTTGAACTGGGTTTTCTGAAATCTGAATTGCAGCTTTATTATCACACATAATCTTACTTGTTTCTTTTGGCGGAAAACCAATCTCAGCTAAGAGTCTCCGCATCCACATGGCTTCTGTTAAACCCCGAGCTATACCTCTAAATTCAGCTTCTGCACTTGAAAGAGCAACCACTTTTTGTTTTTTACTTCTCCAGGTAACAAGGTTCCCTCCAACTAAAGTGAAGTAGCCTGTTGTTGATCTCCGACTTCCTTTATCTCCTGCCCAGTCTGCATCGGTATAGATTTGAACATTTAGGTGTCCATGTGATTGAAACAGGACTCCGTGTCCTACTGTACCTTTGAGATATCTAATAATTCTCCAAACTGCTTCCATATGTGACTGTTGAGGTTGGTGCATGAACTGACTTACTACCCCTACAGCATAGGCGATGTCTGGACGAGTATGTGAGAGATATATTAGTTTTCCCACCAACCGTTGGTATCTTTCTTTATTTGCTAATTTTGCTCCTTCTTCCATGTAAAGCTTTTGGTTTACACTCATAGGAGTATCTGCTGGTTTGCAATCGATCATTCCAATTTCTGCCAACAGGTCTAAGACATACTTCTTTTGACTAATGAAAATTCCTTGTTTTGACCTTAGTACTTCAATTCCGAGGAAATACTTAAGTCTGCCCAAATCTTTCATCTCAAATTCAGCAAACAAGTTTTCTTTGAGTTTTACCATTTCTTCTTTATCGTTCCCTGTAATGATCATATCATCTACATAGATAATTAGACAGGTTACGAATTTTCCTCTTTTTTTGAGAAACAAAGTATGATCGGCATTACTCTGTTTATATCCAAATTTTTTCATAGCTACCGTAAATCTGCCAAACCAAGCCCGTGGAGATTGCTTCAGACCATAAAGAGACTTCTTCAGATGGCAAACTTCTCCAGTTTTGAAATCTTCTGGACGAGCGTCCATAAATACCTCTTCATCTAGGTCTCCGTGTAAAAAGGCATTTTTACATCAAACTGTTGAAGCGGCCACCCTTCATTTGCAGCTATCGAGAAAAGGACCCTAATTGTGTTCATTTTTGCAACTGGGGAGAATGTTTCAGCATAGTCAATCCCATGTGTCTGGGTATACCCTTTTGCTACCAGTCGGGCTTTATATCTTTCAATTGTACCATCTGGTTTATACTTAACCGTATAGACCCAACGACACCCCACAGATTTCTTTCCCAATGGGAGAGTACACTTTTCCCAAGTATTGTTCTTGATTAGGGCTTCCATTTCCGTTTTCATTGCTTCCTTCCAATGTTTAGATTTTAAGGCTTGATCCACGTTTGTAGGAGTTTCTTCGGAATACACAGATGAGATAAATGCTTTGGCTTCCTTAGTGAAATTTCCATCGGCCACACTAGCTATAGGATAACTAGATCTTCTTGGTTCTTTTTCAGGAGAATACCGTTTCGGAGGAACTCCCCTGTTTGTTCTAGGGGGCAACACATATCTTGATGGTGGTTCTTCTTGTCTGGATTCATTTGCCTGCAAATTTTCAGTTTGTTCTGTGGCAGTTTCATGGTTAGATGTATCGGTATCCTCGGAGTCATTAGAAACTTCAAATGTACCACTAGACTGAATCGGGTGAGTATTACTTACCTCGGACACCAGGTTAGGAGGAACATTAGGATCGTCAGTGGCACTGAAATTGAAGTCTGGTGACTCTGTAGTAGGTGACTCTTTAGTTGGTACATAGGGAACATATTTTAACCAGCTTAGTGTGTCTAAACATTCCTTCTCCCCCTGACCACTGAGTTGGGAATTGTAGTAATACTCGGTTTCAAGAAAGTCACAGTTTATCGTGGTGAACATATGACGTGTTTTTGGATTATAACATCTGTATCCCTTTTGATTCATTCCATACCCAACAAAGACACATTTTTCAGCACAAGGGTCAAGCTTGGTTCGATCTGATTTAGGTATGTGAACAAAGGCAGTACATCCAAAGACTCGTGGTTGAAGAGTAAGAACTGAGGGTAGTTTGAAGAATTTTGAAAGGATGTGTAACGGAGTGTTAAGCTTTAGGATTTTTGTTGGGAGTCGGTTGAGAAGATAGGTAGCAGTAGCAAGGGCTTCAGGCCAAAAATATTTCGGAACCTGAGATTCGATTAGGAGAGCTCATGTCATTTCTAGCAAAATGCGATTTTTCCGTTCGGCGACACCGTTTTGTTCTGGGGTGTTTGGGCATGTGGTTTGGTGGATTATTCCCTTGTCTTGGAAATAGGATTTAAACGAGGTATTAACAAACTCACCGCCATTATCAGATCGGAATATTTGGATGTTTGTTTGAAATTGGGTTTGGATCATGGCGTAAAACATAGTGAACTTTTCAAATACTTCGGATTTGTTTTTCAAAAAATAAACCCAGGTCATTCGGGTACAATCATCAACGAACATCACAAAGTACCGAAGGTTTTGCCCCCCAAGAACTGGGGCAGGACCCCATACGTCAGAATGAATTAATGAAAATGGCAAAGCAGCCTTAGTATTATTGGGTTTAAAAGTTTTTCTATGGCTTTTTGCTAAAACGCATGTTTCACAATGTGACATAGAATTAACTGGAAATAGTTTTGGAAATAAAATATGCGAATAACTTGTAGAAGGGTGACCTAATCTTCGGTGCCACAGCCAAGCTTCTCGTTCTGATGTCCCATGAGTCAGCATCACAGCACCACTTTGAGTCACCTCATCCACATAGTACAACCCTTGACTTTCAGTGCCACGCCCAATGATCACTCCCGTCCTGATATCCTGTAAAATACAAAACGTAGGGTACATTAGGACAATACAGTTAAGTTCCTTTGTGACATGGCTGATGGAAAGCAGCTTATGTGATAACGAGGGAACATAAAGACAATTAGAGATTTTTATTGTGGGTGAAATCTCAATAGTCCCTCCCGATTTTACATCCATTATCCCGCCATTCGCCGTTTGAATATGTGTTTTTTCTGGTTTAGTTGTTGAAATAATATCCGATGACTCATAAGTCATTGTGTCGGTTGCGCCGCAATCGAATATCCATCGTTTTTGTTTACCAGGATGTTTTTGGGCCATATTAGCATTCCCATTTTTTCCAGGGACCAAATGTGACATATTCACATTTTGACTATATGGGTTCGGTTTACCCGCCCAAACCCATCTGCCCCAAACCCATCTGCTTTTCTTTCTTCTTCTCCGCCTTTACCTAGCCATTCATCTCCTTCACTTGTTGCCTCGGCCATTCCGCCGAACCCTGATCTGTTCCGGCTTTCATCTCTGGTGACATCTCGGCTGCTGGTGGTGGATGACCTCCCCTTTTCCGCAGTCTTTGTGCCTCTCTTCTGACCATCAGACCACCATTCGGGATATCCAACGAGTTTGAAACATTGTTCCCGGGTATGTTTTGTCATACCGCAATGATCACACTTGAGGTGAGCTTTGTCGTCTCTGTTACTTGTTCCGATTCTTTTTCCCTCGGCCCGTCGGTATCCCTTTGATGCAAGCCCTAATCCGTCAGTTTCAGAGGCCATTAGACCCACTGTGATACCCTGTGTGTCACTGAGAGGTGTTCCCAGTATGTTCTGGTGAGCGGCCTCCTTGCGGATAGTGGCGTATGCAGCTTCTACGGTTGGGAGGGGTTCTAACCGGAGTATTTCCCTCTTTATAGGGTCATATTTCCGGTTGAGGGCGTTTAGAAACTGAAACAGTTTCTGCTCCGTCCTGATTTTGTGATATGCTTGGATATCGGTTGGGCAGGTCATAGGGTTTGGGTCAATCCGATCAATTTCTCCCCATCCTCCTTGGAGTATAATCCACAATTCTTCTAGGGAGAGATTGTTCTGTTTGATTTCATTTGCCTTGACATGTAGGTTGAAGGTTTGGAGCTTGTCACGCCCACTGCTATATGTTATAGCTAGGGCATCCCACAGCGATTTTGCTGTTGGGAATTCGGTTAGATTGCTGGCAAGGCTTGGTTCGATGTTCTGTATGAGCCATGAGAAGACGACTAGGTCGTCTTGTTCCCATTGCTCATATTCCTCGCTGGTTTGGTTCGGCGGGTTGGTTGATAAATGGTTTAGAAAGGCTTTTGATTTACCGCCTATGGCAACCCTCATCATCCGGGTCCATAAGGCGTAATTCTGGCTGTTGAGCTTGAGGTTTATTTGAAGGTTATCGGATAATTTTGGGTTTCTGTTTTGTGGGTTGAGGCCATTCTTGACAGGTTGGCGATTTGAATTGATAGATCTTCTCCCAAGTTACCGGCTTCGGCCATGGCAGCTTGGTTGAGAGGATGATTTGGTTTTGGGTGAGCAAGGTAAATGATGAACAGGTCAAGAACGACACTGCTCTGATACCATGTTAAAAGGTTGATTCATAAACACTGAATTGATGTGTGTATTCATATGTCTCATTACAAAGAAGGGTATTCTATTTATACACAAAAAACGTAATCTAAATATAGAAGACAGCAGCTGATTGCTAGCTGTCTTTATCGTTGCTGTTGGTTGCTGTTGATCTGCTGGAGATTGATTGCTGTTGATCTGCTGGAGATCTGCTGGATATGTGGCTGTTGATTAGCTGCCGCAGGATGTCCGGCTGTTGATTAGCTGCAACTTCCTTCAAGGTTAGACCTTCCTTTCTAACAATCTTAGCGTCACATCACCATCTCATCTCATCCCTCACGTCCACCACTCAGCCTATGTTATATCATCCTTACCATTCATCATTTTGCATGATGCACGGGACGCAAGCTATGTAGCACGGGGACGCCTAGAACCATTGGGTACCCGTCCCGAGGACGTTTTAGGGATGGGAACGACATGGGGACGTCCCGTCCCCTAAACGTTTCCGGGTATTGGGGACGGCGACTACAAGTTTCGGGGACGTATCCTATCATTTTTGGGGTTTTATCTTTTAAACATTTCAAATTCCATAAGAAACAATCCGCCTTTCAGTTAAAAAAACCGGATCAACATTAAAATTATACATGACGTCGGCCTTTCGGTTCCTTCTCTTCTCAATTCATCATCATATATATTCATCATCATTTGTATTCATCATCATCATCTATATTCTCAATAAACACAAGGATCATCAACTACCCGTTTATATTTTTTTGCCATACCTTTATCGTACCCGTATCTTGGACTTTTAAGTTTTGTCGTTACCCGTACCCGTATCATCCCTGTACCCCAGTCCCGTACCCGTTCCCGTGCTACATAGGACGTAGGTGATGTTCTCACCCACCCAGATGCAACAAAGGAAAAGGGCCAGGCGTGGTGTTCTCACGTCCCCACAAACTACATGGGCTTCATGTGACTCATCCCGCACCCATAACACGTAACCTAACTTATCTAATAGTTCCTTTACTCAATCAACATAATACACATAAAAATATATAGGGTATGTTTGGCATGGAGCTTTTAAGAAAAAGCTCCAATTCAGTAAAAAAACATTGTTTGGTTGAATGAGCTTGAAGCTTTTAGGTTAGGAGCTTGAAGCTTTTGGTTAAATGCTCATACTAGTAGCGTTTAGAAAGAGCTACAAGCTTTTAGAGAAAAAATGACTATTTTAACCTCTAAAGATAATAAACTTTTTAATGCACCAACTTTTTAATGTCCATTTTGGTCATTTTATACATTTTATTAAAAACTTCGGCTACTCTGCCAAACACCTAAATATATATAAAAAACTACAGCTACCGCTACCAGCTTCTAGCCTCCGGCCACCAGCTTTCAGCTACCAATAACAACTACTTTTGCCAAACATACTCATATTGTATACAAGGGTGTCAATTATATCGGGTTAACCGGGTTTACAGGTTTGATGTGCAATCCAACCCATATATTCTCTGTCAATAGCATACCCATAAATTCGGGTCAACCCGTACATGACCCCTCCTTAAACCACTTACCATTTCCCCTGCTTTACCGCCCATATACCATTTCCCCACCTTTTTGATCGGTTTCAAAACACATTTTCAGTAATCCCTGATTCCTCCACAACCAACCACCGTAAACAACAATGGCGGAAGTGATCGGAAGCAAGCGGAAGAATGTGTTGGAGTTAAACTGGAATACGCTGTTAGGCGACGACGACGACTCATCGGACGATCGTCCACCGGAGCTCCTCATCACCAAATCAAAACAGGAAAACGACGTCGTCGATTACACATCCAAAACTATCGATCAACTAAACGATATCATTTCCAAACATAAGGGTTATCTTTCCACTCTTAGGTTAAAAGATAACGGCGACAAGCTCAAAGCCACTATCCGCCTATGCGAAGCTGAACTCCAACGACGTCGTAATAATAATATTCACAAGGTTTTCAAAACCTTTATCTTTCTACATTATTGCAAAAATCATATTCATTTCTAGTATCATCTAATTAGGTTAGGTTAGGTTAGGGCAAATAGCTTTTTTTAGAGACCCATTAATGTCCTACTCTTGTTACTTGTTGCGTGATATAAGGCGAGCTGTGTACAACAAGTGCACAAAAAAGCGAGCTTTTTTTTGGAAAAAAATCTCACTGAGGCGTGCGCTTCTTGCATAGAGGGTGTTTTTTGTGCTTTAAAGTGCTATACATGTGGCTAAACAGGTTGTACATTTAAGTGATTTATACATTAAATTATATATAAACCTTATTTATAACTATATTTTGGTAAGGGACAACGCTTGAGGCGTGCGGCTTGAGGTGAAACGGCCGAAAAACGAGTTTGAGGCGCGCCTCATGGGGTTTTTATTGTATATGCGCCTCAGAGGGGCTGAGGCACTAAGAAAGGCTGCGCCTCAGGGGATTTTGATAGTTGTTTGTTTTTGACTTTTTGTGTCAATTTCAATCATTTCATGTCTTTTTTATGTGTGTTTTTGATGATTTTGATGAATCTGTTGATGAAATTAGTTAGTAATATTATTTTTATAATATATATAATTTTTATATTTATTCATTAATCCTCCCTCGGCCTTACGCCTCGTGAGGCGAAGTGAAAACAACTTGAAACTCGCTTCCGTTCTTTTAAACCTTGGTTAGGGATGCTAAAAACCCGTAGGATATTAAAAAAAACTTATATATGCACCTTGCGCCTCATGTACAAAAAGCCATCCGCTTTTGCGCTTTGATTTTAGACCCTGTCGCTTTTGTGCGCTTCACGCTTTTTAAATCCAAGGTTATGACCCCAACATCTATGAATGTAGTTTTCAAAAGATTTAGTTTTGCTATCTGAAAAGGGCTTGCGGCGCAGCTCGTCTTCTATTTCGATGTGTATCGAATCCTAAATGTAATTGCAATATCTGGTACTATAAGGAAAGACATGTATGCAAGTATGTTATGAACCTCATAATTGAATACAGCATATTCAAGTTGGAAATAACTATTGTTAGTTAACTAACAATATTTTCTTATCAGGATGGTGAAGATTCAACCATACTACTTTCCGATCAAAGTGATGATGGTGAGGTTTTGATGTTGAATTAAGTTGATATGTGCATTTTTTCGATATGTTTAATCTTATTACATACGAATTTTGGTTTTGTAGGTGCATCATGCAGAAAAGATAGAAGTAATCAGAAATCTTTAGCTTCATCTACATTTAGATTTATGTTTTCTAAAAAGATTGACGAAAATGTACGGTACCCTGCGATATTAAACTATTTTGTATTAGAAAAAACAAGCATTCACATGTTATTAAATTTTTTAGGCGAGGACTGTGAATGCCTTTGGTGAAGAGCTGTCTTTCTTCAGTCCCCGTCAAGGAAGAAAGACGAGTCAAAATGGTCAGCTTTTAAATAAGGGAAGATCTAGTCAGCAATCATCTTCCAGATCAGAACAATTTCAAAGCCCTATCACTCTTGTTGATAACAGGAGACGTAAAATCACAAATTCTGATAAAGTCAACCGTTCTGCTACTTCTATTCACCGTTTTTACGGGTCTCTTTCTAAGTATGTATTTGATTGTTATGAAATTCTGTAATTTTTTTTTGTAAATATGTTTTTTTTTTTCGGTAGGACACCTGCTCGTCAAGATCAGCCTTCGACAATGCTGAAGCCTAAACTTGTAAGTCAATTTTATCATGTATTTATATGCTTTTCAATTTGACATGTGTTTTATGATTTTTCAATTTTATATAATCTTACGTTTAACAGCCTCCATCTTATAATCTGGTGGATGAGGACATTGAGGACGTTTCGGACACAACATTGTATGCAGAAACATTAAGTGACTGGTAATTTTTCCATTTATTTGCTTATGATTTACTGAAAAATAACTATTCTACGAGATATTAGATTGTATTTTATTGATGTAATTAAATTTCAATTTTTAGCATGAAAGACGTTGAAGTCCATTATCCATCAAGGTATGTCACACTATCTTCACCAACTATTAATTGTTGTTTCAACTTTTCATTTATTTGGATTATGTATTTTGTTAATAATTCAGGGATGATCGGAATCCAGTTGAAGTTGTTTACACCGACATGGAGTGTCTTGCGCCTGAAGCATACCTATCGTCAACTATCATGAATTTTTATATACGGTAAGTTTATCATTAACAATCATGAACTTTTTTATGTAGACATTACACATACATTTGTTAAATTAGTACCTTTAGGAAAAAAAGCAAATTACATAAAAAGTTAACGTATGTTAGTCTAATTTGTGATTTGGCTAGATATCTTCAACAATCGTCATCAGAAGACAGGACATGCAACTACCATTTCTTCAATACATATTTCTATAACAAGCTCCAGAATGTATCTACTTTCTTTTTTATTAATATGTTTTTTTTACCAATTCAGATATTAGATGACAAAAAAGATTTAGGAGTATAAAGCTTATTTGTTTTTATTAGTATTTTAAAATGGTTAATAACTTGTCTTCGGTTTTTAGCTAAACTACACGAAAGATTCATTTCTGAAGTTCAGGAAATGGTGGAAAGGTGTAAACATATTTGAGAAAGCTTACATAGTTCTTCCTGTTCATGAAAGGTGAGCTTTTAATATTTTATATTGGTTATCCACCAAATGTACGAAAGAAAATTAAGAGAAATAAATTTACAGAAGAGTAAAATCGTGTTTTCGTCCCTGAGGTTTGGTCAGTTTTGCAACTTTTGTCCAAAGGTTTGTTTTTCCGCATCTAGATCCAAAAGGTTTGAAATCTTGCCATCTTCATCTGGCTCATTGACTCCATTCATTTTTCTCTGTTAAGTCAGGGGTATTATCGTATTTTAGCTATATTTTTTTGTTTATTTTAGTAAGGGTATTTTGAATACTTGTACATTACGCTAAATGCTTGTACATAAAGTGAAAAAGACCGAGTTGCCCTTTAAATTAACAAAAAAGATGGATATACCCATGAATTAACCGAGGAAAAGGGATGGATTTAACGAGCCAAATGAAAATATGGCAAGACTACAAACTTTTTGGATCCAGATGCGGAAAAACAAACATTTGGACAAAAGTTGCAAAACTGACCAAACCTCAGGGACGAAAATGACATTTTACTTTTTATAGGAATATTAAAACATTTTTGTGATTTTTAGCTCGCATTGGAGCTTAGGGATTATATGTATCCCATCTAAGGAAGACGAGATAGGCCCGATTGTTCTTCATTTGGATTCACTCGGAGGACTTCATGTTAGTAGTTCGATTTTCACTACAATTACAAGGTATTATTATATACGTCTTTTCCTTAACTTTCAATTGCTAGAGATTTATAACATTTTTTTGTGACCGTGAGAACCTGTAAACTCACGCGACCCCACCAATACCCTCTTAACTAATGAGACCAGATAAAATATGTAATCATATCTACCCTCGTGTAGGTTTTTGACAGAAGAATGGAGCTACCTGAGAAATTCAGAAGCTCCTTTACATATCCCCATCATGGATGAAATTTGGGAAAATCTTGATCATAGGATTATCGATCGAAAAATGCAGGTGTTCTTCATATACGCTATACCTATCTGTGTTTTTCTTATTTGAAGTTTCCTGAAGATGGAACAAAAAAAGAACTTAAATATCCTTTTTATCGTTAACCAGGTTCCGCAACAGAAAAACTCGTACGACTGTGGGTTATTCGTTCTGTATTATATCGAGCGATTCATTAAAGAAGCTCCAGAGAGACTAACAAAGAAAGATATATCAATGGTATGCCAAAGTTTGATAAATTTCTTGATCATATATCATTATTTAGAATTGTTATGTTATTGGTTGATGCGAAAACGTGTGTTTTGGTGTTATCAGTTTGGAAAACAGTGGTTTCTCCCAGAAGAAGCTTCCAGTCTAAGAGTGAGAATAAATAATCTACTTGTACAGGAATTCAAGAGTGCAAAAGAAAAAGAAACCATCTTGTCTCCCAAGAGTTAGTTTCCACATTTTGTACAGATCTTTGGTAGGCAAAAAAAAAAAAAAAACTTTGAATCAATGGTGTTCTAGACTTCTAGTGAAATTTTGACTTGGTTGTTCTTGGAGTTCATATTTGCTGGGAAGTGAAGTGATGTGATGATGCTCAGTTTTTTGAGAAAAAAAGTTGAAAGTGGAAGTGTTGGGAGATTTTTAAAAAACTAATTTAAAAAAAAATAAAATAAAAATATATACTTTTATAAAACAAGATAGAAGACAACATCCTATCTTATCCAAAATTAATCTCTTTTGTATATTTTATGCTTCACTTTGGAAAAATCTATTCATTAATCTTTTCATGAAAGTTGTAGGTTGGTACAGAACTTGAAGAACTCATTTAAACCACCTATTTTTAATATAAAAAAACTACCCTTTCATTTGTTTACCCTATATTTTTAAATTTTGATCGACATCAACTATCAGAAACTGAATTGGAAATTCTTAGAAGAATCAAATAATCGAATTAGGTAACAGTCGTTTGTGCGTCAGATAATCGAACCAGGTTATGGTCGCATTACACAATCGAAAAGTAAGCAAACAGAACTTTTTTCAGTTTATCGTGTATGATTTATCAAGTTTTGTTTGTTTTTAGTTTATTGGATCTGTTTGGTTAAGAGTGCAAATGTCGATGGGTTTTTGAAAATTTTCAATTCCGGACGAGGGTTTGTGCTGAATAGTTTTTGAAAAAAAAAAATTTCAATTAACAATGATCAATTGAATAGAAGTTATAGAAGTGTGTGTGAAACTTTGAAGTTTAAGAATAATAAAACTAAATGGTCATTTCTTAAATTGTCTCTAATTAATTAAGTAAATTTTAATATTTTAACTATTTGTAAGCGGATATATGATATTTTTGGTTTTGCATGGGTATATATCATGTTTTTCAAATTTGTAGTGGTATACATGAAATTCCCCATTAAATATCTCTCAATCCCTCCTCACTAGGAACATATCAAAGAAACCATTCTGTCCATTGTACAATTTTTCTACCTTATACTATCTGCATAGATAGATGACTCGTTTTCCGGTTAGCTCATTATTTCTCAATCAAGTAGACTCGCTCAAGCAAGCTACAAAAAACGGTAGACTCGCTGGTGGTACAGGTAAAAACCACAGAATATGGCATTACTTAACGATTTTTCAGTAATTGTTACTACAGAATATATGTAACGTTCAAACAACTTTCTATTCGAAACACTGGAAAATCACCTTTTTATTACAGGTAACTAACAATAACAGCGAAATCACCATTTTTTCTGCTATATCTAACATACAATCATCCTTACAACCGTATTAAGTGGTTATACCTGAAGTAGTTACAAGAGCATAACGTTCCTGAGTTTTTTTTATTTATCTTTGTAGCTAAATTCTATCCAGAAGACCAAAAACAAGGTAAGTGTAGCTGTGTAGGTATATCTTTTGCACGTATTCACCTTCTAATTTGGATAGCCTGAAAAGATCCTACGCCTCTTCCTTTCTGGAGTTCCATGTACTTGCGCTTTCATCCCATACATCTTTAGCTGGAAATTCTCGAATGCTTGAGAAACAACTTCCACCTGCAAAATTAAAAAAATGTATATATATATCACGTTTCCTATATATTTAAGCTCATTTCCACTGGACCCGTTTAATGAAAATCGAGGGTAGTACCAGTTCAGGCTTCTTGGAGTACACTCTCACTATCAAGTCCTGATTACATGCTGGCAGCAAGTGGCTTATCTGATCTTTGCTAATTGGGAATTTCTCTTTACTATCATAATCCTGCATGTGGAGAAATTAAGGACTGAATGTGAGAAACTGAACCTATTTAATCATTTCATGACTAGATGAGAGAATATTTTCTTGATGGGAATTTTGTGTACCTCAAAGAAGTTGATGCTGGATGAGAAAACCACATGCAGATAGGAAAAGAAAAGTTAGAAAAATGAAAAAAAAAAAACGTAATAATAAACAACAGTTCTTGCAATTATACCTTTCGAGTGGATTGTTTCTTCCTTTAGTCAAATCAATTTTGACATTACTGACTGCTATATCTTCTTCTCTCAGATTAATGCCACCAGATTTCTGAATCAGAAATAGCCATCACTAACTGTGTAACTAAGAGACTAAATTTTGATAGAATTACGGTTGAAAAACCTGTGAACAAACGATGTCCTGTGCAGTCACATATTTGAAATGCTCCAGCTTATCCATGGGAACAGTAAACTCATTGCAGAACTGCGAAAAAGAATTAAAGCAAACTAACCACATAAGTGCAAATTAATGCTCCACTTACTTATTTTTTCTTATTTTATTATTAATTGAAAAAAGAAATAAAAAGAAGAAAAGGAAACCTGATATAGATCTCTTCTCCTAATTCTCTTAATCAGATCTCTTGATTCCTTAAGCTCATCAGCATCATCAGTTTCAATTGTCTTTATTATTGAATCATCCAACTGCAGATAATATATATATGTATAACATAAGTGAAAAAACAAATGTAATTGTTTTAAAAGCTATATAATTTATATTTTATAATACTACCTTCCAGTACTGAGATGGGTCATGAATGAATGAGGAAACAAGTAGATAGTTATCTGCCTTTACAAGAGCATCTACAAACATGAGTTCTATCGCCTACAAAAAGATTTCAAAAATTCAATAAGATATTACTGATTACATCATCTGGATTTCCATATCAACCAACTGTGGGTTTTAACAATTACCTTCACTTTTGCATGTGTGTAGACTGTACGGTGCAGATCAGCACGAGTGTAGAATAGTTTGTGGACCGTCAGATCTGATCAATGATCATTATAATAAGACAACAGATGATAAAAGATTTAAACAAGTAAAGCTTAAATGAGGTACTAACATTCCTTTGCACGATAACATATTTCATTGTCTATGACTTGCATAGTATCCAACAGCCTGAGATATTATTAGTTTATTACAAAGCATGATTTGTCAATCAAAGAATTATAAACGGAATAATAAGATTGCCTTTTGCATGACATAATTTTTTCTTAAATTTTTACCTTTCGAATTGAAAGTTACAGCCAAGACCACAAGCTCGAGAGTCACGAACAATGTAATCAAATCTGGAATAGTAAGAACATAATGAGTTAATGACCCATATCTAGATCCACAGTTGTTAAATAAAAGTTGATTTTGTAATAAATAATAACATACTTATCTACATCTATGCCATTTCGACCATTTGCAACAATGTCATATAAGAAAAGCTTCTCTTTTGAAGTCTGCAAAGGTCAAAAAATGACAAGAAGATTTAATACAAAAGAATCACTAATCTTAACATACAGATATAAAAAACAGTTGTCATTTTCATACTTTCGTTGTACCATTTTCAGAACTAGCAATGATCATCTCCTGTAAAAAAAGAAAACAAAAACATGCTTCTATATATTAAAAGACAAAATAAAAGAAAATAGACAGACTTCTTGTTTAAGTGCATCAAAACAATAAGAAGGTGATGGTCATGACATAACCTTCACTTTCTTCAGACATCCAGAATCAATATCGATGTTGTGCTCATCAACTATGTGATCTATCATCTTCAAAGACATTTCTTCATGACTCCTGCAAAACCATCGATTAAGTTAATATTGTGATAACTAATGCAAATTTTAAGCAGATGCACCATGAGTATTACTGTTTTAGTTTAAGAATTACCATGTAGAGCCAGGAATAACCTGAGGGAGAAACTCTCTCTCAAACAAATGACTGAATGGCCCATGACCGACATCATGCAGTAAACCTATGAAACGAGGTAAATTTAAATCATAATGATGATAAGTAATAGCATAGGAAGGCGGTGAAATTAGACTACATAAACCTAATTACCTGCCAGTTTTACAGTCTGTATATCGGCATGATCAATGTCAAGCTCTAAGCCCTAGAAACACAATCAGGGCGTGTCAGTGAAGTGTTGAATAACAGAGTTGAGCAAAACAATCTGGCAATAAGATACAAATCTTACTTGGTGAACCTTAAGTTTTTCAATTGCGTTACCAGCAAGCCAGTAAACACCAACAGAATGCTCAAAGCGAGAATGTACTGCTCCAGGATAGACCATGTGTGATAAACCTGTCAAAAAATATCTGATGAAACTACGAAGGTACTTTAAATAAATATGAAAGGGCTTTATAGGATATAGCCGCCTATCATAGAGGAAAGATATATTATCAACATAACTACAGATACAATTAGTATTACATAATTACAAAACTTGTTTTTTGCTTCAGGTAGTTCCTCCAGAAGAAGTTATTAAGCTACAGTGACAGATCACATCTATAACTTCCATAGCTTCCAAAAAATGAATAGAACACTATAATGTTTTACATTATCAAAAAATAAGTCAAGGCTTACCAAGCTGCTTCAAATCCCGAAGCCTGCCAATTGTTGAAAAATTATGTGAGTCTACTTACATAAAAGAGAATAAGCACAGAGCAGTGAGCCTTTTGAAAAAAAGGTTTGTACAAGCGTCTTTAGAATGGAAAAACTTACCTTTGAAACTGCTCAGTGTCGATAAATTTCAGAGCGAGCTGCAATAAAAATATTAATTTAAATGTTATCTCAAAATCATGTTCAGATTGCAGCACACAGAATGCCCTACACATAGACTCGTATTATTATTAAAGCAACAAATGCAAAAGAATCAAGCATCTTTTCTCCTCTATACCTTTTCGTCATAAAAAGGTAGTGACATTCAAAATGTAATAATTGAAATTCAATAATGTCATTACGGAATCTGGTGAATGCAAATGAAAAATTAGATATGAAAACAACAGCTAAAAGTCAGTTTACATTAATCTATTGCAATTCAATTGAGTTATAGTGAATGTCACTGGGATTTTGCATATGAAAGGCTTAATACACTACAAACAAATGTATGATTTGAGATTATATCAAATATACATTGAAAGGAACAACAGACAGTGAAATTAGAATACTGTTTTTGTTGAACTATGGTGAATGTAATTGGTAATTCACAAATATAAAACTTAACAAGTAACAGCAGACTCTACAACTTGAAATTCAATTAAAAGGAGCTTAAGTAATTCAAAAGAGTTGGATGTCACATACTTGATTTAGCGAACTGCAAGGAAATGAACGAATTTGAGATAACGATAGAAATGCATTCACAAGAATCACAAACGGTTAAATTTAACCTAAGCAGAAATTCAATTGATGATATCCTAACTAGAGCCACACCTAATCTAGCTAGAAATTCAACCAAAGTAGAAATTCAGTTGATGATATCTCAAACGGAGAAACACTAAATCAACAAGAGATTTAACTAACACACAAAGTACACCTTCACATATATAAAACTTAACAACAGACTCAACAATCTGCAACTTAATTCAAAAGGAGCTTAAGTAATTCAGGCGAGTTGCATTTCAAAGTTTTGATGCAGTACACTGCGAGCAAAAAACGAATCACAAACAGTTGATTTAACCTAACTAGAAATTCAAGCGATAATATCCTAAATAGAGCTATACCTAATCTAGCTAGAAATTCAACCTGATTATAAAATTCAGTTGATAATATCTCTCTCAAACTGAGAAACACTAAATCAATAAGTGATTTAACTAACACACAATATATCTTCACATATATAAAACATAACAACAGACTCAACAATTTGAAACTGAATTCAAAAGGAGCTTACGTAATTTAAGCTAGTTGCATTTCAAAGTTTTGATGTAGCACACTGCAAGCAAATGATCGAATCTGAGATACTAATAACTATATATTTATCAGAATCACAAACAGTTAGATTTAACCTAACTAGAAATTCAATTGATAATATCCTAATTAGAGCTAACACCTAATCTAACTAGAAATTCAACCTAATTATATATTCAGCTGACGATATCCTAAACAGATAAACACCAATTCAACAAGTGATTTACCTACCTAACTAACTAACTAACACATAGCGTATATCTTCAAAGTGCAAAAACTAACGATATAACTTTCCGTTCTACACATATACACTAATGTTATCGTCTAGAGCTACATTCGAAGTATTAACTGCCGAAATACTTCAAACTCGAACTGCATCTAATTGTCAATCAATTCATAAGAACAGTTACACTGAATCAACAAATAGCATCAAAATAACCGCAGAAATAAGCGCTACATGTTGAAAATGACTAAAACGGATAGAGAAAAAGGAACGAAAGTATCATACAGGATCGAGATAGATGTTTCCGTGAACATTATCGTGAACGTGCTTCCATAACCGGCGGTCCTCCATCGACGGCGAGGCGGTGGTGCTACCGGCGGTACGGAAGGCTCCCATTGGTAACCGTCGGTTGTTGTGTTGGTTGTAAGAATGGAAGAGAGAGAGAGAAATGGTGGAGTTATAATAGGGTTTATTGGAGAGAATATACGAATGTTGCCAGAAGTTTTGGAGTTGTGGTAAAGTGATGGAACAAAGGCCAGGCGCCAAATAAAATAAAATAAAATGAAAAAAGGAGGGTGTAACGTATGAACCACGACGAAGGAGGGCTTCTTGATGACTTCGATATTTACCAAATGAACCTTTGGTTTTGAAAACCTACCGCTTGTAGACCCCCAACAGTTCAATGTAAACAACTAACATTGGATTGGTTCGGATTTAATGATACGCGTAAGGGTGGAGGGAGTGGGCTCGCAAACACCATCGGCATCATGTGACAAGTCGCGGGTTGCATGGGTCCCTTCCCGAAACCAACCAATCACATTCTAGTCAACTTTTTTGTTTTAGATTTAAATTAAAAATTAGGTGTAGTATGAGAAGCGTACGAAGCATGTAGTATTTCATGTGATTTGACAAATTGTGATAAGTAAAGGCAAGTAGAAGAAAAATCGATATGGTGTTAACATGGTAGATAGGGGTGTGGCATGTTGACGGAGAGGCAAGCATTCCCTTCGCTCTAAAACACTAAAACTGATTGAGAACTAAAGTAACTCTAAATGGTGAAATTATTCACTGGATAAATTGTTTATTATTTAGTATATCTTTATGCAATATGAACAATACTAAGAAAGATAGCTAGAAACCCCAAATTTAATTTTGATAAGTTTAGATACTCGTACATGGTTAACGTTATCACATTTTTTTTCGATATTTTTAAAAAATAAACTTCTACGATTTTAAAACAATGTTTGTAAAAAAATCTGTCAATCATCCTCATGTTTGTAATGTGATGTTAAAAACCAAAATTCATGCATAGAAAGTTATAGGAAGACAATTTTAAAGTTAAAATCATTATAGATAAATGATACAAAAGACAAAAATAAATAAGTAAAGAGTTCTCATTCAAAGTGTGATCCATATCCGAGCTCATAATCAAGAATTATTTTAAGTCACACCTCTCAGAATATAATTATTTTATGGCTCAACGTATACTTATCGGTTTGTTTATGTAAAATCATTGTTTCTTACATTTAATCATATAAAAAGTACAAATTGTTGTAGAATTAACTTATAGCTAGGTTTAACTTACACAGTTTTTTTAAAGTTAGTCGAGATGATATGTAATTAGACTTCTTGGTCTTGTTGGGCACTCATAGTGAACAAAAGTAATATCTCAACTATAACTAATAAATTTTGCTGTAGAAAGATTAATCCAAGGGGGGCTAAAAGAGTTTACAAAACTAAAGGGGCACTTATGTAAATTTTAAGATGTTGAAGGTGGATAAGTAACTAAAAAACAACAAAGATGCTGGACGCAATAACTTTACAAAAGGCACAAGCAAAGAAGAAAGGTGGAGTGAGCAGGGGATCTTCCTTATAACACGTTTCTGGATCTCTTTTCTGCGATTTAAAATTAGAGCTAATTACTGTTTTCGTCTCTATGGTTTGTCAAAAATCACTATTTCAGTCAATTAGTTTAAAAATTGCGATTTCAGTCCCTGTGGTTTCACTTTCCTAACCATTTCAGTCCCTGTGGTTTCACTTTCGTAACCACTTCAATCCATTTATTCTGTAAGTACAGGGACTGAAATGGTTGCGAGATGGACTGAAATGGTTACGAAAGTGAAACTACAGGGACTGAAATCGCAAAACTAATGGACTGAAATAGTGATTTGACAAAACCAGGAACGAAAACAATAATTAACTCTTAAAATTATTATCTAATAAAAAAACTGTTATAAAAAGTCACATGGTCAAACATATTTTTCATTCCTTTGATAAAAATTGTAAAAGCTTCTACATGAGTCAAATGGTTTAATTAGGTGGATAACTTTAACGGATATATGTCAAATGGTTTAATTAGGTGGATAACTTTAATGGATATATTTTGCATCGGGTTTTAAAATTAAAAAAAAACATTGTTCTATTCGTTGATTATGTTACATTACTTAAGTAAGACGGTCGAATTTCAAAGATACAAATAAACAACTTGCTAAAAAAATGCGTAAAAATAGAGTTAATAAAAAAAACCCACACAGACGTCACAACATTATGCGTAACTTTATCCTTATCAACCGCAATTCGTAACACTCTTCATTGCCACTTTGGAAGTTCTATTTTCTTTAGATCATTTGAAGGTAACGTGGGTTTTGCCTCAATCAGTCTCCTCTCTTTTCCTTGTTTCCTACCCAGGACATCCACTTTTAATAGGATTGGGTTCGTGACAAATGAAGCATACGGACCAGATTTTTACATTACAAGCTCATTTGACTAATACAAAGTTGATCTAAGTGCTAGCTCACTCGTGCTTGAACCACCTAAACATATGGAAGTGTGCTAGAAAAGGGTATAACTTTCACTACAGTTGCGGTTACGATTAATTGACAAAAACATCTTGGCAACATCTCTGACCTCGAATTTCAAGATTTTTTTCTTACTTTTAGCAACTTTTTCATTATTACGTGTTTTATTATAAAAACACGTAAATCATTGACTACATTCATTTACACATTTTTTTAATTCTTTGATTTTAGTAATTAGTTGTTAGTCTGAATATAAAAAACAAACTGACATATGTTATATTTGCCTAGTATGAATATATTTTATGTAGTGTAAAATTTTTATCTTGATCCTTGTTTTTTTTTTGTTTAAATTTTGGATGAAGACAACCATGGAAACAACTTCATTGCCATAGAGACTTTATAGTGATTATATATCTAAATAACACCATAACGTTATGTTTACCATGGGTTATAATGCTAATGTGAAAGGGTCATTTGGAGTAGACTAATAATAAAAAGTGGTTTGCAATTGTGAATATATGTTTATTATTAAATGAATAAAATAAATGATCACATGTCAACCTAGTTTGACTTGACCTATTTCTACATGTGATCCAACTCATAATCTCATATGTTTGGTCATGACTTATCATTGGAGTTTGTTACGCATTCGAAGTAGAAAAAAAACCACTTGTACGAAAGACCTATTATTTTAGTTGTTAGATTAGTTTTACAACGATGATGAAGAGAGCAATTGGTGTCAACCTTCTCACAACTTAGACTGCTGGGTGTGGGCGGCGGTTTGGGGCGTGGGTTGCCCTTCAACGCCAGCTTTTCCACCTCGGTTTGGCGTTGCCCCTCTGGCGTGGAGATTCCGCCTAGCGTGGGGGGGGGGGGGGAGGGTGAGCTGGCTGGCTTTGATTGGCTGGTCCAATATGGCTGACACCCCACTTTTTTGGGTTGGCCTGCTGGAGCATACCTCCGCCACGTGTCGTGCAATGCCCCCAACCCAAGCCCACACACACCGCAGTCTTATAGTTCTTATTTACTTGGCAACTCATGATCTCATTTTTGATGAAATGCTAGTAATTTCTATAACAAGTTCATGTAAAAAGATACACGATACGTTAATATTTGATGATCGTATTTGTGACTTACTTGCAATAAACTTATGAATTCGAGACTCATCTATTCAATGATTCGATAAAAGATTTCCGGTCATTTATGATGCTTGAAGTTTTTTTTTTCCTTTTGTTTCTGGATTATTTATTGACGAATTAAGAAGGATTTTCAGAGATATTTCATAAGTTAGCGTTTGTAGTCCAACGGTTAGGATAATTGCCTTCCCAGCAACGGACCCGGATTTCGACTCCCGGCAAACGCAAGAATATTTTATAATTACTTTTTTTTGAACGATCTCAACTTCTATCAACTACCTTTAAACTTTGATAAAGAAACACTTCTCAACATTTTTAATTCCTTAAAGTTGACACGTTTAGGTTTTTTTGGTTATTATTACAAAAATAACATGTATATTGAAAAATCTTAAATACTTGGCATGTAAGGTGGAAAAAGCCCCCCAAGAAAAGTTCAGTTCAAAATGCTTCAAAGTCCTGCTTAGGAGAATGCTAGAGGGCATGAGGCTAAATCATAAACACATGACCCTACCATTAAAGTCTCTGCCATTTGACTTTAACTTCTGCGATATTTGCCATTGGGCCTCACTTTCCTATAATTGTGTATGCATTAGCCTTAACTTCTTGACATATAGGCATTTTTCGGGAAATGTATGTATGTGTAATTTTAAAGGGATAATTTCTTGTCTATCTACTCTATTATATGTTTTTCTTTTTGAACATGCCAAACTTTTACTACAACGAAATCCCAACTAACAACAAAGTAGTAAAAAAAATTAAAAAAATCGAAACTCAAAACAGGTGATATGACCTCGAACCACAAAATCTAATAAAGTTCGACCCAAAATATCAAGGAAAAAAACCACAACCCATATTTTATTGTAGTTTAGTTACCACATTATGCTAGTAGTAGCTTGCTACTACCATTATTAGTAGCTTTGTATGGTGTTGGTTTAGTTTTCTTAAATCACAATTTATGTTATATAGTTTACTATACTATATGCATCTAAAAAATAAAAGATTATTGAGGTCAGAGCGGTATCACCAACAGTAGCCACTCCACCCCCGGGTTAGAGAAAAGGGTTTGTCCCTGTCTTGCCTTTCTCAAACTCTATCAATAATCTTGCTATGAGTGAAAGTTTAGAGCGATCACAAAATTAAGTAAAACATGTAGTCCACATTTCCCACTCACTATGACGAATACGATTTATGGCTAATTTTAGTGAAAGGTGAGATGTATATGATATCACATTTGATTATTACACATTTGTGGTTTGATTATTGAAAGTAAATTTACCGTTTATATGCGCTACTTGGATTGTTAAGATAACTTTTCTCAAGAAGCATGCTTCTGGTTCTGATAAAAATTTCGGATCAAACCACTAACTATGGTTAAAAAAGACAAACCAAACCGGATGACTTAGTTGGAAGCCGGTCCAGATCAAACCACTAACTATGGCTAAAAAATGCCAAACCAAACCGGACGACTTAGTTGGAAGCCAGACTAGCCTATTTTAACAGTTTTGAACCATTTTTTTAACATAACTTTGTATTGATTTTAGAAACTGTAAGAATGGTTACGAAACATAATGCATATAAATAACCTCATATTTCGAGACTAACATAAAAGAAACAAATAAAAAACAATAGTTAAATGAACCGTTCGGTTCACACGATCAGTTCAAAGTTTCAAACAGTAAACACAACCGTCAAACCGTGAACTAAATCAAGTAAACCCGGCCGCCTTACTTTGGTTCAAACGGTTAATCAACAATCCTAATCTAAAGTCATCATCATCATACTCAGTAAATCCCACCAATAGCAAAGCTAAGGTAGGGTGGAGGGTAAGATGTAGACAGCCTTACCTCTACCCCGTAGAAATAGAGAGGCTGCTTCCAGTGAGACCCCCGGCTCGATAGTAGTTTTGCATCAAACTTTCGAGATAAGGCACATATAACTCAGCAATTAAGACAAAGGCCAATTAGTGCATGTACTTCCTTGTCTTTCGGCTATCAACGCCACCACATGATGCATGATTAACCATGCCCCTCTTTTAACATCATGAAATTAGCAAAAATAATGTTAAAATTAGTGCACTTTCACTTTTGCCCTCCGAGCGACCACACATATATATACATTATATGCGTATACCGTAAGCGTTCGTTAATCCTAATCTAAAGTCTAAACCTAAATAATAGAAGGTGAAAGGCTGTAGTGCTGTCCTAATAATGAGCTCTTAACTGGCAGCCGTTCATAATAGACTCCAAAAAGCAATTTTTTAACAGGATGTATACAAAAAACAATGAAAAAAAATAAAAAATAAAAACAAAATCTATAATCAGAAATCCAGAATATGATTTGATCAAACCCTAGGTATGACTGAAATTAGTTATATACAATCACACATGAACAGATTCTTACACATCATTACACTTGTCAATCTAACTCTTAACACAAACTATTACTCCGATTATCATCAAACTCATCAATACAATCATACCGAAACCCTAAATCACCACTACATTCATCTAATATCTCAAGTGCAAGCTCTAATTGATCATCCAAATACCTATCTAACAAACTCACCTTCTCCTTCGCTTTCACATCCTCCTGCTGACGTGTCACCGGCGTCGGAACCACCGGTGGCGGTTGCAAACCATCCGATTTCAACCGGCAACGACGGCGGTGACGGCAGAAGCAGAAACAAACCTCAGCGACGCAAATGAAAGGGGAAAACACGCATACGAGAGGGATGAGTAACGGCGAACACATCAGAAGGATCAAGTAACGGAACCAGTGGCCGCTGAGCCATGATTTGAGAAGTAGAGTCATCGCCGCCGTCGGATTGTGGAGTTCGTCGGCGGCAGTTGCATAGCCGTTATCGTTGACGATGAGTAAGGGGTTTTGACGATCGTTTTCTTCAAACTTTACTTGACGTTTAAATGAACCGAGAAAGACGAAACAATCGCGCATGTTAGATTAATTTCGGGGTGGTTGATTCAGGGTGTATTGTCTCAAAGGGAAGCTATAAAGACACCCTTTGCATTTCAGGGTTTTAAAGGTGATGTACAATATGCTATGCGCAATGTACATGTTACACTGCAGCGTTGTTTCTTTTTTTATTTTATTTTATTTATAGGTGTTGGAAAGAAAAAGGTGACATACACTCATTGAATGTTGAGATATTTAAAAAATCACATAGTCAAAATAACGTAAAGATAAGAGTACAATGAATTATTATTATTAATTAAAGAATGGGTAAATAGACAATTTTGATTTACTTTTCTTGATACTAACTTACTTAAGAGTTGAATGAAATTGATTATTTTATATTTGGATTATCGAATAATAAATAATGAGATATGTTCTTGGTTTAAAAAAACACGACCGAGGTGTGCCTCAAGCGTAGTGTGTTGTGCTTCTTGTGATAGGAGGCGAGAACATGAACCGTGTCCTGGAATGCTTTTTTTGTGAGACGAAGAAGCGAGCGCTTTAGATACATGAAGCATAAATTTTATGGTCTGCTTAAAAATTATAAGTGTGAGACTAAAATACATATGAAGAGGAAGTAGTGATACAAAAGAGATGGAGAGGAATAGAGTGATAGACTGGAACTTTTCTAAGATTTACACTTTACACACTTTATATCTTTTAATTTTTGTTTTAAAAATATTACATTTTCATCTTTAATGTTATAGTATTAAAAAATTTAACCTAAACGTTTTCTAATTTGTTTATATTTCTTTTTTTACAGAGTTTTATTTATTGTATTTATAGCTTGTTTAGTAAGTGTATCATTGAGATTTTGTGCTTCTTAGGTTGTAGATATATGCTATTTAAATATTAAACCATATATAGAGTTCACCGATGTCTAAATTTTGAGTAAATGATAGTAGAAACATATATGGAAATATATAAAAACATATATATATAACAAATTGCGTCTTACGTATATAAAAGCGGTGCGCTTTTGCGTTTTACGCCTTGTTTTAGACCATGTCGTCTCGAAACGTTTCTCGCTTTTTAATACCAAGCATATGATTGTTAAAAATATTTGAATAAAATGCAACATGTTAACACTTTTATCGACCTCCATGTTAACTCATGATTACTGAAGAAATTGTTATATAGAAGGCAAAAGAGAAGTAGAATGAGCAAAAATGCTTAATGTTTTCATAATCGGTATATTGGTGTTTTCGTACTAATAAACTAACAATTATAATATATGAAAAGGGAAAAACAAAATAATATTGCATTGGTTGAACGGATGGCATTTGATCATTTCTTTTAGGAAATACTGTAATTGACTTGTGTAAGGCAACTTGTCTTTTGGATGCATTAATTGAGTCTAAATTATTGTTGATATAATGGAATATTGTTGTGTTGTCTTTTTTTTTTTTATCAGCAAATTACTACTTGTATTCATCACCAAAAGATTTACAGACAGGTGTTACCATTGAGTTTTTAGCAGCTTAATCAACACCACGATTACTCACCTAATATTACAAGAGATTGTTGTGTTGTCTTATGTTGAGATTTGAGTGCTTTGATGGATTTCATTTCAGCTACTAATTGAAAAATTATATATTATATTGACAACGCTGTATATGAGTAAATCCTAGCCTTACAAAGTCTCGGTCTTTAAATCTCAGCTACTTAAACTCAAAAAAGAAATTGTTTGCTTGCGCCTTTTCAATTACGCTCATCCCTCCCCCTATTTCCTCCGCCACATCACCACTCCTTCATCCTCGATTTCTATCCCCAAATGTGTCAAGCATTTTGATGCTGCCATTCAATTAGTCGTCATCCCCATCGCTGCCATTCAAACAATTCCCATCGCCATTTGCCACCACTTAATAACAAAATCGCTCACTACGGCCTCCAAAGTAGCCAAACTTAATATTGCACCAGTTTCCCCTCAAATCCCAAAACATGAGTCCAAAAGAAATATGAAACAGTAACAACAATGTCCATTGAAAACGACTACTGAGATGGAACAACCGACTAGTTGTAAGAGGGGTGGCGATCGGCGAACTGAAGAGGCGTGATGGTTGGGACTGAGCTATGACACTATATCATAAGACATTGTTTGCCTCCTTGAATCTTCAAGAATCATCTGCTTTCATCTTTTGCTCTATTTATTGTTGGAGATTCAATTTTCTTCAATTTAATCAAACAATATATTTAACAAGAAAAACGATTTGATTAAAACTAAAGGTACATAGACCCTAAACTATAACTCCTATATATACTAAACAAACCTTGATGCCTAAGAAACAACCTAGACTAGAATTTGGAAACCAAATAATAATAAAGTAAAACTACCATAAATCCTAAATCTTCCTACTAAAATAAATTAAACCATTTAGCATCCTTCAATTTTTCAGTATTGACAAGATTAGTACCAATAATTACCCATAATCTTGTTATTAATCGTGTCAAGTTCTTCCTAGCTCTTGGATACCAAGTAAGACTCGAAGTTCTTCCACCTTAATACTCGGTCTCTTGTGTTTGCTTTGCATCAACACCTTTGTTGTAACCGAAAACAGCTCACCCTCTATTTTCTGACTCCTTTGGGATCACACCCATAACTTGTCCAAACACTTGAACCATCAACCACAAACAGAGAAACATCTTTTCTCTTCCACCTTGATCAAACCTACTACTTCACCACCTTTGAGGTATGTTGTTGATCTGATCTAACACTTGCACTACACATGGGTTTTCTCCTTTGATCAAGCCTGCAATCATTGCTCCTTTATTACTACGATCTTTCTATTGTTGATTATAACCTTGATCACTACAACCTGTTATGGTCCTGTGATCAATAAACCCTCTTGCACATGCCTTCTTGATCGCAACAACCTTTTTTCCTTCCCTTTAATTCCCCCTTTTAGACCGACCCCCATTTTGTCCACTAAAAAGTTTCACCCTGCATTTTGGACGGTTCCACGTGTAGCACCCTTTATCAGTTTGTAACTGATGTTGTTTTTCTTATCAAACAAAAGTCAAAACTTTGCCTTGCTTCTTTCTTTGTTCGATACCACACCAACAGAAATAAAATATCTTTTTTTTCTGTCACACCCCTAAATTACCACTTGCGGAGTTTTACCATGAGGCGTGTGATGTACCAGGATCCAGCCACTAATCATGTCAAACTAATAATAAATAATGTAAAACGAGTCATCATGTCCAACATGAATAGTAAATTTCAAATCAAACGTTTCAAACATAGTAAGTGTACAGCGGAAGCATATGTAAACATCTCAAACAATTGAAATCAAAATGTTTTAATACGTAAAGTTTTATGTTTGCAATCAAGTAACACGCCCCATGACACTTCAAGCTCCCAGACTGCAAGTAGCCATGCATGAATCATCTAACAACCTGCAAGCATGCAGAAAAAGTGTATCACGATTAAGCCGGCGAGTTCACAGTTTTGTTTGACATAAAACCAGTAGATGTTTAGTTTAAAGACATGTTACGAATAATAAACTCAGTACCGATTGACTGTTCTGTTTTTGGTGCCCTCATCAATGTCTATCATCATTGATCAACGTGTTTATGGTCATTAGTTCACGCCCGTCCTCCAAGGCACGGTGTGAGGTTTGTCAAGCCTAATAGCGCTATCAACTAGTACCTCGTTGCCCTCTAGGCAACTAGTTCGGTATGTAAGTAGGGACTTTCCATGATAGAGTTTGAGTTTATTAACTAACATCGAAATTAAACTACAACGTATGTAAAAAATATTCCCCCAAGGAATAGTAGTTTGTCCCCCACTGGGACACATGCTTGTGAAAGAGTAGTGAACTCACCTTAGTTTGCTCGGTAAATGTTATCGTGCCTTTAAACGTTAAGTAAGTGTTAAGTCCGTTACACGCGACCTAGTGTACAGTACATGTAAGATGTATTCAAGTAGGGTTTGCAATACCCTAAGTGTCCAAACAACAGTGTTCCATGTGATCAGTGTTTACCAGTTTAACATAAAATATCACACAATTGGTTTCGCCAGTTGGTAACAAATTTGGTGGTTGTGGGTATCATAGACATGTGTTCATAATTCAGATGCATCATTAACTCAGGTTCATGTATACTTTATCATGAAATTAAACTCGGATTCACTTAATTTACAAACTTGAAACCCACTTAATCAAATAAACTCGGAACTCATATAAGAAATCAATTCGAATTCAATATCCATACATAAATAAACTTGGACACACTATCCATACATAAATAAACTTGGACACACTATCCATACATAAATAAACTTAGACAATTAAGTCCTGACAATAAGCTTGGACAATTAAGTCCTGACAATAAACTTGGACAATTAAGTCCTGACAATAAACTTGGACAATTAAGTCCTGACTTTGTGACTTCACAAAGCCGGATTAGTTACCAGTCGTACACTACCAGCACAATCATAGTTCAATGTAACAGTTACAGAAGATCGACCAAACCCTAATCTCAATAATCAACAATGCTATGAAATAAATAACTGATTAATAATTCTAGCATACCAATTTCATCCTAATATTAGTCAAACAACTACACAATCATTCACAACCCATAACATGTTCAATCATTTAAGCATAATCACTAAGCAGAGGATCATTGTTTGGATTTCTAGGGTTTGCATGAATCAAATGGACAAGAATTAACAGCGTATAATCTGAAAGTTTACCTTAGATTGGTTTAGAGTTTGCTCTAGGAGGATTGAGAGATCAAAGATCAGAAGTTTAGAGATTGAGAAGCCTCAGATGATTAGAGAGTTTGCAACAGCCGTATGATTAGAATTATGAGAGATTTAGGGTTATGCAGTGGTTATTAGAGTTTCACAATAACTCTACACACCCCTAACTATACTACTTTCACACAAAAGCACAATAATCATGTAATTCATATTTCAAACACATAATTCACTTATTTATCATGCAACGTGCAAGTTTCATATAAATCGCCCATTTATAATTATTATTCGTGTATGTTTAAGAGTTATCAAGTGTTGTGTTCTGGTAATTCCCTGAATTACCAATGTAGACCTATTTAACCAACCCTAGTTAAATGCAATGCTATAAATGTGTGTCTAAATTAATTGTGGTTAGGTTACGACATAACCTAAAATCGCGGGTTGTCACATCATCCCCAATTTGAAAGAAATTTCGTCCCGAAATTTGATAAGTAGGCACAGGGGAGTGAGAGACGAGTTAAGATGATAGTGGATTTTCCTCGGGTACCACATCATCCCCAAGTTGAAAGAAATTTCGTCTCGAAATTTGCTAATCAGTCACGGAAGAGTGAAAGGAATGCGTTAAATTAAAACTACCAAGAGTAACGGGAAGGAGGTCAACGTCAAACACTTGACCTAAAGATTGTGTTTGCATCCAGCATAAAATATAAGATGTTTCACTCAGTAGGCGCCAGCTAATTCCTCAATGCGTTTGGTCTCAAGAGTGGTTTGGAGTCAGTTCTAACAGTCTACCGAGCTTCAAGGTCACGAAGCCCCAAATGACACTAGAATCCAAATAAAACAGAAGTGAAAAGATTGTTTACCAAAAACGTACCAATCACAAGGTGTTATCATTCCTGGCATCGCCCGCGCCAATCATAAATGCTCTCCTGAGAGCACCATCTCCGCCATTGTTGTTATTTTTGTTATTGTTATTCCCAGTTTTGTTGTTGTTATTTCTCGCATTGTTGGCATTCCGGTTTAGCTGCGGGCAATCCCTCTTGAGGTGATCCTCACTTCCACACTGAAAACAACTCTTCCAATCACCTTGTTGATGTTGTGGTTGTTGTCTCTGTTGCTGTTGCTGCTTTGGAAATCGCCCTACAATCCTTAGCCATGTGACCTACCTCGTCGCATCTCTGACATGTTCTGGTGCACTGTCCGTGGTGATGATAGTTGCACTTGTTGCATTTCGGCTGTCTGTCCGGGTACGAGCCCTGATTCTGGTTGGAACCCTGATTCTGATTATCTATGAAGTTGCGATTGTTGTTGTTGTTGTTCTCAGCCCTCTTTTGTTGCTGGCTAGAATTAGAGGCCTTCTCGGAATCATTCCACTTACGTTTGTTGTCGTTTGGGGTGTCAAAAACAGTAGTGTTCTGTCACACCCCGACCCACAGCGGAATAAGAGTCGGGACATAATTGGGTTATCACCAAAGCTCACGATGTTTACTAAAATGTTTCATATATATTAAATTCAAATTACAACTTAAATATTCAAATCAAATCCATACAATTACAAGGAAATGAAACTAAGTAAAACAATCCAACGCTTAAATTGATTTATTCTTCTAGGCCTTCCTATGTGTTTCTTACCTCAACTGGATCACCTGTATCATGTGTAAAACGGGGGATATTTTGGGTCAACAAAAGTTGGCGAGTGAACCTTGATAAAACATTGTTATTAATTTCTTGTTGTATTTAATATTGAAAATTTGTGCAATAATCACATGTGAGCAAACATATATATATAACAAAACACAAACCACATTGGATGAGTAAATGACATGAATGATGATGTATATGAGATCAAGGCTCAATCAAACGGAGCCGATCGAGTGACATGAATGATGATGTATGTGAGATCAAGGCTCAATCAAACGGAGCCGATCGAATGAGGCACCTGATACTCAACCCGTATCCCACGGGGAGCTGATGGGCCTAATGAAATGCATGCACTGAAAATGATAACTTCAATCTAAACATAATTCACACAACAATTGATAAATATTTGATACACATTTGATCACGGATATGATGGATGCACAAGTGTTTAAATATAATAAGGAATCAAACGACACATGATACACCCCAAAATGTGATTAAAACGGGGAATTGGTAGAGATTCACTCACATTGGGTGCGTTCTTTGATGACGTTGGATGCGTACGAATTTTAGGATTTGATCGACGAGGAAAACTAACCTAAAATAATAACGAAATGATTTGGTAAAATAGTACTTTTAATTTATACTCTTAATGTGATTTTTAGATTTATTTTTATGAGTTTAAGGAGGTTTTCTAACTTTAAAATTTTATTTTTAAGTATTTTAAATGATTTTCTGATTAAATAAATTAATAAAAATAAATAATTTTTTTTTGACTTTTTGACTTTTTGACTGTTGACCGTTGACCGTTGACCGGTCGGATTGTGTTAATTATGCGCTGGGTGAGGTTCGAACTCGGGACCTCTCGTTTACGTGCACGCAGCTCTACCAACTGAGCTATGTGTCTAACCCGAAATATTCTCTGTTTTAATTATATTTATATACTAATTAGTTTTAAACTTATTTGGTTTTATTTAAAAATGGTTTATATTACCGAACCGGTTGCAGGGACCCGGAGTCGAACTCGGGTCCTTCGGTTCGAGTGCGCACAGCCCAACCAGTTGGGCTGTGTGTCATATATGTTTAACTTATGGACTAAATTATACTTATTAACATTCGGTGACCTGATCCGATTCAGTTGTAAAAATGTTGGTTTTAATTCTGAAATTCGGTAACGTGTGCGATTCGAACCCGGGACGTGTGCATTGTTTGTGCACACAGTCCACCGCTGGACTGTGTGTCTAACCCGTTCGAATATCCGTTTTTAATTATACTTATACACATATTCAACTTCGTCTTCTTCGTTTACAAAGACACAGAACAGTGATGTCCGACTGTTCTTGTTTAAATCGGTCATCGAACATATAATTGATTGGAATGAAATGGATAAAGAGGGTTACGGAGTAAAATGTACCGAATAGAATGTTTTTCTCAGATTTTCGGCAAGAGTCGTCGGCTCTGATTGGTGACTTCCGTCTGAGTGAATCAATTAATAGTTTTGATCAATGAGTTGTGCAATTAAGTTACTAAACAAGGGATATCAGGGGTGTTTAGATGATTGTACCGATTGATAGTGAGACCTCGGAATTCCAGTGATTTTTCCGGCGAGTGCAGAATTCCCGGCAACGTTGTCTGAGACAGATTCTGGTTGAACGATTTATGTTAATACTTGCCTAATAATGGATTGCAAACAAAAGAGTCGAGAATTTTACCGATTTGAAGTAAGTCTCGGTTTTCCGGTGAAAGTCCGGCGAATGCAGAATATCTCCGGTGACGTGCTAAAGCTTCGAGAGATTGTGCGATTTTGAGCGAAAAGGTTACCAGAGGTTTGGGTGGGTATTTATAGAGAGGAACAGGATGTATTGAGTCCGAATTTTGGTCTTGATTCGCGGTCAAAGTTTCTCCGGCGGTTACGACCGCAATTGACTGTTAGACGTCGGTTATAACCGATGTCGAAGTCGGTTATAGTGTTTTAGTCAAAAGGAAAATGGCTAAACTCGCGGATTGCCGGATTTTCCGGTGATTGCGAGTTCTGAGCGCGATGATTTCCGGTTTTGAATTCGAGTTTTATTTTAAGTATTTTTTTGTTTCAGTATATTCACAAATAAGGCATGTGGCGGAGCGGTGTGTTGTGTGTTTGAGTTTGTGGGCAACCCGGGTTCGAAACCCGGTGTCCCCATTTATTTTTTTCTCACAATTTACGATTATTTATAAAATATGGTTTTTAAATTCTAATATAGTTATTAATTATGTATCGTTTAAAATTAATTTGAGCAATAAATATGCAACGAAATATTATAACTGGATATTCGATTAATAAACGAAGCGGGTTTTGGAAACCCGTTTTTCGACGGATGTTACAGTATCCCCTACTTTTAGAAATTCCGTCCCGAAATTTAAGTAGTAGTGGTAACAGGAAAAAGATGCGGGTATTTCTCGCGCATTGAGTCTTCATGTTCCCAAGTAAACTCAGGTCCTCGTTTCGACTCCCAACGTACCCTGACAATTGGAATACGACTCCGTCTTAAACGCTTCTCTCCGAAGTCCATGATTTCTACTGGTCTTTCAATGAAGTGCATAGATTCATCGATCTGAATGTCTTCTAGAGGAACATGTAGGTTTTAATCGGCGAGGCACTTCTTCAAGTTTGATACGTGGAATGTGGGATGAATTCTGTTGAGCTCTTTTAGTAGGTCAAGCTTGTATGCTACAGGACCTACTCTTTCGAGTATCTTGAAAGGTCCTACGTAGCGTGGTGCTAGCTTGTGTAACATTTGTATAAATCGGGTCTCCAAAACCCGCTCCGTTTTGTAATCAAACACCAAGTTATGAAAATACAGTAATTATTTATAGTTATTTTGAGTTTAAACGTTGCATAATTAATAAATAAACTAAACTATAAAAATTAAATTGGATAAAAAGTTAAAATAAAATAAATAAAAACATTTGCAGCTGACCGGACTCGAACCCGGGTCAGCTGAAACACTCCAACAACTTATCAACCGGTCCTCAAACCACTCCGCCACTAAGTGTTTTCTGCTAACTTTAGGAAATCATTTGAGTCTTATACGCAAACTTGTATTAACAACTAATGATATCTGAATAACGGAAATCGGTAAACCGAATCGCCAAATCAGTTTTAGTTTGTTTAGCTGGCTTATAACCGATGATTATCAGTTTCTAATTAAGTTCAAATTGAATGAACTTAAAGTTTCGGGTTTTGAAACCGAAAGGCATTCAAACTCCAAATAATTCAGGTTCCAATCATTTATGCGATTCAGAACCGTCCCAATTACACTCCAATTCCTTTTCGTCGCATTTTCAAGCCTTTTGAGCACAAAAAAACTGTTCGCCGGAATTCTCTGCAAATCTCGCCGGAAAACCGTGTTCAACACAAACCGGTAAGATTTTCCTCTTTTGCGGTTTCAATCTATTGTTAGAACTCTACTAACATGAATCCGTCACTCAAAATCAGTCACAGAAGACTTTGCTGGATTTCTGGGTTCGCCGGAGAAATTCTGGAATTTGCCGGAAACTCGCTAGTTAACGGTAAACACATTCAATCGTGCAAATAATCCATGTACTCTGGTTCAATTTCAAATCTAATTCTTTAATTCTGTTGTTAGACCCCCTCAGCCGAAGGTTCAAAAACAGTGTTGCCTGTTCTCGCCGGACTTCCTGAAGAAGACGACCTGTCCGGTATTTCCTTTCCCCAAACTGTTCGGTTTTGTTCATTCAAGCTAGTAGTCATGTTATTTAAATAGTTAAATCAAGAACCAGTCGTTTGAGTGAAGTCGGTAATTGTAGTGAAGAAGATGAACTGAAAACCGGGATAAGATTAAATAAAATTCGGATAATAAACGGGTTAGACACACAGTCCAGCGGTGGACTGTGTGCAAAGTTAACATACACGTCCCGAGTTCGATCCTTACTGCGCACACGCTTCACGTAATAACACTCTTTTTATTCATGAATTAACCGGGTTAGAACGGGTAGTTGTTAAGTATAATATAAATCAAGAATATAACCGGGTTAGACACACAGTCCAGCGGTGGACTGTGTGCAAAACAAACTTCACGTCGCGCGATCGAGTCCCGTCACAAGCACCGGTTCAATGAGATTAAAACGTTTTGCAAAATAGAGGAATTTTCGGTAAATTCGAATAAGTGTATAAATATAATTAAAACTGGATTTCTAACGGGTTAGTCACGTAGCTCAGTTGGTAGAGCTACGTGCGCGTGAACGGAAGGTCACCGGTTCGAATCCCGCTTGGTGCAAATAATTACCGCTGACCGAACCGGTCAACGGTCAACGGTCAAACAGTAAAAAAATAATATTTTTTTTTAATATTTATTTGTTTATTTTAATTTAAAAACCAATTTAAAATACTTAAAAATAACATTTTTAAAGATAGAAAATAGCCATAAACTCACAAAAATATATTTAAAAATCCCATTAGAATCCTTAATAAAATCCATCCATTTTAATATATTTTCCCATTGTTATTTAGGTTAGTATTTCTCGTCGACTCGTTCGTCTAAATCGTGCGCATCTCGCTATATCCAATCCAACGCACCCAATGTGAGTGAACCCTTCAAATTCCCCGTTTTAATCACGTTTTTGGGTGTATCATGTGTCTTGTTCATTTACATATTATAACCAAGTTATTGTGCATATATCATATCATGACATGTGTATTAGTTTGTTGCTGTTAAGTAGTTATTATTGTTTGCAAATTATTATTTCAGTACATGCAATTGCCGAGGCCGTAGCTCCCCATCCATCGAGGTTGAGTTTGATCCCCATTTTATTATGCGGTTGATCAGGGCGTGCCCGCACGATCGGCTCCGTTTGATTGAGCCTTGATCGGTCATTTCATTTTACATTTCAATACATGCAATACGCTCGGCTCCGTTTGATTGAGCCTTGAGTGCACAGTTCAATTTACATTTCCAGTTCATGCAATACGTTCGGCTCCGTTTGATTGAGCCTTGAGCGCACAGTCCAATTTACATTTCCAGTTCATGCAATACGATCGGCTCCGTTTGATTGAGCCTTGATCGCACAGTTCAATTATGTTAATTGTTATATGCTGTTGGTATGTTCATGTATGTTATCGATTGTTAGTTGATGCTTGCCAATGTTTGATTCCATGCATGTGCTCTTTTATGATTATGCACAATATTTTATTGATAAACTAACCAGACAATTATTATCAAATGTTTATCTATAAGGTTCACTCGCCAACTTATGTTGACCCAGAAACCTCCTATTTTACACATGATACAGGTGAACCAGCAGCAGCTAGGAACACGTAGGACCTGGATTAGAAGGAATAAAACGATTTAGTATTTGGATTATTTTTGGTTATTTTCCCTTGTAATAAATGGACATGTTTGGATGTTTGAGAAATGTAACTTTGACTTCATTTAATTATGAAACATAATAGTAAATGTCATGTGCTTTGGTGATAACCCAATTATGTCCCGACTCTTATTTCCGCTGCGGGTCGGGGTGTTACAGATTGGTATCAGAGCCAAAACGAATCACTCCCTTCCACGGTGATACTTTTAAAAGTACTTGATCCCCAACGTCAAACTCCAAGGGCTTTCGTCGTTTGTCTGCATAACTCTTTTGACGACTTTGAGCCGCTAGAAGATTGTTTGAATTTGAATGACCTTATCGGTTGTTTCTTGAATTAACTCTGGACCGGTGATTTGTGATTCCCCAATTTCGTGCCAACATACTGGAGATCGGCACTTACGACCATATAAATCTTCGAAAGGAGCCATGCCGATACTTGAATGGTAGCTATTGTTGTACGAAAATTCAACTAATGGTAGATGAGCGTCCCAATTCCCTTTGAAGTCTATGACACATGCTCGAAGCATGTCTTCAAGAGTTTGGATGGTGCGTTCAGATTGTCCCTAAGTTTGAGGATGAAAAGCGGTACTGAGGTCTAACCGTGTACCCAAGGCGGTTTGTACGGCTCGCCATGTTCGTGAAGTGAAACGACCGTCACGGTCTGAAATGATGCTTAAAGGTACACCATGACGGCTTACGATCTCGCTGATGTAGATACGAGCTAACTTCTCGTTCTTGAAGTCCTCGCGAATCGGAATGAAGTGAGCTGATTTTGTAAGACGATCAATGATTACCCATATGGTGTCATACCCACTGGAGGTGCGAGGTAACCCGGTAATGAAGTCCATGGTTATGTTTTCCCACTTCCATACAGGTATTTCAGGTTGGGTTAGAAGTCCTGAAGGTCTTTGATGTTCAGCTTTTACTTTGGAACAGGTAAGGCACTTGGAAACAAAAACAGCGATATCCTTTTTCATGCCCGGCCACCAGTAGGTGTATCGTAGGACTTGATACATCTTGTCGGCTCCTAGGTGTACAGAGTACCGTGTTTTGTGCGCCTCATTCATAAGGAAATCATGAAGGTTATCGCGATCGGGAATCCATATGCGATTTAGATAGTATAGAATACCGTCGGATTTGGTTTCGATTTTGAGTTCCGCTCCACATGACAGCTCATCGCGTACGTCGTTTTCTGTTACAGAAACATGTTGAGCTTCTCGGATTCGATTTTTGATGTCGGTTATGATTTGCGAACATAGAAGACGAATGGAGCTCGCATAACCTTTTCGACTGAGTGCATCAGCCACTACGTTTGCCTTGCCAGGATGATACCGAATTTCACAGTCGTAGTCGTTAAGAAGTTCGACCCATCTTCGTTGCCTCATATTCAACTCCTTTTGGTTGAAGATATGTTGGAGACTTTTGTGGTCAGTGTATATTTCACACTTGGTACCGTAGAGGTAATGTCTCCATATCTTGAGAGCAAGTTCCTGGTCGTGGGTGGTGTAATTCTTCTCATGAACTTTGAGTTGCCTAGAAGCATAGGCTATCACTTTTCCTCTTTGCATTAATACACAGCCTAGCCCTTGCCCTGATGCGTCGCAATATACTACAAAGTTATCGCAACCTTCAGGAAGTGTGAGGATAGATGCGTCACAAAGTTTTTGCTTTAGAGTTTGGAAGGCCTCTTCTTGCTTAGGTCCCCATATGAAGGGTTTTCCTTTATGAGTCAAGGCCGTGAGTGGTACAGCAATACGGGAAAAATTGGCAATGAAGCGGCGATAGTAACCAGCCAAACCAAGAAATGACCTTACTTCGGTAGGGGTACGTGGCGCTTGCCATTCCTGTACTGCCTTGATTTTCGAAGGATCGACATGTATTCCCTTGTCATTAACGACATGTCCAAGGAATTGTACTTCTCTTAACCAGAATTCGCATTTTGAGAACTTAGCGTAGAGCTTTTCAGTCCTTAAGAGTGTAAGGATGAGTCGAAGGTGTCGTTCATGATCGGATTTAGACTTGGAGTAGATGAGGATGTCGTCGATGAAGACTATGACAAAGCGGTCGAGGTAGGGTTTGCATACCCTATTCATTAGATCCATGAAGACAGCTGTGGCGTTGGTTAAACCGAATGGCATGACCATGAATTCGTAATGACCATAACGAGTCCGGAAGGCGGTCTTTGGGACGTCTTCTTCATGTACTCTGAGTTGATGATAACCAGAACGAAGGTCGATTTTTGAAAAGCAGGTGGCGCCTTGAATTTGATCTAGGAGGTCATCGATGCAAGGTAGTGGGTAGCGATTCTTAACCGTTAACTTGTTGAGTTCTCTGTAGTCGATACACATGCGAAACGTTCCATCTTTCTTCTTCACAAAAAGAACAGGTGCACCCCAAGGCGAGGAGCTAGGACGTATGAATCCTTTGTCAGTCAACTCTTGCAGTTGACTGGCCAGCTCTTGCATTTCGGATGGGGCTAACCTATAAGGTAAAGTTCGATGCATTTGTAGGTGGGCTCGGACATGTTTGGACAAAGACCAGCTAAATCGTTGGATCTCTTCGTGTAAGCTTCGATCTCAGACCCGACCATCTTGAGGTTATAATACTCCACTTCCAATTTTTGAATGTCATCCCGGTGATAGTATTCTTCCCTTATGAGAGCCTTGAAATCATCCCACGGGTAGCATTGGCAGCCGCCAACCCCAGCATCTGAATCTGTGCGTTTCACCACGAGAGCGCGTTGCTTTCCAAAGTACCAGATGCGTACTTGACCCGATTGTTAACTGGAAAATCACACATCTCAAAGACTGATTCTACTTTCTCTATCCAGTGAAGAAGACCCGTTGCTCCTTCTGTTCCATTAAAGGAGTGAGGATTGCAATCCATGAAAGTCTTAAAGGTACAAGCGCGAGGTTGAGGAGGTTGTTGTGCCGCCAGAGCTTCCGCAACCCGTGCATTGATTAGAGCCTGAATCTCGACCTGAGTCATGTTAGCTCCACCGCGTCCACTCATGATTCTACATCCACAAGATACCGATATGTGAAAAATATGTAGTGCATATTATTTCCATGTTCAGTACAAGTAAACAAGAAGAGTAGAAATGTAACAACTCGAAAATTCGATTGTTATCTTCCATTTTGTTTTCCTGTTTATCTACCTTTGTAATCCGAGATTCGGTTAATAATAAAGTTTATGTTAATTAATTATGGTGTTGTACGTTATTATGGCATCTAATCGCTTAATAAATCACATCGCTAATCTCATCGCATCGCAAATCGCGGTTATTTATGTGGTTTTTATCTTATTTATGTGTTATGTGTGTTGGTGGTTATGTTTACGCTCGCTATCGCATCGCTCTCGCACTCTCAAATCGCTAAATCGCACTATTACATCAAGTATAACGCTTAACGCTTTACTAAAACGCTTAATACAACTAACTAATACGAACCGAATAACCAAACAAACTCTTAACGCGAAATCAACAAATGAATCTTGGTCACCAGGCCAAGTTCGGCCGAACTTGTCTACCACAAGTTCGCCCGAACTTGCCTGAGACACAAGAACTCCCTTTTCCATCAAGTCCGCGCGAACTTGCATATACATATGCAAGTTCGGCCGAACTTAACCAGTCTTCTCTGAAAACTTCACGCGAACTTGTACAATCTTGTACAAGTTCGGTCGAACTTGTTGCCAGCTCTTGAGATTCTTGCCTCACCTATAAATACCCATGCTCCTCATTCATGCTCCCCTTGCTGACCAAGTTCGCCCAGAGCACTCAAAACCCGAAACCTTCGTGTTCTAAGTAAGAATCAACCCGATTTCATTTCAACAACGTTTATCAACGATCTACAAAGGTTTACAACGATTTTGGCATAAGGCGTAGCCTTCGTTTTCATCAAAACTCATTCTTTTACGAAAACCTTCATCTTTTTCTTCAAAAACTTCTGTTTTAAGCTTAGATCTACACAATACGAGTTCGTTTGGCGATAGTAGAGACTTCCCAAATATGAGATCTGTAAGATCTCGGCTTGTAAGTGATAAATCTGAGGAAAACCTTTGAAAACCATTGATTTCTACACAAGATACGGACTTTTGATAATGTTTTGTTCATTTTCTGGTATGAAACGAAGCATCTATCATCTCAGATCTGGAAGCACAAGGACGTTTATGTTGGTTTACACAAGCCGGTCTAATCCGAACGAACCCCGAGTTCGCCCGGATTAGCCCACGCTTTTGTAAAACGGCTAAAATAGCTCTAAAAGACCTCTCCGACCTAAGTTTGCTCAGTAACACAAGTTGGAGGGATGAACACTCGATTTTTCTCAACAAACAACGCGAAAACGCAAGATTTTGGACCCGAAAACATCAAGTTCGCTAGAGAATCCCCAGCACAACAGGTCAAGTTTGACCGAACTTGTACCCAAATGGGTCAAGTTCGACCGAACTTGAGCCAATTTCATTAAATCTTCTCACAAGTTCGCTCGAACTTGCCTAATTTCCCAAGAAATCAAGCAAGTTCGCCCGAACTTGTCTTCCCTGGTAAATCCATTGTTTGATTATATTGAAGGAGGCCTGATACCAATTGTTGAAAATCAGGCCTTCTTCAACTTAATCAAACAACGGATTTAACAAGAAAAAACTCTTTGATTAGAATTAAAGGTACATAAATTTTAAACTATAACTTCTATATAATACTAAAAAAAACCTTGATGCCCAAGAAACAAGCTAGACTAGAAATTAGGAAACCAAATAATAATAAAATAAAACTACCACAAATCCTAAATCTTCTTACTAAAATAAACTAAATCATTTAGCATCCTCCAACTTTTAAGTATTGACAAGATTAATTCCAATATATACAGTTCATGATGGATTATTCTAAACATGTGAATTGTTGATAACATCACACTAAAAAGTCACTTTGAATATGATAGAACTACAAAATTTACATTTTTAATAAATGTATTTATGTTTTGAAAGTTGGTTTAAATTTGAAGTGGTATAACCCTTTGATATTGTATATTCATTCTAGGCATTCATTCTTTTAATTTGTAATTTGTGAGCAGGTATACTATCTGACTAGAATATTGGACACTATCATAAGATGTGCATATGACTATTGTCTAGTAGGTGTTTGTGAAGCTTTTGAATTAAGACATAAAGGTTCAGATAGTCAAATTACTTGAGAAAAGGTGTTTCCACTGTAAGCTAATAAATTTATGCCTTATGTAACAACCCGATCTTTCGAATTGTCATCTGAATCCCGTTATTTCCGTTTATTTCTGTTTCGAACCCGCTTTGTACTCTGAGACTCATTATAATGGTTATCGCAATTAAATCGCCTAATACTCGCAACTCTCAATGCAAACTCAAATCGCAGTTAATTATATGGTCTATGCAATGTTGCATGTTATTAATGCTTGTGTTTATTATATGGTTTACTCTCGCTAAAACGCTCTCGCTCACACAAATCGCTCAAACACATTATTTTATTAACGCAACGCTTAACGCCTCGCCGAAACGCTCAACATAACTATTTAATACGAAGAAATCACCGAACAAATAGCCAACGAGCAAATTTGGAAACAGTTCCTAGCCAAAAGGGCAAGTTTGTGCTAAGTTGTCCAAACAACTTCGCACGAACTTGACCAAACTAGGAAACTAGCCAAGTTCGTGCAAGTTGTCTAGACAACTTCGCACGAACTTGCCTCACCTGCCACACTCCTCGCCCTCACCTATAAATACCCAGCACCTCCACACACTCCCCTCTAGCTGCCACTTCGCACCAGAACTCCCAAACCCGCATTTCTCTGATTTCCAAGTAAGAAACAACTCGTTTTATGCAAACCACAACGTTTTCCACTACGATTTTGCACAAGGTTACCTTCGATTTCATCAAAACTTCTCTATTTACGAAAACCTTCATCTTTTTCCATACAACTTCTTATTTTTAACTTAGATCTTCACTTAAATGAGTATTTTGGGCTTAGCCTTGGCTTCCCAAGTTAGAGATCTTGATGATTTCGACTCACCAAGTGTTAGATCTGAGAAAACTGTTTAAAACATTGATAAACGGACAGACCGACGTGTGTTTCGTTCACTAGATAGTGGAACGAAGCATGGTCAGACAATATACTTGAAATGGATTCGAAAATACGTCTATTCCAAGTGAAAACTCAGTTCCGGAAGCACAAGACACAAGACAGCGAATTTGTATGAACTGGACTACTTCGTGCGAACTACCAGTTTGCACGAACCAGTTCAAGGTCCTATTAACCGACTAAAATCGCTCAAAAGACCTTCCCGACGCTAGTTTTGATCAGTAACTTGAGGCTGGAGGGATGGCCACTCGATCTCCCGAAGAAATGACGTGAAAACACTCGATTTTAGACAAGAAACAGTCAAGTTCGCACGAACTGGCCAAGTTCGCACGAACTGGACAAGTTCGCACGAATTGGCCTGTTTCCCGAACAACTTCTCCGTTCAACTGATTCAGCACCATGGAAGACTGATGCACTTCTGTTCTCGCTCGCAGGCTGACCCGACACTCTCCTCCCTCCCCAAGACCAGCTGTGTTTGTTGTTTACGCACCACAGTGAGTATACTTGAACATTTTTCGCTTTAAACGCACTTTTGGGTGTTACATACGTTCTCTATATCAAAACACGCTGCACACAATGCTAAACTCTTTAAACGCTAACCGCTCTTGCATGTTATACGTGAATCGCTGAATGTTTATTTGCTATGCGTGAATAATGAGGACTTGCAGACCACCCTTAGCAACGATAGTACTATAGTTTGGACTTAGCACACGATTTGTTCGGGGGTTATTAAGGCTCGCATATTTACTTTACGTGCGTGTTCGCTGTTGTGAACACGTATCGCGCATACTCCACCTCGCAGTCGTGTTGGTTAGCTTGTATCATTATTGTTAGCTTACTTAGATTCACTTTCTCTACGTGTACATGTTGGTTATGCGTAAACACTTTATCACTATTATTATGCTATTAAACCTGTGTACTCACCTTTACACTATTGTATTGACTTGTATTTTAACGTATGTAACAGGTTGAGGATGTTATCGCTGCATATCGGACTTAGGATTATGCTTTAGAAACTTGTAATAATCTAGTTGTCGAATTTTGAATTGTTTGAGAATGTTTGGATTTGTAATGATTATGGAATGATATATGTTAATTGTATGGGAAATTGACGTTTTAAATATTGTCGTTTATAATAGTTGTTATGGATTCTCTCGAACAATATGATTCGCTTAATGTCGCGCCCCGATGATTCCGCCATCGGTTGGGGTGTGACACCTTAATCTTGACAATTTCAAGTATGTGCATGTATTGTTGTTTGTTTATGTGAAGGAGATATGGTGGTAGACGGCCTTCTGATGCCGCCTTGTTTTTTTATTGGAAAAAAAACTTATTCCTAGTTGCACGATATAGTTTCTGTCGACACACTGCCTGAATAGTATCCACAACTGCGACATCATGAACAAAGGTGGAGGTATCATATTGTTTGATCGTTTTTTTTTCGTATTGTTACTCTTATGGTGATGTCTTGTATATTAAATGTTAGAATTATATGATTATGGATTTGCAAGTGATGTTAAACTTTGTTTTCTTAAGTTCTTATTATAATTCGTAGTTGCCTTTGATTCCTTTATTTGGGAATGAGATAAGTTTATTTACCGAGCCATTAAGGTGTCACCATGTTAAACGTATTACTTTTGTTGTGGTTTGGTTGATGGCTTTATCACACCCCAACCTATGGCGGAATCATAGGGCGGACGTCAATAGATTGTTCGAGACATCATAAAACTAATGTGACAATATTTAATTCCAAACCAATTTCATTTCATAGATAAGCATTGTCAAGTACAATACAAGAAATCAATTACAACAATGGAAAAATCAAAGTACAACGTAATCGATAATAACTAATCTAGCATTTTTAGATGCGTTTCTAAGTCGTCCCTACTAGATTTCGTCAATATCAACATCATCAACCCGCAATATGTTTAAAAGTATAGTTCACACAAAAGCATTGGCGAGTACACAAGTTTAATATAGCATAAGTAAGTATAAAGTGATTAAACGAATCCGCATGGCAAAAATAGTTAACGAGATTAATGTATCATGGCATGCAATTTTACAAGTCAACCCTCTGATTACCGCATGAATTAAAGGTTTAACATGACCTCAAGAATACGGGCAGTGCGGTACTCCTATAGCGCTATACATGTTAAGGGGAGACTCGTAGAAGTTAATGACAAGCGAATCACATAAGAATGTTCCAAGATACAAATCAAGTATCACGTATTTTAAGCATGCATGTATGGATTGTTTGTGTTTGCATAAAGAATAGTTGTGATTGTGTATTTTGATAGGTTAAACATATTGCACCCAAAAGTGTAAAGCGTAAAAATAGATCGAGTGTACCATGGTTTCAAGCTTCCTTTGGTAATCCCGTGAAGAGTTGAAGAGTTTGAAGGATGGAACACCGAGTTATCCTACATGAGGAAATGTAGGTGTGTGAGTATTTGGATGTTAACGGAGATTCGAATTCGGAATTAAAGTATGTAAAGTATGTATACAAGAAAGTAATTATCTAGTCTTAAACACTCGTTTTGACACTATAAGTCCCGTATGGAATTGATGTGATTTCATGGGTCAACTTACTCATTAGAATCGTAACAAGAGGTTCAAGACTTAGATAATATAACCTATTACCATGACAAGTAACCATGTTGATTATCATCAAGGATTCGGTTTGATATTATATATATATATATATATATATTGTATAGTTTATATAATAATTCTAAGCTAAGTCCATCAAGAATATCATAGATTGTCATATAAGTCAAGTATGGAGGTAGGATGATAACCATCCTTTAACCTCATTTGTAAGATTCACCAATACACAAATCATCACAAGGATGATTCGGATGGTTATGAATGAAAGGAAATGTACAACTAATTACTATATCAAGTAGCCAAGTAAACATTAACCTGTTGAGCCACTTCCGACATGGAAAGAGTTAACGAATGTGTCGGAGGCTAGACGAGGTTAGGTTATTTTTAATCTAGCAAACTACTTGAGATAGCAACGGTAAAATATCAAGTGAGGTGGTGGAATGAAGTTAGGATAGCCAAGGCTTCCAAGTATTCACACCTATACCAAAACACAAGTCTTGCCACAAACTTCATGATAAACTCGGATGGTTTCATCACGGGTTGCATGAAACCTTGCAAAAACAGTATAGTTTAGAGGTGTTTGCACCTCTTAAACTCATAAGAATCAACTCCTAGCAAGTCTCATAACCTTAGGTAGGTTCAAGAATAAGTAGGTACAAGATTCAAGCAAGAAAAGTAAATAAAAACAAGTTTATAAAAGTTTTAATCAAATGCAGAATTTTTATCCAACTTTGGACCTCAAATATGGTGATGTTCCACCTTTGTTTACCTTGGTAAACATGGGGTAACAATCCTAGAGGTTATCAAAGGAAGGAGAAACAAGAAGAAAAGATGAAGAAGTGAGTTGAAAACTCACTTTTTGAGCAAGATTTTTTCTGCCCAAAAGTTGTAAAGATTGGAGCCTTGAGAGAGTTTGAGAGTGATTGAGAGTGTGGAAAGTGTTTAGAGGTGGTGGAGCTTATATTTATAAGTGGGTCTTAGGGTTTAGTCATAAATGAAGTGCTTGGGAAATAGGAGGAGGGAAATTTCAAAATAATTTAAAATTCCCATTTTTATTAATAATAATATTTTTATAGGATTTTAAGGTAGCATAATGAGTAAACATGTATGAATAACATCCAAAGAAGATTAAAGTCTCGATTTATTGCATATAACATAAGTATAAATGTAAACACGTATTTTGATGATTGATTTCACATAACACAAGCATGAATTAAGATACAATTGATATAAATATGGTTTTCCATTATGATCGATGTCTCAGATTTACACGATTGGAATGAAGTACGATTACAAAGTTACTAAAGATAGAAAGTGAATACAAGCTTTCTAAAAATGGAAAGTACAAATATGCGAAGCGTTACGGCTTAATGTGGATGTGGCAATTGCTAGATTTGATATTTTATGAGAGATTCTGAGTATCACTAGGAAACTTCGGATAATCTGAGGGACATGATCAAGAGCCCTAAGAAACTTTGTGTTGTATGTTCTTTGTTCTTTCCTTTAAACCTACTTCACTTGATCATCGAAAGTAGCTAAGAGTTTTCATTCTAATCAAATTAAATATTTTTTATTTGCTTTTAGGTAATGCTCGATACAGTTGATGCTGAAATGTTGGTTGTGAATAAGAGTGGGAGGGGCTATATATCATCAATGTAACAATGAAACTGTGAAAATTTGTTAGCTTTGTAAATTTTAGTGTTTTTATTTAATGTGATAGTATACCTCTGTGCCCATAACCAAATCGCAACGGATTGTACAAAAGAAGGACAAGAAGGACAAGCAGTGTCGGGAATTAGCACCAAGCACGATCGTGCCCCTAGACAGACTCCACTCACTGGTCCACTTTATAAATAAAGGCACTTGGCTGCCCATTTTCACCAACTCATTTCACCCACCCCTCTTCCACGTTTCACACACATGCTCCTGCTCTTAAGAGACGAAAAGGAGTTTGGGATTACTCCAAGAAAACACTTGTAATAACTTGGTTTTAGAGAGAGAGAGGGGGGGGGGTTGTAATCAACAACCCTTCTTCAAGTTATTTGATCTTATCATACTTGATCTATCATGATCCACTCTATGATCCTTATTTGTGTAAACTTGTGGCCATTGTTGGCTAAACCCCATGTGTTGCTTGGGTTGAAGATGAAGCTTGGTATGAACTAGATGTTTAATCTTTGGCAAAGTGGTATGTTGTGTCTTTAATAATTCTTTCTACTCTTCTTCTTTCGTAATGAGCTTGTGAATGTTTCAGTCTTTGATCTTATGGAGTTCTTGATAACTTTGTGAGGTGAAGCTTATTAGTACACTCATTGTGTGTAACAACCCATATACTAATAGGAAATCCAAACTTGGAGAATGACCCATTTGTGGAAACACATCTTGTGATCAACCCTCGTTTATAAAGATTATCATGTTGGCCTACACGGTCTATATGCTAGGCCTTAATAATTAGCCAAAACTTGGTTATGCGACTTGTCTAGGACGGTCTATATGTTAGATTTGGCGCAGACCAAGAGTTGGTGAATCTATGTTAAAATACTATACGTCTTTATGTATTTTTATTATTATAACGACACCATTAAATAAAGATCAATCACCCTAACTAATCACAAGTTCATTAGCACCCGTGGGGAGCACTTAGATATATCAATGCTATCTTTGAAGTGAGACAAAGATATGTCAAATAGAGAATCACAAGCCATGGGAACAATGTAAAAGAAAGAAGAGTAGTTGGATGTAACTAACCCAAGATTGGAGGATTGTTCCTTAAAAAGAACCTTATTCTAAGATTGGGCAATGAATATTAAATCATTAAATATGTTTTTGAATAAATGAACTTTGATGTACTATATACTTTTTATAACATTTTACTTTGTTTTTATTTATTATTAGGTTAGAAACTTGTGGCATAAGTTATAACATTTTAATTTGTTTTTTTATTTATTAATAGTTTGAAACTTGTGTATACACGTGGTTAAATCAGTGAAATATTAAATAGTCATTCGTAAGCATATAAACAAAAGAAATAGTTAAAAAATAAATATTAAATTAATAAGAGATAAGCGAAAACGAAAATAAAATAATTATATAGAAATAATAATTGAAATTGATATTAACTAGGTTGTTCCCACTCGTGCGTTCGGCAGGGCAACCTGTATTGGAAGGCAAAAATAACAAAAGTAAGTAAGAATCTGGTTATTAATAACGATTTATGTTTCATTAGAGATTTCTAATAAATAACCTAGAACTAAAAACACTGATGCCTTTCACAATCCCACTGAAGATGATTCACATGTTGCTAGAAAAATATGATAATGAGTCTTAGTATATTTTAGTTAATTAGTCTAAATAACATTAACCCTAAATCTAGTCTTTGTATGTAGTTAATCTATGCAGAAGAATAAAAATTTCATGATCCCTCACTTTTATTATTAATTAAAACAAGAAACAAATCCATGTCACAGCTTACCCAGATTCAATTATGTTGATATATTGGTTCTTCAAGTTAAGATTTAATTCTAGATTCAAATAGGAGATTACTATTTTCCTTCTTGATCTTTTCGAGTTTTAACTCAATAGCAGGATCTCAAATCATTCAAATCCGCCACCACCTCCCACCGTTAATCTTCCTCTGGCCACTCACACCCCCAAAGAAATTCTATTTTCAAAACTCTTAAGCGTTATCACCATTTTCCTCCGAACATGTACAACCATCCAAAGGTTGTTTTTTTAATATAAAGAATAACATGTTATAGCGGGTTGGTTTAAGTGTAGATAAAAAAAATACATAACAACAATATAATTTTACATTAGCGCCAGATGTTTTTAAAAAACCAAACGGTTTAAAAACATTTATCATAATCGGATCGATTTAAAAATAACGTTACGAAATCAATGTCAAAACGTAGATAAAAATAACTCATTTGCACGTTAATATTATTTAATACTATATATATAAAGACTGAACATGTAAAAAAAAATATAACGTTGTAATCGAAAATTCATTTAAAATTTTAAGAGGTAACTATATTAAAGTTGGGGTTATAGTGTAAAGCGGTTTAAAAATGGTGAAAATAACTTCATTATAGTTTCAGGGGACACTTGATAAATCTATTAAAAATCAGAGGGTAAGAATGTAAACTGGTTTAAAAAACTAACCAAATTTAAGGGACCAAAAATGTAGAAACCAAAACTTGTGGTCAAAACATAAAAAAAGAATAATGTGTCTTGTTGATGGTTACAAATCCCACTAAAATTGAGTAAATTACCTAAATGGCATTAAAAAAAAGTTAAATATATTAGTGTTGATGATATTCTTGTAATTAAAAGCAAGATAAGACTAAAGTATGTACTGTAGCACCATGATGTTGTTTAACACACACAATAATATAATATATATTAAAATATACATAACACCAAACTTACAAATAACAAAATGAAGATTACTAAAATATATATATGTAGGTTTTGTTTTGTGTTTTGGATGATAAAGCTCTGATTATCGAATGACAGACATAATTATGTTTTACTGTTGATTAGCATGGTGTGTTTGAAGTTTTTATGGATTATTAGGGTTTGAATATGATATTTTAGTAATGTTTTATGGCTAAAATTATAGTGTTTTATGACTGTTTACAATTTTTAAGAAATCTGGCTTTTATAGCTAATATATGTATATATATATATATACATATATTATACCAACTAATATCTAATCTACTTTAATACGCATAATAAAGAGTTGCATGTTCATTTAGATGTTTCTTAGCTAAAAAACACACAAAAAGATACAATAATAATATTATCATGTACGTAAGTGAGGATAAGAGGAATTAAAAAAAAGTCGGAGAATAATGAAAAATCGAATGTATTAATATTGTATTTATATAATTTAAAGATACTTTTATTGAAGTTATAGATTTATTTTTTTTATAGAAATAAAATAGCATTTTATTCGTTTTAAAGTAAAGATGATAAATTTAAATTTGCTTTTGTTCTAGTCTTATCATTTATTAATATATATCTATATATAATGAATATATTAAGTTATAAAAATAAATATTTATAATTAATTAGGAGATAATTAAGTAAGAGAGAAAGATGCGAAAAAATAGATAACTCAAACGAATGACACGTGTTTTTCAAAGGTTTATTTTATTATATAATAAATATAGATAGATATAAAACTTGTAGATTATTTTACTATTAAATGTGTCGATTTTAATTGTTTATATGTATTTAGCAAGTTAAAAAGAAAGACGATTAAAATGATGTATTATTTAATTTGAAACGTGCTTTTATATATTATTATTACTAGCACATCAAAAAATATTAGCCGGCATCTTAGGGGTGGGAAAAGATTTTGAGACCAATAGGTCCTGTATTCGATTTCACAAGGGGGGTTTTCCCATATTTATTGGGTTTCTTCTGAATTTGTGTATAGACATTATGCCTAATGGAGATGGATATGATCAGGTGGTTTCGCTGGTGCATGATGATACTCCAGTGGTCCATCAGTGATCCAAATCTGCTGTTAAAAAAGTATATAATATTAAAAAAACGCACGGTTAAAACGATGTATTAATTAATTTAAAACGTGCTTTTGTATAGTATTATTATTAACTCATAGAGCGTCATGTATACTCCATATGATTTACTTTATTATATGTATAGATTAGTAGCATATCAAAGTATATATATATAGTATATAATATATAATAATAAATAAAAGAAAACTGAAGTTTTGTACATTGGGTTACATCACATGAAACAAATTGAGATTTCAATGGGCTAATGGTCATGAGATGTTATATCAATATGGTTGATGAATACGTGGGCCAAAATAAATCAAACATCTTTTTTTCTTCTCCTTGTAAACACATACTGTGACGTAAATGTGTATTTGAATGGACCAACATTAATTCGGCCTATGTGCTTTATTATTGTGATTTGTAACTTGCAGCCCACTAATGGATCCATGGCCCACAAGACTTCTGTAGATGAATTAAAACACCAGCAGCAGTTCACCACTTCACCCCCTTGGGGGCTACGGTGCGAGAGAAGAAGCCTGGGACAGTTACTGTTGTTAAAAGGTGTGGCATGTAAACATGGTTATAAAAATCTCGATTAGGTGCCGTTTAATCCCCGATTAGTCGTTGATTAATCAAATTAATCCTGATTAATCCCCGATTCATACCCGATTAATCGCTAGTCCTCACCCCGCCGCTCGATTAGCGACTAGCGATTACTTCAACACTGCATCTAAAACAAGATTAGAACAAAAAGGGAAGTGTTATTTATCTGATTGTAAACGAAGAATCTTCTAGTGACGGTACTAGATTTCTTTTACTTTACGACTAGTTTATTAGTTTTCTTGCGATGACAACTAGTTTATATCTTGATGTGAGAATGTTATTTATCTTGATATGTTTTTTTTTTTTTTGGTTTTTAGATAGTTTTTTTGTTTTCTCATTTAAACTAGTTTTCTCATGATCCATCCTCTATATATATAGAAACGGGATCCAGAGAAAACGTTTTGAAGTGTGAAAACGGTGAGAACGGATCCTGGCCCAACACGTGGCAGGGGGGCTAAATGATATACGGGGGCACGATTGTCACGATCCGCCCCCGCTTAAATAGATGGCGTTTTAATTCAGTTCAACTTTAAATCAATATTAGGCGTTTTCATTATTTAGATCTTAGTCTTTTTTGTAGGTTGGCGTTCTTGCCAACTTGCCGTTTTTATTAAATCATAGACTTGGCGTTTTACATTCCACATAAAAGAATTAGATAACAAAATACAGAAAAAATATTTTATTCCAACTTGGCGTTTTACATTCTAAAAATCTGGATCTAATACATTCTACATAAAAGAATTAGATAACAAACTACAGAAGAAAATACTTTATTCCAACTTGGCGTTTTAGATTCTGAAAATCCGGATCTAATATTTGTTCAAAATCACTGGCGTTTTGGCTTCGCGTGAGTTTCATGGTCGTTTTTGAAGTGGCTTGTTGTGGTTGTTTTGGAGACATAGATCGACGTCGTGTGGGGGGATGCTATTTGCTCTCAATCTTCTGTATCATCATGGAGTCAAAATAGCATTTGCACTGGTGTCGGTCTCCTTCTCCACATGCCAATATTCATCAAGAAAAAAGCACACAAAATGACATATCACTGTCTCTAGTCTCTTTTTTCTTGAAGATCTGTCCATCTCATTCAGCAAAAGCTTTTTGAGTCATTCCCCTCACCTAAGAATACATTCGCCAAAACTTCATTGCCAACTTTTTTGGTGATTTTATAGGGGGTGGTGTTTAGGAAACATGGCGTTTCTATTTTTATGTGATAAACGGAAGGTGCTGAGACATCTCTCTTTATAGGACATATTTGGCGCGTAGTTTGGGCGGGATATTATTATAATTAATGCAATTAGTATAGTATCTGTCGTTTCAGTTTTACTGTTTTTGTCCAGCTTTATCTGTTAATTCTATAACACCCTCCTCCCCCCATATTTTCAAGTTTGGCGTTTCATATTTTTAATGGCGTTTTCTATGTTTTTTTTTATGATGTATTTTTGTATTTTTTTTTCGTTTGATGTAGGATGCAGACCTATAGTGTAACAGGTAATTATGGCGTTTACAAAATATAAAAATTTTGATTTGTGCGCCATTGTGTGGTTTATAATATAATGAATGGTAGTAATCAAGTATTGTCGCTTCAAGTTACTGGGTTTTTTTTAGACAGCTAAGGCTGTAAAACTTCTCATATTTTTAGTTTTTTTTCATTAATGACCTTTTATATGGAACTTTTTTTTTGTTTGGCGTTTTTTTTATTAATATAGAAGTTTTTATTAATCAAAAGTAGACAACAAAACACAGAAAATGATACCAAATAAAAAAATAATTAAAAATGCTAATATAATCTTCACTGCTATCAAATCTCTTCTTCATGAACTTTTTTGTCCCCTGAACCTTCGTATCATTTGTATTCCTTAATCTTTTTTTGTCCTACATAGTTGAAACGTCAAGCTCTAGACGAAGCCGATCGACCAGTAAGATATGGCGTTTTGGTTTTTGTGTTTGACATATTATTGTTTTGTTGGGGTGAATCTTTTGGATGTTGGAAAGATAGACCGATGCCGTATACTGTCAATGCTATTATTGGGGTGATTTGTGTGTGGGCTTTCTCGCTTGATGTTCAAAATAGCGTTTATACATGCCATCATCTTCAAGCTCATCACACTCTACACCATTTAATAATGGAGTCCAAAATAGCATTACATGGCATAGGTCTCTTCTTCTCATCCAAAGGTTCCTTGTGTACAAGGCTACAAAGTGAGATCATCCTCACTAGAGCCGTTTTCTAGAGGATTTGTCCATCTCATCCCGCAAAAGTTTATTGGTGTGACAAAGAGAACCTGGGGTTTTAAGTGAATGTTTTTGCAAGAAAGCATGACGTTTTAAGTGAGGAGTTTGACAAGAGAAGATGGGTGTGAAAAGTGAATAGTTTGCTGAGATATAATGGTTTTTTTGTGTTTTTGGTTGTGACTAAATGGATACTGAGATGTTTGTTTATATAATAGTTTTTTGGCGCGTTGTTTAGGCGGGATTTTATTTTTATAAAATGGTAGTAATAAAATATACGTCTCTTCAGTTACTGTGTTGGTCATCCCCTTTTATCTGTTGATGGCTGCAAACGTCCCATCTTCCATATTTGGCGTTATGTTTTTTTTCATTTTGTGGCGTTTGGCGTTTTATATCTAAAGAAACCCTAGACCAACTAAACCGGAATCTAAGTAGATCTATGGAAGGGGCTCTGCGTAAAAGGGTTAACCCTTCGTTTGGTTTCACGATGGATGATGAATAAAACAGTACTCCGGCTGAACCTGCAAAACAGAACATTGTTAGCTCGCCACGGGGAGAAGGGGGGTTCTTCTCGTGACCACCCTCCGGCGTGAGAATAAGTACAGGTAGTCGGAAGTAAGTATTGTAAGAGAGAGATAGTAGTTGAGAGTGAATACATTTCCTTGAACTCCAAGTTACTTATTTATAGCCGGTGTTTGGCGCCAAAATGAGAGATTGTTAACTTTAACGGAAATCTTCTGCTATTCCGTTAATGTTTGTTGGCAATCCGTTAGTGCACACGGACCGTGAGCTCATCAGCGGCTAGAGAGGTGCCACGGGTCAACATGAGATCACTACATCTTATAAATGTGAGCATGCCATCACCGTGATCTTCCTCAGCCGTCCAGATGTTGCCATGTGGCAATTGGTTATAACCGAAAAGATGCTTGCACGATTGGGTGTTAATGGCTTCTAGAAGGTTTCACAGCTGTTACCCATCTATTATTCGCCACGTGTACATTCTGTCACAACAGAAAAAATTCCCTTTACTTCTGCACCAAGTCAAGGATTTTGCTAAGGGAAAGTTTATCAGGATTTACTGTTTCCTTGCGCGAGAAGCGCAAGTTAGTTAACTGATCTTCCTTCTTCTCCTTGCTGCTTAGCGCAACGTTTGGTGGATACTTGCTTTGATATAAATATCTGCGTAAGGTTTGTGCATGAAGCATTATCAAACGAGAATGTTCAATGTTAACTTTGAACCTTGCGCGAGCCCGCGCAAGGTAGTTAAATAAAGCATTATCAAGCGAGAACATTCAAGGTTAACTTTGAACCTTGCGCGAGCCCGCGCAAGGTAGTTAAATGAAGCATATATCAAAAGAGAATGTTCAACTTTGAACCTTGCGCGAGCCCGCGCAAGGTAGTTAAATGAAGCATTTATCCAAAGAGAATGTTTAGGCTTTTAACTTTGAACCTTGCGCGAGCCCGGGCAAGGTAGTTATATGATCCTTTTCTCTCTTGGATATTTGGCGCGAAGTTCTAATAAATCTTGTTTTGGCAAAGAAGTCTGCGCGCAGTTTTCTTAGAAGTTGTTAATGGGTATGGTTTCTTTGATTGACGCAAGGTTTTTGGGACCATACCCCTTCAATATAAAACAAAGCATAAATAAGGGAAAATAATATTTACCCTTAATGAGGTGTTTTATAATTATTGTGGCGTTTTGTTTTAGAGCTGTAGAAAGACCCCTTTACCCTTAATGAGGCACGTTCAAGTAGTAAAGTTTACGTTATTTACGGAAACGCCACCGCGCCAATCTAATCCACTGATTGTTTTGATTCAACGGCTGATGGCCGTTCTTACCGTTTTCACACTTTCAATGTTTTTCTAAATCCTGCCCCTATATATATATATAAATATATATAGGGGAAGGATAAAATGAAAACTCATTTGAGTTGGGAAAACTCAAGAAAACCTATGTAACATTTTTATTTTTTTTCTAAAAAAAATAGAGAATGTAAGTTACATGTTAATGAACGTTTTGTAACAAAAAAAAAACGCCGAGTGGATTTTTTTATAAAAAATTACAAAAATTCAATTTTTAGCATTTTTTTCTAAACACTTAAATTTTTAAAAAAATTTATAAAAAAAACCAATGGGTGCTTTTTATTTTTTTTTTGTTACAGAATGTTCATTAACATGTAACTTACATTCTCTATTTTTTTAGAAAAAAATAAAGATGTTACATAGGGTTTTCTTAAGTTTTCTCAACTCAAATGAGTTTTCTCTCTATACTTCACCTATATATATAGGGTTGGGATCCTAAGAGAAGTCCACCCTATTTGAGAAACTTGAGAAGCATTATGGACCACACATTTCCCTAAGCTTTTGTAATATACACATATGTATTGTTTAAAATTGATTATATACACATATGTATATTAAATTATACACATATTATATCGTTAATTTTAAACTATACATATGTGTATATTACGAAAAGCTTTGGGAAAATGTGTGGTCCAGAATGCTTCTCAAGTTTCTCAATTAGCCTAGTGCTTCTCAAATGATCCTAACCCTATATATATACTAGCAAGATGCCCGCGCGATGCGGCGGGAGCGACACATCGCATTAAGATACTCGTTTTTGATAGTTTTCTTATCCATTCAATATTTAATGTAGTCACACATGATAGATATACTTCCAAAGCGAAGTAATCGGGTAATCCATTTCATTGTGTTGTGCATGGTTTGGTCGGTTTGATTATTACCCTCGACCGAAGCTGAAACCAAAGTTATCGGTTAGTCTATTTTATTAATCAATCGGTTTTCGGTTAATCACTTCGGTTTATTCGGCTAGATTGACAGTTTTTGGTTTGGTTCATTTAATTTAAGTGAATAGCAAAAACCAAACTTGGGCTAAAACTTTTGCTTTGAAATATATGAAATTGAGGTATAAATACATGAAATGAGAGTATAAATATATGAAATAGATATATAAAATATGAAATAATTGAATCGAAGGTATAAATGCTAGAAATATATGAAAATATGAATAATTCGGTTCGGCTCAGCTAATTTTGGTTAAACGAGAGTACAAAAAAAATTGCTAATCGGTTTTTGGTTAGTAGTTAATTCAGTTCGGTTTCGTCTGTTTTTGGTTTGGTTTAGGTTAACGATTTAGTAATTGCTCACCGATAATGGTTTTGGTTAATAAGCAAGAGTAACGCGCAATGCGGCAGGAAACACAAACATTGCCATAATGTGCATTATTCGGTTGGTTAGATTATTATCCTCAATCGAAATCGAGGTCATTGATTACTGTATTTTATTAACCAGTTTGTTTTCAGTTAATCAGTTTGGTTTATTTAGTTAGATTGATGGTTTTTGGTTTAATTCATTTAATCTCGGTGAATAGCCAAAACCAAACTTAGGCAAAACTTTTGATTAGAAATACATGAGATGGATGTATAGTACATGAAATCTATATCTATCTCTATATATAATATATGAATAAGATTTGGGACACATGTCCTCTCCTCTCCTCCTCATGCAACCATTTTGATGTTTTAGCGGAAAAATGTGAAAAAAAGGTTTTATTTTTCTATGGATCCCGTGTCCGAGCATATAAGCAACTAAACAAGCCTAATTTTCATAATCCCTCATTCAAATAATCGTCTAAACCAAGAACACTTTCATCCATCATCAATCCTTGTCCTCAATACATTGAATCGTCAAACTGTTAAAGGTATGGTACGCTGTCTCTTTTCTTCTAGAAACCCTAGCTTCGGCTTCATTTCCTGTCTGCTTCAACCATCCATAATTCTCCTCTCCATCTTTCATTCACAAAACTTTACGCACTATCCCTCATTGTCTTCCCCGTTACGATTGAAGAACATGTTAGCAATCATTCTCTAATTTTTCTTCTTCCTTTTATCAATCTATTTAAGGTTTTCGTTTCTTCTGTAGATTTCTTTTTCGTTAGGGTTTCCTTATGAACCATGATGCTTGAGGTTTTTTCATTCATACATGATATAAATCTGAGAGTCGATTGATTCGTAAAATTAGGTTTTCAGGTGTTTAATATGCCGATTGGTGAAGCATTCGAGGCTTATCATCTCGACTCTACAGTTCCTAGGTATGATTTATCGATGTTTTCGTTTGATTTTGGAAATGATTGTAGGGTTTGCTACATTAAGCGATGTTTTGAATATAGGAACAGACCCAAGCAAATGGGAGTCAGTATTTGGAGCTTTAAACCACCCGGTAGAGGTATTTGTTGTCCCCCACTTTTGTTCATAGGGATCTTTGGCTAAAGGGCTCTTTTGGATACCGTATCTTGCAGGTCCAACAATGATTGCTGGACAAGAGTGGCAGTGCCATATCTTGATTCTTTCTTTCATAGTAAGCACTACTTTTCAGTAGTATTTTTATTTCAATCATCTTGTATCTTTTAGTGGACCTTAAATCACTATAATTCAGACTCGAGTTCGAGCTCTTTCTGTGATAATTTATATATAGGCTACCCATTCATGTTTTTGTGCTTCTTAGATTGTGTATTGGTGATTTAATTGATTATTTATTTGTAATAGCTACTTAATGTTTGAACTTTTATATCGATGATGTTAAGAATTGCTATGTGTTTGTTTGATTGTCATCAGGAATGAGAGGTTCACTTCGAAGGATCATTATGAAAGTACCATTTGAAAAATCTGAAATCCTATATTGTATCAGGTGAATTTGTTTTGTCATTATTTATAATATATATTGAAATGTTTTGAATCACATGATATGCTACTAAGTCAATTATGAAAAAATGTGAGATTATATTGTATGCAACTACTGAGTCGAATATGATTAATCTTATGTTTATTACACTTTTGGCAGCTTTCAATTTATTTGACCCGTTTAGTAAATGTTAACGTAAGCAACCCAAATTCATTAGTTAGTGATTATAATGGATTATTATCAGGTTTGGGTTACCCACTTTTGTTCTCCTTCCTGTCATAACACTAAACACAATCTAACTATGTCAATTGTGAATCGGGTCTCTACATGGCTGCTTAATTTCATACAGTTGCGACTGGAATCGGCCTATCTTCAGGTGCCAATTCTCTCCTTTTGTTATTGGTTATTTAATCATTTGAACTGATTTAAAGTTTGAATTTAAACATAAATTATAGTTTTGGGCCTTTGGCCTGTTATAATTTCCTCATTCTTAAAATTTAACACAATGTCACCAGATATGTGAGTTTCCATTATGCTCATTCTTAGCACTGGCTGTCATGGATGGGTCGCCCCTTTGGTTGGAGGGCTTTAGTTACGTGTTCTTCCTTTGCTGATTGCCTAGAGCTGCTAAACTGCTTTCGCCGCTAGGCTAGTCCATGTCTTGCTGTATTTTTGTTCCAAATAGCGTAGCATAGACTTAACTTCGTAACCTATTTCTAGCCTTCGCACTCACGTACTTTGCCCCAGCCTTCACCTAACACTTTCGCAAGATGTGCATGTGCAAAAAAATACTGTGTTAGTTTTGGGACAGATATGGGTCAAAAGAGTACGTGTCAATATGAGCCATTCTTCGTACTGGTTGAGATAAGCCAATACACCTTTTATATTTTTTTAAATTATTCTGTAAATAGTTGCCGTGCATGATTAATGAAACAACTTTTTTCTTAGTATTTTATAAATAGTCAGCCTTCAAAATATTTATAATTACTTTAGTGGAATCACCTTCAAGCTGCAACTTGTGCAGGTAATACATATATGTTTACTGGTCTCTAAAATTTGTTTCAGTTTTTATTAAAATAAACATTAGCATAATATCATAAGAAAGAAAGATACCTTGGAAAATAAATCAGTTGGAATTCTCATCAGTTTCACTCTCCTATGAAAGCATCATATGTAAAACAAATATGAATACAACCAAACATCAATATAATTGCCCTAAAACACTTCCATAGCCACTCGGTAACCGGTTAATCTTCTAATCCCATATAACCCCATTCCACATCTTTGAATCCCAAAAGACCCCGTTCCATAGCCACTCGGTAACCGATTAATGAAACAACTTTTTTGGTGATGTATAAATAGTCAACCTTCAAAATATTTATAAATAGTTTACTGGATCCTAGGACGGATAAAGGGTCAAAACAGTACGTGCCAACATGAGCCATTCTTCGTACTGGTTGAGATGAGCCAATACGCTTTTCTTATTTATTTTTTATGCAAAAAATAAAGTGTGTAGGCCTGGGACGGATAATGGGTCAAAACAGTACGTGTCAACTTGAGCCATTCTTCGTACTGGTTGAAATTAACCAATACGCCTTTTTTATTTATTTTTTATTATTCTATCAAATAGGTTATGGCTATGTTTTAAATCGTACGCGTCTAACATTTTGAAGGTTACTTAGGTCATTTGACTCTTGACAGGTTTGATCCACCTATTATATTTTAAACCCGTTTACCCAGCTTACCTATCATGTATCCGTATCCAGACGTTTGTTAACGATGCGGAATGATTGCGTTTGCAGGGCGCACTTACAGGCAGCCTACCAACGATGTCTAGAATTCATGCTGAAGTGATCATTTTTGACATACTAACAAGGGTCTCGTCCAAGACTACCGCACTATCTAAAAGTGTCTGCAAGGAATGGCGTGCGCTACCATCAACACGTGACTTTGAAAAAGCTCACGGTTCATGCTCATCAAACCCGAGTAATCAAAGAACCCTGCTGCTTCGCGTCCTCAATTGCCATGTTCATCCAATGGGTTTTGAGATTGCCTATGTAAAGCAAATCTAATGTACAATAGTGTAATTTTACATCACGTACAACTTGTTAAACATTTGCTACCTTGGAAAAGTTGGTGACAGCAAGGCACTGGCTGAAGTGGTCAAATGTTGGGCCCATCCAATCAAACCTTCATCATCAACTAAAGAGCTTCTTACGGTAATACTCCACTATTTACACATTTTCAATATACTATTACACTATTTGTAGAAATCACATCATGGATCACTATCAGCTGGATGTTTTTTTATACTATATAAGAATCAAATTCCTTGTTTGGTCTAATGTTTTATTCATTGAATTAGGTATCAAATGTGAACCTAATCAGGCGAGCGCTACTACCGAAGAGTGTACCATCGCTAGGGTTATATGCTTCTCTACCTATTCATACTAGCTTGCCTGACAATATCCAAGAAAAAATCTCTACACCTTTGTTATAGTTTTGGTGGCATTGGCTTAGATTTTACTTGAGATAATTCTACAAATATATATATATATACCATTATTATCTTACTAGGCTGCAGTAGCTTAGGACCACATCTGGATATATGACCAAAAATGTGACAATGTGAAGAAAATGAATCTACTTTTTGGTGTGTGTATATTTACTAACTCAATGCTGATTCATTCATGATTGATAGTAGATAATATGGGCAGAGGGAAATTCAGAAGATGAAAATATGGAAGTATAGTTATATCAAAGTTAAATTGAAAAAAATAAAATAAAATATAAGTCATTAAAAAAGAAGAGTTTTAATTGTATGGGTCGGGTCAACCAGGTACCATGTTAAAACATGTCACCTTAACAAGGCTCACTCTGATTCAGGTCGGAACAGGTTTTTATTAAATTGGATACAGGATTTTTAAAGTAGTCTATTTGTTTTCGATTAAAGTAGGCTATTTGTTGACTTTCAATTAATCGGTGATACAAGAAAGCCAACAAGTGCTTTTTCAACGACAATGAAAACATATTTAAACTCTACTCGCTTTGCTTTTGCATGCAACACATCTTCTAAAATAATCCAGAGTAACTAACTGTGCGCTTGTACGGTTTCCCAAGGTCGTGGTAGACGCTGAAAAGGTAATTATTTGTGCTATTGCCAAAAAAAGAAAAACATTTTGTTTTGATAATGTTATTTATTTGCATCCATTCTTCATATCAATTATAATGTCGTAGATGCATAACTGGGTTAATTTTTATAACTGATGTAGGTGCCAAAAGGTCTTGAAATACTTGGAGTTGATGAGTCATTAGCTCAAGTTTGTTTAAAAATTGGTTCAGTGGATCCCTTAATGGATTCATACATTGAGAGAATGCAAGCAACAAGGGTAAACTTGCAAAAAATGAGTTTTGAGTCCATAGGGGTCTGTTTAAAATAAAAAGACTATCAAGCTGACGGGCCGGTGAGACATTTCTACAAAATCACATTTTCTTAAAATAAACTAAAACTATTGGAAAAAAAATTATAGTTTGCAGGTTATATTTATGTTGATATGATCGTGATTATTTTCTTCCGGTCCCCAATCCCTCTTTTTGGGTAAACTATGAACATTTCATTTTTGTTTATGTAGCTAGAGAATTGAGTAGCCATATTGTAGCGAGTCCTTCCATTTTGCTAAATATTTACTTTCTACTTCTAATTTGAATGTTGTTCCAACTTATTTTGCTTCCAAATGTCTGGATTTTGAAATTTAACCCGACCATTGTTGAAATTTACATGTCTGGTTATGTTAATTATAAGTTTATCATTGATTCTTTGATTTGGTATCACAACTCTTGAGTCTAAGGAAGATCAAGGATAGTCGGGATGGCGTACCAAGGAGGAGGTAACCTGAAGTCGACCTTCATTAATGGAGTGAAGATGTATACGGTGGCGGGATAACACCGTTCGCTGGCCCTTAGCTACCACCGAATAAGCTTAGACCTCTTCGCAAAGGCAAAAGTACGAATTTTGTTGATTGTTTTAATTTTCTTTAGTAAAAATGAATGTGAATTTCATCGGTTAGATGTGGTGGTCTAAACATCATGAACGTGTTTTAATTGAACTCTATGTTATCATCGTTTTTGCACATTTTTTAATAGTAATTGAACTCTATGTTTATATCTCTATCTTATCATCGTTTTTGCACATTGTTTTTAATAGTTTTGCAAGAACTACTATATTTAGAGGTATACTTTCTGTGTATCATTTATAGGTGTCACGCTATAAGACATGGAAAACACAAATACTTGTCTAGGATACTTAATTGCTCTTTGTGATTTGATATATTTTTTGGAGCGACAAAAGGTGTGACTTGATATATTAGTTGTCTTAGCAATTTGATATTAAAAAAATTACGTAAACCCGTCATGCAACGTGCGTAAAAAAATCATACATACCCACGGCAACGCGCGAGCATTCCCACTATTACAACTTAAACCACATTCAAATGGAATGAAATTGCATGGTCAAAATATATGTTACCGGTGATCTAACTATGTTCAGGTGGTTGACCCATCTCTATAAAAATGGGTTAACTGTTAATTTCTAAACTAAGCCGTCTTGACTCGAATTTTAGACTGAGCTAGAAATTTGACAACGAGTTTGACTCAGTTAAATTATTTTGAGCCTTGAATTAACTCGACTCAGTTTTGTCAGAGTTGAATTGTTAGAAGGTGGAAGCCAGAAATGTTAATTATGTGATATTTGTAAGTTCTTCTCTTTGAATTTTGATACAGTTGAATTTAGGGGATTCATAAAAGGCGAAAAAATATTTATTCGCAAGATAACCCAATTCAAAATCTTTCAATTCTGGTTTTTTGAACCAGAGTGATAGCAAGGAGAAAAAATGGGTTATCATCAATGGAAGAAAGCAAGAAGATTGGATTAGTGGTGGGTTTAACAAGAAAAGGTCAGATCGTAGAGATAAGAGTGGCCCAAAAGATTTGAAACTAAAAGTTGGGTGAATACTATTTCTTATGCTCAGGTATATATTGACTAATTATAAAGATGCTAACTTTGGTTTGTGATTTGTGTGTTGGGAAGGGGTTAATTGTTTTTTTTTGTTTAATTTTATGAAGATTTAGGAACAGGTATGGATACTCAAGACACATCACCTTCAGTCTTACTGTTTTTGATAGCATAGATTTATATTTAATGGTGGAGAAGCAATCATTTTGAAGTACTATTGAAGTTATATCTGTAACATTCGTCGAAAACGGGTTTTCAAACCCGTTTCGTTTATTAATCAAATACTCAGTTATAAATTTCGTTGCGCATTTATTGCTCGGATAAATTTTAAACAATACATAAATAATATATATATATATGAATTTTAAACCAAAAGTATTAAATAACAAAAAAAACCGTGGATTAAAAAAATAATGGAGACGCCGGGTTTCGAACCCGGGTCACCCACAAACCCAAACACACAACACACCGCTCCGCCACACACTGTCTTTGTGATAAACACTAAAACAAATAACACATAATAAAACTGAAAATCAAAACCGGACATCCGCGCGCTCAGAACGCGGAATCGCCGGAGTAAGACCAAAACTCCGCAAATGTGGCCTTTCCTTTTGACTAAAACGCGATAACCGACTATGGCTTATAACCGATGTTTAACCGTCAAATTCGGCCATAACCGCCGGAAAATCTTCAATCGCGAATCAAGACTCAAAAGCGGACACAATTCATTCAGTTCTTCACTATAAATACCCACTCAATCTTTGGAAATCCTTTCGCTCAGAACCGTGCACTTTTTCGAAGCTTTAGCTCGGCGCCGGAGAATTTCAATTTCGCCGGAACTTCGCCGGAATCGATCGTCAGAAACCGTATTCATTCATCAGTCGGTATAACTGTCTAAACTTCTCTGCTATCTCTTAATTTATACTTTAATCGTTCAAATCAATAATCAAAACTGTTAAAACAGTTCATACCGCCGGAAAGTCCGTTCACCGTCGGAAGTTCGATCGGAGATAGGAATCTTTCTTCAAATCGGTAAAACTACCTTAAATCTTTCTTTGTTATGCTGTTACTATGTTAATATTCTAACGCAGTTAACCAAAATGGCATAACTTGGTTAGCAGTTGGGGATCGGGTTTTGGGTAATTTATGCGAAGAAGATGAAGTTATTGTCAGTACACATGAGTAATTAAAAACGGATATTTCATCGGGTTAGACACACAGTCCAGTGGTGGACTGTGTGCAATTATAACATTCAAGTCCCGAGTTCGATTCGTGTACGTATCCGGTTCCCGCAATAACAAAAATTTTTCTTTTAAGTGTAACAGAACACCCCTCAGATAGTACTTAAGGTTAATATAAATCTTAATTTAATTGGGTTAGACACCCAGCCCAGTTGGTTGGGCTGGGTGCCAATCAAAGCAATGGTCACGGGTTCGACGCGGGTTATACTCACCGGTTCTGCAGATTTTAAAACCTTTTTAAAATAACTAATTTCTGAAATATTCTAGTTAGTATATAAATATAATTAAATCTGAGTTTATTTCGGGTTAGACACGTAGCTCAGTTGGTAAAGCTGCGTGCACGCATACGAGAGGTCCCGAGTTCGAACCTCACTCAGCGCATAGAAAACACAGTCTGACCGGTCAGACCCGGTCAACGGTCAACGGTCAAAAGTCAATTTTTTTTATTTTTTTAATTTCTTTTTAGTTATTTATTTAATTAGAAATTTTTTTAAAAATACTTAAAAATAAGATTATTAAAGTTAGAAAACTTCCTTAAACTCACAAAAATAATTCTAAAAATCCCATTTAAGAACACTAATTAAAAATATTAATCTCAACCAAAATTTATTTATTTATCAAATCATTTTGTTATTATATAGGTTAGTTCTTCCCTCGTCAATCGAATCATAAATTCGTGCGCCTTCATCATCATCAAAGAACGCACCCATTGTGAGTGAATCTCTATCAATTCCCCGTTTTAATCATATTTTGGGGTGTATCATGTGTCGTTTAATTCTTTATTATATTTAAACACTTGTGCATACATCATATCCGTGATCAAATGTGTATCAATTGTTGTGTGGATTATATGTAGTTTGGATTTATCATTTTCAGTGCACGCATTTCATTAGGCCCATCAGTTCCCCGTGGGAGACGGGTTGAGCATCAGGTGCCTCATAAGATCGGCTCCCTTTGATTGAGCCTTGATCTCACATTCATCATCATTCATATCATATACTCATTCAAAGTGGTTTGTGTTTGTTTACTTATATATGTTTGCTCACATGTGATTATTGCACAAAATTTTCATATTAAATAAAACAAGAAATTAATAACAATGTTTTATCAAGGTTCACTCGCCAACTTTTGTTGACCCAAAATATCCCCCGTTTTACACATGATACAGGTGATCCAGCTGAGGCAAGAAACACATAGGAATGCCTAGAAGAATAAACCAGTTTAAGCTTTGGATTATTTACATAGTTTCATTTCCTTGTAATTGTATGAATTTTGATTTGGATATTTAAGTTGTAATTTGAATTTAATAAAAATGAAACATTTTAGTAAACATCATGAGCTTTGGTGATAACCCAATTATGCCCCGACTCTTATTCCGCTGCGGGTCAGGGTGTGACAGATTGGTATCAGAGCCATGACTATAGGGATATAGGATATGTTATTAGACCCTTAGAGCCTATACTATAGTTGATTAAAATTTTAAATTGCTTATGCGTTACATACAAAATTTATGATGTTTATATGCTTTATGTTTATTGTTACACTCAATGTTATGCAAGCATGCTCACAAATACATAATATTATACAATGCTCATCATGAATCATATCCTCATAGCATATCATATCCATGAGAGCACACACCTCACGATCCCCATGATTTTTGCAATGATTTTTGGTATTTTTCAAATCACATCAAAGTGAGTTCTCATGACGGGCATGTAGTAACTGGAAGGGTACGAGTACCGGTAGTCAGAACGTCCTGTCTAGGCTTGGCATTCGTATAAATCCAAAATAAAGGACCAGTTTGCCTACCTGGGGACTAACGATGAGAGTACGAAGGACCTATTAGGCCAAAGCATGCTATACCAAACGTCGTGTGAGCTAACCCCACTTTGAGTTGTCATTGTGTCTACACCTGGACACCCTCCTACCATACATCTCGCAATCATATTTTACGGTTTTCATTCGGGTGATGCGAGTGTTAATCCACCAACACCAATGTGAATCCTACCAAGCCCAATAGTCATGGGGGCCCACATGACTACTCAGGCGATGGTATGGGGGACATTAGAGGCCCAAACATGAGCAAACCCAAGACATCTTATGGATGTAGTTGCATTATTGTTAGTTATGTTATTTTTATTCTTTTAACGACACATGACACCTAGAAACTTCTTAAACTCACAATCTTCCTATGTATGTTCCTGTAGATGTCGGCTAGGCAACTACGTGGAGGTAGAAAGTCAGGAAGATCAAATGAACGCTTGGCCACACAAATTGCTAAACAAATGGCCGCGGTGCTTCCTGACATCGTAATTCAAGTTCAACAAGCTCTCACCGCAAATCCCATCAACCCTCCCAATCAAGAAGACCAGAGCGTCGCCAACCCTTCTTCCAAAAAGTGCTCCTACAAACACTTCAAATCTTGCGATCCCCCAAAGTATGAAGGGACCGAAGGTGTTACCGCCCTCCTTCACTGGTTTGAAGAAATGGAAAACACTTTCCTCAATTGCGATTGTCCCGAGGATCGCAAGGTACGTTATGCAACTGGAAGACTGTTTGGGGTAGCCCTTACCTGGTGGAACACGGAAAAGGGTAAACGAGGAGTTGAAGATGCCATGGCCTTAACATGGGAAGAGTTAAGGGAACTCATGACCAGACGTTTCTGTCCAAGAAGCGAAATCAAAAAGTTGGAAGATGAATTCCACGCACTAAAACAAAAGGAAGGAGATCACACTTCCTATAACAAAAGATTCCTCGAACTGAACCAGATGATCCCTAATTTATTCACCCCCGTGTACCGCTTGGTTGAACACTACATTCGAGGTCTTCCCTCGAAAATTCAAGACTCGGTTCTAAGCACTTCGCCTGCAACACTTGAAGCCGCGATGGAGTTAGCTACAGAACTCACTGAGAATCGCATCCGAAACGGCAAATTTAAAGATGATAAGAAGAAAACACCTATAGAGATCTCAACTACAAACCACTCAGTCTCCTCCTCAAAGTTTGCGGGTAAGAGGAAATGAAACAGCAAGAATTTTGCTGTCACTCAAACCAACCCTCCTATCACTGCTGCACCAATCAACCAAATTGCTCCTTCGACTTCACCATTTAAAAAGCCATACACCGGCCCACACCCAAAATGCAACCGTTGTCAATACCACCATCCTCCCGAAACTCTTTGTCAATATTGCACAAGCTGTGGCCGCACAGGTCACACCATCCAAACCTGTCGTACTCTGCAGCGAATGAACCGCAATCAACCCCCAACCCAAACCCACCATCAGATAGTGGGTCAAGCCCAAAACCCTCACTTCTACCATCTGCACAACACATAGCCCAATCCTACTACCAACCCAACTACCCCATGATGCAACCCATGCGAGCTTGTTACAACTGTGGGGACCCAAACCACTTCCGGAACACTTGTCCACGCTTGGTGAACATCATCCATGCCCAAGCTCAAGCGAACCCAGTAAACCAAGCTAACCAAGCTCCTCCACCTACCAGAGGAAGAGCTTTCAACATCAATGCCAACCAAGCTAGGGCTGACAACAACGTGGTTAACGGTACGTTTCTCATCAATGGTAGTTATGCATCCATGTTATTCGATACTGGCGCGGATAAGAGTTTTGTGTCCTTAGAATTCGAACCTATCCTCAACCAAACTCGTGATAATCTCATGGAATCTCTAACGGTGGAAGTTGCTGACGGAAAGCCCGTTTCATTAAATTCTATTATACGAAATTGTACCCTCACTCTAAACGATCACGATTTTTCAGTTGACCTCATTCCGATGAAGTTGGGAAGTTTCGATGTTATAATCGGTATGGACTGGCTCAGCCAGCATCACGCTGAAGTAGTGTGCCGCGAAAAGTTCATTCGCATTCCTCTTGCAGACGGTCAGACCCTACGTATTTTTGGGGAAACCCCTTCGAAATGACTCAAACTAATGTCCTGCCTTCAAGCCCGAAGATATCTCCGTAAGAACTATGTCGCATTCCTAACTCACATCGTCAAAAAGGGAAACAAGGAAAGGAAACTCGAAGATATTCCAGTTGTGAAAGAATTCCCACAAGTCTTTCCCGACGACATTTTAGGACTTCCTCCTGTGAGAGAAGTTGAATTCCGCATCGATCTTGTACCTGGCGCTACACCAGTCGCAAAATCTCCTTATAGGTTAGCCCCATCCGAAATGCAAGAGCTGGCCAGTCAATTGCAGGAACTGACTGACAAAGGATTCATACGTCCTAGCTCCTCGCCTTGGGGTGCACCTGTTCTTTTTGTGAAGAAGAAAGATGGAACGTTTCGCATGTTTATCGACTACAAAGAACTCAACAAGTTAACGGTTAAGAATCGCTACCCACTACCTCGCATTGATGACCTCTTAGACCAACTTCAAGGTGCCACCTGTTTCTCAAAAATCGATCTTCGTTCTGGTTATCATCAGCTCAGAGTACATGAAGAAGACATCCCAAAGACCGCCTTCCGGACTCGTTATGGTCATTACGAATTCATGGTCATGCCATTCGGTTTAACCAACGCCCCCGCTGTATTCATGGATCTAATGAATAGGGTATGCAAACCCTACCTCGACCGTTTCGTCATAGTCTTCATCGACGATATCCTTATCTACTCCAAGTCTAAATCTGATCATGAACGATACCTTCGACTCATCCTTACACTCTTAAGGACTGAAAAGCTCTACGCTAAGTTCTCAAAATGCGAATTCTGGTTAGGAGAAGTACAATTCCTTGACATGTCGTCAATGACAAGGGAATACATGTCGATCCTTCAAAAATCAAGGCAGTGCAAGAATGGCAAGCGCCACGTACCCCTACCGAAGTAAGGTCATTTCTCGGTTTGGCTGGTTACTATCGACGCTTCATTGCCAATTTTTCCCGTATTGCTGTACCACTCACGGCTTTGACTCATAAAGAAAAACCCTTCATCTGGGGACCTAAACAAGAAGAAGCCTTCTAAACTTTAAAGCGAAAACTTTGTGACGCACCTATCCTCACACTCCCTGAGGGTTGCGATGACTTTGTAGTATATTGCGACGCATCAGGGCAAGTGCTAGGCTGTGTATTAATGCAAAGAGGAAAAGTGATAGCCTATGCTTCTAGGCAACTCAAAGTTCATGAGAAGAATTACACCACGCACGACCTGGAACTTGGAGCCGTTGTGTTCGCTCTCAAGATATGAAGACATTACCTCTATGGTACCAAGTGTGAAATATACACTGACCACAAAAGCCTCCAACATATCTTCAACCAAAATGAGTTGAATATGAGGCAACGAAGATGGGTCGAACTTCTCAACGACTACGACTGTGAAATTCGGTATCATCCTGGCAAGGCAAACGTAGTGGCCGATGCGCTCAGTCGAAAAGGTTAGCGAACTCCATTCGTCTTCTCTGTTCGCAAATCATAACCGACATCAAAGATCGAATCCGAGCAGCTCAACATGTTTCTGTAACAGAAAATGACGTACGCGATGAGCTGTCATGTGGAGCTGAACTCAAAATCGAAACCAAATCCAACGGTATTCTATACTATTTAAATCGCATATGGATTCCCGATCGCGATAACCTTCGTGATTTCCTCATGAATGAGGAGCACAATACACGATACTCTGTACACCCAGGAGCCGACAAAATGTATCAAGACCTACGATACACCTACTGGTGGCCGGGCATGAAAAAGGATATCGCTGTTTTTGTTTCCAAGTGCCTTACCTGTTCCAAAGTAAAAGCTGAACATCAAAGACCTTCAGGACTTCTAGTCCAACCCGAAACACCTTGTATGGAAGTGGAAAACATAACCATGGATTTCATTACCGGGTTACCTCGCACCTCCAGTGGGTATGACACCATATGGGTAATCATTGATCATCTTACAAAATCAGCTCACTTCATACCGATTTGCGAGGACTTAAAAAACGAGAAGTTAGCTCGTATCTACATCAGCAGATCGCAAGCCGTCATGGTGTACCTTTAAGCATCATTTCAGACCGTGATGGTCGTTTCACTTCACGAACATGGCGAGCCGTACAAACCGCCTTGGGTACACGATTAGACCTCCGTACCGCTTTTCATCCTCAAACTGATGGACAATCTGAACGCACCATCCAAACTCTTGAAGACATGCTTCGAGCATGTGTCATAGACTTCAAAGGGAATTGGGACGCTCATCTACCATTAGTTGAATTTTCGTACAACAATAGCTATCATTCAAGTATCGGCATGGCTCCTTTCGAAGCTTTATATGGTCGTAAGTGCCGATCTCCAGTATGTTGGACGAAATTGGGGAATCACAAATCACCGGTCCAGAGTTAATTCAAGAAACAACCGACAAGATCATTCAAATTCGAAACAATCTTCTAGCGGCTCAAAGTCGTCAAACGAGTTATGCAGACAAACGACGAAAGCCCTTGGAGTTTGACATTGGGGATCAAGTACTTTTAAAAGTATCACCGTGGAAGGGAGTGGTTCGTTTTGGCCAGAAGGGCAAGCTAGCACCACGCTACATAGGACCTTTCAAGATACTCGAAAGAGTAGGTCCTGTAGCATACAAGCTTGACCTACCAGAAGAGCTCAATAGAATTCACCCCACATTCCACGTATCAAACTTGAAGAAGTGCCTCGCCGATGAAAACCTCCATATTCCTCTAGAAGACATTCAGATCGATGAATCTATGCACTTCATTGAAAGACCAGTAGAAATCATGGACTTCGGAGAGAAGCGTTTAAACGAAGTTGTATTCCAATTGTCAGGGTACGTTGGGAGTCAAAACGAGGACTGAGTTTACTTGGGAACGTGAAGACTCAATGCGCGAGAAATACCCACATCTTTTTCCTGTTACCACTACTACTTAAATTTCGGGACGAAATTTCTAAAAGTAGGGGATACTGTAACATTCGTCGAAAAAGGTTTCCAAACCCGTTTCGTTTATTAATCAAATACTCAGTTATAAATTTCGTTGCGCATTTATTGCTCGGATAAATTTTAAACAATACATAAATAATAAATATATATGAATTTTAAACCAAAAGTATTAAATAACAAAAAAATCGTGGATTAAAAAAATAATGGAGACGCCAGGTTTCGAACCCGGGTCACCCACAAACCCAAACACACAACACACCGCTCCGCTACACACTGTCTTTGTGATAAACACTAAAACAAATAACACATATAATAAAACTGAAAATCAAAACCGGACATCCGCACGCTCAGAACGCGGAATCGCCGGAGTAAGACCAAAACTCCGCAAATGTGGCCTTTCCTTTTGACTAAAACGCGATAACCGACTACGGCATCAATTATAACCGATGTTTAACCGTCAAATTCGGCCATAACCGCCGAAAAATCTTCAATCGCGAATCAATACTCAAAAGCGGACACAATTCATCCAGTTCTTCACTATAAATACCCACTCAATCTTCTGGAAATCATTTTGATCAGAACCGTGCGCTTTTTCGAAGCTTTAGCTCGTCGCCGGAGAATTTCAATTTCGCCGAAACTTCGCCGGAATCGATCGTCAGAAAACCGTATTCATTCATCAGTCGGTATAACTGTCTAAACTTCTCTGCTATCTCTTAATTTATACTTTAATCGTTCAAATCAATAATCAAAACTTTTTAAAACAGTTCATACCGCCGGAAAGTCCGTTCACCGTCGGAAGTTCGATCGGAGATAGGAATCTTTCTTCAAATCGGTAAAACTACCTTAAATCTTTCTCTTGTTATGCTGTTACTATGTTAATATTCTAACATAGATAACCAAAATGGCATAACTTGGTTAGCAGTTGGGGATCGGGTTTTGGGTAATTTATGCGAAGAAGATGAAGTTATTGTCAGTACACATGAGTAATTAAAACGGATATTTCATCGGGTTAGACACACAGTCCAGTGGTGGACTGTGTGCAATTATAACATTCAAGTCCCGAGTTCGATTGTGTACGTATCCGGTTCCCGCAATAACAAAACATTTTTCTTTTAAGTGTAACAGAACACCCCTCAGATAGTACTTAAGGTTAATATAAATCTTAATTTAATTGGGTTAGACACCCAGCCCAGTTGGTTGGGCTGGGTGCCAATCAAAGCAATGGTCACGGGTTCGACACGGGTTATACACACCGGTTCTGCAGATTTTAAAACCTTTTTAAAATAACTAATTTCTGAAATATTCTAGTTAGTATATAAATATAATTAAATCTGAGTTTATTTCGGGTTAGACACGTAGCTCAGTTGGTAGAGCTGCGTGCACGCATACGAGAGGTCCCGAGTTCGAACCTCACTCAGCGCATAGAAAACACAGTCTGACCGGTCAGACCCGGTCAACGGTCAACGGTCAAAAGTCAATTTTTTTTATTTCTTTTTAGTTATTTATTTAATTAGAAAATTTTTTAAAAATACTTAAAAATAAGATTATTAAAGTTAGAAAACTTCCTTAAACTCACAAAAATAATTCTAAAAATCCCATTTAAGAACACTAATTAAAAATATTAATCTCAACCAAAATTTATTTATTTATCAAATCATTTTGTTATTATCTAGGTTAGTTCTTCCCTCGTCAATCGAATCATAAATTCGTGCACCTTCATCATCATCAAAGAACGCACCCATTGTGAGTGAATCTCTATCAATTCCCCGTTTTAATCATATTTTGGGGTGTATCATGTGTCGTTTAATTCTTTATTATATTTAAACACTTGTGCATACATCATATCCGTGATCAAATGTGTATCAATTGTTGTGTGGATTATATGTAGTTTGGATTTATCATTTTCAGTGCACGCATTTCATTAGGCCCATCAGTTCCCCGTGGGAGACGGGTTGAGCATCAGGTGCCTCATAAGATCGGCTCCCTTTGATTGAGCCTTGATCTCACATTCATCATCATTCATATCATATACTCATTCAAAGTGGTTTGTGTTTGTTTACTTATATATGTTTGCTCACATGTGATTATTGCACAAATTTTCCATATTAAATAAAACAAGAAATTAATAACAATGTTTTATCAAGGTTCACTCGCCAACTTTTGTTGACCCAAAATATCCCCCGTTTTACACATGATACAGGTGATCCAGCTGAGGCAAGAAACACATAGGAAGACCTAGAAGAATAAACCAGTTTAAGCTTTGGATTATTTACATAGTTTCATTTCCTTGTAATTGTATGAATTTTGATTTGGATATTTAAGTTGTAATTTGAATTTAATAAATATGAAACATTTTAGTAAACATCATGAGCTTTGGTGATAACCCAATTATGCCCCGACTCTTATTCCGCTGCGGGTCTGGGTGTGACAATATCTTCGCATTTGAGATTCATATTTGATGGCATAAGGATCGATTAATACACAATAATTGATAACTAAATGATTCGTTTGATTGATTTCGGCGGCGTATATATACTCGTCAGAGAGAAACGTCACACAGAACACATCGTTTCGTTTATTTACAATAATTTTCATGTGAATATACTGGAATCGGTCACATAATTACTTGAATCATGGAAAAATGTGGGGTTTACCTGAAATGGGTCTTGTAAAATACGGTTTTGAGTGTGAGCATGTATCGTGGTGGACCTAGAGCAACTGGAAGACCTAGAAGTGCTCCATCCGATTTGCCACCGTTGAGTGAGATACTATTCAAAAGATTGTTTTTGACATATTTATAGTAGTAGCAAACGGTAATAATATGAAGAATTGTCCGTTTGCTTCAAAAGTCATATAATAGTTTATTAAATAATAGCCTATTTGTTAGACCACCGAGATGTTTCTAATATAACAAATCTGGTATATATTGTTTTTTAATAGGCGTCCAAATAATATACATTTCGGTTGTAAAGAAAAGGTAACCGAAAACATTATGGGTTAACCATTTAAAAATAAATTGTTGCTTATGATATTCTAAATTGCTTCATTTAAAAATAAAACAGATTGATCTTGTAATAATATAGTTTTTGTTGTCATATTTAGACATCAGTTATAAAAAATAGCTTATATGTTCTAATCCAACCCGTACTTAAAAAAATACATGTCCAAACTTTCTATCCCTTACAAGTAAATGTGGTGTTGTAGATATCACTATGATGTGGCAGATCCAAGACTTGCTCAACATATTGACAAAGGAAACCAAAACGTGTGGTTAAAAATGAAGTAAGCTGGAGAAAAGGTGAAAGATACCACTTGCCTATGAGTTAGCAAAATGGTTAGGTGTCACAACTCCACAAGTTACTATACCTTCAACTTTCTTTTCACCAGATTTACGGTCCCTGCAAACATTCTTACTGTTTTGTAAGTTTTGCAGGCTAGAGTCATTCACAATTGTAGTCCTGGGTGGTTAAAAAACAAATTGTCATTATTTGTGAAATATAAATAAAACAAAACTAGAGACCATGCTACTTTTATTAGTCAAATTGTCATTATTCATTATTCGTGTGAACGAGGCACCATGGTATTATTATTTTTGGGCCATCGAGCTGCTTATTTGTACTTACTAGAAAGTGGGTCGTTATTCTTTGGGAAATTGATAATTCTTATTGTGGATATGGGCCTGCAACTGTAAGATCATCGATTCCAATTACAGGTACAATTAAATTTATTTTTTGTTTTTTATTTAGTTATTCACTTGTAACATTGTTTCATGTTATGCAGCATAAGATGTGATATAGTAAGAGCAATGATTAGAGCAATGTACCTTTTTTTTTCCTACAGTCTTGCAAGGACCTTGGTTCAACATGCAAGGTATGAAGCTGGGTTAAAAGCACCCTTCCGAAACAAGTTTGGTGTTCAGATTCGGGATCTCTTTAGCAAGAAGCTAAGCTGGGAGAACGCTGTTTTAGAAAGACAGCTGGTTTGGTAACGCATGTTTCAAGGATTGTTTCCCCAACTTGTATACCACTGAAGCCAGTAAAAATATTGTTCGGTGTCGCAAAGGAGCACTGATGCATCAGGGAACATTAGTCTCTCTTGGAACCGGACTCGGAAACATCTCAGGTGTATACCCTCTCGGGAATAAATGACTTGTCTGAAATGGTGAATAGTTGTGGTTCCTCTTCTGGAGTTGATGATTGGCTATGGTGTCCTGACCCGAATAACCCATTCTCGGTGAAATTCGTTCATGCGATTCTTCATAGTCATGATTCAGGTGTTCCTTAAACTTCAGACTTCTGTTATTTAAAATGGGTGCCTGTAAAAAGTGTTATTTATGTACTTTTGTTTATTGTAAATTAAAATTTCCTAGCCCGGGAAGTTCCCGGGTGATAGCCTAGTAGAGGTATAAATGCATAAAATGGGGGGTATATATATGAAATACAGGAACTAAATGTATAAAAGCTAGAAATACATAAAAATATGAATGGTCCGTTCAGTTAATTTTGGTTAAATGAAGGTGCAAAATGATCAATAACCGTTTTTGGTTAATTCGGATTTCGGTAAGTTAGTTCTTGGTTGATTTCGGTTCGGTTTCGATTAACGGTTCACTTATTACTCACCCTTAGACACTGTTAATCACGTAACATATCGGTTTTTAAAGTAAAAAAAAACTATATAATACTATACTCAAATTAAAGAGAATAAAATACTCGATATATGGTGTAATAAAAAAATATTAGTGTACCAAAAAGTTATGACCGTTTAAAAATCCGGCGGAGGGGGGGGGATGGGTTAGTTTTTAAGAAGGGCATAAAGTGTAACTACTAACTAATTATCTATAATTTTATTAAAGATGATGGATTAAAGTCTAATCTAGATGAGATGATTAAACTGACTATATTTAATCACTTGACATTTTATACCTATTAAACATTCTCGGATAATGACTAAGTACGTTGGGCTTTAATCACTTGTACACTAAGTCATCATCTCATGTACCTTTTAATCCTCACGATAATACTGACCAAGACAACTATCAAAACGTCGACAAAAATGAGTAGCTCGTCACAGTACTTTTGAATTTTTTTAAAAACATTTAGTTTATAAGATATAACAAGAATACCTAAAAGAATTATAAGTTTGTTGTGGAGGGAGAAAAGTGTAACTAATTACATGTAATTAAGTTAAAACTCAGGATTGAAGTGTAATAAGATGGGGGACTAAAATATTATTATTTTTTAAAAGACCAATTTACCCTCATTGAGGGTTGTATATATAAATTAAGAGGGAAAAAGTTCTTATTTTTTGAGTATCTTAATATGCCCATCCCTTATGCATTATAATATAGTATATATATATATATATATATATATATATATATATATAGGGTTAGGGTAAAATGAAAACTCATACGAGTTGTGAGAACTTAGAGAGCTTGGCCTTACGAAAGGTTTTTTTTCAAATTTTTTTTACCAAAAATCCTAAAAAAATAAACTTTTCCAAAAATTAAAAAATTAAGAAAAAATGTTTTTTTTTTTCATTTACGGCAGCCGTAAATGCTGTAAAAGGTGATGTCATGCTTATGTCATCACCTTTTTACAGCCACTGTAAGGGCCCGAAAAACCCCACTTCAAATTATTTTTTTTGCAAAACCTACATACATATGCCTAGTTAAACAATCGCGGCTTAAAAAAAGTTTACAACCGGGGACGTAAAAAAGGTTTAATTTTTTTTAACTTGTTCGTAAAAAAATTTTACAACGGGGGCGTAAAAATTTTGTTGCAAACCTTTTACGTCACCCGTAAAAACTTTGTTGCAAACCTTTTACACGACCTGTAAAAAATTAACAACGGGGGTGTAAAAAGTTTACATCCGTAAAAAGTTCACACGCGACACCGTGCCCAAAAACTTGTTGCAAACCACATGTAAATTCCGGATTGTTACGCTTGTGAATGTTTTTTACATCCGTAACAAAATTCTAGATTTTAACACTTATAAATGTTTTTTACGTCCTTCCAAAAAACTGTCTTTTTACACCTGTGAATTTTTTTTTACACGATACCATGCATAAAATCACTTTTTATATGGTTCACATACGGAAAAACTATGCTGAAATGCTAAAAAAACCTGTAAAAAACTATTGTAATGTTTTACTCTACCCGTAAAAACAACACCCTTAAAAAAACTGTTTATGAAAAGTTAAAAAAACTTTTTTTAAAACTTTACTTAAAAATTTTACGCTACCCGTAAAAAACTATACACGAAAAAACTGTGTATAAAAATGTTTGCCGTAAAAAATTCGGCGTAAAAAAGCTACCCGTAAAAAACTCGGCGTAAAAAAATGTTTGGTGTAAAAAAACCGGTTGGTAAAACGTCGGATAAATATGGGGACTAAAAATGGCGCGTAAAAACGGGGAGTAAAAAATGGTGCGTAAAAAAAGTTTGAACCCGTGCGTAAAAAAGTTTAAAATCGGCGCGCAAAACGGGGCGTAAAAAAACGGCGCTAAAAAACGGCGTAAAAAACGCCGCGTAAAAACCAGGCGAAAAAAAGGGCGTAAAAAAACGGCGCTAAAAACGCCGCGTAAAAAACGGGCTTAAAAACGAGGCGTAAAAAACGGGCGCGTAAAAAATGGTGCTTAAAAAACAAGGGTAAAAAACGGGGTGTAAAAAACGACGCTAAAAAGCGGCGCGAAAAAACAAGGCGTAAAAACGGCACGTAAAAAAACGGGGCGTAAAGGCGTAAAAAAACGGCGCGAAAAAACGGGGCGTAAAAAAACGGGCACGTAAAAAACTGAACGTAAAAAAAACGGCTCGTAAAAATGTTTTTTTTTTGTAAATAAAATATTGAAAAACATCGTTTTTTGTTTTTTAATAAAAAATATGATTTTAATAAAAAACAATAAATATAATAAAACAAAAATGTAATAAAAAAATAAATACAATAAGACAAAAAAAAATTTACCAAACTACTCTTTTGGCATTAAAATATAAAAAAATAATAAGAAAAAGATTTAATATTACTTTTAATTACTTTTAATCTTATCAATCTATAATCTAAGATCCAATGGGTTAGAAAGTGGTTCTTATGGTTCTTGCAACTGGAGGTGGTTCTCATTTTACTCATCCCAATATATATTATATATATTATAATATTTTAATATATATATTATATATTACAGAGAGGGTGGGTATAATAATTCTTAAAACTAAACAGATTTTAATTCTTTTTAAATAAACACAGATGTATAGTAGAATTAAAATTAATATATAAAGAATTTTGATAAACATAAACTTACAATGAGAATATGCACAGCGGATGTTGGATGAGAGTATGCACAGCAGAGTAGAGGGTTGCAGAGTTTTTTTTTTGTATTTTTTTTTATGTTGGAATATAATATGGTGGATTGGAGAAAACTGGGATAATAAGAGAGTAAAGCTAAAGAGTTGCGGAGAAAAGTTTAGTGTGCCATGAAAGTAATAATATTATTTCTCAATGGTAATTTTTTGGATGGCATACAATGAAATACAAATGCCTCTTATTTAGGCAAAGAAAAGTAAAAACAACGAATTTAAATCATAGTCTAGAAAGTATAAGATAAAAGAAGGACTCAAAACTATTCACAAAAGTTAGCTATATTGGCTCCTATATGTGCATAATTGAACCATAGAACGTCATGGCTTTCGTTATCTATTTTGTCTCGTGTCTCTTGTCGTTATTGCATTCGTCAGTCTTTTCTAGAAATCTCTGTGTGTGCTGTCTACCGACTGTGGGCTGGAACATTCATGTTCATCATCTTCGTCTTCTAGGTTAATGATGTGTTGTAAGTGTAAAGTATCTCCTTCCCCTGCAAATGGTAAAAACATACTCCTGTTTGTCTTTGCATATACTTGTATATAATGTCCTTCTCTATTAATTTATAACTTTTCCAGGGAAAATAATCAGGAACTTCGGGAGTTTCTTGATGATCTTTAATGAACTGTTGGAAATTTGTTGTAGGACGACTGTTTGTATGGTCTAACCAGGGTAAAGATGCAAAATCTATACCAATCTTTGTCATTATTGTTTGGAGATAATTGTTTGTTCTGCTGTGTTTGTTGTATTCAATGAAGATTCTTTTTCTAGCTGGTCTGTATGTGTAAGAATCTGTAAATGGAAATGAGGAAATTATTTTGCAACCAATAATTGATGTTATTGACCTTGTTGCAATATTTCCTACTCTTAAAATGATCTTTTCTCCGAGCTGGTTGAGAAGATCTTCTGTTCTTTTGTTTAACTTAATTTTCAAATAATCAATCATACCATATATATATTATATATATTATGCAAATGACAATCGCTGAAAATTGATTTAAATGTAAAGGACAACAATAGCAATAACACAACCGGTATAAATGTAAAAGAGGAAAAATGTAAATTACTTGAAAACCTATATACACAACATATTTAAACATTAAAGTTTTCTACAAAATATGTAAAGTTAAATCATTCATATCAGTACAAATTAGAAAACAACAAATTAAAAGTCTTAAAGCCTTAACTATTTCTAAGTTAAATCACTCATATGAGTACAAATTAAATAACAAGAAATGAAAAGTCAACTATTTGGACCGGCTCCATTTCGTATACAATGACGTATTTTTTTATAGAAAGATTTGATCATTTAGAACTCTTCATGTATGAAAGCCACATAGGAAAAGACAGGAAACAATTGGAATAGTTGTCTCTCTCCGACTAGTCTTTCATTCTCCTTGTCTTCGTCTGTCATCATCCGTAGTGACAGGCAAATCTCTCTCTCTCTCTCATTAGTAATGAAAAAGCCCTCTCGATCTCTTCAAAGTGTGTAGCTATGCACTGTCATGGAGCCGTCCTACAAGACTCACCGTTGCAGATGCTCTTAGGGTTACTAGTGGTACGTTTGAAGAATGAACAAAATCATTATGAATAGAGCTAATCTAGCAACTATCTCTTGACAGTTAATAAGATATGGGTTAGTAGTGGTTCCCATATAGCCTTTTTTTGTGTGTCGTTTTTTTTAACACCAAAAAACAAACCCAGCCACCAACAGAACCCTTATACACTATGAATTTGAACTTTAATAACATTGCAATATTTTTTTTCGTTTCGAATTACATTATATATTTATTGTGCGTTTTCAAATGAGTAATGATTATATATTTTTGTAATATGTTCCTCGACCCGTCTCGAAAATTTTAACGTTTTGTTGTGAAAATTTTAAACACCAAAAAAATTGGACCCCATAATTTGGTGACGATTCCATAAGCATTTTTTACCTAAATAATACACAAAACGTTTTCTTACGAGGGGGGACCCGGCCCCCAAGGTTGGTTGTAGGCCCGCCCATGCGCACCATCTTCTCATATTGATTGCTAAGCGAATAATTTTTTTTCAATAACAATTCCTAAATTTTCTAGAATGAGAATTCGAATTTCCACCATAATTACACCCTACAAGATTTGAATTTTTAACATTTTAGTTTTGAAGCACCAATAAATACTGAAAAAATATGTCTTTCTAAACGATGAGGGTTCAAGTCCTAAACAAAATGGTTAGATATTAGAGGAAGTTTATAATGTCCATGAGCTAGTAGGTCTAAAAAATCTAAATTCTAAATTATCTTCTAGAAAACAACAATAAGAAAAGATGCACCATGCATGCATTTGTTCTTGTATTCAATTACAAATCTATAAACATATCCAACCAGGATTCATGACAAGATATACTTGTCATTATAGCAATCCTAGACGCGTAATGTCTCTCTCGTTGTTCCAATGAATGGCATTTCCCATCTGTATATGGAAAATTTATGAGGAAAGGGTGTCACTATATTATGTCAAAGTCAATGGGCCAATATTCTCATATTTTTTTCAATAAAAACGTTTTCAGGTTTTTTTCATTTTTTTAACTGTGAACTTCATTAAAACGAGACAACACCCAAAACGGGGGGTAAAAACAAAACAAGCTACATATTCACAAATTTACACCACTCCTCCTAAAAGGAGACTTTAAGATTCGATCTGTTACTGACCCATATCTTATTAACAGTCAAGAGATAGTTAATAAAGTTCACAGTTCAACTATCTCTTAGCAACCAATATGAGATGATGATGCGCATGGGCGGACCTACAACCAATCTTGGGGGCAGGCTCCCCCTCGTAAGAAAACGTTTTGTGTATTATTTAGGTAAAAATCTTGATCGCCCCATTTAAAAGTATGGTTAAGTTCAGTGGCGGACCAAGATTTTTTTCAATGGGGTCCATTTTTTCGGTGTTTAAATTATTCACAACAAAACGTTAAAATTTTCGGGACGGGTCGAGGAACATATTACAAAAATATATAATCATTACTCATTTGAAAACGCACAATAAATATATAATGTACTTCGAAACGAAAAAGAAAATATTGCGATGTTATTAAAGTTCAAATTCATATTGTATAAGGGTTGTGTTGGTGGCTGGGTTTGTTTTTTGGTGTTAAAAAAACGACACACAAAAAAGGCTATACAAGTATTGAACCCATGACTTCTTGTTTATAAATGGGAGGGATTACCACTAGACCAGTTTCCCATTTCTTTTTATGGTGTCCACCTACTTATTATTATGGGGTCCTTATAAAATTTAGTATTACGAATCTACTATTTTTTGTAAAAAAAATGGGGTTCTGTAACGCCCCAAAAAAACCCAATTCTTATTAATTGGTGTGTTTTCTCATGTTGGCTTAATGAAATTAAAATTTATGTCTTGGTTAGAATGTAAACTAAACATGAAGGGATGAAGTTTTGGACAAAAATGGGGTAGCAAGCATACATGAGGGACCAAACTTGGACAAGGAGAAAGTAAAATTGTTAAAACACAAAAACACATATATGTGTGTATATATCGATCTGGGCAGAAGAAAGAAAAAGGGGGAACCCTTCTCACAACAAGATTCAACAAATAAGAAGTGAGTTTGAGCAAAATCGGGATGCATGTGTGTAGTTCCTTAATCATCCAAGCATTCTAAACAAAAGGTAAGTCTAATTGTATGATTTGATGATCTTTGATGAAGTGGGTTATATTTAATCCGTGAAATTATATGAAATTAGGCATGAATATTGGTTAGAATCACCATATAGAAGATGGGTTATGTTTAATTTTGGTCATTTGAATGATTTTAAGTAAGACCCACTTGATGTAGAACTATAATGAAACATGATGATCATGAAGACGAAATTTGATGTAATGTTAATGTATGTATTTTCATGCATTAAGTATTTGTTGAATGAATTAAATGTAGAATGAAAGACATGTGAGTTTAGTATCATTAGTATATTCAACTACGTCTAGATGAGTACATGTTCATATGTTGAAAGTATGTAAGTAGGACAGTTGACTTTATGAAAGTAAACAAGGTGTAAATAGCACGACTAGGCTTTGGATGCATTTGAAACGGTAGAGAGATCACGTGATACAAGTTAGATTATTTAACGTGCTATACATGATGATGAATGAAATTAGCATGGATTTATAATAAGTAGATTTGTTAATGCGCGTCTTATGCATGCGTTTAGTTATTTAACGAAAGTCAAACAACCATTTGAATTGAGATTGAATGCTAGTGTTGATGAACATGTGTAATAACAATGTTTTGGATATGATGGCACCGTCCTACACAGACTCACCATTGTAGATACTCTTTGGATGTTAACTCTTGTGGTTTGAGTATGAATTTGGTTTAGATATAAGTCAAAATCAGCACTCAAAATGGCTAAAAGTTGAACATGAGAAGGTAATTATTGATAAAGATTTTGACCTTCTAGCCAAGACTTTAATCAAATTACCAATCTAGCTACCTCATGCGTCCTTGGAAGGCCACTCTGTCACACCCCGATTTCTACATGTAACCCGGTGGGCCCGGATGGAGAGTATCGTGACGTATGTTGATATCATCATAACCAAACAACACAGAATAGCATAGCGGAAGACTTGGATTAAAATATTATTACAAGCTGAAAGGTTCAAAGTTCAAATACAATGGCTCGTAATAAAGATCCACAGGCGGATCGAAAATATACACAAAAGATGTTCAACAGACTTTGGGCACATCTAAGGACTTGAAATATCCTCTTATGTTGCTACTGAGCAGCTTCCAGCCTATTTACGTATTTGTACCTGTAACTTAATTATTTTGAAAATAGTCAGTTTACACTGGTAAATACAATCAACCGACATTTTGAAAACCTTTTCAAAATTTGATTTAGGTGCAAATGGCATGGAAAATCTTTTTATACTTGGGATAAACTATATCTCATGTTATCAGTTTTACATAACTTGACAATATCGGGACCGGAATCTATGCCGGTTCATGATTAACCGACACACCACTTATTCCCGTATTGAGAAAACCCATATTGGGTTATAAAATTATAATTTATTCCTTTATTTGGAAATGCCCATATTGAGCAACCCGTATTGGGTTATGAAATTATTTATTTAAACCGTATCGCATCTGTAAGGTGTATGCTACACCTCATGCTTAGGTCGTGGCTACTTATAATTAAATGAGTCAAGGATATCCAGGACACGGTCGCATTAACCCCAAATGTTTAAGTCAAGCAATATGAATCAAAACGGGTTATTCGAATTTCCCGAAACATAGGTCTTCGAATCCCATACCCGACCATGAGGTAATAATTTACCTATCCCAAGCCCGTATAGTGAAAATAGGTTAAGAGTATTTACCTGAGCTTAGCAATCATTTTAAAATAAGAAATATAATAAGCACAGCCGTATCCAAGTAAGTATGTGTAGGTACAATTTACCAGAAGGCTCTAGTCTGGAATGATGGTATAAATAACCAATTAGAATGCTAACGGACCTTATTTAAGTCATAGACTTAGATCGGCTAGCTTAAAGTATCAAAAGGTACGACGCGCTTGATTAAGCGATGACCGGAATGAATGTAGTTTAAACCCGACAAGCACAATGACTTGTATAATATGGGTAAACATATAACATTCTGGATTTTGAAATAAAAATGATAAGGTTAAACCCGTTTCGGTTAAATTACGTAAACTAGCCTTGTAGGCTTAACCGTACGCATATAAGCGATACCAGGTGACCGAATGATTCATGAACGAGTTCCATATACCAATATACTTTAAACAAGTTATAATATCAGTAGGATATCAACTTGTATGCCCGTTATGGTTTTAAAATCAAACTATGCCTCATAAAGGCGTTTTGGTCATTTAGCGATGTATAAAAGGAACTTGCATATAATCTGATGTTACGACCATAAACATTTTGTGAAAATACTTTATTTATGATATAAGATCGGTAGGATATCGAATATATGTGTGTTTTATACTTTAAGACCAAACTATGCTCCGGAAGGGCATTTTGGTAATTTCACACATAGTTTCGAATGCGTATTTGGGATTCTTAGTTTATAACGTGTACCCACTGTAAAATATTTTAAATGAGTTATAATATCAGTAGGTAACAAGTCTTGGTTGGTAAATATAGTTTAAAAACATATTACGCGCCGAAAAGGCGTTAAAGTCGTTAAATGACGATATTTGCAATATTTTGTGAAAACTGATGTTATGACCAGGTTTAATTAATTAAATATGTTATTTATTATAACATACAGTAGGAAAAAGGTTCCATATGAAAATCATGATTAAAAACCATTTTAAGTGTCGTAAAAGCGTTATCGTCATTTAAGAGAGTAATACAAGATCTTGTGCATAAACTCAGTTTATAAACTGAAATGATATCCCAAAATATCCTAATTATGATATTACATCAGTAGGTAACGAGTTTGGTACGATAGATTACATTTAAAACCGTTCTATGTGCCGAAAGGGCTTTACGGTCACTTTAAAGCCTTATTTACGATATATTACGAAAACTCGGTTTATGATCAGATTCGTAACATCAAAATATGTTAAACATGATATTTTATTTTCAAGTTCATTGGTGTTTAAAACCACATTTTCAAATAAAAGGGCAATATAGTCAAAATATGGCATATTTACGGAAACTCGCAAAAAAACTCGGATTACTATCATGATCATGTAATATAACCTCATAGGGTTATGCAACAGCATAATATGATTATAACGGGACCTTAAATCAGTAGCATACTAGTCTAATTCGGTTCATAATCGAAAGTCAACGCAGAAGTCAAATTGGAATTGACGAGCCGAACATGTTTACACATGTTCTAATAATTATTACCAAGTTGTTTGAGTGTTAAAACATATTTTTAGAATATGTATAAACTCAGATTATGAATATTTCAAAATCTGACCCGTTGACTTTTAAAACATTAATATGTTGACCCGACAATTGACCAAACAAACGTGATTCTTAGGAGGTGTCCTTTTGAGGATTAACACCTACCTAATTACGATCACGTAGCCATGTTTGTTGCGAACAATGCTGGACCATTAAGGTCTTAACCGAAAGTCAAAGCGTTTGTCGTAAACGCTTGACTTTTGGCTTTTAAAGCCTAAATAAACAACAACAGAAAGGAAAGGAACACTTACAAGTGGTCCTTAGATGAGAATGAACTCAGAGGGAGGCCTCCTTAAGTTAGGAAGCAGCTCCAAGAGTGATAGAGGAGAAAAGAGATGAATGAGCAAGTAAGAATGCAAAAGTGACTTGCTATTTATACTTGGAGGTGATGCACAAGATCAATCCAAGTGTTAGGAGGAGCTAGGAATGCATACAAGTGCCCCATAACGTGGCCTAGCAGTTTGGGAGCCTATGGTTTCGATTTGGGTTGTTTTGGAAGGTTGGAGTGGCCTTCAAGCATAAAATAACATAGTTGGCAGCAGGCCCCACCGTAAGCTACAGTGGGGGGCGTAGCTTAAGGTGGTGGCTGGTCAAACACACCCCAAAACTTTCATTTACTTGTCAGTTTTGGCCCCTTTGACCTTCAAACTTGCGTATAAGGTTATAAATGGCACGTAAGGCCTTCTGTGGCCAATATTACGCATACCCAAGGGTATAATCAACACTATACTCTCAGTTCGTTAAAAGGTCACTCAGAGGCATAGTTGCAGCATGTTGAGACTTTTAACCCTTCGTCACACAAACTTTTGAATTTATCAGAAACGGTCTCGTTCGTCCAACAAGTGGCTCATTAAGAAATTACGAACACCTTATAAGGTCACTCAGAGGTATAAATTAGCACGTTGACACTTATAGTCCTTCTATATCCATAGTTTTTAGTTTTGGCAAAAATAGTCCCTCCTAGCCAACTTTTGGTACAATTAGGATTAGGGACACGTGTCAATACATTATTGTACACGATTTTACGAGGTGTTACATCCTCACCCCCTTAAAAGAAATCTCGACCTCGAGATTTTATTAAAAAAAGATGGGGGTACTTTTGTCACTTATTGGACTCGACTTCCCATGTATATTCGGGTCCTCTTCGGGCATCCCAGTTGACCTTAACAATTGATATCTTTTTCTTATGGAGCTTCTTAACCTGTAGATCCTTGATCGAAATCGGTTTCTAAATGAACCTCAGGTTTTCATCGATTTGCACATCATAATGTGACATAGCTAGCGATTCATCAGGTAGACATTTCTTTAGATTACTGACGTGGAATACATCATGAATTCCATTGAGCTCCTTGGGTAATCTGAGCTTGTAAGCTACAGACCCGACACATTCGATTATCTCGAATGGTCCAATATACCTTGGGCTCAACTTGCCCTTCTTTCCGAAGTGCATCACACCCTTTCAGGGTGATACCTTCAATATAACCTTGTCCCCTGTTTGGAACTGAAATGGTTTATGCCTCTTATCGGCGTAGCTCTTTTGCCTATCTCGGTCAGCTTTTAGACGATCACGGTTATGTATTATCTTATCCGTCGTTTCTAGGACAATCTCAGGTCCTGTCAGTTGGGCCTCCCGAACTTCCGTTCAACAAACAGTGTTTAACACCTTCTCCCATACAAGACCTCAAAAGGAGCAGCCTTGATGCTTATATAAACTATTATTAGTATAGGTGAACTTAACTAGGGTAAAATGGTCATTCCAACCACAACCTAAATCGATCTTAAAGAAGTACTTAACCCTTGTAGTTGGTCGAACAAATTGCCGATCGTGGGTTGCGGATAACGGATTCTCAATCTTTACATGTTAAGCTTGCAAAAATCTATGCATGACCGCATTGAACCATCTTTCTTATCCAACATTGTCGGAACTCTCAAAATGTCGAGCTAGGCTGTGCAAGCCTTTCTCCAAAATCTTGTCAGGATAAATCGAGATTATAGAGGTAGTCTTAATCCTTATCTTGGTTCATCTAACGTCGCTTGTGCCATTAAAACGACACATTCGCTTTTCAAATACTTGGATGCTTTGAGTAGAGACACTCACTCAAGCAATTTCGATACGGAATATCTCCTTGAATACCGTTTGCTGATTTTTGTACAATATGACTGTTGGGAGATCCTAGTGGTTCCATGCATTAAACCTTCATGTTGATCAGGCATGAAAGCAAACTATGGGACACACTAAGATACTGCCAATTATCATATGGCGTTTTATCAAACTAGTTTGCATTCGTAGTCGATAGAAATCAATGAGAATAATAAACAAAAATAAAAATAATAATAATTTAAATAATAATAATATTAATAACAATTCGTCGTAATTCAACCGAAGGAAGAGCATGACTGATTTTTGAATAAGAGCATCCATCAGGAAGAAGCGATTTTGGTCTCATTGGTAGGTTCTACCTTATACTTAATATCTGGATTTCTCATGAATATATATAAAGTTTTCTGGACTTATGGTTTATGAAAAACTTATTAGTGCCTGAATAAAAACAGGACTCTTAGAAAAACATATCCTTGGGTAATGATAAGGAATGTACCTACGGCATTCCTCATGCAAATTCAGGCATTTCCTTTCTTAGCCTCTCCGGCTTAGCTGTACCTTCTTTGGCAGCTTTAGTGCAATTAGTACTGATGTGGCCTTTCTCGCCACAGCTAAAACAGACTGCATTCTTTATGTCCCTACATTCATGGGACTGATGACCAGTCCTTTTGCAAATAGCACACTGCTTAAGCTTTTGGTCATTTCGACACTGCCCCCAGTGTTTTCTATTGCAGATCTTGCACGTAGGATTTTTATCAGACTCTTGTTGGTTCTTATTGAATCCAGACTTGCCCTTTTTCTTAGATTTCTGGGAGTTATCCTCCTCCCTTTCTCTTTTCCCATCGGTCTCAACCTTGACCGATTTTTGTCTCACAAGTTCTTGGGTGAGGGAAAAAGAGATAGTTCAACTGTAGATTTATAAGTAGCAGGCTGAACTGCCTTAACCAAGCTTCTCATCTCTGGAGCCAACCCATTAATAAAACACGCGATGCGTTTAGGCTCCGGAGTAACCATGTAGTACACTAGCCTAGAGTAGGAATCAAAGTCAGTAACGTACTTTCGACAATCAAAATTTTTCATTGTGAGAGCTATAAAATCAATCTCTATCTTCTCCACCTCATGAGGTGTGCAATAAGTATCCTTAACCAGGTCCACGAACTTGGGCCATCCCAGGTTATACAAATGTACTTTCCCAGTCGACTGCATTAAGGCTTTCCACCAGATTAGGGCATTACCCTTGAATGACTGGGATGCGAATTTAACAACATCCTTATCAGCACAGCCACTGATATCAACCACTGTTTCCATCTCATCTAACCACCTTAGGGTTTCAACAATCCCTTTTTCTCCATTAAAGTCTCGTGGTTTGCACGAGATGAAGTATTTATACAAACACCCATCCTTGTAAGAATTGTCCTTATCACGAATTTCCTGTTTCTTAGCTTCATTCCTCACATTAAAGGAGTGCACAGAACTCTCCTTCTTATCAGAGGAATGTGGTTTCGAGAGTGGTTTATATACAGATTTAGAGCGAGTAGCACTTGACTCTTTAAACTTTTCCAAGGCTTTTTCCATAGCCTTTCCTACGGCTGCATCTATGCGAGCCTGAAAGTCATTCTCATTGATGACTACTTTCGCATTATTCTTATCGTTATCATTGTCGTGGTGATGACTACTTGCACCATCAGAGTGAGCCATTCTAATGCTTCAATACTATTAAAATATATGTTTCATATGTTAGCCATGGTATTATCCAACCATTTAGGCTTATAAACTTGGATATATAAATCCTACGCCCTTGTGCTCATTGTCACAATTATTCGGCTTCATCACTACTAAGAGTGTTATTAATATGTACTGGCCCAAGTCTCAATCGACTATTATAGGCAAAATATAATTTGGACAAAGTCCATGAATTTAGGAGACAGTGAATCATAAAGTCACATCTGTCTTTGTCATAATGACATTTTAAGTAGCTCGTAAGCTTGCCACAAAGGACTTAAAATATGGCACAAATGGGCCTCATCATAAAAGACATAGGGATATGGCACCAAAAGGCCTTGTCACTAATGGACATATAAGTTTGGCACGAAAGGCCTTGTCACTAAAGGACATCAAAATATGGCACGAGGCCTTGTCACAAGGATATTTTAAAATATATAAGCCGCGATCTTATTGATCAAGAGGCTTTAAAGTTTGAACATAGTTCATCACCTTTGGACAGGGGTCGTAGACCACAACTGTCGTTGTCATAATTGACGATATTATATGGCCCGTAGGCAAATCAATTGACATCTCAAAAAGGATGTTAAAATATCACACTGATTATAGTAGTCTCGATCGTATTGATCATATTGATTATGAGGCTTGGGCATAGCCCACCACCTTGGACAGGGAACCATAATGGTCACAACTGTCATTGTCTTATTGACGATATAGCCCGTAGGCGAAACACCACTAATGGATGTAAAATCATGGCTCGTAGTCACTACATCACTAATGGATGTTTAAATAATAATAGCTCGTAAGCTATACATCACTAATGGATGTTTAAATCATGGCCCGTAGGCACTACATCACTAATGGATGTTATGATCATCGCAGTGATGATGCTAGCCAGGATCTAATTCGGTCATAAGGCTTTATTAGGTTTGGACATAGTCCTTCACCCAGATGACTAGTGTGGTTCCTCAAGTCACACTGCCAGGAGTATTAACATTACTTGAATGTTAATAAAGAATAATTGTCTTAAAATGGTTTATCAATGTAGCCATGATCATATTGACCATAAAGGCTTGGAGGCTTGAACATAATTCACCACCTCTGGATAGAAGGGATGATCTTCCTTAACTATCATGGTAGAAGGCTTTACTTCTTAACTACCGTTTTATATTTGCCAATTAATGTGAACTTGTCACTTGGCTGGGGTAAACCATCAAGAAAATCTTTTGGAAATATATAGCAGATCGATAAAGTTCGAATTAAAATTGAGGCGATCGCTTGAACGAGGATGTAATGAATACATATTTAATAATGATAATAAAATCAAAATTTTCCATAAATCTTTAGGAATTTGCAATAGCGCTTAAAAAGGACTTTTAATACTAACTTGTCCACGCAGGGACTTAAAAGCAACCCAAGTCCACACAGGGACTAAAATGAATATATATGTCCATATATAGGGACTTTAAGAAATAGCATGTCCACAAAGGACTATAATGAAATAATATGTCCACAAAGGAACTTATTTGAAACAACTGTCCACACAGGGACTTAAGTCGAAGGATAGGTCCATATAAGGACTATAATAAACAAATGTCCACGCAGGGATTAAATAGAAGAGACATGTCCACATAAGGACTCAAAGGAAAATAAAATACAATTGAAAGAAGGATTTTCCAGTCTCCTTTAATTCATTCCTTGTTGTTCCTCTTCTTGGCTTGCCACGTATGGCATTTGACACAAAGGTTTTTAATAGAAAGTGTAATAACTCCGAATCGGGATTTGTTGTAAAAGTAGAATCCACTGGTATTATCTTTGAAGTTGGAGACTTAGGGACCTCTGGTATGGACTCCACAGATAGACTTCAAAAATTTGAGCCTCAGGGACCTCCGATATGGACTCTGAAGTCTAGTTTAAGGTTTCAATAGGTTTGGGTTTAAGAATAAGTTTATATAAATTCTTTCCTCCAAACCGGTCGCATGCTTAACTTAGCAGCGGTACAAAGCATAGCATTCCGTGGCTTCGGATGAGAAGAATTTTCATCAATGGCTTCTTTGGTTGGCAACTTGTTTCTAAAATACATAAAATCAAAGCAAGATTTATTTAACAGGGATAAGAGCATTCTTATGTCAAGTCTAGACTCGGAAGGTATAAGGAATACGCTACTGTGTCATTTGAGATTAAACACAAAAGGCTAGTGTTTAATTCACTCAAACGTTGGCCTGATACCAACCTGTCACATCCCGATTTCCACGTGTAACCCGGTGGGCCCGAATAGGGAGTATCATGAGGTATGTTGATATCATCATAACCAAACAACACAGAATAGCACAACAGAAGACTTGGATTTAAAATATTATTACAAGCCGAAAGGTTCAAAGTTCAAATACAATGGCTCGTTATAAAGATCCACAAGCGGATCGAAAATATACACAAAAGATTTTCAACAGACTTTGGGCACATCTAAGGACTTGCAAGATCCTCTTATGTTGCTACTGAGCAGTTTCCAGCCTATTTACGTATTTGTACCTGTAACTTAATTATTTTGAAAATACGTCAGTTTACACTGGTAAATACAATCAACTGACACATTTTGAAAACCTTTCAAAATTTGATTTAGGTGCACATGGCACGGAAAATCTTTTTATACTTGGGATAAACTATATCTCATGTTATCAGTTTTACGTAACTTGACAATACATATCGGGACCGGAATCTATGCCGGTTCATGATTAACCGACCCACCACTTATTCCCTCATTGGGAAAACCCATATTGGGTTATAAAATTATAATTTATTCCCTTATTGGGAAATGCCCATATTGAGCAACCCGTATTGGGTTATGAAATTATTTATTTAAACCGTATCGCATCTGTCAGGTGTATGCCTACACCGCGTGCTTAGGTCGTGGCCACTTACAATTAATGAGTTAAGGATATCCAGGACACGGTCGCATTAACCCCAAATGTTTAAGTCAAGCAATGAGAATCAAAACGGGTCATTCGAATTTCCCGACACATAGGTCTTCGAATCCCATACCCGACCATGCGGTAATAATTTACCGTATCCCAAGCCCGTATAGGGAAAATAGGTTAAGAGTATTTACCTGAGCTTAGCAATCCTTTTAAAATAATATCCAATTAAGTAAGCGTAGGTACAATTTACCGGAAGGCTCTAGTCTGGAATGATGGTATAAATAACCAATTAGAATGCTAACGGACCTTATTTAAGTCATAGACTTAGATCGGCTAGCTTAAAGTATCAAAATGGTACGACGCGCTTGATTAAGCGATGACCGGAAAGAATGTAGCTTAAACCCGACAAGCACAATGACTTGTATAATATGGGTAAACATATAACATTCTGGATTTTGAAATAAAAATGATAAGGTTAAACCCGTTTCGGTTAAATTACGTAAACTAGCCTTGTAGGCTTAACCGTACGCATATAAGCGATACCAGGTGACCGAATGATTCATGAACGAGTTCCATATACCAATATACTTTAAACAAGTTATAATATCAGTAGGATATCAACTTGTATGCCCGTTATGGTTTTAAAATCAAACTATGCCTCATAAAGGCGTTTTGGTCATTTAGCGATGTATAAAAGGAACTTGCATATAATCTGATGTTACGACCATAAACATTTTGTGAAAATACTTTATTTATGATATAAGATCGGTAGGATATCGAATATATGTGTGTTTTATACTTTAAGACCAAACTATGCTCCGGAAGGGCATTTTGGTAATTTCACACATAGTTTCGAATGCGTATTTGGGATTCTTAGTTTATAACGTGTACCCACTGTAAAATATTTTAAATGAGTTATAATATCAGTAGGTAACAAGTCTTGGTTGGTAAATATAGTTTAAAAACATATTACGCTCCGAAAAAGGCGTTAAAGTCGTTAAATGACGATATTTGCGATATTTTATGAAAACTGATGTTATGACCAGGTTTAAATAACTAAAATATGTTATTTAGTATAACATATCAGTAGGAAAAAGGTTCCATATGAAAATCATGATTAAAAACCATTTTAAGTGTCGTAAGGGCGTTATCGTCATTTAAGAGCATAATACAAGATCTTGTGCATAAACTCAGTTTATAAGCAGAAATGATATCCCAAAAATCCTAATTATGATATTACGTCAGTAGGTAATGGGTTTGGTACGATAGATTACATTTAAAACCGTTCTATGTGCCGAAAGGGCTTTACGGTCACTTTAAAGCCTTATTTACGATATATTACGGAAACTCGGTTATGATAAGATTCGTAACATCAAAATATTTTAAACATGATATTATATTAGTAACAAATTTATTTGCAAGTTCATTGGTGTTTAAAACCACATTTTCAAATAAAAGGGCAATATAGTCAAAGTATGGCATATTTACGGAAACTCGCATAAAACTTGGATTACTATCATGATCATGTGATATAACCTCATAGGGTTATGCTACATCATAATATGATTATAACGGGACCTTAAATCAGTAGCGTACTAGTCTAATTCGGTTCATAATCGAAAGTCAACGCAGAAGTCAAACTTCGAGACTTTCGGTTGCGTACCGACCCTAAAATTGGAATTGACGAGCCGAACATGTTTACACATGTTCTAATAGTTATTACCAAGTTATTTAAGTGTTAAAACATATTTTTAGAATATGTATAAACTCAGATTATGAATATTTTAAAATCTGACCCGTTGACTTTTAAAACATTGATATGTTGACCCGTCAATTGACCAAGCAAACGTGATTCTTAGGAGGTGCCCTTTTGAGGGATTAACATCTACCTAATTACGATCACGTAGCCATGTTTGTTGCGAACAATGGCTGGACCATTAAGGTCTTAACCGAAAGTCAAAGTGTTTGTCGTAAACGCTTGACTTTTGGCTTTTAAAGCCTAAATAAACAACAACAGAAAGGAAAGGAACACTTACAAGTGGTCCTTAGATGAGAATGAACTCAGAGGGAGGCCTCCTTAAGTTAGGAAGCAGCTCCAAGAGTGATATAGGAGAAAAGAGATGAATGAGCAAGTAAGAATGCAAAAGTGACTTGCTACTTATACTTGGAGGTGATGCACAAGATCAATCCAAGTGTTAGGAGGAGCTATGAGATGCATACAAGTGCCCCATAACGTGGCCTAGCAGTTTGGAAGCCCATGGTTTCGATTTGGGTTGTTTTGGAAGGTTGGAGTGGCCTGCAAGCATAAAATAACATAGCTGGCAGCAGGTCCAACCGTAAGCTACGGTGGGGGGCATAGCTTACGGTGGTGGCTGGTCAAACACACCCCAAAACTTTCATTTACTTATCAGTTTTGGCCCCTTTGACCTCCAAACTTGCGTATAAGGTTATAAATGGCACATAAGGCCTTCTGTGGCCAATATTACGCATACCCAAGGGTATAATCAACACGTTATACTCTCGGTTCGTTAAAAGGTCACTCAGAGGTATAGTTTCAGCATGTTGACACTTTTAATCCTTCGTCACACAAACTTTTGAATTTATCAGAAACGGTCTCGTTCGTCTAACGAGTAGCTCATTAAGAAATTACGAACACCGTATAAGGTCACTTAGAGGTATAAATTAGCATGTTGACACTTATAGTCCTTCTGTATCCATAGTTTTTAGTTTTGGCAAAAATAGTCCCTCCTAGCCAACTTTTGGCACAATTAGGATTAGGGACACGTGTCAATACATTATTGTACACGATTTTACGAGGTGTTACACACTCACATGTATGGGATTGTCTTTCAAGCATAGGATGAGTCCTTGGGGCGAAACCCAATAAAAAAATAGACTCGTGGCAACATACGCATTGGATGAGTCTGCAGACGCATGTGATGAGTCCGCGGACGTATGGGATGAGTCTTTCAAGCATGGGATGAGTCCGCAGACGCATGGGTTGAGTCCGCGGACGCATGGGATGAGTCTTTCTACGTGTCAATTGGGGATTGGCGAACGCAATACTTGGCCATGCAGATGCATCAGAAGACTTGAGATCTGTGAGTGGCCTTCCAAGGATGCATGAGGTGGCTAGATTGGTAATTTGACTTTTTTCTTGGCTAATTTCGTAATTTTCCCTAAACTTTTAGCCATTACTACTAGACGCATAGAGCCTCTAAAAGCCCTTGAATTCTCAAGGGTGGCCGTCGACCAAAAAATTGGAATACCTATGAATTTTTCTTCTATTTTCGTCACTGGCTAATTTAGCAACCATCTCTTGACAGTTAATAAGGTATGGGTTAGTAGTGGTTTGAAGAACGAAAAAAACCCGAAAACGTTTTTATTGAAAAAAAAGTTTCGATACATGATGTATCTAACATAAATGGCCAAGAAGATTCTACGTGGTATCAAAATATTGGCCCATTGACTTTGACATAATATAGTGACAACCTTTCCTCATAAATTTTCCACATATAGATGGAAAAGGCCAATGGATGGGACAACGAGAGACATTACGCGTCTAGGCCATTGCTGTATAACGACAAGTTTATCTTGATCATGAACCTGTTTGGATACGTTTATATTAATTAGATACGAGAATACATGCATGAATCTGTTGTTATTAGCAATCTAGAAGATAATCTAAAATTTGGATTCTTATATATCTACTAGCATATGGACACTATATTGAAAACCTTAAAAATATGTGAGAGAGTTTGGTTATATTATAATGAATGGTTGTTAGTATTTTTTAGTGGTTGTGAGTGGAGAAAAGAGAAAATATAGGGAAATTTACTATTCATGGGAAAAAAATTTGGAGAAAGAAAATTGTATAAACTTTTTAAAATTTATAAAAATGGTTGTGAATGAAAGAGAGTATAAAACTTTTTAATATTTTTAAAAATGGTTGTGAATGAAAGAGGGTAGAAAAGATAATGATAAATGTATAAAAAATATTATTTAATTGAAAATGAGAGGAAAAAAGTAGTTGTTTTTAGTGAAATTACATGGATATGGATAAAATATCTAACCATTTTGTTCATTTAGAATTTGAACCCTCATTGCTTCAGGAGGTATACATTTTTTCAACACTTTGTTGTGTGCTCCAAAACCAAAATGTTGGAAATTCAAATCCAGTAAGGTGTAAGTTATTTTGTATTTTTTCTAGAATATTGAGGAATTGAAATTGATATTAAAAAAACATTCGCTTAACAATCAATATGAGATGATGGTACGCATGGGTGGATCTACAACCAACCTTGGGGCCCCTTAATTTATGTATTTATAGAAAATATAGAAAAACTGATTACGGAATCACTTTTACGAAAAGAAGTCCCTAAAATGCCCTGTCCCACGTATCTAAGGGTGAATGATCACAAAAGGTGTGTATAAATGAACGACTTGTCGTGTTATGTTTCTTAGATTTTTGGGAAAATATTATTATTAATATTAAAGAATATTATGAAAACATTGTAGCCAGCGTCACATTAGTGCTACAGTGTTAGTGGTTTTTTTTGTGATTTTCATAACTTCTTAATGAATAATGGATAAGATAATTGAAACTATTTAAGTTTTTTTAATGGCTAAATGTTTCATTCTCGGTATTGAATCCATGACCTCTCATATTCAAACATTTAGAGGGTTTTCCTTTAGCGCTAGGTCACAACCTTAGTGACGAAACTACTTAGAGGATGTTTGGGATGACGTTTTGAAGTGATTATTTGATTATTGCGTTTGTAAAACATAAATAATCTAAAAAAGTGTTTGGATGAAAAAGTGATTATCTTCCTCCAAAACGCAGTTTTGGAGAAGCATATACCTACATGCTTTTTCAAAACGCAGTTTTGAAAACGCAAAATCTATTTGGAAAATGCATAATCTATTTTGAAAACGCAACACCAAATACCCCCTTAAGTAGTGCATGAATCCCGATATGTATCACAAATTTTATTAGATTGTATTGAATGAATCCCAATAGAAATGTTAATTTAAAAAGAAAGTAGATAAGTTAGATTTTGGAAGAAAGGAGAGAGAATTTTCATCTAAAAAGGTAATGTTTTAAAATAACTAGCCTATTAACATTATAGAAATAAGAAAAGAGAGAATGAGAAAAGAGATATCTTATTGGTGTGTAATATGGATCACATATGCCTTATTTATAGGCTTACAAGATGGGAGTTAAGTATGTAGAGAGTCATAACATAATGGTAAGTACAAGTGGATAGTCACACAACAAATAGGTTTAATAATTCATAACACTCCCCCTTGACTATCCACGTGACAAAATACTATATTATTCTTATAATACGCTTGGTGATGCCGCCTCGTTAAAAACCTTGCTAAGAAAACCCAGTGGGACAAAACCATAGCTAAGGGAAAAAGAGTGCAGCGCGTATTATTCTCCCCCTGATGATTTAAACTCTTTGAGTCGACGCAACCCGATCCCATGAACCAGTTTCTTGAATGTAGAGGTTGGAAGTGATTTAGTAAACAAGTCTGCCAAATTGTCGTTGGAACGAATTTGTTGGACAGTAATATCTCCATTCTTTTGCAAATCATGTGTGAAAAAGAACTTTGGTAAAACGTGCTTTGTTCTGTGACCTTTGATGTATCCGTCCTTAAGTTGATCAATGCATGTTGCGTTGTCTTCATGTAAGATTGTCGGTCCCTCATCTCCCGAAGAAATACCACAAGATCCACGAATGTGTTGTATTACAGTCCTTAGCCAAATACATTCTCGACTAGCTTCATGCATCACCAATATTTCTGCATGATTAGATGATGTGGCTGTGATTGTCTGCTTTACTGAATGCCATGAAATTGCAGTACCTCCACTTTTAAATAAATATCCAGTTTGAGATCATCCAGTGTGGGGATCAGACAAATACCCTGCATCTGCAAAATCAACTAAACTTGTTTTCGATTGATTTGTAAAATACAAACCCATATCTTTTGTACCTTGAAGGTATCTAAATATTTGTTTTACCCCATTCCAATGCCTCTTCGTTGGGCATGAACTATATCTTGCCAATAAATTTAAAGAAAATGATATATCTGGTCGTGTATGGCTAGCAAGAAACATTAGTGCACCAATTGCACTTAAATATGGTACTTCTGGACCAAGGATTTCCTCTCCATCTTTGGGAGGTCGGAATGGGTCTTTCTCCACTTCAAGCGGCCTTACAACCATTGGGGTACTCAATGGATGTGATTTTTCCATATAAAATCGTTTTAGCAGTTTCTCTACGTAAGTTTCTTGGTGCACAAGGATTCCGCCCTTAAGGTGTTCAATTTGTAATCCAAGACAAAACTTTGTCTTTCCAAGGTCTTTCACTTCAAATTCTCTTTTCAAGTATTCAACTGCCTTTTGAAGCTCCCCTGGAGTTCCAATTATATTTAAGTCATCAACATATACGACAATTATAACATATTCAGATCCTGACCTTTTTATGAAAATGCACGGGCATACATGATCATTTTTATAGCTTTCTTTCAACAAATACTCACTAAGGCGATTATACCACATACGCCCAGACTGTTTTAGCCCATATAATGATTTGTTTAATTTGATTGAAAGATGTTCTCGAGAACTAGATTTACATGAGTTTGGCAATTTGAATCCTTCAGGAAGTTTCATGTAAATATCAGTATCAAGTGATCCATAGAGGTAGGCTGTCACAACATCCATTAGACGCAAATCAATCCCTTCTTGTATTACCAGACTAATAAGATAACGAAAAGTTGTCGCATCCACCACTGGAGAATATGTCTTCTCATAATCAATTCCAGGTCTTTGTGAAAATCCTTGTGCTACTAATCTTGCCTTGTATCTTACAATTTCATTTTTCTCATTACGTTTTCGCACAAAGACCCATCCATATCCAACAGGCTTTACACCTTCAGGTGTATGGACCACAGGTCCAAAAACTTCTCGTTTATTGAGGGAATTTAACTATGCCTCTATCACGTCTTTCCATTTTGGCCAATCATTTCTTTGTTTACATTCGTCAACTGATTTTGGTTCTTGATCCTCATCTTTTTCCATTACTTCTAGCGTTACATTATATGATAAACTATCATCGACGTCGATTCCGCTTCTGTTCCATACCTTTCTAGACATGATATAATTAATTGATATCTCTTCGTTTTCAGGTACCTGAGGTTCTGCTAGAACCATCATGTCTAGTATCTCTTCTTGAGACTCCTTTTCTGGCGTTATTGTTACCTCGACTTGACCATCTACGTTATTTGCTCCCTTTTTCTTTCGAGGATTTTTATCTTTAGAACCGATTGGTCTACCACGTTTTAGGCATGCATTAGACTCATTACCAATATGTGCTTGTCCTTGTGGGACACTTATTTTTACTGGAGCATTAGTAGCTGGTATATGTGACTTAGTCACTTTTTTGGGTCAGTGAATACGTCTGGTAACTGATTTGCTAATCTTTGTAAATGAATTATCCTTTGAACTTCTAGTTCACAATGTTTAGTTCGAGGATCAAGATGAGATAATGATAATTCATTCCAATTAATGTTATTATCCAACTGCTTTTTGTCCCCCCTAATGTTGGGAATGTTGATTCAACAAAATGACAATCACTAAAACGAGCTGTAAATAAATCACCCGTTGTAGGTTCTAAATACTTAACGATCGATGGTGATTCATACCCAACATATATTCCTAACCTCCTTTGAGGCCCCATCTTGTGCGTTGTGGTGGAGCGATTGGAACATATACAGCACAACCAAAAATCCTTAGATGGGAAATATTTGGTTCCTGACCAAAAACCAACTTTAATGGGGAGGAAGTATGATAACTCGTTGGTCTGATGCGAATTAGTGTTGCTGCATGTAAAATTGCATGTCCCCAAGCAGACGTTGGTAGTTTTGATTTCATAATCATTGGTCTTGCAACCATTTGAAGTCGCTTGATAAGCGATTCAGCAAGCCCATTTTGTGGTACATGAGGTACATGATGCTCTATACTTATCCCAATCGACATACAGTAATCATTAAATGTTTGAGATGTAAATTCACCAGCATTATCTAATCGAATTTTCTTGATGGGGTAATCGGGAAAATGTGCTTTTAGTCTTATTAACTAAGCAAGTAGTCGCGCAAATGCCATATTACAACTTGATAGTAGGCACACATGTGACCATCTAGTTGATGCATCAATTAAGACCATGAAGTATCTAAATGGTCCACTAGAAAGATGTATTGGCCCACATATATCCACATGTATTCTTTCCAAAAAAAAACTCAGGGATTCAGTCCCCACCTTCATTGGTGATGGTCGAGTAATAAGCTTCCCTTGTGAACATGCAACACCTGTAATTTCCTTAGACTGAAGAATCTTCTGGCTCTTCAAAGAATGCCCAGATGAATTTTCTATAACTTTTCGCATCATTGTTGATCCAGGATGGCCTAACCGGTCATGCCATATGATAAAATTTTCTTGGTCTATAAACTTCTTGTTTATGACTGCATTTGATTCGATTGATTAATTTTAGTATAATACAAACCAGAGGCAAGCGCGGGCAACTTTTCTAACACATGTTTTTTCCCAAAATGATATTTGTGATATGAAGGTACTCATCATGTCCCTCACATGTAGTCTCAAGATCAAATCTCATAAATAGAAAAAACTGAAAAATAAATATTCAAACCATATAACATAATAATTCAAACATAATAATAAATGTTAAAACTCATACTAAAAGATCCAAACATAAACATAACCGAATGCAACATGATAAAAATCCACATAATTCAAACTAAATAAAACCTAATACGATAAAGATCCAAATTATCTAAAAGCAATAGTAAAATTCAACTCATTTTAAGTTGGTGGCGGGTTTTGTGACAGCATTTGAATTTTCTCATTCATTTCGACATACAACCTCGCATCTTCTTCAATTTTCTTCATCATAGCATGTTTCTCTATCTTATCTTTTTCCAACTCCGCTATTTTTTCCTTCAAACCGTTCCACCTTTAATATCAAAAAACAAAATTAACCCGTTAATATGCATTACGACACCTAATAAGTTATGACACATCATAACATATTATAACCAAATACAAAACTAATAAAGCTATTACACCCATAATTATAGAACATTACATACAAACTAACTTAATTCATTTAAACTACCCATTGATAATCTTTATCACATGAAAATAGACTTTTTTCCACTAAAACAGTTAATACATACCTCATCGTTGTCACTTCTCTCTTGTGCATCCATCATCACGACATGCGAGTCAGCGATAGCCCGATCCCATACATTCTACCCTTTTTTTTGCCTCCAACAGTTTGCGTCAACAATTCCGTGTCAATTTCCGAATGCAAGCGGGTATCCTCTCCATATTTGTTGACAACATATTTATTGTAAGTTTCCTGTGATGGGCCATAAAATAATGAATATATTAGCGTTATATAATTATATAAGAAAGTATTTATCTTATAAGTGCTTGCTTTTTGCACTAAGGTGAGGCAAGTCGCCCGAAAAGCACATGCATAGCAGTCCATGCGCAGTTCTACCAGAATTTTATAATTCCAGCAAGTTTCGCAAGTTTCTGCTGGAATCTGGCAATATTTCGGCCAGATTCAGCTCTTAACAGCCTATAAGTTTACCAGAATATATTTCCAGCTTCATGCTTGTAAACATTAAATTTCTCAGCCCTCGCTTTTATTATTTTGCACCTAGCATCTTTAATACCTATGTAAATAGTAAAAACATACACTTACAAAACATAGATGAATAAATTCAAACCTCGAGATGCTGTGCAGCATATAAAATCAACCCACCACTAGTCGCAACTAATCCAATTCACATACCTCACATAGAAATATACCTGAAATTCTTAATTTCATTACACCAAATTAGGTTAAAAACTATCGTTTCAATTTCCTAATGTATTATGCAAATCATTGATACTAACAACAATGAACCATACCTTTTCAATCCCTCGATATGTTATCAATTTTAACTTCCCAAGCCCTCACAAAATCTTCCTCCTCAAGCACAAATCTTGCAACCATGATTTCAACTATCAGGGAACAAAATGTTAAATGACTGAGAATATATGGCATCGAGTAAATAGAGAAACATTTGTATGTCATCTATCTAGTGAATTCCAAATTTAAAAAAAAAAAAAAAACAAGATACGTGTATCTTAATAAACTATATCTTCAGGTCAAAACTCATCAACCATCCAACATAACTTTAAATATGTTTTATGCAACTGTTACCATTACCTTATGCTATAATCAATTAGCAAATAAATGGTGTATTTCTTTTATCACATGCGATGCCTATTTGCTTTTCATAATATGTTAAATTGTTGATATACAACCAAAAACATGGAAACATAAATACATATATGCTAAATAACCTATATTGAGAGCTCAAGTCAAACATCACCGATGAATGACAAATTCAATTAGATTTTGTTTATCGAAAATACCAAGTAAATGGATTTGGAAACAGAGTAAACCAGTCGATACAATTGAACGACAAATAGAAAAGTATAACATCATAATACAAATAAAGATGGGTTTTATTCTATTTATTTATTTCCGTATATTTGGTATATATGTAGCCAATCTCTTTTATTTCTTTCCATGCATATTCCTATTTTGGAGGCTTAGATTATGGGTCCCTCGTATGTATATATTGGGATGCCTTCTCCTTTTTCTTCGTTACCTACTGTAACCTTTTTTTTAAGATTCAATCTAATACCATTACGATTTGTATAACAAATACATAAATTTAAAAAAAAAACTTACATTGGATGAGTTACTACAGAGCTCACGTAAAAAAGATCTACTTGTTAACGTAAACGGTTTTGGTTATGAGACTCGATTGGCGGTTGAACTCCACTTGAAATGCAAACTTCTCTGTGTCTGCCATTGATAATTCGCTCAACAAAATCGAAAAATTAGAGAAGATTAATGGAAGAGATGACGGCGGAGTGAGAAGGGAGCAACAAGATATAAAACTAACCATGATACACTGATTCCCGCCTGCGATGCGAGATTGAGAAGGTTTCTAGATGCTGATTCAAGGCCTCCTTGTTATTGCAAAAGCCCACAGCAAAACAGAGATCAAGACTCCCCATATAGTTAACTTCCATCACCGGTTTCCTCTCCATCCCGTTCTTTTCGACGCTTCCCGCATTTGCAGCTTTCCACGTGGGCAAATGAGAGGATTTTGGAGGGAAGACTAAAATTTTGAATGGAAACTAGGGAGGGAACGGATGAAATTAGAGGGAAATTAAAAGTTTCGGGGAAAAGAAATGAAAATTAATAACTATTTTGTATTTTAATAAAATTAGAATAACAAATTTTTAGGTATAAAATAAAACTACAACTTGTATAATAATATAATATTATAACTTTTTTTACAAAACTATAAAAAAAACTTATATGAATTATAATAAAATCACTAGCAACGGAGAGTGGGGGCTTCGACGCCATTAGGGCTGGCAATTCTGACACGAACACGATAATACGACACGAACCTACACGAAGTTAACAAGGTTCGAGTTTAACCTTAACAGGTTTCGTGTCTATTACAGGTCAACACGATAAGACCTATTTAATTTCATGTCGAGTTCGTGTTTACCTATTTAGTGTTCGTGTCTTAACAGGTCGTGTCAGACACGATATGACCTGGTAAGACTTAAAACCATTATACAATACATGTTAAGACCTGTTAATGACTAAATATTAGATATGCAGCAATAGGTCGTATTCGTGTCTTAACAGGTTGTATGATATATTGGTAATTTTTCGTGTCTTAACAGGTTGTATGATACATTGGTATATTTTTTCGTGTCTTAACAGGTTGTATGATACATTGGTATATTTTTTCGTGTCTTAACAGGTTGTTTCGTGTTGCCTGTTTATAATCAGGTTCGTGTTCGTGTTTGGAAAATCTGACACGATAAATAATTAATATAAGGGATTATTACATATACCCCCTATTTAAAACCTTAATTACATATTTACACAATCCAAACATTTAATTACATATTTCCCCCTCCTGTGGCATAATGACACAATTACTCTTTCAAACATAAAAAAACCCTAAAACCTTTTATTCTCTCCCTCCCACGACGTCTCACTCCTCCTCCCTGGTGTGTTAAGATCGTTGCCAAATCTGAAATCCCCACAAGCGAACCACCAACGTTTTCACAACTTACGCCAAAAATGACTAACAAATTTAACATCATGGTTCGGGGTAACAGACTTAGGAACACCGTGTAGCCTAACGATTTTTTGCAAAGTATAATCTTGCCAACTGACTAACGCCATAAGTATTCGAACTCGTAATTAAAATGTGCCATTTTGGCAAACTTATTGATCACCACCTTAATAAAATCCTTCATGTGCTGGGTTAGTGGTAGCCCCACAACGAAATCAATGTTGACTTTCTCCCACTGGCAACCGAAACTGGAAGTGGGGTATACAGGCCCGAATTGGTTCCATGTAGGGATGTAAATGAGGTGAGCCAAACCCTAGCTCGACTAGGCTCGTGCTCATTTAACATATGAAAGCTCGGCTCAATTCGATCTTTGTCTGTAAAGCTCGAGCTCAGCACAATTCAAGCTTTGTTTTTATCAATGAAACATCCGTCAAAAACCGGATTTACCAAACCCGCTCCGTTATTAACCGAACAATCAGTTAAAAATTTTGTTGCGTATTTAATGCTCAAATTAATTTTAATCGATACATAATTAATAAGTATATTGGAATATAAAAGTTATATTTGAAAAAGTATTAAAAATAGTGGTTTAAAAAATAAAACAAGGCTGCCGGGTTTCGAACCCGGGTCAGCCGGGTCAACAACGATTTAACTCTCATCCATCAAACCACTCCGCCACTTGTGTTCTTTAGTAACATATCAAAACAATTAATTCAAATATCAAACTCGAATTTAAAACTGACGCGCCCAATCGCAGTCGTCGGAAATCCCGACGATTTCACCGAGATTGGACGGTTTTTCTGTCTTAACGTAAGCATTAACCTCAACATCGGTTATAACCGATGTCCAGTCCGCGACACAAGTCATAACCGCCGGAAAATTATTGACCGACGAATCAAGACGGAAAACGGACCAAATTCGTCGATGTTCTGCCCTATAAATACACCCTCTAACTTCTGTTAGCCTTTTTGCTCACAATCACACCCATTATCGACGTAATTTCACTCGCCGAAAACCTTCTGCAACTCGCCGGAAAACCGAACCCCTTCACCTCTGTGCCTTACTCTAAAAACTGAACACCCAGAGCTCATACCGAAGCCACTCACACTCATCTCAAGCTCCCTGAAGACCCTCTGCCGCAAGACACGCGTCGCCGGAATAACCTGCTATCATCGGAATTTCGCCGGCGAAACAGAGGATCTCTGTTCGGTATATCTTACACCTAATCTCTCTCGTTTTTATTAATCTCACATGTAGCTAATCACAACACACTAAAGAAACTGATTATTTTTGTCAAAACAGTCGGACACCGGTTCTGGTTAAGTTTAACGAAGAAGATGAAGTTTTCAGTTATATATATATATATAATTTAAATCAAGTTTTATCTCGGGTTAGACACACAGTCCAGCGGTGGACTGTGTGCAAATAAACACGCATACGTCCCGAGTTCGATTCTTGTCCCACGCACACTCGCCTTAATAAAAATGTCCCTTTTTAAAACTGAACCCGATTCACTTGCAAAAAGATGTTAAGTTTAATAAAACCTGGAATAATAACCAAGATAGACACACAGTCCAGTGGTGGACTGTATGCGCGTTTAAACCATACGTCTCGGGTTCGAGTCCAGACTACCGCACCGGTTCTGGCAATTATCAAACTTTTTATATGAGGCAGAAATGAAATTATCTAGTTTGTATATAAGTATAATAAAAATCAGATTATTTACCAAGTTAGACACACAGTTCAGCGGTGGACTGTGTGTCAACCTAAACCACAGGTCCCGGGTTCGAGACCTGTGGAAAGCACCGAGCGAGACATTAAAATCGTTTTTAAATAAATGATTTTCGGATTAATTCTATTAGTATATAAATATAATTAAAAACAGAAATATTTCGGGTTAGACACGTAGCTCAGTTGGTAGAGCTGCGTGCACGCGAACGGGAGGTCTCGGGTTTGAGTCCTGCCCGGCGCATACATAATAACACAATCAAACCGGTCAACGGTCAACAAGTCAACGGTCAAAAAGTCAACATTTTTTTTATTTTTATTTATTTATTTTATTTAAAAATCAATTAAAAATACTTAAAAATAACATTTATAAAGTTAGAAAATAGCCTTAAACTCACAAAAATATATCCAATAATCCTACTAAAATTGATTAATAAAATCCGCTTATTTACCGAACCATTATGTTATTATCTAGGTTAGTTTCACTCGTGGTTAAATCAAACTTCGTGCGCATTCAACATCATCAACCGAACGCACCCACTGTGAGTGAATCTTACAACTCCCCTTTTTAATTACACGTTTTGGGGTGTGTCATGTGTCACAAAAATTAACTCGTTTATTTAAACTTGGGTCATACCATGTTATGATCTAAACTTAGAGTGTAAATATTGTTTGTAGTTATGTCTTTCATATTGTCAAGTTGTATGCAAATCATTCATTAGGCCCATCAGTTCGTAGAACAACGCGTGCCTCAAAACTCATTCATTAGGCCCATCAGTTCCTCGTGAGAGACGGGTTGAGCAACGCATGCCTCAAAACAATTTATTATTGTATGTGTGTGCATTATCTGATATTAAGTGTTTTATGAATATGTTTACATCTATATTTACTCATATGTGGTTGTGCACTTTATTTTATAATCAATTCAATAAACTTGTTCAAATGTTTTTCATAGGATTCACTCGCCAACTTTTTGTTGATCCAAAAGCCATTTTTACACATGATACAGGTGAACAGGATGAAGCAAGGAAAACATAGGAAATGCCTTAGAAGAAAACAATGAAGTCTAGAATGATGTTTAGGATATGAAATTAAGATTGTATGTTTCCCTTTAAATTGTAATAATGAATATGAAACGTTATAATAAATGTCATGAGCTTTGATGATAACCCAATCATGCCCCGATCACCTTTTCCGCTGCGGGTCGGGGTGTGACAGATTGGTATCAGAGCCATGACTATAGGGATATAGGATAGGTTATTAGACCCTTAGAGCCTATACTATAGTTGACTAGATTTTAATTGTTTATGAGGTTACATGCAAACTTATGATATTTATTTGTTTCATATTTGTTTATACTTACAGTCAAACATACATACTTACATACACATTCATCATACATATTTCAATGTTCATATATTCAAATCATCTTCATACTTTGGTTATTCAAAGATTTTGTCGCATTTTTTTTCATTTTTCAAATCTCATCAAAGTGAGTTCTGCGACGGGCATGTAGTAACTGTAAGGGTACAAGTACCGGTAGTCGGGACGTCCTGTCTAGGTTGGCATTCGATAAATCCAATATAACGACCAGTTTGCCTACCTGGGACCAACGAGAGAGTACGAAGGACCTATTAGGCCAAAGCATGCCACACCAAACGTCGTTCGAAACTAAACCCCACTTTGAGGTGTCACCGTGTCGACACCTGGACACATTCCGAATATCAATACTACGTTATATACATATTTCTCGATTTTCTCCGGGTTTTAGTGTACGTAACCAGGCTAACACATGCGAACCGTATGAAAAACCCGGTATTCATGGGGGCCCACATGATTACGAAGGTGAAGTATGGCGGCATGCAAGGCCCAATTACGAGCAAAGCCCAAGACATCCTATGGATGTAGTAGATTTATTATTTTATATTTATTTTATAAATGTTCATTCCTAAATACGACACCTGATCCCTAAATCATCCAACTCATACTCTTGATATGTATCCCTTGTAGATGTCTTCTAGCCTCGCTCGTAGGAAGATGAGAGCAGGAAAAGCCCGCGAGCGCATGGCTACCCTAATCGCTCAACAAATGGCTGCCGTAATACCCAACATTGTAATCCAAGTCCAACAAGCACTTACCGCTAATCCTGTCAACCAAGAAGATCAAAATGTTATCAACCCTCCCCCAAATACCACTAAATGCACCTACAAGCATTTCAAATCCTACGACCCTCCAAATTACGAAGGGACTGAAGGTGTCACCGCTCTCCTCCATTGGTTTGAAGAAATGGAGAACACTTTTATAAATTGCGATTGCCCCGATGATCGCAAAGTGCGATATGCTACTGGTCGTTTATATGGAATAGCACTTACTTGGTGGAATACAGAGAAGGCCAAACGAGGTGTTGAAGACGCTATGACTTTGACTTGGGAAGAGTTGAAGGAAATCATGACAAGACGGTTTTGCCCAAGGAGCGAAATCAATAAATTAGAAGATGAGTTCTATTCATTGAAGCAAAAGGAAGGCGACCACACCACCTACAACAAAAGATTCCTCGAGTTAAATCAAATGGTTCCCAACTTGTTCACTCCTCTTTATCGTTTGATCGAGCACTACATTCGAGGTCTTCCGTCAAAGATTCAGGACTCTGTAATAAGTACTACGCCTGTAACCTTGGAAGCCGCAATGGAGTTAGCTACAGAGCTCACCGAGAACCGCATACGGAACAAAGATTTCAAGGAGGAGAAGAAGAAGGATAAAGCATCAACTGAAACTTCAAACTCCACCCAAACCGAATCCCCTTCTCAACCCATTTCTAAGAGAAAACGAGACGGGCAACTTTTCGCTACTACCCAACGTAATCAACCAATTTCACAAGCCATACCAATCCAAGCTATCCCACTCACGCAAATAGCACCCAACTCAACTTACCCAAATAAGAAACCATACCTTGGACCTCACCCTCAATGTAACACTTGTTTTTATCACCATCCATCTACCTTACCTTGTCGACTATGTGCGAATTGTGGACGCTATGGTCATTTGAGCAAGGTTTGCCGCACCCCTCAAAACCAAACCACACCCCCTACTCAAAATATGATCCAAGCATATCAACAACCTCAATACCCCATGTTACCTTATGTTCGAGCTTGCTTTAATTGTGACGACCCTACCCACTTTAGAAACACGTGCCCTCGATTGGTTAACATCATAAACGCCCAAGCTCAAGCAAACCCAGTTAACCAAGCAAATCAAGAAAACCTAATCACTAGGCCACCAGCAAGAGGAAGAGTTTTCAACATCAACGCCAATCCTGTTGAAGATAATGACGGCCCAAACGAAACCACCCCAACTAGTCCCCTTCACCGAAAATCAAGATTCAACTCCAATCGTTTAGTTTTATGTTTTTCTTTATGTTATCTCAAGCTTTGGTTGATTGTGTTTGTTTATGTTTTAGAATCACATAGAACCAATCATAACTTAAGGATAAAGCCAATGAGAATTTGACAAGAATATGGTGGATACGCCGCTGGTACTTCCTATATATAAGTATTCTTGCCAAAGGATCAGAGGCATTATCTGGCGGTTATGAGAAGTTCCATGTAGAATTTAGTATTGTATTGATTGAAGTTTGTTTTCGAACTCATTGATTTAGCATTTATAACATCTCATCACTTAAAGAAATTGGTTTGTGTTCCATTTCTACATAGACTAACCTCTCCATCACAACAAACGAGAGAGGTACTGTCACCGTTCAAACATGTATACTGTAACATCCGTAAAAAAAACCGGATTTACCAAACCCGCTCTGTTTATTAACCGAACAATCAGTTAAAAATTTTGTTGCGTATTTAATGCCCAAAATAATTTTAAACGATACATAATTAATAAGTATATTGGAATATATAATTTATATTTGAAAAAGTATTAAAAATCGTGGTTAAAAAATAAAACAAGGCTGCCGGGTTTCGAACCCGGGTCAGTCGGGTTAAACCGGTCAAGCAAAGCCTTAACACTCATCTATCCAACCACTACGCCACTTGTGTTTCTTGTTAATTAATGGAAACAATTAATACATATTATAATTCTCGAATTTAAAACCGACGCGCCCAATCGCAGTCGTCGGAAATCCCGACGATTTCGCCGAGATTGGACGGTTTCTTCAGTTTTAACCGAAGCCTTAACTACTACATCGGTTATAACCGACGTCTGAACCCGCGACGCAAGTCATAACCGCCGGAAAACTTATTGACCGACGAATCAAGACGGAAATCGGACCAAATTCATCGATGACCTGCCCTATAAATACCCCCTCTAACCTCTGTTAGCTTTTTCGCTCACAATCACACTCTTTCCCGACAAAAATTCACTCGCCGGAGAATTTCTGCAACTCACCGGAAAACCGAGCCTTTCACCTCTGAGCCTTACTGAACCCCCAGAGCTCATACCGAAGCCACCCCCATTCATCTCAAGCTCGTTGAAGACCCTCTGCCGCAGACACACGTAGCCGGAATAGCTTGCTGTCACCGGAGTTTCGCCGGCGAAACAGAGGAGCCCTGTTTGGTATACTTTACACTTAATCTCTCGTTCTTTTATTAATCGCACATGTAATTAAGCGCAACACACTAAAAGAACTTGATTAAAATCGATGAACCAGTCAGACTCCTGGTTAAGTCTGACGAAGAAGACGAAGTTCAGTATTATATAAGTATAATTAAAATCAAGATATATCTCGGGTTAGACATACAGTCCAGCGGTGGACTGTGTGCAAATAAAACACGCTTACGTCCTGAGTTCGATTCTTGTTCCACGCACACTCGCCTTAATAAAAATGTTCTTTTTTTAACTGAACCGGATCCACTGCTTATAGATGTTAAGTTTAATAAAAACCGGAATAATAACCAAGATAGACACACAGTCCAGTGGTGGACTGTGTGAACGTTTAATCACACGTCACGAGTTCGAGTCCGGACTACCGCACCGGTCCTGATAATTATCAAACTTTTTATATAAGACAGAAATGAAATTTTTTAGTTTGTATATAAGTATAATAAAAATCAGATTATTTAACGAGTTAGACACACAGTCCAGCGGTGGACTGTGTGTTAAACTAACCCACAGGTCCCGGGTTCGAGACCTGTGGAGCGCACCGAGTCGTTATGTTAAAATCTTTTTAAAATAAATGATTTTCGGATTAATCTAATTAGTATATAAACTTAATTAAAAACAGAAATATTTCGGGTTAGACACGTAGCTCAGTTGGTAGAGCTGCGTGCACGCGAACGGGAGGTCTCGGGTTCGAGCCTCACCCGGCGCACACAATTTCACAATCAAACCGGTCAACAGGTCAACGGTCAAAAAGTTAACATTTTTTTATTAGTTTTATTTATTTATTTTATTTAAAAATCAATTAAAAATACTTAAAAATAACATTTTTAAGGTTAGAAAATAGCCTTAAAGTCACAAAAATACACCCAACAATCCTACTAAAATGGATTAATAAAATCCGTTTACTTACCGAACCATTATGCCATTATCTAGGTTAGTTTCACTCGTGGTTAAATCAAACTTCGTGCGCATTCAACATCATCAAACCGAACGCACCCAATGTGAGTGAATCTTACAACTCCCCTTTTTAATTACACGTTTTGGGGTGTGTCATGTGTCACCAAAAATTAACTCGTTTATTTAAACTTGTGCCATACCATATTGTGATCTAAACTTAGATTGTATATATTGTTTGTAGTTATGTATTTCATATTGTCAAGTTATATGCAATTCATTCATTAGGCCCATCAGTTCCTCGTGGGAGACGAGTTGAGCAACGCGTGCCTCAAAACAAATCCATTATTGTTCGTGTGTGTATTATTTAGTTTATATTGTTTGTAGTTATGTATTTCATATTGTCAAGTATATGCAAATCATTCATTAGGCCCATCAGTTCCTCGTGGGAGACGAGTTGAGCAACGCGTGCCTCAAAACAAATCCATTATTGTTCGTGTGTGCATTATTTAATATTAAATGATTGGTGAATAAGTTTACATCTATTTTTACTCATGTGTGGTTGTGCACTCTATTTTATAATCAATTCAATAAACTTGTTCAAATGTTTTTCATAGGATTCACTCGCCAACTTTTTGTTGATCAAAAAAAAACCATTTTTTACACATGATACAGGTGAACATGATGAAGCAAGGAAAACATAGGAAATGCCTTAGAAGAAAACAATGAAGCCTAGAATGATGTTTAGGACATGTTGTAATTATGATTGTAAATTTCCCATTAAATTGTATTAATGAATATGAAACGTTATAATAAATGTCATGAGCTTTGATGATAACCCAATCATGCCCCGATCACCCTTTTCCGCTGCGGGTCGGGGTGTGACAGATTGGTATCAGAGCCATGACTATATGGATATAGGATAGGTTATTAGACCCTTAGAGCCTATACTATAGTTGCCTAAATTTTAATTGATTAGGTGGTTACATGCAAACTTATGATATTTATTTGTTTCATATTTGTTTATACTTACAGTCAAACATACATACTTACATACACATTCATCATACATATTTCAATGTTCATATATTCAAATCATCTTCATACTTTTGTTATTCAAAGATTTTGTCGCAATTTTCAAATCTAATCAAAGTAAGTTCTGCGACGGGCATGTAGTAACTGGAAGGGTACAAGTACCGGTAGTCGGAACGTCCTGTCTAGGTTGGCATTCGTGTAAATCCAATATAACGGACCAGTTTGCCTACCTGGGGACTAACGATGAGAGTACGAAGGACCTATTAGGCCAAAGCATGCCACACCAAACGTCGTTCGAACTAACCCCACTTTGAGGTGTCACCGTGTCTACACCTGGACACATTCCGAATATCATACGTTATATACATATTTCTCGATTTTCTCCGGGTTTTAGTGTACGTAACCAGGCTAACACATGAGAACCATATGAAAAACCCGGTATTCATGGGGGCCCACATGATTACGAAGGTGAAGTATGGCGGCATACAAGGCCCAATGACGAGCAAAGCCCAAGACATCCTATGGATGTAGTAGATTTATTTTTCTATATTTATTTTATGAATGTTCATTCCTAAATACGACCCATGATCCCAAAAACATCCAACTCATACTCATGATACGTATTCCTTGTAGATGTCTTCTAGCCTCGCCAGTAGGAAGATGAGAGCAGGAAAAGCCCGCGAGCGCATGGCTGCCCTAATCGCTCAACAAATGGCTGCCGTAATACCCAACATTGTAATTCAAGTCCAACAAGCCCTTACCGCTAATCCTGTCAACCAAGAAGATCAAAATATTATCAACCCTCCCCCAAATACCACTAAATGCACCTACAAGCATTTCAAATCATGCGACCCTCCAAAATACGAAGGGACTGAAGGTGTCACCGCTCTCCTCCATTGGTTTGAAGAAATGGAGAACACTTTCTAAATTGCGATTGCCCTGACGATCGCAAAGTGCGATATGCTACCGGTCGTTTATATGGAATAGCACTTACTTGGTGGAATACAGAGAAGGCCAAACGAGGCGTTGACGATGCTATGACTTTGACTTGGGAAGAGTTGAAGGAAATCATGACAAGACGGTTTTGCCCAAGGAGCGAAATCAAGAAATTAGAAGATGAGTTCTATTCGTTGAAGCAAAAGGAAGGCGACCACACCACTTACAACAAAAGATTTCTCGAGTTAAATCAAATGGTTCCCAACTTGTTCACTCCCCTCTACCGTTTGATCGAGCACTACATCCGAGGTCTTCCGTAAAAAATTCAAGACTCGGTAATAAGTACCACGCCTGCAACTTTGGAAGCAGCAATGGAGTTAGCTACAGAGCTCACCGAGAACCGAATCCGGAACAAAGACTTCAAGGAGGAGAAGAAGAAGGATAAAGCATCAACTGAAACTTCAAACTCCACCCAAACCGAATCCCCTTCTCAACCCATTTCTAAGAGAAAAAGAGACGGGCAACTTTTCGCTACTACCTAACGTAATCAACCAATTTCACAAGCCATACCAATCCAAGCTATCCCAATCACGCAAATAGCACCCAACTCAACTTACCCAAATAAGAAACCATACCTTGGACCTCACCCTTGATGTAACACCTGTTTTTATCACCATCCCCTTACCTTACCTTGTCGACTATGTGCAAATTGTGGACGCTATGGTCATTTGAGCAAGGTTTGCCGCACCCCTCAAAATCAAATCTCTCCCCCTACTCAAAATATGATCCAAACATATCAACAACCTCAATACCCCATGTTACCTTATGTTCGAGCTTTTTTCAATTGTGGCGACCCTACCCACTATAGAAACACGTGCCCTCGATTGGTTAACATCATAAACGCTCAAGCTCAATCAAACCCAGTTAACCAAGTAAATCAAGAAAACCCAATCACTAGGCCACCAGCAAGAGGAAGAGTTTTCAACATCAACGCCAATCCTGTTGAAGATAATGACGGCCCAAACGAAACCACCCAACTAGTCCTCTTCACCGAAAATCAAGATTCAACTCCAATCGTTTGGTTTTATGTTTTACTTTATGTTTTAGAATCACATAGAACCAAACATAACTTAAGGATAAAGCCAATGAAATTTTGACAAGAATATGGTGGATACGCCGCTGGTACTTCCTATATATAAGTATTCTTGTCAAATCATCGGAGGCATTATCAGGCGGTTATGAGAGGTTCCATGTAGGATTTAGTATGTTTTGGTCAAAGTTTGTTCATCATACATTTCAGTGTATTTCAATTTCATCATTTAAAGAAGTTGAGCTATGTCTCACTTCCACAATGACTAACCTCTCCATCACAACAAACAAGAGAGGTATTGTCATCATTCAAACATGGATACTATCAGAATTAAGACTCAAGTTGTGGTTGTTGTGTTTGTTTTAGAGTCACATAGAACTAATCATAACTTGCGGATAGAGTCAATGAAAATTTGACAAGAATATGGTGGATACGCCGCTGGTACTTCCTATATATAAGTATTCTTGTCAAAGGATCGGAGGCATTATCAGGCGGTTATGAGAGGTTCCATGTATAAACTGTTTGTGTGATTATTGTTTAGATTAAATTTATTATTTTCAAGTACATGCAATTTCATAGGCCGCCGCTCCCCATTACATTATGAGCGTTGAGCATGTTCCCCATTACATTATGAGCGTGAACCTGGCGTGCCAACATACGATCGGCTCCGTTTGATTGAGCCTTGATCGCACAGACATTTTTCATTTTCAGTACATGCAATACGATCGGCTCCGTTTGATTGAGCCTTGATCGCACAGACATTTTTCATTTTCAGTACATGCAATACGATCTTTTGGTTGTTGTGTTTGTTGTAGAGTCACATAGAACTAATCATAACTTGCGGATAAAGTCAATGAAAATTTGACGAGAATATGGTGGATACGCCGCTGGTACTTCCTATATATAAGTATTCTCACCAAAGGATCAGAGGCATTATCAGGCGGTTATGAGGAGTTCCATGTAGGATTTAGTATTGTCTTGGTTGAAATTTGTGTTACATTCGTATCATCTCGCCATTTAAAGAAATTGGATTGTGTTCTATTTCTACATAAACTAACCTCTCCATCATACCAAACGAGAGAGGAACTGTCACCATTCAAACATGTATGCTATCAGAACTTGGACTCAAATATTGGTTGTTGTGTTTATTTATGTTCTAGAGTTACATCATAGAACCAATCATAACTTACTGATAAAACCAATGAAAATTTGAAAAGAATATGGTGGATACGCCGCTGGTACTTCCTATATATAAGTATTCTTGTCAAAGGATCAGAGGCATTGTCAGGTGGTTATGAGAAGTTCTATGTAGGATTTAGTAATTTCTTGGTACATTGGTTGTGGCGTTTATTTATGTTCTAGAGTCACATCATAGAACCAATCATAACTTACTGATAAAACCAATGAAAATTTGACAAGAATATGGTGGATACGCCGCTGGTACTTCCTATATATAAGTATTCTTGTCAAAGGATCAGAGGCATTGTTAGACGGTTATGAGAAGTTCCATGTAGGTTGTAGTACTAGAAGTTTTGCTTTAGGATATAACCATATCTTCCCAAACATATCAAAACTCCTACGCATGATATCATATTTAGTGAATCAACTCTGCTTATCAATACTTTTACCGTAGGCAACAAAAAGCGATTCCTGTAACAGGGTACTTAACCCTTACAAGGGACGTTACCGCCTCAAACAAAAACTTAAACTCTTACTCTTTTTCTAAGCATGTAACTGTCAAACTAAACACCATCCTTTTTAGACAAATATATCACTACTTAAATTTCGGGACGAAATTTCTAAAAAGCAGGGGATACTGTAACATCCGTCAAAAAACCGGATTTACCAAACACGCTCCGTTTATTAACCGAACAATCAGTTAAAAATTTCATTGCGTATTTAATGCCCAAAATAATTTTAAACGATACATAATTAATAAGTATATTGGAATATATAATTTATATTTGAAAAAGTATTAAAAATAATGGTTAAAAAATAAAACAAGGCTGTCGGGTTTCGAACCCGGGTCAGCCGGGTCAAACCGGTCAAGCAAAGCCTTAACACTCATCTATCCAACCACTGCGCCACTTGTGTTTCTTGTTAATTAATGGAAACAATTAATACATATTATAATTCTCGAATTCAAAACCGACGCGCTCAATCGCAGTTGTCGGAAATCCCGACGATTTCGCCGAGATTGGACGGTTTTCTTCAATTTTAACCGAAGCCTTAACTACTACATCGGTTATAACCGACGTCTGAACCCGCGACGCAAGTCATAACCGCCGGAAAACTTATTGACCGACGAATCAAGACGGAAATCGGACCAAATTCATCGATGACCTGCCCTATAAATACCCCCTCTAACCTCTGTTAGCTTTTTCGCTCACAATCACACTCTTTCCCGACAAAAATTCACTCGCCGGAGAATTTCTGCAACTCGCCGGAAAACCGAGCCTTTCACCTCTGAGCCTTACTGAACCCCCAGAGCTCATACTGAAGCCACCCCATTCATCTCAAGCTCGTTGAAGACCCTCTGCCGCAGGACACACGTCGCCGGAATAGCTTGCTGTCACCGGAGTTTCGCCGGCGAAACAGAGGAGCCCTGTTCGGTATACCTTACACTTAATCTCTCGTTCTTTTATTAATCGCACATGTAATTAAGCGCAACACACTAAAAGAACTTGATTAAAATCGATGAACCAGTCAGACTCCTGGTTAAGTCTGACGAAGAAGACGAAGTTCAGTATTATATAAGTATAATTAAAATCAAGATATATCTCGGGTTAGACACACAGTCCAGCGGTGGACTGTGTGCAAATAAAACACGCTTACGTCCTGAGTTCGATTCTTGTTCCACGCACACTCGCCTTAATAAAAATGTTCTTTTTTTAACTGAACCGGATCCACTGCTTATAGATGTTAAGTTTAATAAAAACCGGAATAATAACCAAGATAGACACACAGTCCAGTGGTGGACTGTGTGAACGTTTAATCACACGTCACGAGTTCGAGTCCGAACTACCGCACCGGTCCTGATAATTATCAAACTTTTTATATCAGACAGAAATGAAATTTTTTAGTTTGTATATAAGTATAATAAAAATCAGATTATTTAACGAGTTATACACACAGTCCAGCGGTGGACTGTGTGTTAAACTAACCCACAGGTCCCGCGTTCGAGACCTGTGGAGCGCACCGAGTCGTTATGTTAAAATCTTTTTAAAATAAATGATTTTCGGATTAATCTAATTAGTATATAAACTTAATTAAAAACAGAAATATTTCGGGTTAGACACGTAGCTCAGTTGGTAGAGCTGCGTGCACGCGAACGGGAGGTCTCGGGTTCGAGCCTCACCCGGCGCACACAATTTCACAATCAAACCGGTCAACAGGTCAACGGTCAAAAAGTCAACATTTTTTTATTAGTTTTATTTATTTATTTTATTTAAAAATCAATTAAAAATACTTAAAAATAACATTTTTAAGGTTAGAAAATAGCCTTAAAGTCACAAAAATACACCCAACAATCCTACTAAAATGGATTAATAAAATCCGTTTACTTACCGAACCATTATGCCATTATCTAGGTTAGTTTCACTCGTGGTTAAATCAAACTTCGTGCGCATTCAACATCATCAAACCGAACGCACCCAATGTGAGTGAATCTTACAACTCCCCTTTTTAATTACACGTTTTGGGGTGTGTCATGTGTCACCAAAAATTAACTCGTTTATTTAAACTTGTGCCATACCATATTGTGATCTAAACTTAGATTGTATATATTGTTTGTAGTTATGTATTTCATATTGTCAAGTTATATGCAATTCATTCATTAGGCCCATCAGTTCCTCGTGGGAGACGAGTTGAGCAACGCGTGCCTCAAAACAAATCCATTATTGTTCGTGTGTGTATTATTTAGTTTATATTGTTTGTAGTTATGTATTTCATATTGTCAAGTATATGCAAATCATTCATTAGGCCCATCAGTTCCTCGTGGGAGACGAGTTGAGCAACGCGTGCCTCAAAATAAATCCATTATTGTTCGTGTGTGCATTATTTGATATTAAATGATTGGTGAATAAGTTTACATATATTTTTACTCATGTGTGGTTGTGCACTCTATTTTATAATCAATTCAATAAACTTGTTAAAATATTTTTCATAGGATTCACTCGCCAACTTTTTGTTGATAAAAAAAACCATTTTTACACATGAAACAGGTGAACAGGATGAAGCAAGGAAAACATAGGAAATGCCTTAGAAGAAAACAATGAAGCCTAGAATGATGTTTAGGACATGATGTAATTATGATTGTAAATTTCCCATTAAATTGTATTAATGAATATGAAACGTTATAATAAATGTCATGAGCTTTGATGATAACCCAATCATGCCTCGATCACCTTTTTCCGTTGCGGGTCGGGGTGTGACATATACTATCAGAATTAAGACTCAAGTTTTGGTTGTTGTGTTTGTTTTAGAGTCACATAGAACTAATCATAACTTGCGGATAAAACCAATGAAAATTTGACAAGAATATGGTGGATACGCCGCTGGTACTTCCTATATATAAGTATTCTTGTCAAAGGATCAGAGGCATTATCAGGCGGTTATGAGAAGTTCCATGTAGGATTTAGTAATGTCTTGGTCGAAGTTTGTTCATTATACATTTCAACGTATTTCAATTTCATCATTTAAAGAAGTTGAGCTATGTCTCACTTCCACAAGGACTAACCTCTCCATCATAACAAACGAGAGAGGTACTGTCACCATTCAAACATGTATACTATCAGAATTAAGACTCAAGCTTTGGTTGATTGTGTTTATTTATGTATTAGAGTCACATAGAACTAATCATAACTTGCGGATAAAACCAATGAAAATTTGACAAGAATATGGTGGATACGCCGCTGGTACTTCCTATATATAAGTATTCTTGTCAAAGGATCAGAGGCATTATCAGGCGGTTATGAGAAGTTCCATGTAGGATTTTGTATTGTCTTGGTTGAAATTTGTGTTACATTCACTTATTTAACATTCATATCATATCATCATCTAAAGAAATTGGATTGTGTTCCATTTCTACATAGACTAACCTCTCCATCACAACAAACGAGAGAGGAATTGTCACAAATCAAACATGTATGCTATCAGAATTAAGACTCAAGTTTTGGTCGTTGTGTTTGTTTTAGAGTCACATAGAACTAATCATAACTTGCGGATAAAGTCAATGAAAATTTGACAAGAATATGGTGGATACGCCGCTGGTACTTCCTATATATAAGTATTCTTGCCAAAGGATCAGAGGCATTATTAGGCGGTTATGAGAAGTTCCATGTAGGATTTAGTATTGTCTTGATTGAAATATGAGTTATACTCACTGATTTAGCATTCATATCATCTCATCATTGGATTATGTCACCATTCAAACATGTATACTATCAGAATTTGGACTCAGATATTGGTTGTGGTGTTTATTTATGCTTTAGAATCACATAGGACTAATCATAATTTACTGATAAAACCAATGAAAATTTGACGAGAATATGGTGGATACGCCGCTGGTACTTCCTATATATAAGTATTCTTGCCAAAGAGTCAGAGGCATTGTCAGGCGGTTATGAGAAGTTCCATGTAGGATTTAGTAATTTCTTGGTTAAAGTTTGTTTTTATATTAACTGATCTAGCATTTATATCATCTCATCATTTAAAGAAATTGGATTATGTCACCAATCAAACATGTATACTATCAGAATTAGGACCCAGACATTGGTTGTTGTTTTTGTTATGTTTAGAGTCGTATCATAGAACCAATCATGACTTACTGATAAAACCAATGAAAATTTGACAAGAATATGGTGGATACGCCGCTGGTACTTCCTATATATAAGTATTCTTGTCAAAGGATCAGAGGCATTGTCAGGCGGTTATGAGAAGTTCCATGTAGGTTGTAGTATTAGAAGTTTTGTTTTAGGATATAACCTTATCTTTCCAAACATATCAAAACTCTTACGCGTGAAATCATACTTAGTGAATCAACTCCGCTTATCAATATTTTTACCGTAGGCAACAAAAAGCGATTCCTGTAGCAGGGTACTCAACCCTTACAAGGAACGTTACCGCCTCAAACAAAATATTACTCTTTTCTAAGTATGTAACCGTCAAACTAAACACCATCATTTTTAGACAAATATATCACTACTTAAATTTCGGGACGAAATTTCTAAAAAGTAGGGGATACTGTAACATCCGTAAAAAACCGGATTTACCAAACCCGCTCCGTTTATTAACCGAACAATCAGTTAAAAATTTCGTTGCGTATTTAATGCTCAAATTAATTTTAATCGATACATAATTAATAAGTATATTGGAATATAAAAGTTATATTTGAAAAAGTATTAAAAATAGTGGTTTAAAAAATAAAACAAGGCTGCCGGGTTTCGAACCCGGGTCAGCCGGGTCAACAACGATTTAACTCTCATCCATCAAACCACTCCGCCACTTGTGTTCTTTAGTAACATATCAAAACAATTAATTCAAATATCAAACTCGAATTTAAAACTGACGCGCCCAATCGCAGTCGTCGGAAATCCCGACGATTTCGCCGAGATTGGACGGTTTCTTCTGTCTTAACGTAAGCATTAACCTCAACATCGGTTATAACCGATGTCCAGTCCACGACACAAGTCATAACCGCCGGAAAATTATTGACCGACGAATCAAGACGGAAAACGGACCAAATTCGTCGATGTTCTGCCCTATAAATACACCCTCTAACTTCTGTTAGCCTTTTTGCTCACAATCACACCCATTCTCGACGTAATTTCACTCGCCGGAAACCTTCTGCAACTCGCCGGAAAACCGAACCCCTTCACCTCTGTGCCTTACTCTAAAAACTGAACACCCAGAGCTCATACCGAAGCCACTCACACTCATCTCAAGCTCCCTGAAGACCCTCTGCCGCAAGACACACGTCGCCGGAATAACCTGCTATCATCGGAATTTCGCCGGCGAAACAGAGGATCTCTGTTCGGTATATCTTACACCTAATCTCTCTCGTTTTTATTAATCTCACATGTAGCTAATCACAACACACTAAAGAAACTGATTATTTTTGTCAAAACAGTCGGACACCGGTTCTGGTTAAGTTTAACGAAGAAGATGAAGTTTTCAGTTATATATATAAAATTTAAATCAAGTTTTATCTCGGGTTAGACACACAGTCCAGCGGTGGACTGTGTGCAAATAAACACGCATACGTCCGAGTTCGATTCTTGTCCCACGCACACTCGCCTTAATAAAAATGTCCCTTTTTAAAACTGAACCGGATTCACTTGCAAAAAGATGTTAAGTTTAATAAAAACCGGAATAATAACCAAGATAGACACACAGTCCAGTGGTGGACTGTGTGCGCGTTTAAACCATACGTCTCGGGTTCGAGTCCAGACTACCGCACCGGTTCTGGCAATTATCAAACTTTTTATATGAGGCAGAAATGAAATTATCTAGTTTGTATATAAGTATAATAAAAATCAGATTATTTACCAAGTTAGACACACAGTCCAGCGGTGGACTGTGTGTCAACCTAAACCACAGGTCCCGGGTTCGAGACCTGTGGAAAGCACCGAGCGAGACATTAAAATCATTTTTAAATAAATGACTTTCGGATTAATTCAATTAGTATATAAATATAATTAAAAACAGAAATATTTCGGGTTAGACACGTAGCTCAGTTGGTAGAGCTGCGTGCACGCGAACGGGAGGTCTCGGGTTCGAGTCCTGCCCGGCGCATACATAATAACACAATCAAACCGGTCAACAGGTCAACGGTCAACAAGTCAACGGTCAAAAAGTCAACATTTTTTTATTTTTATTTATTTATTTTATTTAAAAATCAATTAAAAATACTTAAAAATAACATTTTTAAAGTTAGAAAATAGCCTTAAACTCACAAAAATATATCCAATAATCCTACTAAAATTGATTAATAAAATCCGCTTATTTACCGAACCATTATGTTATTATCTAGGTTAGTTTCACTCGTGGTTAAATCAAACTTCGTGCGCATTCAACATCATCAACCGAACGCACCCACTGTGAATGAATCTTACAACTCCCCTTTTTAATTACACGTTTTGGGGTGTGTCATGTGTCACAAAAATTAACTCGTTTATTTAAACTTGTCCCATACCATATTGTGATCTAAACTTAGAGTGTAAATATTGTTTGTAGTTATGTCTTTCATATTGTCAAGTTGTATGCAAATCATTCATTAGGCCCATCAGTTCGTAGAACAACGCGTGCCTCAAAACTCATTCATTAGGCCCATCAGTTCCTCGTGAGAGACGGGTTGAGCAACGCGTGCCTCAAAACAATTTATTATTGTATGTGTGTGCATTATCTGATATTAAGTGTTTTATGAATATGTTTACATCTATATTTACTCATATGTGGTTGTGCACTTTATTTTATAATCAATTCAATAAACTTGTTCAAATGCTTTTCATAGGATTCACTCGCCAACTTTTTGTTGATCCAAAAACCATTTTTACACATGATACAGGTGAACAGGATGAAGCAAGGAAAACATAGGAAATGCCTTAGAAGAAAACAATGAAGTCTAGAATGATGTTTAGGACATGATGAAATTAAGATTGTATGTTTCCCTTTAAATTGTAATAATGAATATGAAACGTTATAATAAATGTCATGAGCTTTGATGATAACCCAATCATGCCCCGATCACCTTTTCCGCTGCGGGTCGGGGTGTGACAATCAATGTTGTAAAAATCGCGACTAGGCGACGATTAGTCGGCGATTAATCGCTAGTCGTCCAGTTACTGAGTAATTTTTCTTAAATCGGTTCATTAACCGACTAGGCCAGCCAAAAGACGACGATTCCAGTAAAAAACTGTATATTCAGGCCAAAACCTCTAAATTCCGGTCAGTGTCCGACCAAATCATATGAATTCCAATAATTAATCATGTATACTTAAATAAATGAGTTGAGTAAGATTTAAACCTAACTACTTAAAATATTTACCTATAAAAATGTATATATTTATACATAAAACTGAAAATTACATATAAAAAACCTGATCCGATTAATCTTGATTAATCCCGAGTAGTCGCTAGTCCCCACTTCACCGGCCGACTAGCGACTAGCGAGTTCTCCAACCTTGGTTTTTATAGCTCGAGCTCGTAGGTAGTTTACAAGCTGGACGACTAATTTTATATTTTGTAATTAATTTATATTAATTATAATTATTATTTTGTATATAATTAGGTTATCTTTATATAATTTTGTAATTAATTTATATAATTAGGTTATCTCTCTTATATATATAGAGAGAGAGAATGAGAGAGAGGGAGAGAAAACTCATTTAAGTTAAAAAAACTCAAGAAATCTTACGTGACATATTTTTTTTTGTAAAAAAAAGGGAATGTAAGTTACATGTTGTTGAATATTATGTAACAAAAAAAACGCTGAAGGGATTTTTTTATAAAAATTTTAAAAATTAAGTTTTATATATATATATATATATGCTAAAAAACCGAATTTTTAAAAAAATTTATAAAAAAACTCTTCAGTGCTTTTTTTTTTGTTACAAAACATTTGATAACATGTTATTTACATTCCCTATTTTTTAACAAAAAAAATTGTTACATAAAGTTTTCTTGAGTTTTCTTAACTCAGGTGGATTTTCTCATTAAAGCGAAAAGAAAAATTTAAGTGAAAAGAAAAAGAACAAAGTGTATAAATATTTTTTTTCTCATCTCATTAATTATACTCTTTGACTAATTAAGTAGTCATAAACACTCTTATTTTACACACCAAAACATTTGCCTACACACATCGAAATTTATACTACACATGTAAACATTTATCTCACACAACACGTAATTTATCTTACACACCTTATAATTTATGATACCTTCTCAACTAATTTTTTTTAAATATATACTTTGAAAGTAAGTTATAAATTCAATGTAGTTAGCTATTAAAAAGGAAGACTGCAAATTAATTATATATGTAAGTTTACGGATATACCCTTACAATAACATTAAATAAAAATATTAAATAAACAAAATGAAGCATTTTAATTGGTTGATTTTTTCATATTACAAAAGATTTCTTCTCATTTAAACTCTTAATTATATATATATATATATATATATATATATATATGTATGTGTGTGTGATGTATTATCAAAAAATTACATAAACAGCTAGCTCATTTAAGCTCGCGAGTCGGCTCGAGCTCAATTACATGATTACTCGTATACTACAAGTTTTACTTTGTATCATCAATAGCGTTTTGAAAGAAAAAAATACTTTGTTAAACTATTTTTAAGTATTTAATATTTTTGCTATTGATTTTTTAATATATATTTATATATATAATTATTTTTTAGTGTAAGTTTTTGCTATGGATTTTCTTACGGGTTTTTACAATATTTTTTTAATATTTATTTTGTTAGTTTGGCTATGAATTTGTTACCAATATTATTAATTATTTGTTTTTGCAACGTATTTTGCTACAAATGTTGCTATTGATATTAGTAGATTCTATTTTGAATACTTTTTTCTGCAACATAATTTACTTCGGTGTCAGCTGGTACTGAAAATCCCAAGAATGGGCACGGTATCGAAAATACCTAGTACGGTACCTTTGAGTGTTAAAATCGGTGAACACCGGTACCTTATCGAACTGGTACCAAAAACGTCAAAAGTCGGTACCAGTACCAACACTATTTGCTCATCCCTATGCTTAACTGAGTACGTGTAATTATTTGTATGAGATAGCTATATTGGATGTATTTATGTTTACATCGGTCCATGTAAAATTGACTTTTTTTAACTATTTTTAAGTATTTAATATTTTTTTCTTGATTTTTTTATTGTATATATTATTAATTACTTTTTAATATTTCTTTATTCCATTTTTGCTTATGATTTTCTTACGTGTTTTTTTAATTGTTTTTTAAACATTTATTTTATTAGTTTCGCTATGGATTTTGCTACAACTATTATTAATTTTTTTTTGCTACGCATTTTGCTATGGATATTAGTAAATTATTTTTTTAATATCTGTTTTTCCTATTTTTGCAATGAATTTTTTTGGATTTGTTAAAGATTTTGCTACGTTAGTTTTTAACAATTTTTCTAGATTTTGCTACCAATTTCTCTACGAACTTTATTTACTTACCGATTTTGCTACCGTTTTTTCCTAATATCGGTTATTTAGTTTTAAAATATTTATTTTTATAATTTAGATATGGACTTAGCTACCAATTTTAACTTTTTTTTGTTATATTTATTTTCACAATTTTGCTATCGATTTTGCTACAAATTTTATTTTACTTTTATTAGTTTATTTCTGAATATTTATTTTCATTGGTTTTGCTACGGTTTTGCTACATTATATGTTCTATATTCATTTCCTCAATTTTGCTACGAATTTGCTATGAGTTTTGCTACGAAATTCATTTGCGACGGAAGTTCATAGCTAATCCGTAGCTAATTCGTAGAAAAATATGTTCGTAGCTACCTAGCTAACTCGTAGCAAAATTTGCCACCATTTTTCGCGTAGCAAAATTTCATAGCAAATGCCTCTTTTTGTAGTAGTGTTCTATTTTTATGCTTATGTTTTTATAATAATATTTTATTCCTGTTTGTGACGATAAATGAATATTGTTACCAGTACCGTGATGATCTAAACCGATTGATATCGTTCGAATAACGTTGGTGCATGTACAGATTTTTGTTTTTATCATGTTTTGTCAATGTAAAATAGTTTTTGATTTCTATACTAAGTGCATGTATGGTACAAGTACTTTATCATGTTTTGTCAATGTAAAACAATTATTGATTTCTATACTAAGTGCATGTATGGTACAAGTACTTTATACAATTTGAACCGATACCAGTCCCATGCTTATGGAACGTATCACTACAACGCACAGACTAATACTCTGATTATATATAATTTAGTGGGGAACTGGTGGAGTCGTGGAGAGTTAGTTGTCAATCTTTTTATTAAATAAAGAAAATATGACATTTTATCTCACTAAACTCTTTGTTAATGTTAAAGTTAAAATATTTACAACTTACAAAAATTAAGATGAAATATAATTTTTAATATGAGAGAAGGGATTAAAATATAATCATCTAACGTAAAACTTGCATATTATTTTATTCTAGAGTTCAGACTCTGTGTCTTTTCATTACAAAATAGAGGGTTTTCGTACAAGCATACCTGTCAAATATCCTTCGCCAAAAATGATAGTTGTTGAGAAACATAAAACAACTAAAGAATATGTTGAGATGTTGGAATAAAGTCTAAGGTTGTTAGACTACTTTACAAGAGTTTAAGAAGTTGAGGGGATCATGTTGTAATTCTATAAAGATGGTTTATGCTTGTTTAGAAAATGTTAGATAGTACAGGGGGTGATAGTGAGAAAATTAGACATAGTCTGTTAATGGTTGTTAATTGTCACTAACCATTATAATCAATATAAATAGGGAATAATTGGGTGTTAAGGGTTAGCTTGTTTTTTTTTTTTAATTTCGGAGTGCATTCTTCTTGAATCATTTGTAATGTTCAATTCGTGAGTTAATAAAACCGAGTGAATCATTTGAGGTTGAATTTCTGTATTATTCTTTAACAATTGGTATTAGAGCCTTGTTGGCTAGATTCTAAGAGAGTTTGATCGAAAATTGATCAAAGAGTTTTGAGTTTTCACGATGGGATCAAAGACAAAGTTTGTTCTTGATAAATTTGATGGGAAAAAAGATTTTAGTCTGTGGCGTATAAAGATGAAGGCACTGCTAGTTCATAATGATGATGTGGATGCACTAAAGGGTGAAGATAAGCTTCCAACGGATCTCATAGACAAAGAAAAGAAGAAGATAATGGAAAAGGCTCATAGTGAGATTGTTCTGAGTCTGATAGGGTTCTCAGAGAGGTTTCGAAGGAGACAACAATTGGGATTTGGACCAAATTGGAGGGTATGTATATGACCAAATCATTGGCGAATCGATTGTACTTGAAACAGAGATACACTTTCAATATGTCTTCTGGTAAGTCACTTGAATATCATACTGATGAATTTAATAAATTCATACTTGATTTGGAAAATATAGAAGTGGTTCTTGATGATGAAGATTAAGTAATAAAATTCTCGACTTCATTACCAAGTTCTTATGAACACTTCGTGGATACTTTCATGTATGGGATTGATTTACTATCAATGGAAGATGTATTGGCAACATTAAATTCCAAAGAGTTAAAGAAAAAGTCAGATGCTCAAGATGATGTTGGTGAAGGCCTAGTTGTGAGGGGAAGAACATAACAGAGATCTTTTAAGACAAAAGGGCAAGGGAGATCAAAGTCAAAATTTGAAGAAAATGTTTTATATCAGAGAAACATTTAAAGAGAGATTGTCCTGATAGGAACAAGGAGTGGAAATATGATTAAAATGCAAGTTCTTCAAAGAATAAAGGTCATCAGTCATCAGAAGAATCTCTAGATGGATATGATAGTGCAGATGTATTGGTAGTGACAAATCATGACCCAAAATATGTATGGATCATTGATTCTGGATGCTCCTACCATATGACTCCTAACAGAAATTTATTCAACGAATTCAAAGATGAAAACCTTGGTGAAGTTAATTTAGGAGATGATAGGCCATGTGTAACCAAAGGCCATGGCACAAGTGCTCTCAAGTTGGATAATGGTACAGAAGTGGAGTTGTCCAATGTAAGGTATATACCTAAACTAACCAAGAATTTAATTTCATTTGGAACATGTGAAAGTAATGTTCATATTGTTAGTTTAAAGAATGGTAAAGCCAGGGCGATTAAGGGTTCTATGGTAGTGTTGTCTAGTACAAGAAGGGCCAACAACATTTATGTTTTAGATGGTCATGCTATAGAAGGAGTAGTGGCAGTAACACATAAGAAATATAATTCTGCTATGATATGGCACAAAAGATTAGCGTACCACATGAGTTGTCGAGGGTTACCAGATTTAATGAAGCAAGATGGGATAGATGGTTGACAAACTGTGAATTTGGGTTTTGTGAAAGTTGTATTATGGGTAAGGCACACAAGATGAAGTTTTCAATGGGAACTCAAAAGTAAAAGGAGTCTTGGATTATGTACATGCAGTTCTATAAGGACTAGCAAAAACCATGTCATTAGAAGGGGCTTCATCCTTCTTATATGTAATTGATGACTTCTCTAGAAGAGTATAGGTGTATCCTATAAAGCGTGAGCATGAAGATTTGGCAAGTTAAAGAATGGGAGGTGCTCGTTGAGACACAAAGAGAAAGAAAGATCAAAAAGTTGAGAATAGGTAATGGTCTTGAGTTTTGTAGTACTGAGTTTAATCATTTTTGCAAGAAGAATGGAATGCAAGGCATTTATCCATACCTGGAACTCCGTAGCAAAATGGTCTTGTGGAAAGAATGAATAGAACACTTCTTGAAAGGGTTAGATGCATGCTTCATCAGTCAGGTTTACAAAAAAGCTTTTGGGCAGAAGCTTTAAAAACAACTGCACGTGTAATCAACAAGTCACCATCCTTAGCCATTGAGATGGTGGTGCCACTGGAGAAATGGTTAGGATTACAGGTAACTGACTATGAAGACTTCAGAGTATTTGGATCTCTGATTATTCTTATGTTAAAAATGGTATGTTGGAGAACAGAGCTCAGAATGCATTGTTATAGGTTATACAAATGGGTTAAAGGATATATGTTGTGGAGGTTAGTAGAGGGTAGTCCCAGGGTCATCAATAGCATAAATGTTGATGTAAAAGAAGACATAATGTAACACCTCGTAAATTCATGACCGGTAATAAACCGACACGTGTCTCGCTGATCCTCGTATTCCATGTGCTAAACAAGAGGGACTGAAGTTGTCGTTATGTTATTATAATAACCTCTGAACGGCAACTATAAACTTGAGGGACCAAACATGTCAATATGCCAGTTTTATGGCCTCTGATTGACCCTTACGGGCAGTAAGAAATGAATGAGCAATTGTTCAGAGAGTCGGTTACGGACCGCAAGGATTAACCCATACGGTTCGTAGTCAGTTTGAAAACCATGGGCGCCAGAAGGTCCTTACGGACCGCATCCATACATGGTTACGGTCCGTAAGGATCTGCAGAGGCAGAATGCTTGGCAGGCAGCCTGCTGTGTTGCCACCACTCTCACGACTTGCCACCTTTGTGCAGACATTGCCACGTCCAACAACACCTGGAGACATCCTAGACATGTCCCTAACACCTGGCATGATCTTGCAACCCCCCTCCAAGTATAAATAGGAGTGATCAAAGGTCAAGTTCCTTGCTCATTAACTTCTTCTCCTCTCCACATCTCATCTGGAGCTTGCTTCTGATTAAGAGGCCTCGTACTGAGTTTTAAACTTTCTTTGGACCACTTGTGTCACACCCCGACCCGCAGCGGAAATGGTGATCGGGGCATGATTGGGTTTTCATCAAAGCTCATGACATTTACTATAAAGTTTCATATTTATTATTTCTCTTTAAAGAAGAACATTACAATAAACATACAAGTACAACATGTTCAAATACATATTTCATGACTTCATTATTTTTCTTCTAAGGCAATTTCCTATGTGTTCCTTGCTTCAACCTGTCCACCTGTATCATGTGTAAAATAAGGTTTTGGGTCAACAAAAAGTTGGCGAGTGAATCTTATTTAAACATTTGAAAGGATTTGTTATGTGGGTTATTTGAATAAAATTGTGCATAACCAAATATGAATAAACGTAAATGTAAATTTAATCACAAAACACATAATATCAATAAATGCACAAGCACACACAAAATGATGAACAATGAGATCAAGGCTCAATCAAACGGAGCCGATCTAATGAGGCACCTGATGCTCAACTCGTCTCCCACGAGGAACTGATGGGCCTAATGCATGATTTGCACACAACTTGACAAAAATGTAAACACGTATCACAACAAACAACATAATCACATAATCTCAAATAATGCACAAGCACACACAAAATGATGAACAATGAGGCACCTGATGCTCAACCCGTCTCCAACGAGGAACTGATGGGGCTAATGAATGATTTGCACGCAACTTGACAAAATGTAAACACACATCACAACAAACAATATTTACATCTCGAGTTTTGATCATATAATGGTAATAGCACGAGTTTGAATAAATGAAATAATTAAAGCGACACATGATACACCCCAAAACATGAATAAAAAGGGGAATTTGTAAGGATTCACTCACAGTGGCTGCGTTCCTTGATGACGATGAATGCGCACTGAATATTATGATTCAACCGACGAGGGAAAAACTAACCTAAATAATAACGAAATGATTCGGTAAATAAACAAACTTTATTTGAGATTAATATTTTTAATTAGTGCTCTTAATGGATTGTTAGATTTATTTTTTTTGTGAATTTAATGCAAGTTTTTAGGCTTTAAAACCTTATTTCGAGGTATTTTTAATTGATTTTTTTAACTAAATAAATATATAAAAGAAAAATAAAAAGTTGACTTTTTGACCGTTATTGACCGTTGACCGGTAGGACTGTGTTTAATTATGCGCTGAGTGAGGTTCGAACTTGTGACCTCCCGTATACGTGCACGCAGCTCTACCAACTGAGCTACGTGTCTAACCCGAAATATTTCTGATTTTAATTATATTTATATACTATTTAGATTATTCAGAAGTCTATTTAATTAAAAAGGTTTTTAAAATCATTGAACCGGTGTGAGAGCCTGGACTCGAACCCGCGCCCATAGCCTTGTATTGCACACAGCCCGGCCAACTGGGCTGTGTGACTAACCCGAATGATATGCGATTTTAATTACATTTATATACTATCTGCGTCTTAATATATATAAGTATTAAAAATGGTTGGAAATTTGTAAGAATCGGGCAGCGTGTTAAGACTCGAACTCGGGACCATGATTTAAATTTGCACACAGTCCACCACTGGACTGTGTGTCTAACCCGGTATATTTACCGGTTTGAATTTCCTTTAAATACATTTCAAACTTCATCTTCTTCAATTTATGAAACCAGAGAAATCAACCCGACTGTTTAATCAATAATTCTTATTGAATTAGTTGATTGATTATTACTGATAACGAAAATAATTTAAACAGAAAAGGATTTAAGGATGTTGTACCGAACAGGAAGTTTTTCTCAGATTTCCGGCAAGAGTCGTCGGCTCTGATTGGCGACTTCCATCTGAGTGAATCAATTAACAGTTTTGGTCAATGAGTTGTGCAATTAAGTTACTAAACAAGGGATATCAGTGGGTTTAGATGATTGTACCGATTGACAGTGAGACCTCGGAATTTCAGTGATTTTCCGGTGAGTGCAGGAATTCCCGGCAACGTTGTCTGAGACAGATTCTGGTTGAACGATTTATGTTAATACTTGCCTAATAATGGATTGAAAACAAAAGTGTCGAGAATTTTACCGATTTGAAGTAAGTCTCGGTTTTCCGGTGAAAGTCCGGCGACTGTAAAATATCTCCGGCGACGTGCTAAAGCTTCGAGAGATTGTGCGATTTTGAGCGAAAAGGTTACCAGAGGTTTGGGTGGGTATTTATAGGGAAGAACAGGATGTATTGGGTCTGCATTTGGTCTTGAATTCGCGGTCAAAGTTTTTCCGGCGGTTACGACCGAATTTGAGGGTTAGACATCGGTTATAACCGATGTCGAATTTAGTTCACGCGTTTCAGTCAAAGAAAACGGTCGTGATTTGCGAAATCGTCGGTTTTTCCGGCGACTGCGGATTGGGCGCGCTGATTTCCGGATTTTGATTTTCTAGTTTTTGTATATATGATATTTGTTTCCTTGTTTATCACAAAATCGTGTGTGGCGGAGTGGTGTGTTGTGCGTTTGTTCATCCGGGTGACCCGGGTTCGAAACCCGGCGTCTCCTTTTATTTTTTTATTCATTATTTATTATTAAATTTCAATTATAGATTTTAAATTCTAATATATTTATTAATTATGTATTGTTTAAAATTAATATGAACCAAAAATACGCAACGAACTTTATAACTGAATGTTTGACTGATAAACGAAGCGGGTTTTGGAAACCCGTTTTTCGACGGATGTTACAGTATCCCCTGCTTTTAGAAATTTCGTCCCGAAATTTAAGTAGTAGTGGTATATTTGACTTGAAGGGAGGATGTTTTAATTTTGACGATTACATAATTAGAAGAGGGTGAGAGTTTAAATCTTATTTGAGGCGGTAACGTTCCTACTAAGGGTTGAATACCCTGCTACATGAATCGCTTTTTGATGCCTAAAGTATAAGAATGCGGAACATGGATAAACTGAGTTGATTGACTAGGCATGATTTTATGCATAAGAGTTTTGAGGGAATTGATACGTTTGAAATGATAAGGTATGTATCATAAAACAAAAACTTCAACCATGACGATATTTAAACCTACACGGAACTTCTCATAACCTCCTGGTAATGCTTTTGATCCTTTGCCAAGAATACTTATATATAGGAAGTACCAGCGGCGTATCCACCATATTCTTGTCAAATTTTCATTGGCTTTATCAGTAAATTATGATCAGTCCTATGTGACTCTAAAACATAAACAAACACAACAACCAACGCTTGAGTCTCAATTCTGAAAGGATATATGACTCAATGATGACAGTACCTCTCTCGTTTGTTTTGATGAAGGGGTTAGTCTATGTAAAAGTGAGACACAACCCAACTTCTTTAAATGATGAGATTGAGATACGTCGAGATGTATGATGATATGTGCCACACCCCGACCCGCAGCGGAAAAGGTGATCGGGGCATGATTGGGTTATCATCAAAGCTCATGACATTTATTATAACGTTTCATATTCATTAATACAATTTAATGGGAAATTTACAATCATAATTACATCATGTCCTAAACATCATTCTAGGCTTCATTGTTTTCTTCTAAGGCATTTCCTATGTTTTCCTTGCTTCATCCTGTTCACCTTTATCATGTGTAAAAATGGTTTTTTTTATCAACAAAAAGTTGGCGAGTGAATCCTATGAAAAACATTTGAACAAGTTTATTGAATTGATTATAAAATAGAGTGCACAACCACACATGAGTAAAAATAGATGTAAACTTATTCACCAATCATTTAATATTAAATAATGCACACACGAACAATAATGGATTTGTTTTGAGGCACGCGTTGCTCAACTCGTCTCCCACGAGGAACTGATAGGCCTAATGAATGATTTGCATATACTTGACAATATGAAATACATAACTACAAACAATATATACAATCTAAGTTTAGATCACAATATGGTATGGCACAAGTTTAAATAAACGAGTTAATTTAGTGACACATGACACACCCCAAAACGTGTAATTAAAAAGGGGAGTTGTAAGATTCACTCACATTGGGTGCGTTCGGTTGATGATGTTGAATGCGCACGAAGTTGGTTTTAACCACGAGTGAAACTAACCTAGATAATGGCATAATGGTTCGGTAAGTAAGCGGATTTTATTAATCAATTTTAGTAGGATTGTTGGATATATTTTGTGAGTTTAAGGCTATTTTCTAACCTTAAAAATGTTATTTTTAATTATTTTTAATTGATTTTTAAATAAAATAAATAAATAAAAATAATAAAAAATGTTGACTTTTTGACCGTTGACTTGTTGACCGTTGACCTGTTGACCGGTTTGATTGTGTAATTGTGTGCGCCGGGTGAGGCTCGAACCCGAGACCTCCCGTACGCGTGCACGCAGCCCTACCAACTGAGCTACGTGTCTAACCTGAAATATTTCTGTTTTTAATTATATTTATATACTAATTGAATTAATCCGAAAATCATTTATTTCAAAAACAATTTAAATGACTCGCTCGATGCTCTCCACAGGTCTCGAACCCGGGACCTGTGGTTTAGGTTAACACACAGTCCACTGCTGGACTGTGTGTCTAACTTGTTAAATAATCTGATTTTATTATACTTATATACAAACTAAATAATTCGTTTCTGCTTTATATAAAAAGTTTGATAATTGTCCGGACCGGTGCGGTAGTCTGGACTCGAACTCGTGACATGTGGTTTAAACGTTCACACAGTCCACCACTGGACTGTGTGTCTATCTTGGTTATTATTCCGGTTTTTATTAAACTTAACATCTATTGCAGTGAATCCGGTTCGGTTAAAAAAATAGGAACATTTTTATTAAGGCGAGTGTGCGTGGGACAAGAATCGAACTCGGGACGTAAGCGTGTTTTATTTGCACACAGTCCACCGCTGGACTGTGTGTCTAACCCGAGATATATCTTGATTTTAATTAAACATATATACAACTGAAACTTCGTCTTCTTCGTTAGACTTAATGTCTGACTGGTTCAACGATTTTAATCATGTTCCTTAGTGTGTTGTGATTAATTACATGTGCGATAAATAAAAAGAACGAGAGATTAAGTGTAAGATATACCGAACAGTGGCTCCTCTGTTTCGCCGGCGAAACTCCGGTGATAGCAAGTTATTCCGGCGACGGGTGTCTTGCGGCAGAGGGTCTTCAGGGAGTTTGAGATGAGTGTAGGTGGCTTCGGTATGAGCTCTGGGTGTTCAGTAAGGCTCAGTGGTGAAAGGCTCGGTTTTCTGGCGAGTTGCAGAAATTCTCCGGCGAGTGAATTTTCGTCGGGAAAGAGTGTGATTGTGAGCGAAAAAGCTAACAGAGGTTAGAGGGGGTATTTATAGGGCAGAACATCGACGTATTTAGTCCGTTTTCCGTCTTGATTCGTCGGTCAATAAGTTTTCCGGCGGTTATGACTTGCGTCGCGGGTTCAGACGTCGGTTATAACCGATGTAGTAGTTAATGTTTACGTTAAGCCATAGATAACCGACGACGTTTGACGAAATCGTCGGATTTTCCGGCGTCAACGGATTTGGGCGCGTCAGTTTACTGGGTTTTGATTTCTGTTTCATTATTTGGATTAATTGTCTGGATATATTACTAAAGAATACAAGTGGCGGAGTGGTTTGATGGATGAGTGTTAAGTCATTGTTGAATTCGCTGGCTGACCCGGGTTCGAAACCCGGCAGCAGCCTTTTATTTTTATTTTCTTATTTTGAATACTTTTTCAAATATAAATTATATATTCCAATATACTTATTAATTATGTATCGTTTAAAAATAATTTGGGCATTAAATACGCAACGAAATTTTTAACTGATTGTTCGGTTAATAAACGGAGCGGGTTTGGTAAATCCGGTTTTTTTTTTACGGATGTTACAATATGAATGTTAAATCAATGAGTATAAAACAAAACTGTAATATCAATTCGCATTAAAATTTTTGGATACATAAATTCCCAATTTACAACTGGGATACGGAAAGATTGAGATAACATAAAGAAAACATTAAAACTAGACGATTGGAGTTGAGTCAACTATTGCCTGCGCAGCCATATGTCATGCTAGCTATTTTCCCAATTTGAATATTGTTAAATTTAGAAAGGGTAAAAGGTAATGATTCTTGGTGAGGAAAACTAGTTGGGTGATCCGTTATGGGCCGTTATTATTTTCAACAGGATTGGCGTTGATGTTGTAAGCTCTTCCTCTTGCTGGTGGTGGAGCTGGGTTTGCTTGATTTGCTTGGTTAACTGGGTTTGCTTGAGCCTGAGCGTTTATGATGTTAACCAATCGAGGGCACGTGTTTCTAAAGTGGGTAGGATCGCCACAATTAAAACAAGCTCGAACATATGGAAACATGGGGTATTGGGGTTGTTGATATGTTTGGATCATGTTTTGAGTAGGGGGTGAAGCTTGGTTTTGAGGGGCACGACAAGTTTTGCTCCAATGACCATAACGCCCACAATTTGCACACAGTCGACAAGGTACGGTAGATGGATGGTGATAAAAACAGGTGTTGCATTGAGGGTGAGGTCCAATGTAGGGTTTCTTATTTGGGTAAGTAGAGTTGGGTGCTACTTGAGTGATTGGGATAGCTTGGATGGGTACAACTTGTGAAACTGGTTGATTGCCTTGGGTGATAGCGAAATTTTGTCCATCTCGTTTTCTCTTAGGAGTGGTTTGAGGAGGGGATTTGGTCTGGGTTGGGTTGGAGGTTTCGGTTGATGCTTTATCCTTCTTCTTCTCCTCCGTGAAGTCTTTATTTCGTATGCGGTTTTCGGTGAGCTCTGTAGCTAACTCCATTGCAGCTTCCAAAGTTGCAGGTGTGGTACTTATTACAGGGTCTTGAATTTTTGAAGGAAGACCTCGAATGTAATGCTCGATCAAACGGTAGAGGGGAGTGAACAAGTTGGGGACCATTTGATTTAACTCAAGGAATCTCTTGTTGTATGTGGTGTGGTCGCCCTCTTTTTGTTTCAAAGAATAGAACTCATCTTCCAATTTCTTGATTTCGCTTCTTGGACAGAACCGTTTTGTCATGATTTCCTTCAACTCTTCCCAAGTCAAAGTCATAACATCTTCAGCACCTCGCTTGGCCTTCTCTGTATTCCACCATGTAAGTGCTACTCCGAACAAACGACCGGTAGCATATCGCACCTTGCGATCATCGGGGCAGTCGCAATTGAGAAAAGTGTTTTCCATCTCCTCGAACCAATGGAGGAGAGCGGTGACACCTTCAGTACCTTCGTATTTTGGAGGATCGCAGGATTTGAAATGCTTGAAGGTGCATTTAGTGGCTTTTGGGGGAGGATTGGCAATGTTTTGATCTTCTTGATTGATTGGGTTGACGGGATTAGCGGTAAGGGCTTGTTGAACTTGAACTACGATGTTGGGTATTACGGCAGCCATTTGTTGAGCGATTTGGGCAGCCATGCGCTCGCGGGTTTTTCCTGATCTCATTTTTCTACGGAGAGGCTAGAAGACATCTACAAGAAATACGTATCAAGAGTATGAGTTTGACGATTTAGGGGTCATGTGTCGTATTTAGGAATGAACATTCATAAAGCAAATATAGAATAATATATCTACTACATCCATAGGATGTCTTGGGCTTTGCTCGTAATTGGGCTTTGCAAGCCGCCATACTTCACCTTCGTAATCATGTGGGCCCCCATGATTACCGGGTCTTTCATATGGTTCGCATGTGTTAGCCTGATAATGTACACTAAAACCCGGAGAAAATCGAGAAATATGAATGTAACGTATGAAATTCGGAGTGCACCCAGGTGTGGACACGATGACACCTCAAAGTGGGGTTAGTTCGAACGACGTTTGGTGTGGCATGCTTTGGCCTAATAGGTCCTTCGTACTCTCATCGTTAGTCCCAGGTAGGCAAACTGGTCCGTTATATTGGATTTATACGAATGCCAACCTAGAAAGGATGTTCCGACTACCGGTACTTGTACCCTTACAGTTACTACATGCCCGTCGTAGAACTCACTTTGATGAGATTGAAAAACGAAAATTGCGACAAAATCTTAAATAAAGGAAATATGAGGATGATTTGAAATGTGAACATGGAAATATGCGTGATGAATGTATATGTAAGCATGTTATGTTTGACAATAAGTATAACTCAATAAATATCACACAATATGATAGTGGAAGTGTTTGCATGCATTTGTATGTGTAATAAATACGAAACAAATAAACATCATGAGTTTGCATGTAACCACATAAACAATTAAAATCTAATCAACTATAGTATAGGCTCTAAGGGTCTAATAACCTATCCTATATCCCTATAGTCAAAAGCTTTGATACCAATCTGTCACACCCCGACCCGCAGCGGAAATGGTGATCGGGGCATGATTGGGTTTTCATCAAAGCTCATGACATTTACTATAAAGTTTCATATTTATTATTTCTCTTTAAAGAAGAACATTACAATAAACATACAAGTACAACATGTTCAAATACATATTTCATGACTTCATTATTTTTCTTCTAAGGCAATTTCCTATGTGTTCCTTGCTTCAACCTGTCCACCTGTATCATGTGTAAAATAAGGTTTTGGGTCAACAAAAAGTTGGCGAGTGAATCTTATTTAAACATTTGAAAGGATTTGTTATGTGGGTTATTTGAATAAAATTGTGCATAACCAAATATGAATAAACGTAAATGTAAATTTAATCACAAAACACATAATATCAATAAATGCACAAGCACACACAAAATGATGAACAATGAGATCAAGGCTCAATCAAACGGAGCCGATCTAATGAGGCACCTGATGCTCAACTCGTCTCCCACGAGGAACTGATGGGCCTAATGCATGATTTGCACACAACTTGACAAAAATGTAAACACGTATCACAACAAACAACATAATCACATAATCTCAAATAATGCACAAGCACACACAAAATGATGAACAATGAGGCACCTGATGCTCAACCCGTCTCCAACGAGGAACTGATGGGGCTAATGAATGATTTGCACGCAACTTGACAAAATGTAAACACACATCACAACAAACAATATTTACATCTCGAGTTTTGATCATATAATGGTAATAGCACGAGTTTGAATAAATGAAATAATTAAAGCGACACATGATACACCCCAAAACATGAATAAAAAGGGGAATTTGTAAGGATTCACTCACAGTGGCTGCGTTCCTTGATGACGATGAATGCGCACGAATATTATGATTCAACCGACGAGGGAAAAACTAACCTAAATAATAACGAAATGATTCGGTAAATAAACAAACTTTATTTGAGATTAATATTTTTAATTAGTGCTCTTAATGGGATTGTTAGATTTATTTTTTTTGTGAATTTAATGCAAGTTTTTAGGCTTTAAAACCTTATTTTGAGGTATTTTTAATTGATTTTTTAACTAAATAAATATATAAAAGAAAAATAAAAAGTTGACTTTTTGACCGTTGACCATTGACCGTTGACCGTTGACCGGTCGGACTGTGTTTAATTATGCGCTGAGTGAGGTTCGAACTTGTGACCTCCCGTATACGTGCACGCAGCTCACCAACTGAGCTACGTGTCTAACCCGAAATATTTCTGATTTTAATTATATTTATATACTATTTAGATTATTCAGAATTCTATTTAATTAAAAGGTTTTTAAAATCATTGAACCGGTGTGAGAGCCTGGACTCGAACCCGCGCCCATAGCCTTGTATTGCACACAGCCCGGCCAACTGGGCTGTGTGACTAACCCGAATGATATGCGATTTTAATTACATTTATATACTATCTGCGTCTTAATATATATAAGTATTAAAAATGGTTGGAAATTTGTAAGAATCGGGCAGCGTGTTAAGACTCGAACTCGGGACCATGATTTAAATTTGCACACAGTCCACCACTGGACTGTGTGTCTAACCCGGTATATTTACCGGTTTTAATTTCCTTTAAATACATTTCAAACTTCATCTTCTTCAATTTATGAAACCAGAGAAATCAACCCGACTGTTTAATCAATAATTCTTATTGAATTAGTTGATTGATTATTACTGATAGCGAAAATAATTTAAACAGAAAAGGATTTAAGGATGTTGTACCGAACATGAAGTTTTTCTCAGATTTCCGGCAAGAGTCGTCGGCTCTGATTGGCGACTTCCGTCTGAGTGAATCAATTAACAGTTTTGGTCAATGAGTTGTGCAATTAAGTTACTAAACAAGGGATATCAGTGGGTTTAGATGATTGTACCGATTGACAGTGAGACCTCGGAATTTCAGTGATTTTCCGGTGAGTGCAGGAATTCCCGGCAACGTTGTCTGAGACAGATTCTGGTTGAACGATTTATGTTAATACTTGCCTAATAATGGATTGAAAACAAAAGAGTCGAGAATTTTACCGATTTGAAGTAAGTCTCGGTTTTCCGGTGAAAGTCCGGCGACTGTAAAATATCTCCGGCGACGTGCTAAAGCTTCGAGAGATTGTGCGATTTTGAGCGAAAAGGTTACCAGAGGTTTGGGTGGGTATTTATAGGGAAGAACAGGATGTATTGGGTCTGCATTTGGTCTTGAATTCGCGGTCAAAGTTTTTCCGGCGGTTACGACCGAATTTGAGGGTTAGACATCGGTTATAACCGATGTCGAATTTAGTTCACGCGTTTCAGTCAAAGAAAACGGTCGTGATTTGCGAAATCGTCGGTTTTTCCGGCGACTGCGGATTGGGCGCGCTGATTTCCGGATTTTGATTTTCTAGTTTTTGTATATATGATATTTGTTTCCTTGTTTATCACAAAATCGTGTGTGGCGGAGTGGTGTGTTGTGCGTTTGTTCATCCGGGTGACCCGGGTTCGAAACCCGGCGTCTCCTTTTATTTTTTATTCATTATTTATTATTAACTTTCAATTATAGATTTTAAATTCTAATATATTTATTAATTATGTATTGTTTAAAATTAATATGAACCAAAAATACGCAACGAACTTTATAACTGAATGTTTGACTGATAAACGAAGCGGGTTTTGGAAACCCGTTTTTCGACGGATGTTACAACTTGTAAGTGTTCCTTCTGTCGCAGCCCCCGACCCCTACCCCGGGAGCGGGAGCCGCGAGGACCGCAGACAGGTGGTACCGGTGTTTAGTAATTTGGTAGCGTAATTAAAACATCAGGATCGTAGTTAGGAAATATTAGCAGAGTTTCAAAACACCAAACTTCTGTATTACACAAATGGGATAATCCCAAGTTTCAGTTACAATACATTTTTGGGTTAAACCCTAATTTATGAAAAACATAAACTCCTTTTTATTTAGGTAACTTTTATAGCCACTTTTCTAAGCCTTCAGGACTCTCTAGCTGGCTTCTAATAGCTTCACATTAAGTTACCTGTAACGCGTTTTAAAACATTTTATCAGCAAGAAATACTGGCGAGTGCATCCCAGTTTAATCAAAACAAGTTTTTTGAATTACAGTTATTGAGAGCATCCGCGTTTACAATGTTTATATCTACACAATTACTCATTCAGTACTGTCAACACCTGACTTGTGGGTCATGTTACTCATTGGCTAACTCGTCGTCCAATAGTAACGGATTTAAAGTAATGTATACAAAACCCCAACATACCGACAATAATTGTAGAATACATATACTCAATCACTATTAAGCATAATTAAAACAATTGAGGTTTTGGTAAAACAGTTTTGACTCACAAAAAGATTTAGAAAAAGAGAATGTACTCATATTGAAAACTTAGGTATTCTTACGGCCTTTCTGGTGATAATTCCTGATTACTTTCTGGAATTTCTATTAAAACATACAATGCACATGTGTTAGTAAATTAACACAAGTCACTTTAGCCATACAACACGAGACGAACCCCAACGAATCTTAATCAGGCAGGGCCTTGACATGCGTCGGTGGGTCCTAAATCAATCGGGTAGGATGCCCATACAACATGAGATAGAACCCCAACGAGCTTAGTCAGGCATAACCTTGACATGCGTTGGTGGGTCTTAAATCGGGTAGGGTAACGAATTAGTGATTGGGGGTTAAGATCCTTACAGCGGGCAGTGTTTCGCAGGTTTAGGGGGGTGTTTTTTAAGAGAACGGGGATACGAGAGTATACGATTAGAGAATTTCAATCGAATAGGTGCAGATTTTCCCGTCCAAGGCCTGGCCTTCTTCTACCCGAATTTGGCCTCTCCCGCACGTTGCGCCAGGAATAGGGGTGGCTCGCGCGTGGCGCCTAAGACACCTAGCTAGGGCTAGGTCAGCCTCGTAACGAGTTAGGGTTGCCACTTGTCGCGAAACGGAGACACGTGGTGTCACCTCCCCGCGCGCCGCGACAGAGACACCTGTCTCTGGCGCGTTGTGCCTGGGCTACCCAGGTGGGTCTGCTCTGTTTTGCGTGCCGCATCTCGATTCGCGTGCCCGGTTCTTCATTTAGGCTTGGTTTGGGGGTGTTTTTGGAGAGTTGTTACATCCTCCCCACCTCGATTTAAATCTCGTCCTCGAGATTCACTAGAATAAGTGTGGATACTACCGTTGCATTTCTGACTCTAGCTCCCATGTGTATTCTGGCCCTCTCTTTGAATTCCATTTCACTTTGACCAGAACTAATCTCTTGCATTTGATATTCTTGATCTTTCTATCTTTAATATGAATGGGTTTCTCTACGAACTTAAGCTTCTCATTTACCTCTATATCTTGAAGAGGTATCACCACTGATTCATCTGCTAATCATTTCTTGAGATTACATACATGGAATACATCATGTATTTTTTTCATTTCCTCTGGAAATTGTAGCTGATAAGCTACTGGCCCTATTCTTTTGATAATCTTGAAAGGTCCAACATACCTTGGGCTTGGTTTCCCTTTCTTACCGAATCTTACAACTCTTTTCCATGGTGAGACTTTCAATCGTACTTTATCCCCAACTTGAAATTCCAAGGGTTTACATATGTTATCTGCATAACTCTTTTGACGATCTTGGGCTGCTTTCAATCTTTCCTTGACTTCAACAATCTTGTCATTGTTTCTTGCACAATTTCCAGACCTGATAGTTGCTTTTCTCCAATTTCCGCCCAACATACTGGGGTTCGGCATTTTCGTCCATAGAGTGCTTCAAAGGGTGCAACATTGATGCTGGTATGATAACTGTTGTTGTAGGAAAACTCTATCAAAGGTAAATGTTCATCCCAATTTCCTCCAAAATCAATTATGCAGGCTCGAAGCATATCTTCCATTATTTGGATTGTCCTTTCACTTTCGTATGTTTGAGGATGATATGTTATACTTAGATTTAGTCTAGTTCCCATTGCTTTTTGGAAACTCGTCCAAAAATGCGAAGTAAAACGGTTGTCTCTGTCAGACATAATAGATAAAGGAATTCTATGCAATGAAACCATTTCATTTACATATAACTTGGCTAATTGTTCCATACTGAAAGTTTCCTACATTGGTAAAAATGAGCAGATTTGGTTAATCTGTCTACAATCACCCAGATTGTATCATTACCTTTTTGTGTCCTGGGTAGTTTGGTAACAAAGTCCATTGTTATTAATTCCCATTTCTAAATTGGCATTTCCAATTGTTGCAATAATCTGAAGGTTTCTGATGTTCAGCTTTAACCTGTGAACTGGTTAGACATTTAGCAACATAGCTTGCTACATCCCTTTTCATTCCTATCCATCAGAAATTCTTTCTTAAGTCTTTATACATCTTATCACTTCCAGGATGCATTGTATACTTAGTCTTATGGGCTTCCTATAAAATTCGATTTTGTAGATCTCCTTGGATAGGAATCCAAATCCTTTTCTTATGGAATCTCCAAATTCCATCTGTTCCTTCTTCTAATTCCTTAATCATTCCTTTTAATCCTTCAGCATCGTCCTTGATTGCTATTTCATGTATTTGTTTAATTTGGTCATTTAAATCTATCTGCAGGTTTAGTCTAAGGAGCGTACTTTTTTCGGTTTCTTACGATATTTTCGACTTAAAGCATCAGCTATATGTTAGCTTTTCCTGCATGATACTGGATATCACAATCGTAATCACCAAGGATTTCCATCCATCGCCTCTGTCTCATGTATAATTCCTTTTGTCCAAAGACATATCTTAAACTCTTGTGATACTGTGAATACAACGAACTTACTACCGTAAAGATAGTGTCTCCAAATCTTAAGGGCAAAAACTATTGCTCCTAATTCTAGATCATGGGTTGTATAATTTCTTCATGCTTCTTAAGTTGTCTGGAGGCATAAGCTATTACCTTTTGACGTTGCATCAGCACACATCCATATCCTAATTTAGATGCATCACAATAAACTACGAAGTCTTTGGTTCCTTCTGGCAAACAAGTATTGGTGCGTTGGTTAACTTTTGCTTCAATATCCTGAATGCTTCTTCTTGCTGTGGCCCCATTCAAACTTAACTGATTTGCATGTTAGCTTGGTTAACGGAATGGTATTCTAGAAAAATATTGAATAAAACGTCTATAATATTCTGCTAATCCAAGAAAACTTCTTATATCCGTTGGTGATTCTGGGACCTTCCATTTAGTAATTGCTTCGATCTTTGTGGGATCCACATGAATTCCTTCGTGGTTTACCAGATGTCAAAGGAATTGTACTTCTTGTAACTCAGAAGTCACATTTTGAGAATTTGGCATAAAGCTTTTCCTTCCTCAGCAATGTCCGGAGTATATGCAAATGCTCTGCGTGATCTTCCTACTCTTAGAGTAAATTAGAATATCATCTATAAAGACAATTATGAATTTATCCAGGTATGGTTTACATATCATGTTCATCATGTCCATAAATGCAGCTGGGGCATTGGTTAAACCAAATGGCATGACTGTAAATTCATAATGACCGTACCTCGTTCTGAAAGCAGTTTTAGGAATGTCCTCTTCCTGTACTTTCAATTGATGATATCCTGAGCGTAAGTCGATCTTAGAAACGAATCGGCCTCCTTGGAGTTGATCGAACAAATCATCAATTCTCGATAACGTGTACTGATTTTTGATTGTCACTTTATTTAATTCTTGGTAATCAATACACATACGCATTGATCTGTCTTTCTTCTTGACAAATAACACCGGTGCTCCCCATGGCGATGAGCTAGGTTGTATGAAACCTTTATCTAGTAATTTGTCCAGTTGTTTCTCCAATTCCTGCATCTCCATCGGTGCTAGGCGATAGGGTGCTTTGGCAATCGGTGCCGTTCCTGGTATTAGGTGAATTCTAAGTTCAACCTCTCGATCTGGCGGTAATCCAGGCAATTCTTCTGGGAAAACATCAGAGAATTCAGATATTACGTTAATATCTTTTAATTTGTCCCTTTAGTGTTAATGATTATCGAAATCATATACATCATTCCTCCTTTCCGCATATAACTTGCGGCTTTCATTACTGAGATGAACTTTGTTACCCTTGTCGATTTGTCTCCCTTAATTTGATCCTTTCACCAGATGGTGCATTTACTTCTACAGACTTTTGATCACATAATATTCGGGCCTGATTGGTTACTAACCAATCCATTCCTAGCACGACATCAAATCCGGCTAGATCCATTAGAAAAAGGTTAGCAGTAAAATTATGACTTAAAATTTCTATCTTTACTCCTTCCAGGATTTCGCTTATTTTGATAAAAGATCCATTAGCCGTTTCCACCAAACAATCTTGGTGAAGTTTAGTTAATGGTTGATTAAGAAAATTGCAAAAGGAAGTATTGATAAAACTTTGGTTTGAACCAGAGTCAAATAATACTTTGGCATAAACATCATTAACTAAAAACATATCGACAATCACATCAGGAATCATCTTGGCTTCCTCGGCGGTCAGCACGAATGCTCTGGCATTTCTCTTGGGTCCTTCCGTCGTCTTCGCTTTGTTATTTGTTGCTAGGGCTAGCTTCGGACAGGTGGTTTTAATATGACCTGCTTCTCCGCAATTGTAGCATAGCCTATTGCTAGTTTTCTTTCTGCAGTCTTCTTCCTTATGCCTTGGTATTTTGCAGAAGTTGTAGTAGGTAGAGCATTTTCCTGAATGCTTCCTTTTGCAATATTTGCAGTTGGGATTCAAACATTAGTAACTATGCATCAATATATATATATATATATATAGGTGATATATATTAATTTTATATCTATTTTTAGTTTTTTTTTCTTTTTCAGAGTAACAAAATACACACACACACACACACACACACACACACAATATATATATATATATATATATATATATATATATTGAGAGACTGGTTCCTTAAAACTGCATCTCCCGCTCATCATATTTCCAGACGAGCTTCTCTCCGATTTGGCGGATACGGTTTCCTTCTTCCACCAACTCTTCACCATACTGGCGAAGTTCCTCCACATGGTCCCTGGGTAGTACTAGGGCTGGCACTGGTTCAGGGTAAGGTGGAATTAGTTCTTCGTAGGGAAATAGGTTTTCTAGTAGGTTCTGAATTGCCCAGTTTTTAGCCCACCACTGATCTATAGGGTTTGGTGCTGGAATCCTAGGTATCTCATTGGAATCAAAGGCTTTGATTGGAAATTGATTTTCCTGATTCTGTTCTAGGTTCATGGGTTGGTTAGGAAATAAAGGAAGTAATGGTGGTTCTGGATTTGCTACCTGGTTCAAATTAGGTTCTCCTCTTATATTTCAAACATGTGAAAATTAGCAAATTGTCTATCCAACTCTTCTTCCCATAAGGGTCTAACTTCTTGGTTTTGTGTATTTCTCTCATTTCTAACTGCTATGGCTTGCTGTTGTGCTTGTCTCATTCTTTTCCTCTTCTCTCCTTTGGCTCTACTAAACCAACCTCTCTTTTTAGGGGGAAAAGGTTCTGCGGATTTGGCTTTGAAAACAAAGATATCTTCGGAATCGGCGGTGTAGTCGGTGATTGGCTGGGATGTTCCTTCATCCATGAGAGAATGAGGTAGATGACGATAAGCGTCAGAAGTACCCTGATCACTCATACTGTAAACTAAAGAAGTTATTAAAATAACACAGAATAATAATATATATATTCACACAGAGTAACATAGAAGTCGTGGGTATTTCCTAATACAATTGGATAAAATTTAGGTATTTTAAAAGAACACCTAAATGGCTTAGACCAGTTACTCTGATACCACCTTCTGTCGCAGCCCCCGACCCCTACCCCGGGAGCGGGAGCCGCGAGGACCGCAGACAGGTTGTACTGGTGTTTAGTAATTTGGCAGCGGAAATAAAACATCAGGATCGTAGTTAGGAAATATTATCAGAGTTTCAAAACACCAAACTTCTGTATTACACAAATGGGATAAATCCCAAGTTTCAGTTACAATACATTATAGGGATAAACCCTAATTTATGAAAAACATAAACTCCTTTTTATTTAGGTATCTTTTATAGCCACTTTTCTAAGTCTTCAGTGCTCTCCAGCTGGCTTCTAATAGCTTCACATTAAGTTACCTGAAACGCGTTTTAAAACATTTTATCAGCAAGAAATACAGGCGAGTGCATCCCAGTTTAATCAAAACAAGTTTTTTGAATTACAGTTATTGAGAGCATCCGCGTTTACAATGTTTATATCTACACAATTACTCATTCAGTACTGTCAACACCTTACTTGTGGGTCATGTTACTCATTGGCTAACTCGTCGTCCAATGGTAACGGATTTAAAGTAATGTAAATAAAACCCCAACATACCGACAGTAATTGTAGAATACAGATACTCAATCGCTGTTAAGCATATTAAAACAATTGAGGTTTAGTAAAACAGTTTTGACTCACAAAAAGAGAATGTACTCACATTGAAAACTTAGGTATTCTTACGGCCTTTCTGGTGATAATTCCGGATTACTTTCTGGAATTTCTATTAAAACATACAATGCAATGTGTTAGTAAATTAACCCAAGTCACTTTAGCCATACAACACGAGACAGAACCCCAACGAATCTTAGTCAAGTAGGGCCTTGACATGCGTAGGTGGGTCCTAAATCAATCGGGTAGGATGCCCATACAACACGAGATAGAACCCCAACAAGCTTAGTCGGGCAGAGCCTTGACATGCGTTGGTGGGTCCTAAATCGGGTAGGGAACGATTAGTGATCGGGGGTTAAGATACTTACAGCGGGCAGCGGTTCGTTTAGGGGTTTAGGGGTGTAGTTTAAGAGAACGGGGATACGAGAGTATACGATCAGAGAATTTCGATCGAATAGGTGCAGATTTTCCCGTCCAAGGCCTGGCCTTCATCTACCCGAATTTGGCCTGTCCCACGCGTCGCGCCCGGTTTAGGGGTGGCTCGCGCGTGGCGCCTGAGACACATAGCTAGGGCTAGGTCAGCCTCGTAACGAGTTAGGGTTACCACTTGTCGCGAAACGGAGACACGTGGTGTCGACCTCCCCCGCCCGTTGCGACAGAGACACCTGTCTCTAGCACGTGGCGCCTGGGCTACCTAGGTGGGTCTGCTGCGTTTTGCATGCCGCGTCTCGATTCATGCGCCTGGTTCTTCGTTTCGACTCGGTTTGGGGGTGTTTTTGGAGAGTTGTTACACCTTCCCTCCTCCTTTCATTTTTATATGCTTTTAAGCCAAAAGTCAAGCGTTATTGTAATAACGCTTTGACTCTTGGCTAAAGCCATTATGGTTCAGCCGTTGTTCGAATGAACATTTCTAAGTGATTGTAATTAGGTAGGTATAAGTCCCTTAAAAGGGCACCTCCTAAAGATCACGTTTACTAGACCTATTGACGGGTCAAAGTTAAATCATTAAAAAGTCAAACGGGCCAAATTTTCATAAAACTCATAATCTGTGTTTATACATGTTATAAAAATGTTTTGTCACTTAAAAATACTTTGTATAAATAATAGAACATGTATAAACATGTTCAGCCCATTAATCTCAGTCTTAGTGTCGGTTCGCAACCGAAAGTCGCAAAGTTTGACTTCTGCTTTGACTTTCGATTTTGAACCGATTTAGCAACGTTAGCTACTGACTTTAGGTTGCATTATGATCCTAATATGATGTAGTATAACCTTAACCTCTAAGGTTATACTACAAGATCATAATCAGAATCTGAGTTTATGCATTTATTCTTCATTATGCCATACTTTGACCATTTAGCGCTTTTTGCTAAATATGAGGCTTTAATCAACAAAGAACTTGTAAATGGATTACATATTGATATGCTAGATTAATTATCATACCATGATGTTATAACCTTGATCAGAAACTGATTTTGGTAATTATTGCAAACTATGTCCTTAAAAGGACCAAAATGCCCTTATGGCATCTAAATCGTTTCTAAACGTAATTTTAATATCAAACTTGAAACATACTAATATAATATCATAAGTAGAAATATTTGGGATGTTAACTCAGATTACATTCTGAGTTTATTCTCGAGTTCTTGTATTATGACGGTAAATGACGATAATGCCCTTTCGGCACATAAAATGACTTTAATCAAGCTTTTATATAAAAATCATTTATCTACTGATATGTTATATTAAATAACATATCTGAGTCACACAAACCTGTTTATAACTTTAGTTCATCCATCACTCAAATTATCATTTAACGATGTAAACGCCGTTTCGGCGCATAGTATGGTTTTAAACCATACTTATCAACCAAGACTTGTTACCTACTGAGTTTATAACTCATTTTCAATTACTTTTACAGTAGGTACATATCCTAAACTCAGAATCCCAGATAAGCGATCGAAACTATGTGAGAAAATGACCAAAATGCCTTTACGGTGCATATTTGAGTCTTAAACTTTAAACCACACATATATTTGAGATCATACTGATATTATATCATAATTATAATATTTTCCCATAATTTTTATGATCATAACATCAATTATTACACAAGTTCCTTTTATACGGCACACAATGACCGAAACGCCCTTATGAGGCATAGTTTCATTTTCAAATCTTAACGAGCATTTAAGTTGGTATCCTACTGATATTACAACTTATTTAGAGTATACTGGCATGTAGAAATTGTTCTTGACTCATCCGGTTACCCGGTATCGCGTTTATGCGTACGGTTAAGCTTATGTCGACTTTTACGTAAGTTTACCGAAACGGGTCAAACCTTATCATTTTTATCTCAAATTCTAGAATGTATATTGTTTACCTATATTATACAAGTCTAAGTACTTGCCGGGTTTAAACTACATTCTATTCTAGTCCCCGCTAATCTAGCGTATTGTGCCGGTTTCATTAATTTAAGTTAGCCGGTCTAAGTCAATGACTTGAATAAAGACCCGCTAACCATCTAGTTGGTTAATAATTCCATCCACTCGAGACTTGAGACTTCTGGTAGATTGCATCCGAGCTAGTTATTTTGTATACGGCTGTGCTTGTCTTATTTTCTTGATTAAAAGGATTTTGCTAAAGCCAGGTAGATACTCTTAACCTATTTTCTCTATACGGGCTTGGGATACGGTATAATATTACCGCATGGTCGGATATGGGATCAAAGACCAATGTGTCGGGAATTCAAATAATCTCTTTTAATTCATATTGCTTAATATTAAACATTGGGGGGTTAATGCGACCGTGTCCTGGATATCCTCGGCTCATTTAATTGCAAATGGCCACGACTTAAGCACGGGGTGTAGGCATACACCTGTCAGATGCTAATGCATATTAAAATATTTTTCACCCAATGTGGTATACCTTATATAGGTTAAAGTGGTGTGTCGATTAATCATGATCTCGGCAAAGTTTCTGGGCCCTAAATGTATTATTAGCATGTAAAACTGATAACATGAGATATAGTTTGTCCCAAGTTATTTATAAAATATATGTACCAATGTGTACATGAAAATGATTTCAAAATGATTTCAAAACGTGTCGGTTATTTGTATTTACCAGTGAAAACTGACGCATTTTCAAAAGACTAAGCACATGTAGCAAGGTTACGAAATAGGCTGGAAGTGCTCGGCAAAGCTTAAGAGGAATTTGCAACTCCTTGCTTAGAAAGCCCATAGTCTGTTAAACTTTCCTTTTGTTGTAATATTTTTGTTCCGCCTGTGGATCTTGTACAAGCGTTGTATATTATTTTTGAACTTTGGACAATATTTTTGTAATAGTAACTTTATTCCAAGACTTTGTTGTGCTATTATGTGTTGTTTGGTTATGATGATATCAATATTACGTCATACTCCCCACCAGGCCCACCGGGACTATGTGGAAATCGGGGTGTGACAGGTTGGTATCAGAGCCAACGTTTGAGAGAATTCAACACTAGTCTTTTGCGTTTGATCTCAAACGACACAATGGCATATTCCTTAGACTTCCGAGTCTAGGCTTTGACCTAGGATTACTCTTTTCATAATTAAGTTATTATTATTGTTTTTATTAACTTGTTTTGTAGCAGGTATTATGCCGCCAAGATTCAGGGGACAATGCGGAAAAGGTAAAGGTCCCATGAGGGGTGGACCTTCAATGACAGGCCTTCGCATATACTTAGCCTAAATTCGTACGAGGGGTCAGGGGATTCCTCATCACCATGGGAACCCGTAAGACATTCTATTTCCCACGAGTACTCACCACCAAATTCCCATAATTCCCATCACCCGTACCATTCCAATCACTCCCATCATTCTCACCACTCACATCACTCCCATTCCCATTCCTACCATGAAGAATATAACCTAAACCATTACCTAAACACACCCCCAATCGAACAGAACCAACCAGGCGATATGGACGAAGACTCCGACCCAGAGATGCCTCCAACTGGGTCACTCGACCATCCCATCGAACTATCCAACGATTCAAACTCTTACGCTGGATCACCATATACAGGTCCCGACAAATTCAAACAATGGTGGGACAAATGCGAATTTGTTAATACCCCTTCCTATCATTCTCCTACACCACCTCCATCACCTCCACTTGTAGACGCTCAAATGGAAGCTGTGGATCAGCCTCAACCACCCCCTGAACCATCAATGAGAAGACGTGGTGCGTGTATGTCAGTGTGTGCTGGTCAATGGTCGAGTTCGCTACCACCATTACCACCGACCTACCCAACCATTCCGGAGGACCCACATATGGGTGGACCCTCCCATACTTCACCAGTGGTGGAACTCCCACAACAACCTGCAGTTAAACCTATACCCCAACCGGTAGTTCAACCACCACTGTCGGGTTATACTAACCCGATTCCTACATATCCAGATCCGTCTGGATATAACCCTTTTGACCCTTCTTCCCTTTCACATTATATCCATCATGGGCAATTTCAAGATCCATACATGGATGCAGTTGTACACAATGCACTTTACCCTTCCCGTTTCCCTCCTTATTCAGCTACACCTATCTAGCTACTGGATATCCCAACTATGGGTTCCGGTTGCGCCACCACTGCAACCTCAACCGCTGCCACAACTTGAGGCCATGAATGAGTCCATAGACGGATGAAGGAAATTCAGCATCGGACTGAGGAAACGGAGAAGAAAGCCAGCAGATTTTTCAAAAGATTCCCCAAGATGGTCAAAAGGAAGAAGGATGAGTAAAGTCCTTTTGTTTATTTAATTTTCATAAGTCCCTGCGTGGACATGTTATTTATCTTTTAGTGTAACATTCGTCGTAAAACGGGTTTCGAAACCCGCTTCGTTTTATAATCAAATAATCAGTTATAAGTTCGTTGCGTATTTATTGTGCCGGTTATTTTAAATAATACATAATTAATAAATATTTTAGAGTTTAAAAACCATAATTAATAAATAATAATAATAAAATTAAATAAAAGAACAAAACAGGGTAACCGGGTCTCGAACCCGGGTCTACAGCGTAGACACACACACATCACACCACTCCGCCACACACATTTTTGTGTTTAATACTCAATCAAATAACACTTATGGTAAAACCAAAAATCAAAACCTGTAAATCAGAAAACTCAGAACCCGAAATCGCCTGCAAAAACGAAGACTCCGCAAATGTTGCTACTTTCCCTTGACTGATTTCGACATCAGTTATAACCGTTGCTTAACACTCAATTTAGTCAAAACCGTTTCCTTTGAGAATTGAAATCCTTGACCGCGAATTTTGGCCTCTAATTCGAAACCAATCGGCCTGTCCCCCTTATAAATACCCACCTAAACTCCTTGTAAACTTTTCGCTCAGAACCACACTCTCTTCCTGAAGCTTTATTCCTTTCAAAGCACGTCGCCGGAGATTTTCGCACTCGCCGGAATATCACCGGAAAACCGAAGCTTTACTCCTAATCGGTATAATTCTCAACTCTTTTTGTAATCCATTATTCAGCATGTATTAATCTTAATCAGTCAACCAGATTTTGGTTCAAACAATTTTCGGTCGGGTTATAAGTTCTGTTTTTTTTAAAGTGAAGAAGATGAAGTTTAAGATGTATACTAATATAATTAAAATCGGGTATTTAACCGGGTTAGACACACAGTCCAGCGGTGGACTGTGTGCAATTACAAAGCACACGTCCTGAGTTCGAGTCGCACTTGTTTCCGATTTTCTGAAATAAAGCCAACACTTTTTAAACTTATTCAGATCAATTCACAGTATATATATAAAATGAATATAATCCAGTGTTATGCAGATTAGACACACAGCCCAACTGGTTGGGCTGTGTGCACTCGAACCACAGATCCCGAGTTGGAGTCCGGGTTCTGTAACCAGATTCGGCCATATTAAAACCTTTTTAATAAAAACTAAATAAGGTTAAAGCTAGTTAGTGTATATATATAATTAAAACAGAGAATATTTCGGGTTAGACACGTAGCTCAGTTGGTAGAGCTGCGTGCACGTATACGGGAGGTCACGGTTCGAACCTCACTCGCCGCCTGAATCTCATGCTATCCGACCGGTCAGACCTAACAAGGTCAACATTTTTAAAAAATCTGTTTTCTTTTTTTTACTTATTAAATTGAAAATTATTTAAAAATACTTAAAAAAATAAGATTCCTAAGGTTAAAAATTTGCAATAAACTCATAAATCTAAAAATCTCATTAAGAGCACTAATTAAAAATATTAATCTCAAATAAAATTATTTATTTATCGAATTATTTCGTTATTATTTAGGTTAGTTTTCCCTCGTCGGTTGAATCATAAATTCGTGCGCATTCATCATTATCAAGGAACGCACCCACTGTGAGTGAACCTCTACCAATTCCCCGTTTCAATCATGTTTTGGGGTGTATCATGTGTCGTACTATTCTTTTATCCTATTTAAACACTGGTGCATACATCATATCCGTGATCAAATGTGTATTGATTGTTGTGTGAATTATATGTAGATTGAATTTATCATTTCAGTGCACGCATTTCATTAGGCCCATCAGTTCCCCGTGGGATACGAGTTGAGCATCAGGAGCCTCATTAGATCGGCTCCGTTGGATTGAGCCTTGATCTCAAATACATCATCATTCATGTCATATACTCATCCAAAGTGGTTTGTAATTGGTTACATATATATGTTTGCTCACATTTGATTAATGCACGAATTTTCTTTAATAAATAAAACAAGAAATTAGTTAAAATGTTTCATCAAGGTCACTCGCCAACTTTTGTTGACCCAAAATCTCCACTGTTTTACACATGATACAGGTGATCCAGCCGAGACAGGAAACACTTAGGATGGCCTAGAAGAATAAACAAGTTTATGCTTTGGAATAAATATATAGTTTCATTTTCCTTTGTAATTGTATGAATTTTGTTTTTGGATACTTAAGTTTGTAATTTGAATTTAATAAATATGAACCATCTTAGTAAATATCATGAGCTTTGGTGATAACCCAATTATGCCCCGACTTTTATTCCGCTGCGGGTCGGGGTGTGACATTTAGTCCCTGCGCGGACAACTAATTAGTGCTTCAAGTCCTGTTAAGACACCTTTGTAATTTCTACTTTAGAAATCTAATGAAAACATTTGGAATTATTTATATATATGTGCAACTTATTATACTCTTTGTCAAGCGATCGTCTCGATTTTAATTTGAACTTTATCAAGCTGCCATAAATTCCAAAAGATCTTCTTAATAGTTTGACCAGCCAATGGCAATGTACAAATAAATTGGCAAATGATAATATTGGGAGTAACCCTTCTGTCTAGAAGTGGTGAACAATTTTTCAAACTTCCAACTCATTATGACTTTTTGTCAGTCAAACATTAAGATTATTCTGTGTTAACATTCAATGTAATGTTGATACTTCAGGTAATGTGACCTAAGGAACCACACAAGCCGTCTGGGTAATAGGCTATGTCCAAACCCTATAGCCTGTGTGATCAAATTAGATCCCGGCTGTATCATCAATATGATGATTGTAAATTAAACATCCATTAGTGATGTATTGCCAATGTGCTATATTTACTTGTCTATAGTGACAATGACAGCTGTAGTCTTGCGACTCCATGTCCAGAGGTAATAGACTATGTTCAAACCTCAAAGCCTTATGATCCAATGAGATCATGGCTCACATATTCGACGTCCAATGTGACTGGCCAATTTGCCATATTTTATGTCCAATGTGACGGGCCAATGTGCCATATCTTATGTCCAATGTGACGGGCCAATGTGCCATATCTTATGTCCAATGTGACAGGCCAATGTGCCATATCTTATGTCCAATGTGACGGGCCTGTGTGCCATATCTTATGTCCAACATGACGGGCCAATGTGCCATAATACATGTTCTTAGAGACATACCAATGTGTCATGTCATATAAGCCCTTTGAGACAAGCCAATGAGCTATACGACAGTGACAGTTATGACATTATGATCCATTGTCCAATAAATTCATGGACTTTTTAGAAACTGCCTTTGATGGTCCTTTGAAGACCTGGGCCAAATGCATATAAGCATTCTAAATAAATTTCATTTAAGTGTCAAAGCCAAATAATTATGACATTGTGCACAAAGACAAAGGATTTGTATCCAAGTTACTAAGCCTATATGGTTGGAAGATACCATGGCTAACACATGCATGCTTATTTTGGTGTTTAGTACTAAGCATACATTATGGCAAATTCCAACAAAGTCAGCAGCCACCACAATGTGAATGATGATGTTGCAGACAAAATTATTAATATTGATGAATTTCAAGCCCGCAAAGACGAGATAGTGGGTAAGGCTATGAGAAAGCCATGGAAAAATTTAGTGAGTCGGGTGCTACTCACTCCAAATCCCAGTCTAAACCCCATTCAAGCCACAAAGAAAATTATGTTCACTCCTCCAATGTGAAGAGTAAAACAGAGAAATTAGAGTTCAATGATAAGATTCATTCCATCAAGGACGGGTGCTCCTACAAATATTTTGCATCCTGCAAACCCCGAGACTTTTCCGGGGAGAAAGGAGCCATTGATGCCATGAGATGGCTAGATGAAATGGATACAGTTGTTGATATCAGCGGGTGTGCTGATAGGGATGTCGTGAAATTCGTATCCCAATCCTTCAAGGGAGATGCCCTAATTTGGTGGAAGGCTTTAGTACAATTAACTGGAAAGGTACATTTATACAGTATTGGTCCAAATTTGTGGACCTGGTCAAGGATACATAGTGCCCACCTCACGAAGTGGATAAGATAGAGTCGGATTTCCTTGCTCTTACAATGAAGAACCTCGTTTGTCGAAAGTATGTTTCCGATTTCAACTCTTGGTCTAGGTTAGTACCTTACCTGGTTACTCCGGAACCCAAACGCATTGCGCGTTTTATCAACGGGTTAGCTCCGAAAATAAGAAGTATGGTTAAGGCTGTACAACCTGGCACTTATAGATCCGCGGTTGAACTATCTCTCTCCCTCACTCAAGATTATGTGAGGCAAAGGTCAGTTAGGACTGACAATGATGGAAAGAGGAAACGGGAGGAGGACCACTCCCGAAGGTTTAATAAAAAGGGAAAGTTTGGGTTCAACAGGAACCAACATAGGTCTAATGAAAGGCCTGTCTGTAAAACCTGCGGGAAATGACACAGTGGAAAGTGTCGTGAGGAACAAAAGCCCGAGAGTGTAATATCTGCAAAAAAGTTGGTCATCCGACCCATGAATGTAGGGACATGAAGAATGTCGTTTGCTTCGGATATGGAGAGAAAGGCCACATCAAAACTAATTGTCCAAAGCTGCCAATGAAGGAACAGCAAAGCCTGGAGAGGCTAAAAGGGCATTGCTCGAGCCTTTCAGATGAATGCTCGAGAGGCTGTAAATGACAATAATGTCATTACAGGTACGTTCCTTATCAACGATATCTTTACTAGAGTTCTATTTGATTCAGGTGCTGATAAATCCTTCGTGGATCATAAGTTTAGTAAACTATTAAACTTGCCCGTAAGAACTCTAGACATAACTTATGAAGTAGACTCGCTGACGGAACCATAGAAACTGCTTCTACAATTCTGGATGGATATTCTATATCCATCAAGAATCATTCTATCCCTATCTCTCTTATGCCAATGAACTTGGCGGGGTTCGATGTGGTTTTAGGCATGGATTGGTTATCTCGTACCCATCCCGTCTTGCCTGCAATAAGAAACTCATGGAAATTAAAACCCCATCTGGCGAAATGCTCACTATCTCGAGAGACCATCATTACGGTATACCTAAGAAAGCATTACTACTTAAAGCGTCTCGACGTCTGAAGAGAGGTTGTGTCATTTACATGGCGCAAATAACTACTGATGAGCCTAAGCCGAAGATGGAAGATATTCTTGTCATCTCTGATTATCCCGAGTATTTCCAGAAGATCTACCTGGCCTACCCCCTGATAGACAAGTGAAATTTGGGATCGACATCCTACCCGGAGCAGCTCTTATAGCTAGAGCCCCTTACCGTTTAGCACCAACTGAAATGAAGGAATTGAGAACCCAACTAGACGAACTTTTGGAGAAAGGCTTCACATAGCACAACTCATCACCATGGGGAGCTCCTATCTTATTCGTTAAGAAGAAATACGGTTCAATGCGGATGTGCATTCACTACCGGGAACTGAACAAAATAACGATCAAGATTGTTATCCATTGCCCGGGATCGACGATTTGTTTGATCAGCTTCAAATAGCTAGTTACTTTTCCAAGATTGATTTGAGATCAGGATATCATCAACTGAAGGCCAGGAGTGAAGATGCTCCAAAGACTGCCTTCAGAACCAAATATGGTCACTATGAATTCCTAGTGATGCCTTTCGGGCTCACTAATGCACCGGCAGCCTTCATGGATCTCATGAACAGGGTCTGCAAGCCATATTTGGATAAGTTTGTCATTGTCTTCATAGACGACATACTTATCTATTATCGTAGTCAATCCGATCATAAGAAACATTTAAGGTGTATCCTTGAATTGCTACATCAAGAGAAACTTTATGCAAAATTTTCCAAATGCGAATTATGGCTTCGCGAAGTCCAATTTCTTGGACATATGGTTAGTGAGCGTGGTATCCAAGTGGATCCTGCCAAGATTGAAGCCATTATGATATGGGAAGCACACAAGACTCCATCGAAGATTAGAAGCTTCTAAGGATTGGCTGGTTACTATAGAAGGTTTATTGAGAATTTCTCTCGTATAGCCACTCCTCTAACTACTCTGACCCACAATAATGTCAAATTTAACTGGGGTCCCAAGCAGCAAGAATCCTTTGAGATTCTAAAGCACAAGTTAAGCAATGCGCCAGTGCTTACACTACTAGAAGGTGTTGAAGATTTCGTTGTCTATGCGTCACGACAATTAAAAGTGCACGAAAGGAATTACACCACCCACAATTTAGAACTGGGTGTCGTTGTATTTGCACTTAAGCTTTGGAGGCATTATCTCTATGGAGCCAAGTGTGTGATATACACCGATCACAAAAGCCTACAACATCTTTTTAATAAAAAGAAATAAATATGAGGCAACAACGTTGGATGGAAACATTAAACAACTGTGATTAGTGAGATTCGATATCATCCCGACAAAGCGAATGTAGTCGCTGATGCGCTTAGTCGTAAAGAAAGTGTTAAGCCGTAATGGAGGCTAATATCCCTAATGAGGGATTAGGTGGAACTGTTGAGCAGTTAACACCCGGAAAGGATGGAATCCTTAGATTTAATGATCGGATCTGGGTTCCGATCTATGGAGGACTTAGAGATCTAATCCTCCAGGAAGCGCATAATTCTAAATATTCAGTTCATCCTGGAGGTGACAAAATGTATCAAGATCTGAAATCAAATTATTAGTGGATGGGTATGAAGAGATCCATAGCCACCCATGTAGCGAAGTGCTTGACGTGTTCACAAATCAAGACTGAACACCAGAAACCGTCAGGACTCCTACAACAACTTGAGATTCCCATTTCACATATTGAAATGGGAAATGGTAACTATGGATCTGATTACCAAGTTGCCAAAAACCAAATGTGGCAATGAAACGATTTGGGTCATTGTGGATAGATTAACCAAGTCAACTCACTTTTTGTCAATAAAGGAGACCTATAACTCCGACAAGCTGGCTAAGTTATATGTGGACGAGATTGTTCCTTACATGGTGTGCCAATATCTATTGTATCTGGTAGGGATACTAGATACACATCTCACTTCTGGAAGAGTTTCCCTCAATCATTGGGCACGAGATTAAATTTTAGTACGGCTTACCACCCGCAGACAAACGGGCAGAGTGAGCGTACAATCCAGACATTGGAGGACCAGCGACGTATCCGGCATGTTCTTATGGTATTACACTCTTTTCATTATTTAAATCACCACTAATCACATAAACATATAATCGTCAACTTGGTCACTTTGTCTCGTCACATCGTTATGTCACATACGCATTAAAGTACACAAAGAATCCAAATACAGGACTAACATTTAGTACTTTAAACATCCTATAAGTATCTAACTATGAAGACATATAGATGCTTTAAGTATTTGGTTTGGTCGCATCGTCTCATCACATCGTCTTGTCACATACGCATTAAAGTACACAAGAATCCAAATAAAGGACTACCATTTAGTACTTTAAACATCCTACAAGAATCTAGCTATGAAGATAGATAGATGCTTTAAGGATTTAGTTTGGTCTCATCGTCTCGTCACATTGCATCACAAAATCCTAAATCCTAATGGTGATTCGATAAGGTCACGAAGGGTAATACAATAAGCACACAGGAAGTACCAACGGCGTATCCACCATGTCCTTATTGTATTACTGTAGTTTCGTTATCTAAATTACCAAATCTTTACACATAAACAATAACCATCGTATCGTAAAGTACTTCTTAGAAATCTCACTATGAAGATAGGAAGATTTAAGACTGTACTTCAAATATCCAATAAGAATCTACTATAAAGATAGATAGATCCTACAAGGATTTGGTTCGTGTCATCAATCGCCGAGTTGCATAATCGGAATAATATACAAAAAGCACTTAGTAAACACATATATGCCATACATTTGAGGAAAATTTGGTTATACACATGAATCACCCCCAAAACATTTGAAAAATTGAAAGAGGGGAGCTATGTACTCACAGGTTTGCATATAATTCTCGTTCAATCGAAAATCAAAGCTCAAAGGATCAAGAGTTCAGGTGTTGAAATGGTTCCTAGTGTATTAGATACCATGTGTTAGTGTTGAAACTTGAAAACAGGAGATCATATATAATGAAGTCTTATGAACCAAGCGAGTGTTGTAACTCATATGATATGGTTTAATAAACTTAACATTCTGATTTGGAATGAATCCTAAGTGCTTTTGACCCGTTACGACGCGTTAAGGTAATTTACGCTACTTTAACGTGTCATTTGCATAAAACGCATTCGGATGGTCAAACTAGGCCTATGATAAGTCTTATATGCCAAAATAAATTTAATAAAGTTGCAACATCAGTTTATATGTCAAAAAGTTGGTTACATATGCTTAAGATGGATTTATGCGCAAAAAGGGCATTTTGGTCATTATAGGCATATAATAATTGATTTATCATAACACTAACTAAACGACGTGACCATAAGGTATAACCTCAAAGGGTTATTCCCTATATAACTATGGTCACTAATATGTGTTTGGTCAGATCCTAAAATCGACCAAACGGGTCGGATTCGAAAGTCAAAGCAGTGGTCAAGACCGCTCGACTTATGACCCAAAATAAGCACTAAACTAGAAGCGACGAGTTAGACATGTCAAAACGTGTCTAACTAAGTTGCAAAGCTGATTTGGTATCAAAACTTAGTGCTTTGATATCCGAAATAGTTCTGTCGTAAAATGCACATTATGCGCATTTTTTACCGAAACTTTGACTTGTCACTTCGACTAGTAAATGTGGTAATTAGTAGGTATAATAGCAAGGGATTATAACCTTCGTGATTACGATCACGTTGCAAAGTTCAATTGAACTTTGACTTGACCAAAAATGGTCAGAACCAAAAGTCAGACAGAAAGTCAAACTGTTTGACTTTTAGCTCAAAAACAACTAAAGAAATGAAATATACTAAGATGAGAACTTACTTGTGTTTGGGAACACTTAAGATCTCAGGTAGGAGGTCTCCAAAAGCTGTTCCAAGATGATGGGAGAAAGAAAGAATGAAATGAGCAAGGAAGTGAGGTTGAATGAGGAGGCTATTTATACTTGAAACATGATCACAAGATCATGCCAAGTGTTGGGGATTGTTCTAGGATCATAACAAGTGTCTAGTGAGGTGTTGCAACCAGAAGAAAAGTGGCAAGTTCGAGTTCTTGGGCTCCAAGGCATGAAACAAGAGGCTGCCATGTTGCAGCCAAGAAACTGTTGTGCTGGGCACCCCTTACGGACCGTAAGGTGTGTGGTCATACGGTCCGCAAGCAAGATCTGGGGGCTGAAGTTTACTTTTTGGCAGCTTTGGCCCTTGGACTTATATTGTCGCGTTTCGTTGCTTTTAACACCCATTAACAAAATTTTTAGACTCTATAAAGATGCTAAGGCATATGTAACTTAGATTTTTTCCAAAAAGGTCGTGGATGTCGGTTCGTTTGGTTGTACGGTTACGCGTTTAGCTAAAAGGCGTAGAACTCTTTAACGAACACGAAAATGATCGAAATTGCGCAACGATTGACGTTTTTGCAGTCTCTTCAATAAAATACAAGATTTTATTGATTATGTGAATTTTTGGATGTCTACACAAGGTCCGTATTAGATATACGAGAATCGGCAGACTTTTGTAGTTGTTGCAGTGTAGTCCCTGAACTTGTCTAAAGGTGTTTTTGTCATTCCTAATGTAACATCCGTCAAAAGCCGGGTTAACCAAAACCCGCTTTGTTTATTAACCGAACAACCAGTTAAAAATTTCGTTGCGTATTTAATGCTCAAATTAATTTTAAACGATACATAATTAATAAGTATATTAGAATATAAAATTTATATTTGAATAGTTATTAAAAAATAGTGAGAAAAAAATTAAATGCCGAAGCCGGGTTTCGAACCCGGTCAGCCGGGTAACTTCAAAGTCTTAACTCACATCCATCCAACCACTCCGCCACTTGTGTTCTTTAGTAATATATCAAAACAATTAATTCAAATATCAAATCTCGATTTCAAATCAGTCAACCGACGCGCCCAATTCGCAGTCGTCGGAAATCCCGACGATTTCGCCATTTACTGTCGGTTTCTTGTGACTTAACGTGTATAATAACTCTTACATCGGTTATAACCGATGTCCAGTCCGCGACATCAGTCATAACCGCCGGAGAATTATTGACCAACGAATCAAGACGGTAATCAGACCCAATTCGTCGATATTCTTCCCTATAAATGCACACTCTAGCCTCTGATAATCTTTTCGCTCACAATCACACCAATTCTCGACGCAATTTCACTTGCCGGAATTTTTCTGCAATCATCGGACTTTCGCCAGAAAACCGAGACTCACATCATCACGGTAAATACCTCGACTCTTTCTATTCCATTCCATTGTTAGACCATTACTAACATCAATCCCTCACCCAGAATCTATTCCAGACGACGTTGCCGGATATTCCATTTTCGCCGAAAAACTTCTGGAATTTCCAGAATCACACTGTTAATCGGTATGATCATCTAAACATCCTGATAATCGTTGCTCAGTAATTCAATTTCATATCTAATCAATCAAACTGATTATTGAATCCGAACAGAAGGAGTTCACAAAACAGAGCCGACGATCTTTGCCGGATTTCTGATGAAGACAATCTGTTCGGTACATTCTTTCCCCAAACCCTTCTGTTTAATACCTTTCAATTTCTCATAATATTCGTTAACCGAATTAAACAAGAAACAGTTGGTTTAACCATTGTCTGTGTTTTGAACGAAGAAGACGAAGTCGCTTAGGTTATAAGATTAATTAAAATTAATATTATGAACGGGTTAGACACACAGTCCAGCGGTGGACTGTGTGCAAATAAATACGCATACGTCCCGAGTTCGATCCTTGACACACGCACATTCGCTGTAATAAAAATGTTCTTTTTTTTAAACTGAACCGGATCCATACGCAGTAAGATGTTAAGTATAATAAAAACCAGAATATTAACCCAAGTTAGACACACAGTCCAGCGGTGGACTGTGTGCCAAACTAAACCACAGGTCCCGGGTTCGAGACCTGTGGGGATCACCGGTCGATACAATTAAAGCCTTTTTAAAATAAATGATTTTCGGATTAACGTAAATAGTGTATAAATATAATTAAAAACAGAAATATTTCGGGTTAGACACGTAGCTCAGTTGGTAGAGCTGCGTGCACGCGTACTGGAGGTCTCGGGTTCGAGCCTTGCCCGGCGCATACATACACGCGATCGAACTGGTCAAACAGTCACAGTCAAACAGTCAACGGTCATGGTCAACGGTCAAAAGTCAACATTTTTTTATTATTTTTATTTATTTATTTAAATTAAAAATCAATTAAAAATACTTAAAAATAACATTTTTAAAGTTAGAAAATAGCCTTAAACTCACAAAAATATATCCAAAAATCCTACTAAAATTGATTAATAAAATCCGCTTATTTACCGAACCGTTATGTTATTATCTAGGTTAGTTTCTCTCGTGGTTAAATCCAAATTCGTGCGCATTCATCATCAATCCAAGAAACGCAACCACTGTGAGTGAATTCTTACAAACTCCCCTTTTTATTCACGTTTTGGGGTGTATCATGTGTCGTTTAAACTAATTCGTTAATTCAAACTCGTGCTATACCATATTATGATCTAAACTTAGAATGTAAATATTGTTTGTAGTTATGTATTACATATTGTCAAGTTGTATGGAAATTATTTGTTAGGCCCATCAGTTCCTCGTGGGAGACGAGTTGAACAACGCGTGCCTTAAAACTCATTCATTAGGCCCATCAGTTCGTAGAACAACGCGTGCCTCAAAACTCATTCATTAGGCCCATCAGTTCCTCGTGGAAGACGAGTTGAACAACGCGTGCCTCAAAACAATCTATTATTGTATGTGTGTGCATTATTTAATATTAAGTGTTTTGTGAATAAATTTACATCTACATTTACTCATATGTGGTTATGCACTTTATTTTATAATCAATTCAATAAACTTGTTTAAATGTTTTTCATAGGATTCACTCGCCAACTTTTTGTTGATCCAAAAACCATTTTTACACATGATACAGGTGGACAGGATGAAGCAAGGAAAACATAGGATTGTGCCTTAGAAGAAAAATAATGAAGCCTAGAAAGATGTATAGGACATGTTGAACTTGTATGATATGATTGTATGATCTCCTTTAAATTGTAATAATAAATATGAAAAAATTATAATAAATGTCATGAGCTTTGATGATAACCCAATCATGCCCCGATCACCTTTTCCGCTGCGGGTCGGGGTGTGACAGATTGGTATCAGAGCTTTTGACTATAAGGATATAGGATAGGTTATTAGACCCTTAGAGCCGATACTATAGTTGATTAGATTTTAATTGTTTATGTGGTTACATGCAAACTCATGATGTTTATTTCTTTCATATTTATTACATACACAAATGCATGCAAACACTTCCGATACTACATTTTGTGATACATAGTGAATTATACTTACAGTCAAATATACATAATTATATACACATTCATCATACATATTTCAATGTTCACATATTAAAATCATCTTCATACTTCCGTTATTCAAGATTTTGTCGCATTTTTTCATTTTTCAAATCTCATCAAAGTGAGTTCTGCGACGGGCATGTAGTAACTGTAAGGGTACAAGTACCGGTAGTCGGAACGTCCTGTCTAGGTTGGCATTCGTATAAATCCAATATAACGGACCAGTTTGCCTATCTGGAGACTAACGATGAGAGTACGAAGGACCTATTAGGCCAAAGCATGCCACACCAAACGTCGTTCGAACTAACCCCACTTTGAGGTGTCATCGTGTCCACACCTGGATACATTCCGAATATCATATGTTACATACATATTTCTCGATTTTCTCTGGGTTTTAGTGTACGTAACCAGGCTAACACATGCGAACCATATGAAAAACCCGGTAATCATGGGGCCCACATGATTACGAAGGTGAAGTATGGCGACATGCAAGGCCCAATTACGAGCAAAGCCCAAGACATCCTATGGATGTAGTAGATTTATTATTCTATATTTACTTTAAGAATGTTCATTCCTAAATACGACACATCCCTAAAACATCCAACTTTTTCACTCCTCTTTACCGTTTGATCGAGCACTACATTCGGGGTCTTCCTTCAAAAATTCAAGACTCTATAATAAGTACCACACCTGCAACCTTGGAAGCAGCAATGGAGTTAGCTACAGAGCTCACCGAGAACCGCATACAAAATAAGGACTTCAAGGAGGAGAAGAAGAAGGATAAAGCATCGACTGAAACCTTAAACTCCACCCAAACTGAATCCCCTTCTCAACCCATTTCTAAGAGAAAACGAGATGGACAACTTTTCGCTGTCACCCAACGCAATCAACCAGCCTCACAAGCCGTACCCCTCCAAGCTATCCCAATCACTCAAGTAGCACCCAACTCAACTTACCCAAATAAGAACCCTTACCTTGGACCTCACCCTCAATGTAACACCTGTTTTTATCACCATCCATCTACCTTACCTTGTCGACTATGTGCGAATTGTGGACGCTATGGTCATTTGAGCAAGGTTTGCCGCACCCCTCAAAACCAAACCTCACCCCCTACTCAAAACATGATCCAAACATATCAACAACCCCAATACCCCATGTTACCTTATGTTCGAGCTTGTTTTAATTGTGGCGACCCTACCCATTATAGAAACACGTGCCCTCGATTGGTTAACATCATACACGCCCAAGCTCAAGCAAACCCAGTTAACCAAGCAAATCAAGAAAACCCAACCACTAGGCCACCAGCAAGAGGAAGAGTTTTCAACATCAACTCCAATCCTATTGAAGATAATGACGGCCCAAACGAACCACCCAACTAGTCTCCTTCACCAAAAATAAAAAAAATTCAACTCCAACCGCTTAGTTTTATGTTTTTCTTTATGTTAGCTCAATTTTCACGGGTCTCAATTATAAATTGGAAATTTATCCAAGGATCTTAATGCGAATTACTACTTCAGTTTTGTTTTTATACTCATTGATTTAACATTCATATCATCATACATCTCAATGTATTTCAATCTCATCATTTAAAGAAGTTGGGTTATGTCTCACTTCTACATAGACTAACCTCTCCATCATAACAAACGAGAGAGGTACTGTCATCATTCAAACATGTATACTATCAGAATTAAGACTCAAGCTTGGTTGATTGTGTTTGTTTATGTTTAGAGTCACATAGAACTAATCATAACTTACGGATAAAGCCAATGAAAACTTGACAAGAATATGGTGGATACGCCGCTGGTACTTCCTATATATAAGTATTCTTGCCAAAGGATCAGAGGCATTATCAGGCGGTTATGAGAAGTTCCATGTAGGATTTAGTATTGTCTTGGTTGAAGTTTGTTTTATACTCACTGATTTAGCATTCATATCATCTCATCATTTAAAGAAATTGGATTGTGTTCTATTTCTACATAGACTAACCTCTCCATCATAACAAACGAGAGAGGTACTGTCACCATTGAAACATGTATACTATCAGAATTAAGACTCAAGCTTGGTTGATTGTGTTTGTTTATGTTTAGAGTCACATAGAACTAATCATAACTTACGGATAAAGCCAATGAAAACTTGACAAGAATATGGTGGATACGCCGCTGGTACTTCCTATATATAAGTATTCTTGCCAAAGGATCAGAGGCATTATCAGGCGGTTATGAGAAGTTCCATGTAGGATTTAGTATTGTCTTGGTTGAAGTTTGTTTTATACTCACTGATTTAGCATTCATATCATCTCATCATTTAAAGAAATTGGATTGTGTTCTATTTCTACATAGACTAACCTCTCCATCATAACAAACGAGAGAGGTACTGTCACCATTCAAACATGTATACTATCAGAATTAGGACTCAGACATTGGTTGTTGTGTTTATTTATGTTCTAGAGTCACATCATAGAACCAATCATAACTTACTGATAAAACTAATGAAAATTTGACAAGAATTTGGTGGATACGCCGCTGGTACTTCCTATATATAAGTATTCTTGCCAAAGGATCAGAGGCATTGTCAGGCGGTTATGAGAAGTTCCATGTAGGTTTTAGTAGTAGAAGTTTTGTTTTAGGATATAACCTTATCTTTCCAAACATATCAAAACTCTTGCGCATGAAATCATATTTAGTCAATCAACTCTGTTTATCAATATTCACTATCATAGGCATCAAAAAGCGATTCCTGTAGCAGGGTACTCAACCCTTATAAGGAACGTTACCGCCTCAAACAAAATTTAAACTCTTACTCCCTTCTAAGTATGTAACAGTCAAACTAAAACACCATCCTTTTGAGACAAACATGCCACTACTTAAATTTCGGGACGAAATTTCTAAAAGTAGGGGATACTGTAACATCCGTTAAAAGCCGGGTTAACCAAAACCCGCTTTGTTTATTAACCGAACAACCAGTTAAAAATTTCGTTGCGTATTTAATGCTCAAATTAATTTTAAACGATACATAATTAATAAGTATATTAGAATATAAAATTTATATTTGAATAGTTATTAAAAAATAGTGAGAAAAAAATTAAATGCTGAAGCCGGGTTTCGAACCCGGGTCAGCCGGGTAACTTCAAAGTCTTAACTCACATCCATCCAACCACTCCGCCACTTGTGTTCTTTAGTAATATATCAAAACAATTAATTCAAATATCAAATCTCGATTTCAAATCAGTCAACCGACGCGCCCAATTCGCAGTCGTCGGAAATCCCGACGATTTCGCCATTTACTGTCGGTTTCTTGTGACTTAACGTGTATAATAACTCTTACATCGGTTATAACCGATGTCCAGTCCGCGACATCAGTCATAACCGCCGGAGAATTATTGACCAACGAATCAAGACAGTAATCAGACCCAATTCGTCGATATTCTTCCCTATAAATGCACACTCTAGCCTCTGATAATCTTTTCGCTCACAATCACACCAATTCTCGACGCAATTTCACTTGCCGGAATTTTTCTGCAATCACCGGACTTTCGCCGGAAAACCGAGACTCACATCATCACGGTAAATACCTCGACTCTTTCTATTCCATTCCATTGTTAGACCATTACTAACATCAATCCCTCACCCAGAATCTATTCCAGACGACGTTGCCGGATATTCCATTTTCGCCGAAAAACTTCTGGAATTTCCAAAATCACACTGTTAATCGGTATGATCATCTAAACATCCTGATAATCGTTGCTCAGTAATTCAATTTCATATCTAATCAATCAAACTGATTATTGAATCCGGACAGAAGGAGTTCACAAAACAGAGCCGACGATCTTTGCCGGATTTCAGAAGAAGACAATCTGTTCGGTACATTCTTTCCCCAAACCCTTCTGTTCAATACCTTTCAATTTCTCATAATATTCGTTAACCGAATTAAACAGTTGGTTTAACCATTGTCTGTGTTTTGAACGAAGAAGACGAGTCGCTTAGGTTATAAGATTAATTAAAATTAATATTATGAACGGGTTAGACACACAGTCCAGCGGTGGACTGTGTGCAAATAAATACGCATACGTCCCGAGTTCGATCCTTGACGCACGCACATTCGCTGTAATAAAAATGTTCTTTTTTTTTTAAACTGAACCGGATCCATACGCAGTAAGATGTTAAGTATAATAAAAACCAGAATATTTACCAAGTTAGACACACAGTCCAGCGGTGGACTGTGTGCCAAACTAAACCACAGGTCCCGGGTTCGAGACCTGTGAGGATCACCGAGTCGATACAATTAAAGCCTTTTTAAAATAAATGATTTTCGGATTAACGTAAATAGTGTATAAATATAATTAAAAACAGAAATATTTCGGGTTAGACACGTAGCTCAGTTGGTAGAGCTGCGTGCACGCGTACTGGAGGTCTCGGGTTCGAGCCTTGCCCGGCGCATACATACACGCGATCGAACCGGTCAAACAGTCACAGTCAAACAGTCAACGGTCATGGTCAACGGTCAAAAGTCAACATTTTTTTATTATTTTTATTTATTTATTTAAATTAAAAATCAATTAAAAATACTTAAAAATAACATTTTTAAAGTTAGAAAATAGCCTTAAACTCACAAAAATATATCCAAAAATCCTACTAAACTTGATTAATAAAATCCGCTTATTTACCGAACCGTTATGTTATTATCTAGGTTAGTTTCTCTCGTGGTTAAATCCAAATTCGTGCGCATTCATCATCAATCCAAGAAACGCAACCACTGTGAGTGAATTCTTACAAACTCCCCTTTTTATTCACGTTTTGGGGTGTATCATGTGTCGCTTAAACTAATTCGTTAATTCAAACTCGTGCTATACCATATTATGATCTAAACTTAGAATGTAAATATTGTTTGTAGTTATGTATTACATATTGTCAAGTTGTACGGAAATTATTTGTTAGGCCCATCAGTTCCTCGTGGGAGACGAGTTGAACAACGCGTGCCTTAAAACTCATTCATTAGGCCCATCAGTTCGTAGAACAACGCGTGCCTCAAAACTCATTCATTAGGCCCATCAGTTCCTCGTGGGAGACGAGTTGAACAACGCGTGCCTCAAAACAATCTATTATTGTATGTGTGTGCATTATTTAATATTAAGTGTTTTGTGAATAAATTTACATCTACATTTACTCATATGTGGTTATGCACTTTATTTTATAATCAATTCAATAAACTTGTTTAAATGTTTTTCATAGGATTCACTCGCCAACTTTTTGTTGATCCAAAAACCATTTTTACACATGATACAGGTGGACAGATGAAGCAAGGAAAACATAGGATTGTGCATTAGAAGAAAAATAATGAAGCCTAGAAAGATGTATAGGACATGTTGAACTTGTATGATATGATTGTATGATCTCCTTTAAATTGTAATAATAAATATGAAACATTATAATAAATGTTATGAGCTTTGATGATAACCCAATCATGCCCCGATCACCTTTTCTGCTGCGGGTCGGGGTGTGACACCTAAGCCCTCAAAATGTATATCTAAGTTATGTAAAGGGTAGTTTAGGGTATGTGTAGCTTATGTTCTCGTCCCGGTGCAAAATGCCTTCAAAGAAAAAGATTTTGGAAGCCCAAAATTTTGCACAGGGGTTACAACTTAAGCATGGGGTGTAGGCATACACAGGTCAGATGCTAATGCATATTAAAATATTTTTCACCCAATGTGGTATATCTTATAAAGGTTAAAGTGGCGTGTCGATTAATCATGATCTCGGCATAGTTTCCGGGCCCTAAATGTATTATTAGCATGTAAAAGTGATAACATGAGATATAGTTTGTCCCAAGTTATTTATAAAATATATGTACCAATGTGTACATGAAAATGATTGCGAAATGATTTTGAAATGATTTCAAAATGTGTCGGTTATTTGTATTTACCAGTGAAATTGACGTATTTTTAAAGACTAAGCGCAAGTAGCAAGGTTACGAAATAGGCTGGAAGTGCTCGGCAAAGCTTAAGAGGAATTTGCAACTCCTTGCTTAGAAAGCCCATAGTCTGTTAAACTTTCCTTTTGTTGCAATATTTTCGATCTGCCTGTGGATCTAGTACAAGCGTTGTATATTATTTTTGAACTTTGGACAATACGTTTGTAATAGTAACTTTATACCAAGACTTCCGTTGTGCTATTCTGTGTTGTTTGGTTATGATGATATCAACACTACATCACGATACTCCCCACCGGGCCCATCAGGACTATGTGGAAATCGGGGTGTGACACATAATGTATAAAGATGTAATGAAAGGTTCAAATCAAACTCATGTGAGTGGTAAAGGAGTTCAAATTGAGGTGGATCCTGTTACAAATGACTCTGCACAGTTTCATGCAAGTCATAGTCAATCTTCATCAGGTACTACAAGTGAACAAGTCACTGAGCATTGTATTGCTAAAGACAGAACTAGGAGGCAAGTAGTGTAACCTATAAGGTTTAGAAAACCATAAGATATCTCTACATTTGTCTTTAATGTTGCTGAATTTGATAACATACTTGAACCAATGTCCTTGATGTTATATGTTTTGTAGAGAAGGACAAGTGGCAAAAGGCTATGAAAGAAGAAATGGAGTCCTTGTGCAAGAATGAAACTTGGCAGTTGGTTGACAAGTGTAAAGATCAAAAGTTAGTGTCTTGTAAGTAGATATACAAGATCAAGGAAGGCATCCTATGGGAATTTCTAAAATAGTGGCTAAGGGATTCACATAAAGAGTTGGTGTAGATTACAATGAAATTTTCTCTCATGTTGTTAAACATACATTAAGAATTATGTAAGCATTGACAACATACAAGGATTTTGAGTTGGAATAGTTAGATGTGAAGATATTTTTCCTCCATGGTAATCTTGAAGAGAAGATCTAAATGAAACAGACTCAAGGTTTTGAAGTTGTGGGGCAGGAGAATAAGGTATATTTACTGTTAAGATAATTGTACAGATTGAAACAATAACCTAGACAGTGGTACCTTAGGTTTGATAAGTATATTGTTTCACATGGGTTTCAAAGAAGTAGATATGACAATTATATCTATCTCAGAGAGTATGACGGGGGAAGTATGTGTACTTGTTGTTATATGTAGATGGCATGTTGGTAGCTTGTAAAGACCAACTAGTCATTAAAGATACCAAGGATTTGTTAAAACAAGAGTTTAATATGAAAAAGTTAGGGCCAACTAAAAGAATCTTGGGGATGGAAATACAAAGAGATTGAGATTAGGGATTGTGCTTAAATCAAAGATCTTATATTAACACGGTGTTGGATAGTTTTGCAATGATGATAGTAAAGCTATTTCAACACCACTGGCTTAGCATTTCAAGTTATCTGCAGAAGATTCTCTTCAAACTAAAGAAGATAAGGTTGGTATGGAGAGGTATTGTTATGCAAGTGATATGGGAAGTTTGATGTATCTCATGATATGCACAAGACCAGATCTAGGTTATGCAGTTAGTCTAGTCAGCAGATACATTACAAGCCTAGGAAAGTCCATTGGGAGGCAGTTAAATGGACTTTTAGGTATCTAAAATGTACACAAGATGTGGGATTGATATTTGGAAATAAAAATAGTGAAATCTTGATCATTAGGTATTCAGATTCTGATTTTGCTAAGGAACTTGATAAAAGGGAAGTCAATGATAGGCTATGCTTTCAAAGTCTTAGGTTCACTTGTTAGTTGGATGGCAACACTTCAACAGATAGTTACTTTATCTATAATAAAAGGTGAAAGAAGGTTTGTGGCTACACGGATTTGTAAATGATATAGGAATTACAATTGAAAGGACTGTAGTGATGTGAGATAATGAGAGTGTTATGCAATTAACAAAGAACCACATTTACCAAGAAAGAACTAAACACATCAATATGAAATGATGTGGTCAAAATAAATGAAACTGAGTTTAAGAGGTGGACACTTTAGAGAATGACGCAGACATGTTCACTAAGGTGTTATGTAACAGCCCAAGTAAATGGTGCCAAGATGTTGTTCGCTTTGCCCTTGATGGGTTTTGTTTTTACCCGACGAGTTGCTCGCCCAGGAAAATCACGTCTTGGTATAGAAGGTTTCCACCCCCTTAAAAGGAAGGTTTCATTCTTCACCTCAACCGATGTGGGACTTACATTTCCACTCCCCTTAAGGAGCCTTGCATCCTCGCTGGCACATCGGTTTGGCCCCTGGCTCTGATACCATTTGTAACAGCCTAAGTAAACCATGCCAAGATATTTACCTTTTACCTCTGATGGGTTGCCTATCCAAGAACTCACGGTTTGTTTTTATCCGAAGAGTTGCTTGCCTAGGAAAAACACGTCCTTGTAGTGAAGGTTTCAACTCCCCTTAACAGGAATGTCTCATTCTCTTCCTCAAACGATGTGGGACTTACATGTTACCGGTCCAAAGTTTGAATTTTGTTGTGATTTACTCAATATTAGATAGACTATATCCAATGGTGGAGATTCTTGAGATGTTGGAATAAAGTATAAGGCTGTTAGACTAGTTTACAAGAGTTTAAGAAGTTGAGGGGCACATGTTATAATTCTGTAAACATGGTTTATTCTTGTTTAGAATATGTTAGATAGTATAGGGGGTGATAGTGACAAAATTAGTGATTGTTTGTTAATGGTTGTTACTAATCGTTGTAATTAGTAAAAAACGGGATAATTGGGCTTTTAAGGTTAGCTTGTTGTTTTTGAATTTCTGAGTGTATTCTTCTTGAATCGTTTGTAATTGTTTAATTTTATGAGTTGATAAAACTGAGTGAATCATTTGAGGTCGAATTCTTGTATTATTCTTTAATAGAATATGCCGCCAGTTTATGATAAGTATTATCGAATGATCAAGACTGAAGTTATAACTATACAATGAGATTCACTGTTGGGTTAGCGATGAAAGTGTCATCGCTAACCATCGATGATTATTGATTGATATTTTTAACACTTTTTAATTTTTTTTTGGATTTGTTGACAAAATATTTATAAACATTTTTTAGATCTATTATATATCCATCAACAATCGGTAGCTCTATGACTATGTTCATGTAATCGAAACACTTCAAAATCATTGCAACTAGTGTGATTCTCCCCGCGCGATGTGGCGGGTATTCAATCGGTATTGGTTCGCTAGGCGGTGGGAACTCAGTTGGTATTGATTGGACTCCTTTTAATATCGGTTCACTGGGCTATCGGTCGGTATCTGTTCAATGTGTACAATACCGACACTCAGTATAGCAACCAAAAGAGATATATATTTCGACACGTGTTTTATATTGATAAAAACTATAAAAAACGAATATCAGTACATGTACCAACGTTATATCGTTACACCGTTTGTGTCTCCACAACACGCAGAGTTTCTTCGTCACCACCATGATTTACTTAAATCACCGCCGTCATCTCACCACCACTTTACCCCTATAAACTATTAGGGTTTAAGTTATATTGGATATATCTGGTTCCAAAATCTAATTATTTTTTAGAGTTTAAACCTAATTTGTCATGCAATATGAATCCAATACTAATATAAAAAAAGACTTCAAAATGTCATGTCTTCTTTTTCACTCTTTAAAGTCTTATCAGACTTTTCCATCCATCAAAATGTCATATCTACTCTCTTTCTCTTAAAATCTAAAAAAATTGTTTTTTGGTAAAAAAAAATTATTTTTTGGTAAAAAAATCTATTATACATAATATTAATATGTTATGTCAGTGCTTCTTTCTTATTGGTCAATTTGACTTTCTTTTTCAAGAGCAAAATTTTGTTAAGCTGCAACTTTTAATTAGTCATTACTGTGTACTGTGCAGTAAAAATGTAGGTTAGTTTGATATGGTTGGTTTTGGTGCGAAGAAAAATAAATAAATAAATTTTTTCTTTTACTTTTCAATTTTATACCCCACACTATATTATATATGTGATACAAGTTTTTAATAATTTTATTAGTTTGGTTTTTTAATACGTTTGTTAGCTTTCTTAAAAAAAACGAATACGTAGTTTGCTTAATTTTTAGGTATTGTAAACATACGAGTCGGGCCGATACCGTGACGAAACGAATAGAATTCCCGACACGGAGCGCGTGTAATCCCACTATTTTTTGTAAAAAAGTTTAAAACCGTAAAAAAATTTGGTTTAAAGGAATGTTTTAAAACTGGGTCGTAAAAAAAGTTTTTATACCGGCTTGTAAAAAAAGTTTAAAAACGGGGCGCAAAAAAATTTAAAACCGGTGCGTATAAAAAGTTTAAAACCGTGCGTAAAAAGTTTAAAATCGCGTGTAAAAAAAGTTTATACTGGGGCGTAAAAAAAGTTTTATACTGGCGCGTAAAAAAGGTTTAAAACCGCGTGTAAAAAAGGTTTTATGCCGGAGTGTAAAAAAAGTTCTAAACCGGCGCGTAAAAAAAGTTTTAAACTGCACGCAAGAAAACTTAAAACCGGCGCGCAAAAAAGTTTTTAAACCTGCTTGTTAAAAAAGTATAAAACCGTGCGTAAAAAAGTTTAAAATCGGCGCGTAAAAAAAGTTTAAAAAGAGGCGCCAAAAAAAAAAGTAAAAATGTCAATAATAAAAACACAATCATTACATTGATTTATTGTCTTTTAATATCATCCATCAAAACTAACTTGATCAATGGCTAATTTTGGTTCCTACGGTTTTCACAACTGAAGGTGATTCTCATTTACCCATCCCCTAGGGTCAGAATATACTAGGAAGTTTTTTTTGGTAGGAAGGCTATGAAGTAATCCTGACCATCAATCGATTAATCAAGGGCTTGGATTAATTTGGTATAATTGATAAAAAAAAAGGAAGCGCGTGTGATTTGTAAGGGTATTCTAGTCTGTAACAACTCGAAAACTCGATTGTTTTCTTTTCTTTTATTTTCCGTTTATCTATCCTTTGTAAATCCGAGATTCGGTTAATAATAAAGTTTATGTTAATTGCTTATGGTGTTTTATGTTATTATCGCATCTAATCGCTTATTGAATCGTATCGCCTATCTCGTCGCAATCCAAATCGCAGTTATTTATGTGGTTTTATATTATTTATGTGTTATGTGTGTTTGTGGTTATGTTTACGCTCGCTATCGCATCGCTCTCGCACTCTCGAATCGCTAAATAGCACTATTATATCAACTATAACGCTTAACGCTTAATATAACTATCTAATGTGAACCGAATAACCAATCGAACTCTTAACGCGAAACAAACGAAGGAAACCCAAGGTTTGGGTCAGTTCGCTCGAACTTGGTGACACCAAGTTCAGCCGAACTTGACTAGCCAAACTTGGAATCTCCTTTCATCCTCTAAGTTCGCTCGAACTCGTCTGAGCCTTTAAGGACTCAGCAAGTTCGGCCGAACTTGTCTGATCTCCCTTCGAAATCTGCTAAGTTCGCGCGAACTTGCATGAATTTCATGCAAGTTCGGCCGAACTTGCTCTCGCCAGCCCTCATTTTTGCCTTCTCCTATAAATACCAAGCTCATTTCTCTCATTTGATCTTGTTGCAAGTTCGCTCAGAGCTCTCTCCCTCCAAATCTCTCGTGTTCTAAGTCAGAATCGACCCGATTTCAGCTGTAACAACGTTTATCAACATCCAGCAAAAGTTTACAACGATTTTGGCACAAGGCCTAGCCTTCGTTTTCATCAAAACTCATTCTTTTACGAAAACATTCATCTTTTTCTCTACAACTTCTGTTTTAAGCTTAGATCTACACGATACAAGTTAGTTTGGTGATAGTAGAGGCTTCCCAAACATGGGATCTGCAAGATCTCGGCTTGTAAGTTCTAGATCTGAAGAAAAAAACCTTTTAAAGCTTTGATTTTTACACCATTTCCGGACTAATGACGTATGTTTCGTTCACTTTTGAGTGGAATGAGGCATCGTCAAGCTACAATCTCAGATCCGGAAGCACAAGGACGAAGTCGTCACTTTACACAAGCTGGACTAACCCGTACGAACCCAACGGTTCGCCCGGATTAGCCCGAGTTTCTGTAAAATGGCTAAGTTCGCTCCAAAAAGACCTCTCCTGTCACACCCCGACCCGCAGCGGAATAAGAGTCGGGGCATAATTGGGTTATCACCAAAGCTCATGATATTTACTAATATGTTTCATATTTATTAAAGTCAAAGTTACATTTCCAAATATCCAAACATGTCCATACAATACAAAGAAAATAAACCAAACATAACAATCCCAAACTCTAAAGCATTTTATTCTTCTAGTCCAATCCTATGTGTTTCTGGCTGCTGCTGGTTCACCTGTATCATGTGTAAAAATGGGGGTTTTTGGGTCAACATAAGTTGGCGAGTGAACCTTGTTAGATAAACATTTGTTATTGATTTTCTTGTTAGTTTATCAATGAAAAATTGTGCATAATAATGAATGAGCAAATGTAAATAACCAAGCAGTAGCAATAGCAATCACAACTATAACATACAATAACACATGATAGCATACATTAACATACCAACATCATACGATAAATAACATGAATGAAACTGTGCGATCAAGGCTCAATCAAACGGAACCGATCGTATTGCATGTACTGAAAATGAAAATGTCTGTGCGATCGAGGCTCAATCAAACGGAGCCGATCGTATGTGGGCACGCCAGGTTCACGCTCATAATGTAATGGGGAACATGCTCAACGCTCATAATGTAATGGGGAGCGGCGGCCTATGAAATTGCATGTACTGAAAATAATAACTTGCATCTAACGATAACCACACAACAGTTGAAACAAATTGAATACACATGTTCATCATATGAGGTATGCACAATGGTTTAAATATAATATATTGCAAGACACATGATACACCCCAAAACGTGATTAAAACGGGAATTTGTAAGATTCACTCACATTGGGTGCGTTTGAATGGAGATGATGAGATGCGCACGAGTCGGGAGAGTTGAACAACGAGAATTACTAACCTAAATAATGACGGAAAAATATAGTAAATGAGTGGATTTTATTAAGGATTTTTAATGGAATTTTTAGATATATTTTTGTGAGTTTAAGGCTATTTTCTATCTTTAAAAAATATTATTTTTAAGTATTTTTAATTGATTTTTAAATAAAATTAAATAAATAAAAATATAAAAAATTGTTTATTTTGCGTTGACCGTTGACCGTTGACTTGTTGACCTGTTGACCGGTTCGGTCAGTGTGCAAGTATGCGCTGGGTGAGACTCGAACCCGAGACCTCCCGTACGCGTGCACGCAGCTCTACCAACTGAGCTACGTGTCTAAACCCGAAATAATCTTGTTTTTAATTATATTTATATACTAATTCGATTTATTCAAAATTCATTTGTTTTTAGAAAAAGATTTTAAATCATCGAACCGGTGCCGTTAACCAGACTCGAACGCGTGACGTGCGACTTAGTGTTGCACACAGTCCACCGCTGGACTGTGTGTCTAACCTGGTTAATATATCGGTTTTTATTATACTTAACAACTAACGGGATTAACCTGGTTCAGCTTTAATCAAAAAGGCATTTTATTACTTAGAGGGTGCGTGTATCAGGGATCGAACTCGTGACATGCGCGTATATTTTGCACACAGTCCACCGCTGGACTGTGTGTCTAACCCGTTTAAAATACCAATTTTAATTACACTTATAACTTAACTATCTTCGTCTTCTTCACTCAGATTACAGTCGACAGTGTTACTAATTCGTTTTCTTGTTTTTACGATTAACAATCATTCTTAAAGCTAAAATAAAATGGCAGAGACGGTGTTGGAAGTAACATACCGTAGGATGATATATCACAGAATTTCCGGCAATGCGTCGGCTCTGTTTTTGTGCACCTCAACTGAACAAATCAATTAACCGTTTTGATTAGCCAATCGTGGAATTGAAGTGATAAACAAACGTTAAAAGTGTGTTTGAAGGTCCTTACCGTTTCACAGACGAAGATAACGATTTCCAGAAATTTTCCGGCGAGCTGGAATTATCTGATAACGGTGTCTTAATTCGATTTCAATTGAAAGGTTTAAGTTAGAAATAGCTTAACAATTGTTAGACTACGAAGGTATTGAAAGAATTACCATTTTGATGATGAATACGGTTTTCCGGCGAACTTGCAAAAATTTCCGGCGAGTTGATTTAAGCGTTCTGATGGACTGAAAGTATGACGAAAGCAAAATGGAAGGTTTGTCTGATGTCTCTGAGTCGCGAGAAGGGTTTTGATTGAAGTAATTTGGACTTTGATTATTTTCGGTTATAAAAACCGATGATGATGAAAATTGATGTTCATTCAATCTGAATTGATTAAAAATCGTCGGTGCATCGGTTATAAACCTGAATGTGCGATTAATCAAACGATTAGACGGTTGAATTGCCGATTTCGGTTTCTCAGTTGGCGCAACCGGTTTAAACTCGGTTTGTATATAAGAGTTATTTGTTTCCCTAAGTTGACAGAAAACAACAAGTGGCGGAGTGGTGATGTATGTGTGTGTTAAGTCTTTGGATTTCAGTTCTGGCTGACCCGGGTTCGAGTCCCGGCAGCAACATTTCATTTTTATTTATTTTGTTCTCACTTTTTAACAAATATAATTTTTATAGTTTAGTTTGTTTATTAATTATGTATCATTAAAAATCAAAATAATCATAAATATACAACGTGACATTTATAACTTGATATTCGATTACAAAACGGAGCGGGTTTTGGAAACCCGTTTTTGACAAATGTTACAGTATCCCCTACTTTTAGGAATTTCGTCCAGAAATTTAAGTAGTAGAAGTAGTAGGAAAAAGATGCGGGTATTTTTCGCGCATTGAGTCTTCACGTTCCCAAGTAAACTCAGGTCCCCGTTTCGACTCCCAGCGTACCCTAACAATTCGAATGCGACTTCGTCGTAGACGTTTCTCTCCGAAGTCCATGATCTCTACTGGTCTTTCAATAAAATGCATAGATTCATCAATCTGAATATCTTCCAGAGGAATGTGGAGGTTTTCATCAGCGAGGCACTTCTTCAAGTTTGATACGTGGAATGTGGGATGAATCCTGTTGAGTTCTTCTGGTAGATCAAGCTTGTATGCTACAGGACCTACTCTTTCGAGTATCTTGAAAGGTCTTACGTAGCGTGGTGCTAGCTTGCCCTTTTGACCAAAACGAACTACTCCCTTCCACGGTGATACTTTTAGAAGTACATGATCACTAATGTTAAACTCTAAAGGCTTCCGTCGTTTATCTGCATAACTCTTTTGACGACTTTGGGCCGCTTGAAGATTGTTTCGGATTTGATGGATCTTGTCTGTGGTTTCTTGGATCAATTCTAGACCAGTGATTTGAGCTTCCCCAATTTCGTGCCAACATACAGGAGATCGGCACTTACGACCATATAAGGCTTCAAAAGGTGCCATGCCGATGCTTGAATGATAGCTGTTGTTGTACGAAAATTCAACTAATGGTAGGTGGGCGTCCCAATTTCCCTTGAAGTCTATGACACATGCTCGAAGCATATCTTCAAGAGTTTGAATGGTGCGCTCAGATTGTCCATCAGTTTGAGGATGATAGGCGGTACTGAGATCTAATCGCGTACCCATAGCGGATTGTACTGCTTGCCATGTTCGTGAAGTGAAACGACCATCACGATCAGAAATAATGCTTAATGGTACCCCATGTCGGCTTACGATTTCGCTGATATAAATACGAGCAAGTTTTTCGTTCTTGAAATCTTCACGGATAGAAATAAAGTGAGCTGATTTTGTAAGTCGGTCAATTATTACCCATATAGTGTCATACCCCCAGAAGTGCGAGGTAACCCGGTAATGAAGTCCATGGTTATATTTTCCCACTTCCATACAGGTATTTCAGGTTGGACCAGAAGTCCTGAGGGTCTTTGGTGTTCAGCTTTCACCTTGGAACATGTAAGGCACTTAGAAACAAAAACAGCAATATCCTTCTTCATTCCAGGCCACCAATAGGTATATCGTAGGTCTTGATACATCTTATCGGCTCCTGGGTGTATAGAATATCGCGTTTTGTGAGCTTCATTCACAAGAATTTCACGAAGATTGTTGTGGTTAGGAATCCAGATACGATCTAGGTAGTACAGAATACCATCAGATTTAGTTTCAATTTTAAGTTCAGCTCCACAGGACATCTCCTTTCGTACACCATCTTCTGTTACTGAAACATGTTGGGCTTCTCGAATTTGATCTTTAATGTCAGTTATGATTTGCGAACATAGAAGACGAATGGAGTTCGCATAACCCTTTCGACTAAGTGCATCAGCCACCACATTTGCTTTGCCATGGTGGTATCGAATTTCACAGTCGTAGTCATTTAGAAGTTCGACCCATCTTCGTTGCCTCATGTTTAACTCCTTTTGATTGAAGATATGTTGAAGACTCTTGTGGTCAGTGTATATTTCACACTTAGTACCATAGAGATAATGTCTCCATATCTTAAGAGCAAACACAACGGCTCCAAGTTCTAGGTCATGAGTGGTGTAGTTCTTCTCATGCGTCTTGAGTTGTCTCGAAGCATAAGCTATAACTTTTCCTCTTTGCATTAGAACGCAGCCTAATCCTTGCCCTGACGCGTCGCAATAGACCATGAAATCATCACAACCTTCAGGAAGAGTAAGGATTGGTGCATCACAAAGTTTTTGTTTAAGAGTTTGGAAGGCTTCTTCTTGCTTGGGTCCCCATATGAAAGGTTTTCCCTTATGAGTTAAAGCTGTGAGTGGTACAGCAATGCGAGAGAAGTTTGAAATGAAACGACGATAATAACCAACCAAACCAAGAAAAGATCTTACTTCAGTTGGTGTACGTGGAGCTTGCCATTCTTGTACCGCTTTGATCTTTGAAGGGTCGACATGTATTCCCTTGTCATTGACTACATGTCCGAGGAATTGCACCTCTTTTAACCAAAATTCGCATTTGGAGAATTTGGCGTAAAGCTTTTCATTCTCTAGAAGTGTAAGGATGAGTCGAAGATGACGCTCATGATCAGATTTAGACTTTGAATAAATAAGAATGTCGTCGATAAAGACTATAACAAATCGATCAAGATAAGGTTTGCAGACTCTGTTCATTAGGTCCATGAAGACTGCTGGAGCGTTGGTTAAACCAAATGGCATGACCATGAATTCGTAATGACCATAACGAGTTCGGAAAGCAGTCTTTGGGACGTCTTCTTCATGTACTCTAAGTTGATGATAGCCAGATCGAAGGTCGATTTTTGAAAAGTAGTTGACACCTTGAAGTTGGTCAAGAAGATCATCAATGCGAGGTAAAGGATAGCGATTCTTGATTGTTAATTTGTTGAGCTCTCTGTAGTCGATGCACATACGAAACGATCCATCTTTCTTCTTTACAAAAAGAACAGGTGCACCCCAAGGCGATGAACTAGGACGTATGAATCCCTTGTCAGTCAACTCTTGTAATTGACTGGCTAGCTCTTGCATTTCAGAGGGGGCTAACCTATAAGGAGACTTTGCAACTGGTGTAGCACCAGGTATAAGATCAATACGGAATTCGACTTCTCTAACTAGAGGAAGTCCTGAAATGTCATCAGGAAAAACTCGCGGGAAATCTTTTACTACCGGAATGTCTTCAAGTTTCTTCTCCATGGTTCCCTTTTTGATGATATGAGCTAAAAACGCGACATAATTCTTGCGAAGATATTTTTGAGCTTGAAGACAAGACATTAAGCTGAGCCCTTTCGACGAGGTTTCTCCAAAGATTCGAAGAGTCTGACCGTTTGAAAGAGGAATACGTATAAATTTTTCGCGACATACAACTTCTGCCTGATGTTGACTGAGCCAGTCCATACCAATTATGATATCAAAACTTCCCAGCTTCATAGGAATAAGGTCGACTGAGAAATCGTGGTCGTTTAAGGTGAGTGTACAGTTGCGTATAATAGAGTTTAATGAAACTGGTTTCCCGTCAGCAACTTCTACCGTTATGGATTCCATGAGCTTATCCCGATTTTGGTTTAAGATAGGTTCAAATCCTAAGGACACAAAACTTCTATCCGCACCAGTATCAAATAATATAGAGGCATATCTACCATTTATAAGGAACGTACCGTTAACCACATTGCCGTCAGCTCTAGCCTGATTAGCGTTGATATTGAAAGCTCTTCCTCTTGCAGGTGGAGGAGCTTGGTTCGCTTGATTCACCGGGTTGGCTTGGGCCTGAGCATGAATAATGTTTACCAACCTTGGACAAGTGTTTCTTAAATGGCTTGGGTCTCCGCAATTGTAGCAAGCCCGCATAGGTTGGCCCATAGGATAATTGGGTTGGTAATATGTTTGGGCTAGGTGTTGGGTGGGTGGTAATAGTATGGGTTGTTGGGCTTGACCCATTAATTGTTGGTGGGTTTGGGTTAAAGGTTGGTGGCGGTTCGTTCGCTGGGGCATGCGGCAGGTTTGAACAGTATGACCCGCGCGACCACAGCCGGTGCAATGCTGGCAAGGATAATCAGGAGAATGGTGATATTGGCAACGGTTACATTTTGGTAACGGGCCAGAGTAGGGTCTTTTGTATGGTGCAGGTGAAGGAGCGACTTGGGTAATGGGTGCAGCAGGAATAGGGGAGTTGGTTTGTGTAACGGCGAAGCTTCTGGTGTTGCGCTTCCTCTTGTTAGCAAACTTAGAGGAAGAGATGGAATGGTTTGAAGTTTGACCCTCAACAGGGGCTTTCTTTTTCTCCTCTTTAAACTTCCCGTTGCAAATCCGATTCTCGGTCAGTTCAGTCGCTAGCTCAATAGCAGCTTCAAGTGTTACCGGTGAAATGCTGAGAACAGAATCTTGAATTTTCGAGGGAAGTCCTCGAATATAATGCTCGATCAAACGATAAGTTGGGGTAAACAAATTTGGAACCATTTGGTTCAACTCCAAGAACCTCTTGTTATAGGTGGTGTGATCCCCCTCCTTCTGTTTTAAAGAATGAAATTCGTCCCCCAACTTTTTAATTTCACTCCTAGGACAGAAACGCCTAGTCATGATTTCCCTTAACTCCTCCCAAGTTAAGGCCATTGCATCTTCAGTTCCCCTCTTCCATTTTTCAGTATTCCACCAAGTGAGAGCTACCCCAAATAGTCTCCCGGTGGCGTATCGAACCTTGCGATCCTCAGGACAATCGCAGTTGAGGAAAGTGTTTTCCATTTCCTCAAACCAGTAGAGGAGAGCAGTGACACCTTCGGTCCCCTCAAATTTAGGAGGATCACAAGATTTGAAATGTTTGTATGAGCACTTGCTGGTAGGAGGGTTGTCGATGTTCTGGTCATGTTGTTGGGGAGGGTTAGTAGGATTTGTAGCGAGGGCTTGTTGTACTTGGACCACAATGTCAGGCAGTATCGTGGCCATTTGTTTCGCGATTTGTGTGGCCAAGCATTCCTGAGACCTTCCTGATCTTTTACCCCTTCGTTGTTATCTGGACGACATCTACAGGAACATACATGAGAAGATTGTGAGTTTAAGGTGTCTTTTTAGGTGTCATGTGTCTTTAAGAAAATGAAATTAACATAAATATCAATAATGCAACTACATCCATAGGATGTCTTGGGTTTGCTCATGTTGGGCCTCAAATGTCCCCCATACCTTCACCTATATAGTCATGTGGGCCCCCATGACTATGGGCTTGGTAGGATTCACATTAGTATTGGCAATTTAACACTCGTATCACCCGAATGCAAACCACAAAATATGTTCATGAGATGTTTGGTCGGAACGTGTCCAGGTGTAGACACAATGACAACTCAAAGTGGGATTAGCTCACACGACGTTTGGTATAGCATGCTTTGGCCTAATAGGTACTTCGTACTCTCATCGTTAGTCCCCAGGTAGGCAAACTGGTCCTTTATTTTGGATTTATACGAATGCCAGCCTAGATAGGACGTTTCGACTACCGGTACTGGTACCCTTCCAGTTACTAAATGCCCGTCATGAGAACTCACTTTGATGAGATTTGAAAACACAAAAATCATTGTAAAAGCAATCATGATGTGGTGTGTTCTTTCATGGATGTGATATGTTATGAGTATATGATTCATGATAGGCATTATATGATAATATATACTTATGAACATGCTTGCATAACATTGAATGTAACATTTAACATAAAACACATAAACATCATGAAATTTGGCATGTAACACACAAAAATCTTATAAGTTTCTAATCAACTATAGTATAGGCTCTAAGGGTCTAATAACCTATCCTATATCCCTATAGTCATGGCTCTGATACCAATCTGTCACACCCCGACCCGCAGCGGAATAAGAGTCGGGGCATAATTGGGTTATCACCAAAGCTCATGATATTTACTAATATGTTTCATATTTATTAAAGTCAAAGTTACATTTCCAAATATCCAAACATGTCCATACAATACAAAGAAAATAAACCAAACATAACAATCCCAAACTCTAAAGCATTTTATTCTTCTAGTCCAATCCTATGTGTTTCTGGCTGCTGCTGGTTCACCTGTATCATGTGTAAAAATGGGGGTTTTTGGGTCAACATAAGTTGGCGAGTGAACCTTGTTAGATAAACATTTGTTATTGATTTTCTTGTTAGTTTATCAATGAAAAATTGTGCATAATAATGAATGAGCAAATGTAAATAACCAAGCAGTAGCAATAGCAATCACAACTATAACATACAATAACACATGATAGCATACATTAACATACCAACATCATACGATAAATAACATGAATGAAACTGTGCGATCAAGGCTCAATCAAACGGAACCGATCGTATTGCATGTACTGAAAATGAAAATGTCTGTGCGATCGAGGCTCAATCAAACGGAGCCGATCGTATGTGGGCACGCCAGGTTCACGCTCATAATGTAATGGGGAACATGCTCAACGCTCATAATGTAATGGGGAGCGGCGGCCTATGAAATTGCATGTACTGAAAATAATAACTTGCATCTAACGATGACCACACAACAGTTGAAACAAATTGAATACACATGTTCATCATATGAGGTATGCACAATGGTTTAAATATAATATATTGCAAGACACATGATACACCCCAAAACGTGATTAAAACGGGGAATTTGTAAGATTCACTCACATTGGGTGCGTTTGAATGGAGATGATGAGATGCGCACGAGTCGGGAGAGTTGAACAACGAGAATTACTAACCTAAATAATGACGGAAAAATATAGTAAATGAGTGGATTTTATTAAGGATTTTTAATGGAATTTTTAGATATATTTTTGTGAGTTTAAGGCTATTTTCTATCTTTAAAAAATATTATTTTTAAGTATTTTTAATTGATTTTTAAATAAAATTAAATAAATAAAAATATAAAAAATTGTTTATTTTGCGTTGACCGTTGACCGTTGACTTGTTGACCTGTTGACCGGTTCGGTCAGTGTGCAAGTATGCGCTGGGTGAGACTCGAACCCGAGACCTCCCGTACGCGTGCACGCAGCTCTACCAACTGAGCTACGTGTCTAACCCGAAATAATCTTGTTTTTAATTATATTTATATACTAATTCGATTTATTCAAAATTCATTTGTTTTTAGAAAAAGATTTTAAATCATCGAACCGGTGCCGTTAACCAGACTCGAACGCGTGACGTGCGACTTAGTGTTGCACACAGTCCACCGCTGGACTGTGTGTCTAACCTGGTTAATATATCGGTTTTTATTATACTTAACAACTAACGGGATTAACCTGGTTCAGCTTTAATCAAAAAGGCATTTTATTACTTAGAGGGTGCGTGTATCAGGGATCGAACTCGTGACATGCGCGTATATTTTGCACACAGTCCACCGCTGGACTGTGTGTCTAACCCGTTTAAAATACCAATTTTAATTACACTTATAACTTAACTATCTTCGTCTTCTTCACTCAGATTACAGTCGACAGTGTTACTAATTCGTTTTCTTGTTTTTACGATTAACAATCATTCTTAAAGCTAAAATAAAATGGCAGAGACGGTGTTGGAAGTAACATACCGTAGGATGATATATCACAGAATTTCCGGCAATGCGTCGGCTCTGTTTTTGTGCACCTCAACTGAACAAATCAATTAACCGTTTTGATTAGCCAATCGTGGAATTGAAGTGATAAACAAACGTTAAAAGTGTGTTTGAAGGTCCTTACCGTTTCACAGACGAAGATAACGATTTCCAGAAATTTTCCGGCGAACTGGAATTATCTGATAACGGTGTCTTAATTCGATTTCAATTGAAAGGTTTAAGTTAGAAATAGCTTAACAATTGTTAGACTACGACGGTATTGAAAGAATTACCGTTTTGATGATGAATACGGTTTTCCGGCGAACTTGCAAAAATTTCGGCGAGTTGATTTAAGCGTTCTGATGGACTGAAAGTATGACGAAAGCAAAATGGAAGGTTTGCTGATGTCTATGAGTCGCGAGAAGGGTTTTGATTGAAGTAATTTGGACTTTGATTATTTTCGGTTATAAAAACCGATGATGATGAAAATTGATGTTCATTCAATCTGAATTGATTAAAAATCGTCGGTGCATCGGTTATAAACCTGAATGTGCGATTAATCAAACGATTAGACGGTTGAATTGCCGATTTCGGTTTCTCAGTTGGCGCAACCGGTTTAAACTCGGTTTGTATATAAGAGTTATTTGTTTCCCTAAGTTGACAGAAAACAACAAGTGGCGGAGTGGTGATGTGTGTGTGTGTGTTAAGTCTTTGGATTTCAGTTCTGGCTGACCGGGTTCGAGTCCCGGCAGCAACATTTCATTTTTATTTATTTTGTTCTCACTTTTTAACAAATATAATTTTTATAGTTTAGCTTGTTTATTAATTATGTATCATTAAAATCAAAATAATCATAAATATACAACGTGACATTTATAACTTGATATTCGATTACAAAACGGAGCGGGTTTTGGAAACCCGTTTTTGACAAATGTTACATCTCCAGCCTAAGTTGTATTCAGTGGTTAAGGTTGGAGGGATGGGCACTCGATTTACTCAGCAAACGACGCGGAAACGCAAGATTTTGAACCCAAAAACATCAAGTTCGCTCGAGAATCACCAGTTCACCAGGCCAAGTTCGACCGAACTTGCACCTTAATGGGCAAGTTCGACCGAACTTAGGCTGCTTCTTCACCAGATTTGTTGCAAGTTTGACCGAACTTGCATAGTTTCTTCAGAAACTGCACAAGTTCGCCCGAACTCGCCTCTTCATCGAAGTCTCCTTACCAAGTTCGACCGAACTTGGCTCATAACTCACCAAATTGCACAAGTTCGCTCGAACTTGTGTGTTTACGCACAAGTTCGCCCGAACTTGGCCCCTGCTCATCTCAAACTTCACCGTTTCGGCTTTTCGGAATACTGATGCACTTCTGTTCGTTTGCAGGCTGATCCGGTGATCCTCCGCAACTCTCCTCAGAATCTCTAAGCTAACTAAAACGCACCCACAGTGAGTATACTTGACCCATTTTCGCTTTAAACACACTTTTTGGGTGTTACATACGTTCCTATATTAAAATCACATCACAAATCAAAACTGTTTATCACACGCGAATAATCTGATTGTATATGCTCAATACGTGATACTAGAAACATGTGACTAGGACTTATTTTCGTTAACTTGCCTCCTTAGCTAGTATGTACTATAGTGTGGCTTACACCCGACGGGGTCTAGTTAGGATGGACGCGCAAGCCTTCTCACGGTAGTTAGAATGAGAAATGAGCCTATGTTATGTTAAATGTTTTGGTGTATCATGATATGTAATTAGATTGTTTCGCAAACGCTTTTTCGACTATGCTAGTATTATTCAAACTCGTATGCTCACCTTTACTTAATTGTATTGACTTGTATTTTAACGTATGTAACAGGTTGAGGATTTAGCTATGGATGCTTGGATGATTGCATGCTTAGCTTAGTTTATTTTCTTTTGTTTTGTTTAGTTGGAATGTAATAAATCTAGGGGAAATCGAACCGTTTTGTTTTTATGAGAAAACCTTGGATTTTGTAATGATTATTTAGAATATTATGTTTAATAGTATGAGATGTTAAACGTTTAGTAATGTTGTGAATAATTGTTATGGAATTTCTCGTGAGAACAATCTGGTCGTCTAGTGCCACTAACCCCGGTGATTCCGCCATCGGTCATGGTGTGACAGATTGGTATCAGAGCGAGTTCCTCAGGATAATAGGTAGAATTGCCATGTTCGACCTAGTAGCATGTCTAAGTACCCGATTGGCCATTCTTTGATCTAAATGCTAATCTACTTGCCATAAATGCTTAAATATGCATTTCCTAAGGCTAATACAATATACACGCTTGGAAACGCTCGCATCACACCAAACGAGTGATCAAGTCGAGAATAGTGTGAAAACCGAGAACTCTTGATGAGATCATTCACTCCGCGCATTCTCTCGCATGAGATACCTTCGTTGAGTTAGGAGTGACATCCAAACCTCGACGGAAATCTCCATTTCTATCTAGGAATGACGTTGTTAAGTTAGGGGTGAAACCCGCATCTTAATAACTAATTCCATGCTTCGATTTTCAATCTCACCAAAGTCTTGGTTACGCTGATGGTTTGGAACACGTATTAACTGGAAGGGTAAGCGTCGTTAGCCGCTTGCGGTGAGAACGTTTATTTATTAGGCCAAAGCGTGGGTCCAAATGCAAAGGGTAGTCGAATCACTTTGGCCTGTAAAACGTCTCAAAACCCCGGACATTCCCAATTGATTTAAGCCTATATCGTCGATTTGTGCATCATCGAGTTTATTATTATATATGTATTTAAAATTATTAGAATTTTCGCTTTATTCGTTTCTCGCTTTGATGATTTATCATATCATCGTTTCTCGATTATCGCATTTACGTCCATCGAATGTATGCACAACTCGCACAGCTCTCGTAATCTAAAACGCTAATTAATACACCAACCAAACTAATCGCTTAACTCGCTTACGCCTATGAGGACGTGTGCCTCATACCCGGTATTATCTCGCTTATCTTGCTATTATATATCGCATATATCTCGCTATTACTATCTAGCATCTCAAATTGTGCTACGCATGATTTATGAAGTTAAAGGTGAATACGTGCAAATATGTGCTTACGTGCTTATGTGCTTACATGCTTATGTGTCTATGTGGCTATGTGTTTATGTGTTTTGTGCTTGCTTGAATAATCATAATAAATATTTTAAACATAACTCTATTATAATCGAATCTCATCTAATCTAAATCCTTTATGTACATGGCATCAATGGGATCTCACACTCGCCGCACCGCTCAGCGCAACAACGCTGACAAATGCATCGCTTCTCTCGTAGCCAAGGAAATGGCTAAGGTGGTCCCGCAAATTGTTAGCGAAATTCAAGCGGTTAGCAGCAACTCGTCTGTTGACTCCAAGAGTGATGCTCCGAAATCCCGCTTCAGCTTCAAGCAGTTCAAGGCTTGCGCACCTCTAAGGTTCTCTGGCACGAAGGACCGAGTGCCATGTTACATTGGTTTGATTCGATTGAGGTTACCTTCCGCCAAAGCGAATGCCCCGAGGCACTGCGCACTATCAACACCACCGGCGTGTTTCAGTCGGGAGCTCTCGACTGGTGGACAGCCGAGCGCAACAGGCGCTGAAACGACGAAGCCGATGGGCTCTCATGGGAGGAACTTAAGGAGATCATGATCAAGGAGTTCTTGTCCTCTGTACAAAATTCAGAAATTGGAGAACGGGTTCTGGAACATCAAGCAAGACGGTCCTGACAATGCCGGTCTTACCGCTCGTTTCAAGCAGTTGAGCATCATCTGTCCTGGTCAAGTGGATACGACCGAAAAGGCAATCAAGAAGTACCTCAATGCTCTCCCCGATTGCGTCGCTGACTTTGTGCTACCATCTAGGAGACTTATCAGTTAGCCGCCGAAATTAACGACAAGCGTGTTCAGTCTGGTTACTTCAAGAACACCAAGGTCGCAAATCAAGCAATTACCAAATCAGCAGCTCCTCCTACCGATCAGCCCCGTGAGTCAAAGAACAGTCGTCGTGGTCGCAAGTGCGAGAAGCCCAACAAGAACTTCGCTCTCGCCGCTCCAGCGAACCCGCAGCCGCTCCAATCCGCAGCACCCAATGCACCTCCTGCCAAGCGTGCGTATACTGGTCCTCACCGATGTGCCCTAAATGCACATATCATCATGTAGTGGGTGGCAACTGCTGTTTTTGCACAAATTGCAACATCTACGCCATTTCACAGTGAGTTGTCGTACCGGCCCTCGTCAGCCAGCTCCTCAGGCTCCAGCAGCTCCAGCTTTACCTGCTCCTCCTCCAGCCAATCAGCAAGCTCCAAAGGCACGTGTGTGCTACGTGTGTGGTGATCCGAACCACTTTTTAAATGTCTGCCCAAACCGTACCGTGAAGCAAGAGCCACAGCAACAGCAGCCCCAGTAGCAGCCACCACCGCAGCCTCAGCATCAACAACAAGCGGCTTGTGGAAGAGCTTTCAACCTCAACCATCGCCAGGCTCAGAATGACAACAATGTTATCAACGGTATGTTCCTCGTTAATGGTATTTATGCTTCATGTTTATTTGATACTGGTGCCGATAATTGTTTTGTATCGTTAGAATTCGAAAAGGTTTTAAAATTGTAAGCGCCCAAACTCCCAAAGACTTTCGATGTGGAAGTCGCCACTGGAAGAACCGTTACCGTTAATTCCGTCTTACGTGGTTGTAATCTCGATCTCAACAACCATGTCTTCTCGATCAATCTCATACCTATGCAGTTAGGTAGTTTCGATATAATAGAAGGCATGGATTTTCTTCGTGAAAATCATGCTGAAGTTGTATGCTTCAATAAAATGATTCGCTTCCCCCTTCCTAATGGTGATCAACTTCACGTTTATGGTGAAACTCCCTCAAAGAACTTGATGCTTTTCTCATGTACTCGAGCACACAAATGCTTCCAAAAGCGTTGTGTTGCTTTCCTCGCTCATATCGTGAACCCGGAGAAAGAAAAGAGACTTATAAATATGTCCCCGTTGTTTGTGATTTCCTAAAGTCTTTCCCGATGATCTACCCGGTTTACCCCCTACTCGAGATGTTGAATTCCGTATCGATTTAGTTCCCGGAGCTACTCCAGTTGCGAAAGCCGCTTATCGTCTCGCACCATCCGAAATGTGCGAGCTATCAAGCCAACTTCAAGAGCTTCTTGATAAAGGTTTCATACGCCCGAGCACTTCGCCATGGGGTGCTCCTGTCCTTTTCGTGAAAAAGAAGGATGGATCGTTCCGTATGTGCATCGATTCTCGTGATTAACAAACTTACGATAAAGAACCGCTACCCTCTTCCTCGTATCGACGATTGATTTGATCAGCTTCAAGGTGCTACTTGTTTTTCTAAGATCGATCTTCGTTCTGGTTATCATCAGTTACGCGTGTTGGAAGAAGACATTCCTAAAACCGCCTTTCGTACTCGCTATGGCCATTTTGAATTTGTGGTCATGCCTTTTGGTCTAACCAATGCACCCGCGGTTTTCATGGATTTGATGAACCGTGTGTGTAAAGCTTTCTTAGATTGTTTCTTCATTGTTTTCATCGATGATATCCTTATCTATTTGAAGTCGAGAGACGAACACGTGCGTCATCTCCGTTTAGTCCTCGAACTTCTTCAAGGAAATCTCCTTTATGCTAAGTTCTCTAAATGTGAATTCTGGCTCGAAGAAGTCCAATTTCTAGGCCACATCATTAATAGTCAAGGAATTCACGTCGACCCTTCAAAGATTGAAGCCGTCAAGAGTTGGATTACGCTGAAGAATGCTTCCAAAATTCGTTCATTTCTTGGATTGGCGGGTTACTACTGTCGATTCATGGTCGACTTTTCGAAAATCGCCATTCCGCTTACCGCTTTGACTCATAAAGATAAACCTTTTGTTTGGGATTCTCAGCAAGAGGAAGCTTTTCAAACCCTCAAGCGTATGCTATGCAACGCTCCCGTTCTCGCTTTACCCGACGGAAACGACAATTTCGTTGTTTATTGTGATGCCTCAAACCTTGGTCTTGGTTGTGTTCTCATACAACGAGACAAGGTTATCGCGTATGCGTCTCGCCAACTCATGATCCACGAGAAGAACTACACAACCCATGATCTCAAACTCGGTGCAGTTGTTTTTGCATTGAAGACATGGGGACACTACCTTTACGGTACTAAGTGTACGTCTTCACCGACCATAAGAGCTTACAACATATCTTTAATAAAAAAGAACTAAACATGCAACGTCGATGGGTTGAAACTTCTCTACGACTACGATTGTGAAATACGCTACCATCCCGGCAAAGCAAACGTCGTCACCGATGCTCTAAGTCGACGAAGCTATGTATATGGTATTCGTGACTCTCAAGCTTGTGCTAAGCTTGAAACTCTCATCCGGGCCGCTCAGCACGCATGTTTTAACGAGAATACTTTGGAAGAAGAAATGAAATGTGGTGCCGAAACTCAGCTTGTATCTAAATCTGATGGTATTTACTACTATCTCAATCGCATTTGGATTCCCAGTCGTTATAATCTTCGTAAGTTGCTAATGGACGAAGCTCATAAATCTTGATACTCCATTCACCCCGGTGCCGACAAGATGTACCAGGACCTTCGTCCTAAGTACTGGTGGCCGGACATGAAAAAGGATATCGCCTTGTACGTCTCAAAGTGCTTAACTTGGTCGAAGGTTAAAGCCGAACATCAAAGGCCCTCTGGTTTACTCGAACAACCCGAAATCCCGATGTGGAAGTAGGAGAGTATAGCTATGGACTTCATTACGAAACTTCCCCGCACTTCATCCGGTCACGATAGCATTTGGGTTATCGTTGATCGTCTCACTAAATCCGCGCACTTTATTGCTATATGAGAAGACTTTAAGGTCGAACGGTTAGCCCGAATCTATACCGATGAAGTCATTTGTCGACACGTGGACGCCTCATGACATCATCTCTGACCGCGACGGTCGTTTTACCTCGCGTCTCTGGGAGACTTTTCAATCCGCTCTCAGTACTACTCTCAATCTCAGTACCGCTTTTCACCCTCAAACCGACGGTCAGACTGAGCGCACAATCCGCACCCTCGAAGACATGCTTCGTGCGTGCATCATAGATTTCGGTGGTAACTGGGATACGCATTTACCTTTAATCGAATTCTCGTACAATAATAGTTATCATACCAGCATTCAAATGGCTCCTTTTTAGGCACTATATGGAAGAAAATGTTGATCGCCTATTGCATGGCACGAGATCGGAGAAGCACAAATCACCGGTCCCGAGCTTATTCAAGAAACGACGGATAAGATCCTCCAGATCAGAGACAAACTCTTGAAAGCTCAGAGTCGTCAAAAGAGTTATGCCAATAAACGCCGCAAGCCCCTGCAGTTCGAAGTGGGAGATCACGTACTCCTAAAGGTTGCACCTTGGAAGGGAGTGGTCCACTTCGGCAAGAAAGGAAAGCTAGCGCCTCGATACGTTGGTCCCTTTAAGATTCTGGAAAGGATCGGTAAAGTAACCTATCGTCTCGAACTACCGGCGGAACTCAAAAACGTTCATCCGACTTTCCACGTGTCTAACCTTAAGAAATGCCTTGCTGAAGAAAATCTGCATGTCCCTCTCGAAGATCTGCAAATCAACAAGACTCTCCATTTCATTGAAAAACTCGTTGAAATCATGGATCGGGAAACCAAGAAACTCCGACGCTCTCGCATACCTATCGTGAAGGTCCGATGGGAAGGCAAACGGGGCGCCGAGTTCACTTGGGAACTCGAAAGTGATATGAAAATGAAATACCCGCATCTCTTTGTTACAACCACTACCTAATTTCGGGACGAAATTCCCTAAAGTAGGGGAGATTGTAACAACTCGAAAACTCGATTGTTATCTTTTCTTTTGTTTTCCATTTATCTATCCTTTGTAAATCCGAGATTCGGTTAATAATAAAGTTTATGTTAACTGCTTATGGTGTTTTACGTTATTATCGCATCTAATCGCTTATTGAATCACATCGCCTATCTCATCGCATCGCAAATCGCAGTTATTTATGTGGTTTTATATTATTTATGTGTTATGTGTGTTTGTGATTATGTTTACGCTCGCTATCGCATCGCTCCCGCACTCTCGAATCGCTAAATCGCACTATTATATCAACTATAATGCTTAACGCTTTAATTTAACGCTTAATATAACTATCTAATGTGAACCGAATAACCAATCAAACTCTTAACGTGAAACAAACGAAGGAAACCCAAGGTTTGGGTCAAGTTCGCTCGAACTTGGTAACACCAAGTTCGGCCGAACTTGACTGGCCAAACTTGGAATCTCCTTTCATCCCTTAAGTTCGCTCGAACTTGTCTGAGCCTTTAAGGACTCAGCAAGTTCGGCCAAACTTGTCTGATCTCCCTTCAAAATCTGCTAAGTTCGCGCGAACTTGCATGAATTTCATGCAAGTTCGGCCGAACTTGCTCTCGTCAGCCCTCATTTTTGCCTTCTCCTATAAATACCAAGCTCATTTCTCTCATTTGAACTTGCTGCAAGTTCGCTCAGAGCTCTCTCCCTCCAAATCTCTCGTGTTCTAAGTAAGAATCGACCCGATTTCAGCTGCAACGTTTGTCAACATCCAACAAAAGTTTACAACGATTTTGGCACAAGGCTTAGCCTTCGTTTTCATAACTCATTCTTTTATGAAAACCTTCATCGATTTCTCTAAAACTTCTGTTTTAAGCTTAGATCTACACGATACAAGTTCGTTTGGTGATAGTAGAGGCTTCCCAAACACGGGATCTGCAAGATCTCGGCTTGTAAGTTCTAGATCTGAAGAAAAAACGTTTTAAAGCTTTGATTTTTACACCATTTCCGGACTAATGACGTATGTTTCATTCACTTTTGAGTGGAACGAGGTTCGTCAAGCTACAATCTCATATTTGGAAGCACAAGGACGAAGTCGTCACTTTACACAAGCTGGACTAACCCGTACGAACCCACCATTTCAAAAAGACCTCTCCAGCCTAAGTTGTATTCAGTGGCTTAAGGTTGGAGGGATGGAACTCGATTTACTCAGCAAACGACGCGGAAACGCAAGATTTTGGACCCGAAAATATCAAGTTCGCTCGAGAATCACCAGTTCACCAGGCCAAGTTCGACCGAACTTGCACCTTAATGGGCAAGTTCGACCGAACTTAGGCTGCTTCTTCACCAGATTTGTTCCAGGTTCGACCGAACTTACGTAGTTTCTTAAGAAACTGCACAAGTTCGCCCGAACTCGCCTCTTCATCGAAGTCTCCTTACCAAGTTCGACCGAACTTGGCTCATAACTCACCAGAATTGCACAAGTTCGCTCGAACTTGTGTGTTTACGCACAAGTTCGCCCGAACTTGGCCCCTGCTCATCTCAAACTTCACCGTTTCGGCTTTTCGGAAGATTGATGCACTTCTGTTCGTTTACAGGCTGATCCGACGATCCTCCGCAACTCTCCTCAGAATCTCTAAGCTAACTAAAACGCACCCACAGTGAGTATACTTGACCCATTTTCGCTTTAAACGCACTTTTTGGGTGTTACATACGTTCCTATATTAAAATCACATCACAAATCAAAACTGTTTATCACACGCGAATAATCTGATTGTATATGCTCAATACGTGATACTAGAAACATGTGACTATGACTTATTTTCGTTAACTTGCCTCCTTAGCTAGTATGGTACTATAGTGTGGCTTACACCCGACGGGGTCTTAGGATGGATGCGCAAGCCTTCTCACGGTAGTTAGCATGATAAATGAGCCTATGTTATGTTAAGTGTTTTGATGTATCATGATATGTAATTAGATTGTTTCACAAACGCTTTCTCGACTATGCTAGTATTATTCAAACTTGTATGCTCACCTTTACTTAATTGTATTGACTTGTATTTTAACGTATGTAACAGGTTGAGGATTTAGCTATGGATGCTTGGATGATTGCATGCTTAGCTTAGTTTATTTTCTTTTGTTTTGTTTAGTTGGAATGTAATAAATCTAGGGGAAATCGAACCATTTTGGTTTTATGAGAAAACCTTGGATTTTGTAATGATTATTTAGAATATTATGTTTAATAGTATGGGATGTTAAACGTTTAGTAATGTTGTGAATAATTGTTATGGAATTTCTCGTGGAGAACAATCTGGTCGCCTAGTGCCACTAACCCCGGTGATTCCGTCATCGGTCGGGGTGTGACATAGTCCATCCAAGTTAATAATTTCTCTCTCCTCCAATTTCCCCCTGTTGTTCAAACGTTAATAACTTCTTCACACGACATATTTTTTATAACAATTGCACCATAAACATAAAACACGAGCGTTTTTTTATCTTTAAAACAAGCACACTAATTGTTATACTTTTGAAAAAAAGTTTCATATAACCTAGATGCGTAAAACGCAATAGACAAAAAAAACAAAAAATATTCTTTTTCTAAAACGCAATGGAAAAAACACAAAGAAATGTCTTGTTTCTAAAACGCAATGAACAAAAAATACAAAGAAATGTGTTGTTTCTAAAACACAATGGCCTAAAAACATTAAGAAATGTCTTTTTCTTTATAAAATGCAATAGACAAAAAACACAAAGAAATGTGTTGTTTCTAAAACGCAATGGACCAAAAATACAAAGAAATAAGTTGTTTCTTAAACGCAATAGACTAAAAACGCAAGGAAATGTGTTGTTTATAAAACGCAATTGACTAAAAAATACAAAAAAATGTCTTTTCTCTAAAACGCAATAAACTAAAAACACAAATAAATGAGTTTTTTTTTCTAAAACGCAATGGAAAAAAAAACACATAAAAATGTGTTTTTCCTACAACGCAATGGATTAAAAATACAAAAAAATGTGTTGTTTCTAAAAGACAATGAACTAAAAACAAAAAAATACGTTTTTTTTTTTTGTAAAACGCAATAAACGGAATTAATTAAAAACACAATACAATATGTTTCTCATAAAGATAAAGAAATGACGAAATAATCTCTTAGGTATTAGATCAAAAGTGCAGTAAAACAAATTCTACCATTTATTTTCATAAAACGCAATAAGTATTCTGTTAATAAAAAAACACTTGCCTTTCGGTATCAATATTTCTGCACGTTATTCCATAAAGGCAAACTATTAAAGGTAAATTAAGATAATGTGATGAATATATTTTATTACGTGACTATCCACATTTCTAACTTCATGTCACATTTATGTTTGTATTAATGTTATAGCCTATGTATAGTGGCTCATGTATTTTGTACTAGATACATCAAAAAGAAGGAGCTTCTTACATTCTCCATTTCCCCTTTGTCTCCATATTCTCTATAATCTTAGTTCATATGTTTATATACTTACTATATTGTTGCTATTAGGCCGTTGTTACACAACACGTTATCAGCACGAAAATGTTTTTTTATCCAAAACCCTTTTTTTTCTGAAAGTAACATCAGCCATATTTTCGAAACCGACATCGCTCTACTTTGGTCGACAACTACCAACCGATGAAAGAACTTATATCTCTAGGTTAAATTACTTTGGATGTCAAGCTCTCTTACAGATCTGCTTTTAGCCGATTCATAAGGTATCATTGATTCAAATGGTAACCTTTATAAAAGTTTTACATTCTTTCGATCTGCAATACTGGGAAGATCTATTCCCCACCAATATTTCATATTAAGTTATTTATAATAGATTTAAACTATCACTTTATATATCATTTATTTTCTATTGAGTTACGGTAGTGGTAAGGGAACCAAAAGTTAATTGATCCACTTCTTAAAATATATTAATGAAGTTATTTATTAACAAATTTAATGTTTTTAAATAAGTAAACGAGTTTTAAATTAAGTACATGAAACGGTTTTGGTTGGAAATTATTATGAACTTATCGATTGTATATACTACAATATGGGTTGATATATTGTATATACTACAACATGGGTTGATATAGATTCATAGTTATAATTAAATGCACAATTATTTAATTGATATCCAATAAGCATGCTTATTATTAATATTTTTTTTATTACTGTGTAGACATGATATGTATTATGATATGTATATTGTGAATATTATCATATGTGGAGGATGTTGATATGCCTAAGAGTTGGTTAAAGTGAAGGTTTATTTATTATTTGAGAATAATGCTAGGATATACTTGTTTATCTGTTAATAACATATTCCTTTAGTGTTAGTTTTCTCTACATCCGTTTACAGTAGTATTATATGGATCACAATAGATGCGGTTGTATTTTATTTTGTGTATATAGATGCGTTTTGTGTATGATGTATTTAGATTTAGTTTTAGTTTATGTTTATTTTGTGTATATAGATGTGGTAGTATTTTACTAAAGTAAATATATTATAAGTAAAAGTATTGTGAATCTTGTGATGCTAATAAACCTTTTAATCATCAAATGTATTAGGTTTATTAGCATCACAAGATTCACAATACTTTTACTTATAATATATTTACTTTAGTAAAATAGGCATTTATATTATTCAATCATCATACATCTAGAAGATTGTGGACATTTTCATACGCACAAAGCTTATGGTATAAGTACATTTTATGATGTAGTTGGTATAGAAAATGACTTTTATGAGTCTCCTATCAAAGAAGCAAAGATCATTGGTTCAGAAGTACCATAGTTAAATACGAATTGAATATCTTGCTAGTATGTATACAAGGACATATGTCATGAAATTCTTTGAAAAGATATAACTCGTGTATAGTGAGGAGATAATGTAATGGGTAAAACATACATTTCTATACCCTTAAGGCACAAAAGATATGGATTCATATTTTACTAAACCATCAACAAGTTTGGTTAGTTTTGTAAATGCAGGGAATGTAACAAAACATATTCACGGATCTTATGGTATCTACTTACAAGTGGAGGCTGTCACACCCCGACCCGCAGCGGAAAAGGTGATCGGGGCATTATTGGGTTATCATCAAAGCTCATGACATTTATTATAACGTTTCATATTCATTAATACAATTTTAAAGGGAATTATACAATCATTATTACATCATGTCCTAACATCAATCTAGGCTTGATTGTTTTCTTCTAAGGCATTTCCTATGTTTTCCTTGCTTCATCCTGTTCACCTGTATCATGTGTAAAAATGGTTTTTGGATCAACAAAAAGTTGGCGAGTGAATCCCATGGAAAACATTTGAACAAGTTTATTTAATTGATTATAAAAAAAGTGCACAACCACACATGAGTAAAAATAGATGTAAACTTATTCACCAATCAATTTAATATTAAATAATACACACATGAACAATAATGGATCGTTTTGAGGCACGCGTTGCTCAACTCGTCTCTCACGAGGAACTGATGGGCCTAATGAATGATTTGCATATACTTGACAATATGAAATACGTAACTACAAACAATATAAACTAAATAATACACACAAAAATAATGGATTTGTTTTGAGGCACGCGGTGCTCAACTCGTCTCTCACGAGGAACTGATGGGCCTAATGAATGAATTGCTTATAAATTGACAATATGAAATACATAACTATAAACAATGTATACAATCTAAGTTTAGATCACAATATGGTATGGCACAAGTTTAAATAAACGAGTTAATTTTAGTGACACATGACACACCCCAAAACGTATAATTAAAAAGGGGAGTTGTAAGATTCACTCACAGTGGGTGCGTTCGGTTGATAATGTTGAATGCACGCGAAGTTGGTTTTAACCACGAGTAAAATTAACCTAGATAATGGCATAGTGGTTCGGTAAGTAAACGGATTTTATTAATCCATTTTAGTAGGATTGTTGGGTGTATTTTTGTGAGTTTAAGGCTATTTTCTAACCTTAAAAATGTTAATTTTAAGTATTTTTAATTGATTTTTAAATAAAAAATAAATAAAAATAATAAAAAAATGTTGACTTTTTGACCATTGACCATTGACTTTGACTGTTGACCGGTTCGTATGTGTGTATGTATGCGCTGGGTGAGGCTCGAATCCGAGACCTCCCGTACGCGTGCACGCAGCTCTACCAACTGAGCTACGTGTCTAACCCGAAATATTTCTGTTTTTAATTATATTTATATACTAATTAGATTAAACAGAAAATCATTTATTTTTTTAAAAACGATTTTAATCTAACGACTCGGTGCGCTCCACAGGTCTCGAACCCGGGACCTGTGGTTTAGGTTAACACACAGTCCACCGCTGGACTGTGTGTCTAACTTGTTAAATAAACTGATTTTTATTATACTTATATACAAACTAAAAAGTTTCATTTCTGCCTTATAAAAAAAATTGGATAATTGTCCGGACCGGTGCGGTAGTCCGGACTCGAACTCGTGACCTGAGCTTAAACATTCACACAGTCCACCATTGGACTGTGTGTCTATCTTGGTTATTATTCCAATTTTTATTAATCTTAATATTTATATGAAGTGAATCCGGTTCAGTAATAAAAAGGAACATTTTTATTAAAGCGAGTATGCGTGGGACATGTATCGAACTCGAGACGTTTGCGTGTTTAATGTGCACACAGTCCACCGCTGGACTGTGTGTCTAACCCGAGTTATATCTTGATTTAAATTAAACTTATACACTACTGAAACTTCGTCTTCTTCGTTAATCTTAACCAGAAACGGTGACTGACTGGTTCAACGCTTTTAATCATGTTCTTTAGTGTGTTATCATTAATTACAGGTGAGATAAGTAAAAAGAATGAAAGATTAAGCGTAAGGTATACCGAAACTGGACTCCTCTGTTTCTCCGGCAGAACTCCGGTGACAGCAAATGATTCCGGCGACGTGTGTCTTGCGGCAGAGGGTCTTCAACGAGCTTGAGATGAATGTGGGTGGCTTCGGTATGAGTTCTGAGTGTTCAGTGTTTAGAGTAAGGCACAGAAGTGAAAAACCCGGTTTTCGGCGATTTGCAGGTATTTTCCGGCGAGTGGATTTTCGTCGAGAAAGGGTGCGGTTTTGAGCGAAAAGGCTACCAGTGGATTGTGGGTGAATTTATAGGGAGGAATCGAGATGTATAGAGTCGGATTTCAGGCTTGATTCAAATTCATTGCATTTTCCGGCGGTTATGACTTGCGTCGCGGGTTCAGACGTCGGTTATAACCGATGTTGAGGTTAATGTTTACGTTAAAACTGAAGAAACCGTCCAATCTCGCGAGATCGCCGGGATTTCCGACGACTGCAATTGGGCGCGTCGTTATTTGAATTCGAGATTTATTATGTATTAATTGTTTCCAATATTTAACAAGAAGCATGAGTGGCGCAGTGGTTAAAGGGTTGAGTGTTAAGTCTTTGCTGAAGTTGCTGGCTGACCCGGGTTCGAAACCCGGCAGCAGCTTTTCATTTTTATTTTCTTATTTTTAATACTTTTTCAAAAGTAAATTATATATTCCAATATACTTATTAATTATGTATCGTTTAAAATTATTTTGGGCCTTAAATATGCCACGAAATTTTTAACTGATTGTTCGGTTATTAAACGGAGCGGGTTTGGTAAATCCGGTTTTTTACGGATGTTACAGTATCCCCTGCTTTTTAGAAATTTCGTCCCGAAATTTAAGTAGTGATATATTTGACTAAAAATGATGGTGTTTAGTTTGACAGTTACATACTTAGAAAAAGTGTAAGAGTTTAAGTTTTTGTTTGAGGCGGTAACGTCCCTTGTAAGGGTTAAGTACCCTGTTACAGGAATCGCTTTTTGTTGCCTACGGTAAAAATATTGATAAGCAGAGTTCATTCGCTAACTATGATATCATGCGTAAGAGTTTTGATATGTTTGGAAGGATATGGTTATATCCTAAAGCAAAACTTCTAATACTACAACCTACATGGAACTTCTCATAACCGTCTAACAATACCTCTGATCCTTTGACAAGAATACTTATATATAGGAAGTACCAGCGGCGTATCCACCATATTCTTGTCAAATTTTCATTGGTTTTATCAGTAAGTTATGATTGGTTCTATGATATGACTCTAGAACATAAATAAACACAACAACTAATGTACCAAGAAATTACTAAATCCTACATAGAACTTCTCATAACCGTCTGACAATGCCTCTGATCCTTTGACAAGAATACTTATATATAGGAAGTACCAGCGGCGTATCCACCATATTCTTGTCAAATTTTCATTGGTTTTATCAGTAAGTTATGATTGGTCCTATGATGTAACTCTAGAACATAAATAACACAACAACCAATATTTGAATCCACATTCTGATAGCATATATGTTTGAATGGTGACAGTTCCTCTCTCGTTTGTTATGATGGAGAGGTTAGTTTATGTAGAAATGGAACACAATCCAATTTCTTTAAATGGCGAGATGATATAAATGTAACACAAATTTCAACCAAGACAATACTAAATCCTACATGGAACTTCTCATAACCGCCTGATAATGCCTCTGATCCTTTGGCAAGAATACTTATATATAGGAAGTACCAGCGGCGTATCCACTATATTCTTGTCAAATTTTCGTTGGTTTTATCCGCAAGTTATGATTAGTTACCAAGAAATTACTAAATCCTACATAGAACTTCTCATAATCGTCTGACAATGCCTCTGATCCTTTGACAAGAATACTTATATATAGGAAGTACCAGCGGCGTATCCACCATCTTGTCAAATTTTCATTGGTTTTATCAGTGAATTATGATTAGTCCTATGTGACTATAAAACATAAACAACACAACAACCACAGCTTGAGTCTAAATTCTGAAAGTATACATGTTTGAATGATGACAGTACCTCTGTCGTTTGTTATGTTGGAGAGGTTAGTCATTGTGGAAGTGAGACATAGCTCAACTTCTATAAATGATGAAATTGATTACACTGAAATGTATGATGAACAAACTTCAACCAAAACATACTAATCCTACATGGAACCTCTCATAACCGCCTGATAATGCCTCCGATCCTTTGACAAGAATACTTATATATAGGAAGTACCAGCGGCGTATCCACCATATTCTTGTCAAATTTTCATTGACTTTATCCACAAGTTATGATTAGTTCTATGTGACTCTACAACAACCACAACAAACACAAGATACTGAAAATGAAAAATGTCTGTGCGATCAAGGCTCAATCAAACGGAGCCGATCGTATTGCATGTACTGAAAATGAAAAATGTCTGTGCGATCAAGGCTCAATCAAACGGAGCCGATTGTATTGCATGTACTGAAAATAATAAATTTAATCTAAATACTTATCACACAACCAGTTTATACATGGAACCTCTCATAACCGCCTGATAATGCCTCCGATCCTTTGACAAGAATACTTATATATAGGAAGTACCAGCGGCGTATCCACCATATTCTTGTCAAATTCCCATTGGCTTTATCCTTAAGTTATGATTGGTTCTATGTGATAAAGAAAAACATAAAACTAAACGATTGGAGTTGAATCTGATTTCCGGTGAAGAGGACTAGTTGGGTGGTTTTGTTTGGGCCGTCATTATCTTCGTCAGGATTGGCGTTGATGTTGAAAACTCTTCCTCTTGCTGGTGGCCTAGTGATTTGGTTTTCTTGATTTACTTGGTTAACTGGGTTTGATTGAGCTTGAGCGTTTATGATGTTAACCAATCGAGGGCACGTGTTTCTAAAGTGGGTAGGGTCGCCACAATTGAAACAAGCTCGAACATATGGGAACATGGGGTATTGAGGTTGATGATAGGTTTGGATCATGTTTTGAGTAGGGGAGAGATTTGGTTTTGAAAGGTGCGGCAAACCTTGCTCAAATGACCATAGCGTCCACAATTTGCACATAGTCGACAAGGTAAGGTAAGGGGATGGTGATAAGAACAGGTGTTACATCGAGGGTGAGGTCCAAGATATGGTTTCTTATTTGGGTAAGTTGAGTTGGGTGCCACTTGAGTGATTGGGATAGCTTGGATGGGTATGGCGTGTGAAATTGGTTGATTACGTTGGATAGTAGCGAAAAGTTGCCCGTCTCTTTTTCTCTTAGAAATGGGTTGAGAAGGGATTCGGTTTGGGTGGAGTTTGAAGTTTCAGTCGGTGCTTTATCCTTCTTCTTCTCCTCCTTGAAGTCTTTGTTCCGGATTCGGTTCTCGGTGAGCTCTGTTGCTAGCTCCACTGCTGCTTCCAAAGTTGCAGGCGTGGTACTTATTACCGAGTCTTGAATCTTTGACGGAAGACCTCGAATGTAGTGCTCGATCAAACGGTAGAGGGGAGTGAACAAATTGGGAACCATTTGATGTAACTCGAGGAATCTTTTGTAGTATATGGTGTGGTCTCCTTCCTTTTGCTTCAACGAATAAAACTCATCTTCTAATTTCTTGATTTCGCTCCTTGGGCAAAATCGTCTGGTCATGATTTCCTTCAATTCATCCCAAGTTAAAGTCATAGTATCGTCAACGCCTCGTTTGGCCTTCTCTGTATTCCACCAAGTAAGTGCTATCCCATATAATCGACCGGTAGCATATCGCACCTTGCGATCATCGGGGCAATCGCAATTTAGAAAAGTGTTCTCCATTTCTTCAAACCAATGGAGGAGAGCGGTGACACCTTCAGTCCCTTCATATTTTGGAGGGTCGCATGATTTGAAATGCTTGTAGGTGCATTTAGTGGTATTTGGGGGAGGGTTGATAACGTGTTGATCTTCTTGATTGACAGGATTAGCGGTAAGTGCTTGTTGGACTTGGATTACAATGTTCGGTATTATGGCAGCCATTTGTTGAGCGATTTGGGCAGCCATGCGCTCGCGGCCTTTTCCTACTCTCATCTTCCTATGGGCGAGGCTAGAAGACATCTACAAGGAATACATGTCAAGAGTATGAGTTGGATGTTTTTGGGTTCATGGGTCGCATTTAGGAATGAACATTCATAAAATAAATATAGAAAAATAAATCTACTACATCCATAGGATGTCTTGGGCTTTGCTCGTCATTAGGCCCTACATGCCGCCATACTTCACCTTCGTAATCATGTGGGCCCCCATGAATACCGGGTTTTTCATATGGTTCGCATGTGTTAGCCTGGTTACGTACACTAAAACCCGGAGAAAATCGAGAAATATGTATATAACGTATGGTATTCGGAATGTGTCCAGGTGTAGACAGGTGACACCTCAAAGTGGGTTAGTTCAAACGACGTTTGGTGTGGCATGCTTTGGCCTAATAGGTCCTTCGTACTCTCATCGTTAGTCCCCAGGTAGGCAAACTGGTCCGTTATATTAGATTTATACGAATGCCAACCTAGACAGGACGTTCCGACTATCGGTACTTATACCCTTCCAGTTACTACATGCCCGTCGCAGAACTTACTTTGATGAGATTTGAAAATTGCAACAAAATCTTTGAATAACAAAGTATGAAGATGAATTGAATATATGAACATTGAAATATGTATGATGAATGTATATATAAGTATGTATGTTTGACTGTAAGTATAAACAAATATGAAACAAATAAATATCATAAGTTTGTATGTAACCACCTAAACAATTAAAATTTAGGCAAACTATAGTATAGGCTCTAAGGGTCTAATAACCTATCCTATATCCCTATATTCATGGCTCTGATACCAATCTGTCACACCCCGACCCGCAGCGGAAAAGGTGATCGAGGCATGATTGGGTTATCATCAAAGCTCATGACATTTATTATAACGTTTCATATTCATTAATACAATTTTAAAGGGAATTATACAATCATTATTACATCATGTCCTAACATCAATCTAGGCTTGATTGTTTTCTTCTAAGGCATTTCCTATGTTTTCCTTGCTTCATCCTGTTCATCTGTATCATGTGTAAAAATGGTTTTTGGATCAACAAAAAGTTGGCGAGTGAATCCTATGGAAAACATTTGAACAAGTTTATTTAATTGATTATAAAATAAAGTGCACAACCACACATGAGTAAAAATAGATGTAAACTTATTCACCAATCAATTTAATATTAAATAATACACACATGAACAATAATGGATCGTTTTGAGGCACGCGTTGCTCAACTCGTCTCTCACGAGGAACTGATGGGCCTAATGAATGATTTGCATATACTTGACAATATGAAATACGTAACTACAAACAATATAAACTAAATAATACACACACGAACAATAATGGATTTGTTTTGAGGCACGCGTTGCTCAACTCGTCTCTCACGAGGAACTGATGGGCCTAATGAATGAATTGCATATAAATTGACAATATGAAATACATAACTATAAACAATGTATACAATCTAAGTTTAGATCACAATATGGTATGGCACAAGTTTAAATAAACGAGTTAATTTTAGTGACACATGACACACCCCAAAACGTATAATTAAAAAGGGGAGTTGTAAGATTCACTCACATTGGGTGCGTTCGGTTGATAATGTTGAATGCACGCGAAGTTGGTTTTAACCACGAGTGAAATTAACCTAGATAATGGCATAGTGGTTCGGTAAGTAAACGGATTTTATTAATCCATTTTAGTAGGATTGTTGGGTGTATTTTTGTGAGTTTAAGGCTATTTTCTAACCTTAAAAATGTTAATTTTAAGTATTTTTAATTGATTTTTAAATAAAAAAAATAACTAAAAATAATAAAAAATGTTGACTTTTTGACCGTTGACCATTGACCATTGACTTTGACTGTTGACCGGTTCGTATGTGTGTATGTATGCGCTGGGTGAGGCTCGAACCCGAAACCTCCCTTACGCGTGCACGCAGCTCTACCAACTGAGCTACGTGTCTAACCCGAAATATTTCTGTTTTTAATTATATTTATATATTAATTAGATTAAACAGAAAATCCTTTATTTTCTAAAAACGATTTTAATCCAAGACTCGGTGCGCTCTACAGGTCTCGAACCCGGGACCTGTGGCTTATACTAACACACAGTCCACCGCTGGACTGTGTGTCTAACTTGTTAAATAAACTGATTTTTATTATACTTATATACAAACTAAAATGTTTCATTTCTGCCTTATAAAAAAAATTGGATAATTGTCCGGACCGGTGCGGTAGTCCGGACTCGAACTCGTGACCTGAGCTTAAACATTCACACAGTCCACCATTGGACTGTGTGTCTATCTTGGTTAATATTCCGATTTTTATTGATCTTAATATTTTTAAGTATTTTTAATTGATTTTTAATTAAAATAAATACATAAAAATAATTAAAAAAAATTGACTTTTTTTTTACCGTTGACCGTTGACCTTGACCGTTGACCAGTTCGTATGCGTATAAGTGTGCGCTGAGTGAGGCTCGAACCCGAGACCTCCCGTACGCGTGCACGCAGCTCTACCAACTGAGCTACGTGTCTAACCCGAAATATTTCTGTTTTTAATTATATTTATATATTAATTAGATTAAACAGAAAATCCTTTATTTTCTAAAAACGATTTTAATCCAAGACTCGGTGCGCTCTACAGGTCTCGAACCCGGGACCTGTGGCTTATGCTAACACACAGTCCACCGCTGGACTGTGTGTCCAACTTGTTAACTAAACTGATTTTTATTATTCTTAAATACAAACTAAGTATTTTCATTTCTGACTTATTTAAAAAGTTAGATATTTATCCGGATCGGTGCAGAAGACCGGACTCGAACTCGTGTCCTATGATTAGACATACACACAGTCCACCACTGGACTGTGTGTCTAACTTGGTTATTATTCCGATTATTAATAAACTTAACATATAACAGTGGTGACTCCGGTTCGGTTAACAAAAAAAGGCATTTTTATTAAGGCAGCATGCGTGGGACAAGATTCGAACTCGAGACGTTAGTGTGTTTATTGTGCACACAGTCCACCGCTGGACTGTGTGTCTAACCCGAGTTATAACTTGATTTTAATTAAACTTATATGTTACCGCAACTTCATCTTCTTCGTTAGATTTTAACCAGAATCGGAAATCCGACTGATTCGATGTTTTAATCGTGTTCGTTAGCGTTTTTCAATTAATTACAGATGAGATATGTAAAAAGAAGGGAAGATTTAAGCGTGAGGTATACCGACTGGATTCCTCTGTTTCTCCGGCAGAACTCCGGCGACAGCAACCACTTCCGGCGACGTGTGTCGAGTCTTCAAAAAGCTTGAAAAGGATGTGGGTGACTTTGGTATAAGCTCAGGGGGTTCAGTAAGGCTCAGAAGTGAAGGGCTCGGTTTTCCGGCGAGATACAGAAATATTCCGGCGAGTAAATTTTCGCCGAGAAAGGGTGCGGTTTTGAGCGAAAAAGCTTGCAGAGGTTCGAGGAGGTATTTATAGTGCAGGTCATCGATGAATTTGGTCCAATTTCCGACTTGATTCGTCGGTTAGAAAATCTCCGGCGGTTATAACTTGTGTCGCGGACTCAGGCGTCGGTTATAACCGATGTAGTGATTAAGTTTTACATTATAACTGAAGAAGTCGTAAATTATTGGCGAGATCGCCGGGACTTCCGACGACTGAAATTTGGACGCCGGTTTTGAATTCGGAAAGACATGTTATGAATTAAATGATTCTAATAATTAACAAAGAATACAAGTGGCGCAGTGGTTTAAGTGTTGAGTGTTAAGTCTGTTGTTTGACCGGCTGACTGACCCGGGTTCGAAACCCGGCAGTGCCAAATCATTTTTATTTTGTGATTTTCAACAGTTTTTCAAAAACAACTTATATATTCCAATATAATAATTGATTATGTATCGTTTAAAATTATTTTGGGCATTAAATTCGCAACAAAATTTTTAACTGATTGTTCGGTTAATAAACGGAGCGGGTTTGGTAAAATCCGTTTTTGACAGATGTTACAGTATCCCCTGCTTTTTAGAAATTTCGTCCCGAAATTTAAGTAGTGATATATTTGACTAAAAGAATGATGATGTTTAGTTTGACAGTTACATGCGTAGAAGAAGTAAGGTTTTAAGTTTTTGTTTGAGGCGGTAACGTTCCTTGTAAGGGTTAAGTACCCTATTACAGGAATCGCTTTTTGTTGCCTACTGTAAAAGTATTGATAAGCATAATTGATTCGCTAACTATGATATCATGCATAAGAGTTTGGATATGTTTGGAAGGATATGGTTATATCCTAAGGCAAAACTTCTAATACTACAACCTACATGGTTCTATGACTATAGAACATAAATAAACACAACAGCTAATATTTGAATCCACATTCTGATAGCATATATGTTTGAATGGTGATAGTTCCTCTCTCGTTTGTTATGATGGAGAGGTTAGTTTATGTAGAAATGGAACACAATCCAATTTCTTTAAATAGCGAGATGATATAAATATAACACAAATTTCAACCAAGGCAATACTAAATCCTACATGGAACTTCTCATAACCCCCTGATAATGCCTCTGATCCTTTGGCAAGAATACTTATATATAGGAAGTACCAGCGGCGTATCCATCATATTCTTGCCAAATTTTCATTGGTTTTATCCACAAGTTATGATTAGTTACCAAGAAACTACTAAATCCTTCATAGAACTTCTCATAACCGTCTGACAATGCCTCTGATCCTTTGACAAGAATACTTATATATAGGAAGTACCAGCGGCGTATCCACCATATTCTTGTCAAATTTTCATTGGTTTTATCAGTGAATTATGATTAGTCCTATGTGACTCTACAACCAATACAACAAACTCATAAATACTGAAAATGAAAAATGTCTGTGCGATCAAGGCTCAATCAAACGGAGCCGATCGTATTGCATGTACTGAAAATGAAATTGTCTGTGCGATCAAGGCTCAATCAAGCGGAGCCGATCGTATTGCATGTACTGAAAATAATAAACTTAATCTACAAACAGCCTATACATGGAACCTCTCATAACCGCCTGATAATGCCTCCGATCATTTGACAAGAATACTTATATATAGGAAGTACCAGCGGCGTATCCACCATATTCTTGTCAAATTTTCATTGACTTTATCCACAAGTTATGATTAGTTCTATGTGACTCTACTACAAACACAACAACCACAAAATACTAATAATGAAAATGTCTGTGCGATCAAGGCTCAATCAAACGGAGCCGATCGTATTGCATGTACTGAAAATGAAAATGTCTGTGCGATCAAGGCTCAATCAAACGGAGCCGATCGTATTGCATGTACTGAAAATAATAAACTTAATCTAGACAACAATCACACAAACAGCCTATACATGGAACCTCTCATAACCGCCTGATAATGCCTCCGGTCATTTGACAAGAATACTTATATATAGGAAGTACCAGCGGCGTATCCACCATATTCTTGTCAAATTCTCATTGACTTTATCCGCAAGTTATGATTAGTTCTATGCGACTCTACAACAAACACAACATCCACAAGATACTGATAATGAAAATGTCTGTGCGATCAAGGCTCAATCAAACGGAGCCTATCGTATTGCATGTACTGAAAATGAAAATGTCTGTGCGATCAAGGCTCAATCAAACGGAGCCGATCGTATGTGGGCACGCCAGGTTCAACCTCAAAATAAAATGGGGAACATGCTCAACGCTCATAATGTAATGGGGAGCGGCGGCCTATGAAATTGCATGTACTGAAAATAATAAACAATAATTACTCTAACAGTCTACACATGGAACCTCTCATAACCGCCAGATAATGCTTCTGATCCTTTGACAAGAATACTTATATATAGGAAGTACCAGCGGCGTATCCACCATATTCTTATCAAAGTTTCATTGGCTTTATCCTTAAGTTATGTTTGGTTCTATGTGATAAAGAAAAACATAAAACTAAACGATAGGAGTCGAATCTGGATCTTCGGTGAAGAGGACAAGTTGGGTATCTTCACTTGGGCCGTCATTATCTTCGACAGGATTGGAGTTGATGTTGAAGACTCTTCCTCTTGCTGGTGGCCTAGCGGTTGGGTTTTCTTGGTTTACTTGGTTAACTGGGTTTGATTGAGCTTGAGTGTTGATGACGTTAATCAATTGAGGGCATGTGTTTCTAAAGTGGGTAGGGTCGCCACAATTGAAACAAGCTCGAACATATAGAAACATGGGGTATTGGGGTTGTTGATAGGTTTGGTTCATGGTTTGAGTAGGGGGAGAGATTTGGTTTTGAAAGGTGCGGCAAACCTTGCTCAAATGACCATAGCGTCCACAAGTTGCACATAGTCGACAAGGTAAGGTAAGGGGATGGTGGTAAAAACAGTTGCTGCATCGAGGGTGAGGTCCAAGATATGGTTTCTTATTTGGGTAAGTTGAGTTGGGTGCCACTTGAGTGATTGGGATAGCTTGGATGGGTATGGCGTGTGAAATTGGTTGATTTCGTTGGATAGCAGCGAAAAGTTGCCCGTCTCTTTTTCTCTTAAAACTGGGTTGAGAAGGGGATTCGGTTTGGGTGTAGTCGGAGGTTTCAGTCGATGCTTTATCCTTCTTCTTCTCCTCCTTGAAGTCTTGGTTCCGGATTCGGTTCTCGGTGAGCGCTGTTGCTAGCTCCATTGCTGCTTCCAAAGTTGTAGGCGAGGTACTTATTACAGAGTCTTGAATCTTTGACGGAAGACCACGAATGTAGTGCTCGATCAAACGGTAGAGGGGAGTGAACATGTTGGGAACCATTTGATGTAACTCGAGGAATCTTTTGTTGTACGTGGTGTGGTCGCCTTCCTTTTGCTTCAACGAATAAAATTCATCTTCTAATTTCTTGATTTCGCTCCTTGGGCAAAATCGTCTGGTCATGATTTCCTTCAATTCATTCCAAGTTAAAGTAATAACATCTTCAACACCTCGTTTGGCCTTCTCTGTATTCCACCAAGTGAGTGCCATCCCATATAATCGACCAGTAGCATAACGCACTTTGCGATCATCGGGGCAATCGCAATTTAGAAAGGTGTTCTCCATTTCTTCAAACCAATGGAGGAGAGCGGTGACGCCTTCAGTCCCTTTGTATTTCGGAGGGTCGTATGATTTGAAATGCTTGTAGGTGCATTTAGTGGTATTTGGGGGAGAGTTGATAACGTTTTGATTTTCTTGATTGGCAGGATTAGCGGTAAGTGCTTGTTGTACTTGGATTACAATGTTGGGTATTACGGCAGCCATTTGTTGAGCGATTAGGGCAGCCATGCGCTCGCGGGCTTTTCCTGCTCTCATCTTCCTACGGGCGAGGTTAGAAGACATCTACAAGGAATACATGTCAAGAGTATGAGTTGGATGCTTTTGGGATCATGGGTCGCATTCAGGAATGAACATTCATAAAATAATTATAGAAAAATAAATCTACTACATCCATAGGATGTCTTGGGCTTTGCTCGTCATTAGGCCCTACATGCCGCCATACTTCACCTTTGTAATCATGTGGGCCCCCATGAATACCGGTTCTTCATATGGTTCGCATGGGTTTGCCTGGTTGCGTACACTAAAACCCGGAGAAAATCGAGAAATATGTATACAACGTGTGATATTCGGAATGTGTCCAGGTGTAGACACGGTGACACCTCAAAGTGGGGTTAGTTCGAACGACGTTTGATGTGGCATGCTTTGGCCTAATAGGTCCTTCGTACTCTCATCGTTAGTCCCCAGGTAGGCAAACTGGTCCGTTATATTAGATTTATACGAATGCCAACCTAGACAGGACGTTCCGACTACCGGTACTTGGACCCTTCCAGTTACTACATGTCCGTCGCAGAACTTACTTTGATGAGATTTGAAAATTGCAACCAAAATCTTTGAATAATGAGAGTATGAAAATGAATTGAATATATGAACATTGATATATGTATAATGAATATGTATATAAGTATGTATGTTTGACTGTAAGTATAAACAAATATGAAACAAATAAATATCACAAGTTTGTATGTAACCACCTAATCAATTAAAATTTAGGCAGACTATAGTATAGGCTCTAAGGGTCTAATAACCTATCCTATATCCCTATAGTCATGGCTCTGATACCAATCTGTCACACCCCGACCCGCAGCGGAAAAGGTGATCGGGGCATGATTGGGTTATCATCAAAGCTCATGACATTTATTTTAACGTTTCATATTCATTAATACAATTTAATGGAAATTTACAATCATAATTACATCAATGACCTAAACATCAATCTAAGCTTCTTTGTTTTCTTCTAAGGCATTTCCTATGTTTTCCTTGCTTCATCCTGTTCACCTGTATCATGTGTAAAAGGGTTTTTGGATCAACAAAAAGTTGGCGAGTGAATCCTGTGGAAAACATTTGAACAAGTTTATTTACTTGATTATGAAATAAAGTGCACAACCACACATGAGTAAAAATAGATGTAAACTTATTCATAAATCAATGTAATATTAAACAATACACACATGAACAATAATGGATTGATTTTGAGGCACGCGTTGCTCAACTCGTCTACCACGAGGAACTGATGGGCCTAATGAATGAATTGCATAAACATGATAATATGAAGGACATAACTAGAAACAATATAAACTCAATAATACATACATGAACAATAATGGATTGGTTTTGAGGCACGCGTTGCTCAACTCGTCTACCACGAGGAACTGATGGGCTTAATGAATGTATTTCATATAAGTTGACAAAATGAAATACATAATTACAACAATATAAACAATCTAAGTTTAGATCACGATATGGTATGGCACAATTTTAAATAAACGAGTTAATTATTTTGTGACACATGACACACCCCAAAACGTGTAATTAAAAGGGGGAGTTGTAAGATTCACTCACAGTGGGTGCGTTCGGTTGATGATGTTGAATGCACGCGAAGTGGTTTTAACCACGAGTGAAATTAACCTAGATAAATAGCATTATGGTTCGGTAAGTAAACGGATTTTATTAATCCATTTTAGTAGGATTGTTGGGTGTATTTTTGTGAGTTTAAGGCTATTTTCTAACCTTAAAAATATTATTTTTAAGTATTTTTAATTGATTTTTAATTAAAATAAATAAATAAAAATAATTAAAAAAATTGACTTTTTTTTTTACCGTTGACCGTTGACCGGTTCGTATGCGTATAAGTGTGCGCTGAGTGAGGCTCGAACCCGAGACCTCCCGTACGCGTGCACGCAGCTCTACCAACTGAGCTACGTGTCTAACCCGAAATATTTTGTTTTTAATTATATTTATATATTAATTAGATTAAACAGAAAATCCTTTATTTTCTAAAAACGATTTTAATCCAAGACTCGGTGCGCTCTACAGGTCTCGAACCCGGGACCTGTGGCTTATACTAACACACAGTCCACCGCTGGACTGTGTGTCCAACTTGTTAACTAAACTGATTTTTATTATTCTTAAATACAAACTAAGTATTTTCATTTCTGACTTATTTAAAAAGTTAGATATTTGTCCGGATCGGTGCAGAAGACCGGACTCGAACTCGTGTCCTGTGATTAAACATACACACAGTCCACCACTGGACTGTGTGTCTAACTTGGTTATTATTCTGATTATTAATAAACTTAACATATAACAGTGGTGACTCCGGTTCGGTTAACAAAAAAAGGCATTTTTATTAAGGCAGCATGCGTGGGACAAGATTCGAACTCGAGACGTTAGTGTGTTTATTGTGCACACAGTCCACCGCTGGACTGTGTGTCTAACCCGAGTTATAACTTGATTTTAATTAAATTTATATGTTACCGCAACTTCATCTTCTTCGTTAGATTTTAACCAGAATCGGAAATCCGACTGGTTCGATGTTTTAATCGTGTTCGTTAGCGTTTTTCAATTAATTACAGATGAGATATGTAAAAAGAAGGGAAGATTTAAGCGTGAGGTATAACCGACTGGATTCCTCTGTTTCTCCGGCAGAACTCCGGCGACAGCAACCACTTCCGGCGACGTGTGTCTTGCAGCAGCGAGTCTTCAAAAAGCTTGAAAAGGATGTGGGTGACTTTGGTATAAGCTCAGGGGGTTCAGTAAGGCTCAGAAGTGAAGGGCTCGGTTTTCCGGCGAGATACAGAAGTATTCCGGCGAGTAAATTTTCGCCGAGAAAGGGTGCGGTTTTGAGCGAAAAAGCTTGCAGAGGTTCGAGGAGGTATTTATAGTGCAGGTCATCGATGAATTTGGTCCAATTTCCGACTTGATTCGTCGGTTAGAAAATCCCGGCGGTTATAACTTGTGTCGCGGACTCAGGCGTCGGTTATAACCGATGTAGCGATTAAGTTTTACGTTATAACTGAAGAAGTCGTAAATTATTGGCGAGATCGCCGGGACTTCCGACGACTGAAATTTGGGCGCCGGTTTTGAATTCGGAAAGACATGTTATGAATTAAATGATTCTAATAATTAACAAAGAATACAAGTGGCGCAGTGGTTTAAGTATGGAGTGTTAAGTCTGTTGTTTGACCGGCTGACTGACCCGGGTTCGAAACCCGGCAGTGCCAAATCATTTTTATTTTGTGATTTTCAACAGTTTTTCAAAAACAACTTATATATTCCAATATAATAATTGATTATGTATCGTTTAAAATTATTTTGGGCATTAAATTCGCAACAAAATTTTTAACTAATTGTTCGGTTAATAAACGGAGCGGGTTTGGTAAAATCCGTTTTTGACGGATGTTACAAAGCGTAAGGTATACCGAAACTGGACTCCTCTGTTTCTCCGGCAGAACTCCGGCTGACAGCAAATGATTCCGGCGACGTGTGTCTTGCGGCAGAGGGTCTTCAACGAGCTTGAGATGAATGTGGGTGGCTTCGGTATGAGTTCTGAGTGTTCAGTGTTTAGAGTAAGGCACAGAAGTGAAAAACCCGGTTTTTCGGCGATTTGCAGGTATTTTCCGGCGAGTGGATTTTCGTCGAGAAAGGGTGCGGTTTTGAGCGAAAAGGCTACCAGTGGATTGTGGGTGAATTTATAGGGAGGAATCGAGATGTATAGAGTCGGATTTCAGGCTTGATTCAAAGTCATTACATTTTCCGGCGGTTATGACTTGCGTCGCGGGTTCAGACGTCGGTTATAACCGATGTTGAGGTTAATGTTTACGTTAAAACTGAAGAAACCGTCCAATCTCGCGAGATCGCCGGGATTTCCGACGACTGCAATTGGGCGCGTCGTTATTTGAATTCGAGATTATTTTATGTATTAATTGTTTCCAATATTTAACAAGAAGCATGAGTGGCGCAGTGGTTAAAGGGTTGAGTGTTAAGTCTTTGCTGAAGTTGCTGGCTGACCCGGGTTCGAAACCCGGCAGCAGCTTTTCATTTTTATTTTCTTATTTTTAATACTTTTTCAAAAATAAATTATATATTCTAATATACTTATTAATTATGTATCGTTTAAAATTATTTTGGGCCTTAAATATGCCACGAAATTTTTAACTGATTGTTCGGTTATTAAACGGAGCGGGTTTGGTAAATCCGGTTTTTTACGGATGTTACAGAGGCAATTTAAGTTTCACATGAAGATCATACATCAATGCTCATTGAAGGATTTCACATTAATGGATCAAGCAACATATCAAGTGCACATCAATGGATTACAAAGTTCTGAGCAACTTTCAAAGAAACCAGACACGTGTCACTTATAGGATACATGTAAAATTATGGGAGAGAATTATACAAGTTGCACTCTTTTTCCGTTAACTAAGGTTTATCCCAATGAGTTTTCTTAGTAAGGTTTTTTAATAAGGCAACATACCTGATCCAAAAGTATAGGGAAGAAAATACGCGCTGCACTCTTTTTCCCTTAGCTGAGGTTTTGTCCCACTGGGTTTTTCTAGCAAGGTTTTTAATGATGCAGCATCACCAAGCGTATTGAAGAATGATATACTTTTTTCTTTTATCATATGGATATTCAAGGGGGAGTGCTATGAATATATTTTATTATGTGACTATCCACATTTCTAACTCCCATGTCATATTTATGTTTATATTATGTTATAGCCTATATGTATTGGGCTCATGTATTTTGTACGGGATACATCAATAAGAAGGAGCTTCTTACATTCTCCATTTCCCATTTGTCTCCATATTCTCTATAATCTTAGTTCATATGTTTATATACTTTCTATATTGTTGCTATTAGGCCGTTGTTACACAACAAATAATAGTATATGAATGTCTTTTGCATTTCTTCACATAATATAACCATCCACCCATTTACATTGAATGAAGTTGTTGTCAATATAATATTAACAAACATTTTGCCAGCATCCATCATTTTCATTCTTTAGCTTTGATCGTGATTGTAGCTCAGCTCAAGAAAAAGTGTGCAATTTTGAATAGGAACTGAGAGATCTAGGGCTAGGATTAAGGTTGGGGTTGTGATATGTGGACAATGACGGTGGGTGGTGGTAGTGGGCGACGGCGGCGGCAGCGGTGGTGGTGGGCGACGTCAACAGCAGTGGTGGTGGTGGTGGTGGTAGGGTATGTTGGTGGAGATGGTGGTGGTGGGGTGAGATAAACAATGAAGATGAAAGATGTCTGGGTTTTTTTAGATATGAAACTAATTTATGGTGGACTGAAATACACTTCCCCTTGTTTTTCTCGTTTGCCACATGTATGGCTAAGATAGCTTCCTACCCTTCCTAGCAAGATCAAACTTCCTATTTGATATTTTCCCTATATATATAAGTAGGGAACCCGCGCGTTGCAGCGGGGTTGACAAATTTTGACCTATGATTTAATTATCCAAACAATTAAGTTCTTGTATAGGTTGTAAATTGTAATGTGTCACGTCTTATTTCAATGCTTTTAGCTTTATTATAAAAGTAGTGCGCAAAATATGAATATTAGTTATCTAAAAGGGTATACATGGTATGTAACTTTAATTCTCATATGTTGTCAATCTCATAATATAACCTATCACTAATATAAATTCCCTTTTTCTATATAAAAGGAGCACCAAGATGGTTGCTCTAAGTTTATAAAACAACGTTGTTAACTCGATATAGATTGCTCCAACAAGGAGTGCGGCTAAAATAAAGCGGAACCGCCTGTGACCTCTATCTTCATGGTCTACATTTCTCTGGACAAACTATTACCTGACACGGTCTTCAAAGCATCGCCAAAAGGAACATCAGTTAAATGGAAGTCAAAAAATTTAAAAACAAATGTGTATTTCTTTACAATTCCACTTATACAAATTACTGTTTAATATCATTAAGTATATTATTTTCCAAAGAAGATCATTCTGTAAAAGCAAGGAGCCTTATAATATAGAAAGAATGTTCAAGGAGTTTTAAAATTGCATCCTCAAACGAAATTTAACACATCTAAACAATTCTCGTAACTCTTTCCTTTTCTTTTCAAAATCGGTTTTTTTTTATAAAATAATACACATAAACATCAATTTTATCATGCGGGTTGTCAAAAGAGTATTTACTTACTGTATTTTACAAACATCATAATAAAAAAATGATTATTGTATAATATTTGTGAGACCATGGTATTAAATGTGACGTTTAAGAAAATTATATGGTTTCCATATGACAAAAATTCAAAACATAAGCAGCCATTGCTGGTTTATCAATTAGGATTTAAAAATACACATCAAAACAATTACGGATACGTTTTTAGTTAAAAACTTACTTGTGTTCGGATTAGTAGTCGATCCAAAACGCAGTTCGGGCCAACAAAATATTTGATAAAGCAATGGTGGCATAGAGTTATTCGCCTGTCGTCGGTATGAACGGAGATGACCAACAGAACCCGACAGTGGCAAATCAAAAGAAAGCAAGTAAAATTATGGAGCTATTAAAAAGGAACAATCGAATGAATAATGAAGCTTACCAAAAAGCCTATCAATGTGGTGGCGGTGCTCCACAATCTGTTGTAGCTCTAAACAAACGCAATAAAGAAGCTTTAGAAAGGTATTTTGCGATGAGTAAAGCGACATGCTACTAATTTGGATGTTACAAAAATTTTATTACGTTTGTGTATAATATTTTATCTACGATCAAATTATCCGAATAAACATAAGCATTTTGTGATCCACATCTTTATGCTAATTATCATAAAGATTCAATACAAATGCCCCAAATTTCATAAAGATAATGAGTTCCGAATCTAAGATCAAAATGAACGTTGACACCACAAAAGTCAGACAATAACAACTATGTTATTTTCCTAAAATGGTAAAATTGCATATTTAATATCAATGAGGTTTTACCTAGCAGGTACAGACAATGAACCAAATACAGGATGCATCAAAAGACCTCTTCTTTGAACTTGTAATGATCCGTCTTCAATAGTCAGCCTGGAATTAAAGAACCCAAAAATCATAATCATACCCTTAATATAGCAGAATTAAAAGAAAAAAATTGCAAACTTAAATATTTAATAAAAGGAATTTGATTCTTCCACCTCTGCAACACATAGCAGCTTAGATATTAATATCAAGAACTAAAAATATTGAAAAAATAATATGATATGAGAAAATTAAGCTTTGACTGACCTTTTTTTTTCTGTATCATTAATTTCATCAGGTCTTCTTCAACAAGCTTGTGAATCATGGCAACTGATCGGGATGTTTCGGTTGAATATAAGAATAATTTGTGAAACTTTATGGGTTACATTATTCCTTTTAGTTTCAATCTTTAATGTTTTAGTGAGTTTCAATCTTTAATGGAACAATTAAAAAAAGAAATAAAGAGTAGGCAAGTAAGAGTGGTGAGGGTAGAGGAAAGGTCATAACGGTAAAGGTGAAATGAAATGTAGCTTTTAACTATTGGAGCATGATAAATTTATCATGTTATCTTTTAAATGTCTTAATAATTAGTGCTATTTACTATTATATCTCTATCAAATGTCTTGTGCTTATTTGTACATATTGCTTCAAACGTTGTATGTGATGTAGAATTACATTTATGTCTATCATATTTACTTTATATAATCAAATATTTTATTTTATAATCATTGTATCAAAATATGGACTATCCTTACCAAACAAAATATTTAGAACAACAATTAATCTTGTTACAAAGGTAATACGTATATCATAAATGAACAATTAATTTGTCAAAATTTTCTTTAATTTAGACTCTTCACATTACAAAGGTGTCAAAATCCCTAAAATACCCATAAAGTGTCTTAATTTTTTGGACAATGCACAAGTTTACCCCCTCTAAACTAGCTTAGGTCCCTTGTACATGTTGCTTCAAAATGTGTACACAATGTAAAATTACCTAAAGGGTAGAAATCCTAGTTTACTTAATAAGGTGTGTGTATATTATATAGATGTAAAAAAAGACCAAAAGGTTATTGTAAAAAAGACAAAAGTGTGAGAAAGGTAAGAAAGAATCTCAACCATTAGATCTAAATTAAATTGAAAAGAGTAATCAAGTAATTTTATCATTGATTTAATTAATTCAAAACCTTCCATAAACCGTCACCTTAATTTATAGGAATACCGAATAACACTGCAAAAACCATTCAGCACGTATATAACACCATTCAATAATTATATAACACCCTTCAATAAGTATATAACACCTTTCAATAAGTATATAACACCATTTTAAAGATCTCTATTAAAACGCTACGAATAATACTGCAACAACCATTCAGCGCATATATAACACCATTCAATAATTATATAACACCATTCAATAAGTATAACACCATTCAACACATATATAACACCATACAATAAGTATATAACACCATGAACTGAAACAAAAAACCACTAACTGAAACATTCGATTGAACGTAAATTTTTTTCAGTATATAAGTATAGTAATATGGTACTCATATTAAAGATTAAAAAACACTCGTTACTATAGTGTAATTTAAAAAAACGAGTTACGTGTAAAAAGTTATTGGCGTTTAAAAAATAAAAGGGGAACTTGCATGTGGATTGCATGTGACTTTCTAAAATTAAAAATGTTAATTTTACCTTTATACCCTTAATCTAGAAAATTAATTATTTTAATTATTATACTATTTACAAGATTGTCATCAAGATCTCAGCTATTAGATTAAAGATCTAATGGTTTAGATTCTTTCTTACCATTCTCACACTTTAAGCCTTTTTTACAGGATCCTCTACCGTTATATACATATATAATCTCTTCGTCTAAAATGGGAATTTATTTTAATAATTACATTTTTACCTTAAAAAATTGGTCACACTTTCTAATATTATGAAATAAATATTATAACAAAGATGTTATCTAATAATACAAATAATATTATACGTCACACGGAAAATCTAATAATATTATAATTTACAAAACAATTGATACACTCATCAATATTATACGTATTCAAACGTGTGGTAGAATTATAATACTCTTACATTTATGAACAGTATTATACATTTTATAAGAATATAGTTTATATTTATTCAACCCGTGTGATAAAATTCATAAATTATGAATCTATAAGATTTTAATTTTATTACATTGTTTAACCGTGTGATAAGGATTATATATAAGTTTATTATTTGTCTTTTTTAGATATTCAACCTATGTAATACACGGGTTTATAACACATATAACTTAAAATAATAGTAAATCCATATTTTGTTTTATATTTAACTCGAGTGATACACGAATAATAATTTGATAATAGATGATTATTTGTATAAATTTTGTTATTAAAGTGCTATATATATTATTATTATTAATAGTCAATGTATAAACAATGTTATTACTAAATTAATAGAAAGAAAGACACGTGACATTAGTATATTATTAATACGATTTTTATTCATATTTTCTTATTTACTTAATCTGTGTAACACACGGGGTGAATAACCTAGTATATTATATGATTGTAAGAATAAAATATTAATCCAAACACCATAATAAGTATCGTAGTTAATATGACATGGTTTATTTATAAATTAATAGAAAACAATATGTATAGCTAGCAAACTAAGATTTGCAATTGTTCACCCTCCATTTTTAGTATCTACATATAACAAAACCAATACAATAATAAATAATATTTTAATGTTTCTGTTATTCATTCCGGTTACTCATCGAGAGAAAGAACAATAATAAATCAGTAAATAATATATCAATGTTTCTACTATCAAATTAGAGACATTAGATATATCTTTTTTAACGGCTAATTTCTATAATTTATTATCGTTTGTGGGACTTGAATCCAAGACCTCCCATTTTCATTCTAAGTGTTTTAAAGATTTTGCATGTGTAAATGGACCAGCACCCCATTAATAGAGAGTGTGTACTCTTTATAATTTGGTGCATCATGTAAAGTGCCATTCATCACAAATGTAATTGGTGCATCAATGTTAAAGTACTATTCATGTTATTAAAAACTACAAAGAACACTTCAAAAATAGATCAAAAGTTAAAAGCAATAATATTTTAAAAAAGACATATTATGAATATATTTAAATTTAAAAATAACAATACAAAGTCACCATGATCACTATCGAATATATATAATTTCACTGGAAGGTTGTAGGCCAATGTGTTATTGGAAGGTACAGTTGGATTTCAAAGAATTTATCTATAGTATGTCACATCTTCATGTATGCAACCGATTTAGAATGTTAGAAATTATATCTTTGTGTTTTCTTTGAAGTTTCCACACACGGAGGAGACACCACAACCCTACGAGATTTATAATTATAAATAACGTATGTACCACCCACCAAACACTGATCATCTACACTGCTACAGTACAGCCGCCTCACTTCTTATCAATTTTCAAATCAAAATTAAATGAAGCCACCGGCGTCTAGAGAAAAACAACGTAGAGATCATATGAAGGAACTCTATTCCACATTAGCTTCTCTTCTTGATCTTCAACCTTATGTACATCTATCTTCTCTTTATATCTATATCTATATTCACACGCCACAATGATTCAATTCCATCTGGGTCTGGTGAAACCAGATGGAGTTGAAAGGGTCCGTTGACAAACCAAATTTATTAGATTTTTGAGTAAATTGCACAAAAAATCTTTATGTTTCCTCAAACTTGCAGGTTTCAGTCTTAATGTTTAAAAGTTGCTAAAAACAGTCTTTAAGTTTATTTTTGTTGCGGGTTCAATCCTTTACAGCTAACCACGTTATTTTCTTCGGTTAAGTTCCCTCACATGCTATGCATGTGATGGTATATTCGTCAGTTTGGTTGATCTTCCATCCACTTCAATTATAAAAAAAAAGAATATTTAAGTTTTAACCTAGTTTAAACAAAGTTTGGTAAAACTTACCTGACTACAGAGGAGCACGATTACCGTTTGATAGTGTTAAGTCTAACTTGCGGCGTCCTAAGCGTTACCAGTTGTTGGATCCGACTACTGAACACGGTGTTACGAAGTTCTCTGATTTGACGGCATCGGAGTTCCGTGAGAGGTATCTAGGGTTGAAGAGTCGTTTGTCGTTTCCGTCTGATGCGAATAATGCGCCGATTCTTCCAACTGATGATAATCCTGAAGAGTTTGATTGGCATGATCAAAATCTGAGTTAATCTTTACAGCTTAGTGGGCTAGCTTAACAAGATTCTTATCTTAATTCCGGGTTCGCCGGAATCTGGCGAAGTCGCCGGAGAAGAAGACCGGAAAAGAGCGTGTTTGGTTTTTAAAAGTTTGGTTTTATTGCACATTAGTCCCTGCGGTTAGAATTTTTTTAAAATAGGTTAAACCTTAAATATTTTTTTTCTTATAATTGACGTGGGTGGAAGATAAACCAAAATGACGAATATATCCTCACATGTTATGCATGTGAGGAACTTAACTGAAATAAAGTAACGTCGTTAGCTGTAAAGGATTGAACCCGCAACAAAAATAAACTTAAAGGCGTTTTTAGCAACTTTTAAACATTAAGGCTGGAACCTGCAAGTTTGAGGAAACATAAAGGATGTTTTGTGCAATTTACTCTAGATTTTTTTATACAAAATCCGACTCTCTTTGACAAAAACATAAGTTAGATCCCCTTGTGCGTGGCATGTACGATAACCCCTAACAAAAAGTAACAGGTTCCACCACTGAATTTGAGCATAAGAATTAAAAAGCCCGGCTTAAAAAAATGGCAAGCCTTCTTGAGTCATGTTTTTTTTCTTTTGAACGGCGAAATGTATATAAAAACAGAAACGTTACACAAAGAGGAGGGCGTGTTTTGTAACCATCCCGTCTATCTATCGAGTCATGTTAACTTACATTTTTACCCTTTGTGTATATATGTTTTTACATAATTAGATCGACTAAAACTACCATTTACTCGATTACACCCTATATCGTGATAACTGAATAATCTACTTGCATGATTATGATTACAGGTGACGTTGCCCGAGCTCTTGAATCAGGCAACGGAGTCGCTAAAACAATTGAAGGAAAGAGTGGAAGGATTGAAGAGTAGAAAAGAAGAGCTTGAAAAAGTGGTTCGACTTAATGGTGAGTCAAGCAACAACGAAAGGAGGTTGCAAATGGTTCAAGTGAGAGAATCAGTGGACATGGAACTAGAGGTTAACTTGATAATAATGGTGAACCATAAGAAAGTGATGCCATTTGAAGTACTAGGAGTTATAGAGCAAGGTGGTTCTGAAATCACGAGTGCTACTTTCTGTACCGCCGGCCACCTCATCTACTGCACTGTTCATGCTAAGGTACATATATATGTACTTTCATATATGTATGTATATGCAATACTTTACGCCCCTTCATGCATGCATATGCATGCATGTGGTTTGTATATGTTTTATAACAACAAAAATTAGATGGCTTAGTTATGTATGTGCTACCGATCCCTAGAGACCATGAATTCAACCATTCAATTAAGAACAAAATAATAAGAACAAGAAGAAAGGGATTAACCCTAATACATAATTGTATTAAATTGAATGATTGAGTCTGATTGATACAAGGTACTAAATACAAACTGAAAGTCTAACCTAGCTATTTATACAAAATGAACCGGTGCGTCATGAACCATCGTGTCCTTTGAAGAAACGACGTGCCTTTGATGTTGTCTGATGCTTGGCGCCTATTCTGGAACGTCGTGCTCTTGGATAGTTGCTTCCTTTGTATCTAGGTTATAGACTTTTATCTTGTCGCTTCTGGTCCTCACACTAAGTAACTATCTAACTATATCATAACCTTAACTAATAACTAATTACAATTTTAATCCGTATCTTTTCTTTCAAACTTGATCAACAAGACTTATACAATCGAACATATGATGCATGATATATGGTGTGTATTTAATTGCTTTACAACAACAGATTATATGGCTGTTTATGGACGGAAAGAAAGTGGCTAAACTCGAAATATCATAAAATACTAGAAAATCACCAAAATGTGATTAAAAATATTCACAATAAAAACTTATATATGACTAAAAATGTGTAAGGACAAACTTACTTCTTTATTTCTTTTTTATTTTAAATATATTTTTGGACACAAATACTTCTGAAAAGAATCACCAAAACCTAAAAATATCTAAAACCGGTACTTCTTACAAATATTTTTAGGATTTTGATTAGAGAGTCGAAGAGATTTCAATTTACGTGATATTATTTTATAATCGTTGTTGTTTGTTTTTTGTTCGGGTCTTCCAGTTTTCGGCTAACCGTTTATCCTACTTTATGAGTTAATAATTGTTCTAAAAAACAAAAAAGGAAGACTTTTAGCAATTATTAGAAAGTGGTCACTAAACTTGTAAGATTGAGACATTTATGTTGTGTCACTAGTTGACACTTTTAGGATGTATAAATAAAACCACGTATTTATCACTTATGCTGATGTAACTAACAGAATTACTCGTTTATATTGAGCTCGACCCTGTCAACTGACAACTAAATGCTTAATAAGGTTGATGATTGTATTTTCTTTCATTTGTGTAGGCTTTTCAAGCTCGGATAGGGGTTGATGTTGAATTAATAGAAGCCCTATTGCTAAAACTAGTTTACTAGTCAAGACGAACCATGCCGTATTATCTTCTAGTTATTTCATATTGCAATAAAGTGTGTTTTACGCTATAGTTATATAATCATCTTTTGTGGGTTTCCGAATAAATGGTTAGTGTAATTGTATTTCATTACATAGACGATGTTTGTGGTATGCATATATTACAAGTTTAGTCACTTAGGCATTTAATGTTTAAACATTACATACAAAATCTCATTGTTCACACACTTTGATCTTTTTCACCAATCAAATGATCATGCAAAGTTTGTATCACTAGCTATACTCAGAAGATTAAGTCACTAAATCGTGAATTTTTTTATATATTACACAACCAGACATACATGTGTGGTGAGATCAAAAGAAAACCATCTAAATAAAACTAGGCCATTGATCTATTAAATCAATGGTTATTATTACGATGAAATTTTAGAATTCCAATTGCTGGAACTATTTGTCACAAAGCAATTGATTAATAGGAATTAAAATATCTGAACAAAACCATTTTTCGGTTTAAGATTTTACATCTGGATAGCAATCTCCTCGTGTTTTCTCTTCCGAAGCTCACATAGATGCCAAGAACCACTTCCGTGCCAAAATCAAATAATATTCGACCACTAAAAAGTAAAATTAAAGCAGTTTATTTAGGACTTAAGAAGTTAATTACCACATAAAAGGGAAAATCACCAAGATGGCCATGTTGACTTTAAAATTTTCCAAAATAGCCATGAAAATTGTTAAATTACCACTTAACCATAGACAAACATGTGCCGTTTTGGCGCAGGAGGACAAAAAATGGCGCAGGAAAAATGGTGGCACTGAGAGAATGGCGCAGAGAAGATGGCGTGGCGCAAGAGATTATGGCGCGGCGCAGGAGGTGAAGAGTTTGGCGCAGGAGAGTAATGTGCTGCGCCATATGGCGCAGGAGATGGAAAGTCAAGACTATATTGATAATTTAAAAAAGTCAAGACTATTTTCATAATTATATTGGTCAAAATGGCTATTATGGTGATTTTCCCACATAAAATCTCCTCGTTTGATTTCCGTCTCCTCGTCTCACATAAAAATGAAGTAAGAGCTCCCTGTCACAATGTATATAACTTATAATAGCAACAACAAAAGTTGTAGAATACCATTTGAGGATGAAAGATGTTACCATAATTTGGTAATCTCATTATGCTTTCGCTTCTCAAGCTCTCACATACATCGGATCTTGAAATTATTTTTTCAGTAAAATCAGGAGGTAGACTCAGTACATAAAAAATCAGTAAAATTTACTCTAAAAGTAAAAAAAAAAAAACAAACAAACAGAGGGGTCGTAGTCGTAGCCCACCTTGGCCGAAGCTAAAAACACCCCTACTCATATATGCTAAGAACCACCTCCTTTCTAGAAAACAAAAATAATATATTTGACAACTAAATGAGTAAATTAAATGTTTAGGATTGAAGAATTTACCTCAGCTAAAATTCTCCTCATTTCGATTTCGCATCCTCTCACATAAAATTGAAGAAAAAAACTATGTATCACGAAGCAATTGAACCATTAGCAATCAAAACATCTAAGATTGTCCCATGACCTATGTAAATAGATGATTTTACTACATTATTTTGTTTTGTTCACTGGTATTACAATTGCCATATATCGTTTTTATTGAAAAAACTTTAAATATGTAAGTTTATATTATACGGGTCTATCTACCGGCACAGGGCACCCGGATTCTAGGAGACGATCTGCCCTTTGGGTCCATTAAATGTATTTTTTTATATTATTTTATTCGCTTAGAAGTCAATAAGAAATGAGCCCACAAGCAATTTCTTTTTATAGTATTTTTGTTTAACAACGTAGGATGGTATAGTCTATTTCATTCATTAAAGCTTACGTGTTGTTCTACAATTCATATATTTCTTAGAAAAAAAATTGATTACGTAAAACTTCTATGAAGAGAAATTCCAAAATGCACTGCTCCACATATTTAACTATAAAAGATCACAAAAAAGGTGTGTATGATTGACTGACATGTTATGTTCGTTTGACTTGTATGAACACTAGCAAGTTATTTCTGACTAATTGTCGTGGCTTGGTATTCCCATAGAAACAAAAGAAATGATTACGAATCCTAGTTAAATCATGATCTATGGTTTGTTTTGCATTTTGGGAGATTCACATAATAAGAATAAAAAAACAAACTCATTTTTAAATGGTCATAAAGCAACAATACCGTGTCAACAACGTAAGTTGGAACCACATAATAATAGATTAAATTAAATTGTTTTATAACAAATTTTACCCATAACTATTAAAAGTTGATAACAAGGGCATTTTATAACATATTTTATTCATAACTATAAAAAATTGATAACAAGGACAAGATCAAATAAGAAGTTTGATCCTGAAAGAAAAGGTAAGAAGATATTTTGGTCTTACACCCGGTAAAAGTTGAAAAACAAAATGGAATAGTATTTTAGTCAATCTCGTTTCATCTTCTCTATTTCTCTTTCCCTCTATTATCAAAATCCACAATCTTCAAAACCCACATTTCTTTTACTTTATGTCTCTAGAATTAATACATCAATGGTTCGAACACTCAAACTAAGTTAAGTTTCATACGATTTCTCAATTTTTTCAATATAACATAATGCGATTAAGAATCGGTTGAAATAGGTACTTATTTTCTCAAATTTATCAAAATTTTCTAATCAAAATGAAGATATCTATGATTCTAACCTTCTCTTGATGTATTTATGTGTTCGGGCAATATCATTGGTTTCAATTTAATTAAGAAAAAATCAGTGGTAAAAAATTGTATATAAGATGTTTGACAAAATGTCTCAAAGAAAATGATAAACCGTTTTTCAGTTTAGACTTTCATTTGGAATTGTGTTTTATATACTATGAAAAAACATATTTTTTTTTGTATTTTTAGTCTATTACGTTTTATAAAACAATGAAAAAAAACACATTTTTATGTGATTAATCCATTGTATTTTATAACACAATGAAAAACACAATTTTTTGAAGTGTTTTTTTTTCCATCGTGTGTTTTACAAAAAAAATGAAAAAAAACATATTTTTTGTGTTTTTTGTCCATTGTGTTTTACAAAATAATGAAAAAAACACATTTTTCTGTGTTTTATTAGTCCATTACGTTTTATAAAACAATGAAAAAACACATCTTATTGTGTTTTTTGTTCATTACATTTTATAACACAATGAAAAACATATTTTTGTGTGTTTTTAAGTTATTGCGTTCTACAAAAGAATGAAAAAACACATTTTTTCTATTTTTTTATAAATCGTGGCATTTTATAAAAGAATAAAAAACACATTTTTGTGTGTTTTTGAGACATTGAGTTTTACAAAATAATAATAAAAAAACATTTTTATGTGTTTTTAATCCATTGTGTTTTATAACACAATAAAAAATCATAATTTTTTGTTTTGTCCATTGCGTTTTTTAATTTGATTTTTCATTGTGTTATCGTATGTTGTGACGTCCATTGTATTTTAGATAAAACCGCTCGTTTTTATAGTGCAACGTTTATAAAATATAATTTCGTATGAAAGAGTTATTAACGTTTTAAAAACGAGAGAAGATGTGAATTGAGAGAGTGAGAAACTATTGTTTAGGATGGACTAGAATACCTCTAAACAAATCCGCCGCCTTCAATTTATTTCAACTCAACTCATTTAACCCAAGCCATTCAGTACTCAATAAATAGTCAAGATTATTTCTTTACTATTCTACATTAACACATCTTCCTGTTATACCAAAACCCTTAATACAATGGGGTGGTGGTTTATTGACAAAGATAAAAGAGTAAATTACAAAACTCGTTCTTTATGTTAACACTAGATTGCAAAGTGTGTTCCTTTTTCTTTAAAAAGTACAAAAACCGTACTCAATATGTGCAAATCCTTACACGTTATGTCATTTAGCCCTAACTTAGTTAGTTTTCATAGTTAAATCTGACCAGGTGGATCCCATACGAGGGTATTTTGGTCATTTTAGCCTAAACACTAAAATAATCTAAAACTCATCTCTTTCCCTTAACTCTCTCTCTCTAAAAACTCTCTCTCTCTCTATATATATATATATACACACAGATCTACCTCCCTCAACACACTGTTTTCATCTTGGTTGACAAATGTATACAGTATATGTATAATTCACACACTTATCTCATCATCGGTTTCTAATTGGTTTCAAATTCCATTTCAACCTAATGACAACTGCATCTTCATCCGATCCAGTGATGTAATCAGAAGGTAACGCTAGCGGCAGCGCCGGTGAGGCTCCCGACGCGGCGGCGATAGGTAAGGCGAGCGGTTACCAGCAGCACTTGATGGTGAAGTATAGAGGATTGAAGAAATCGAAGAAGGAGAGAGGTTGTACGGCGAAAGAACGTATCAGTAAGATGCCACCGTGTGCTGCGGGAAAACGGATTCAATCTACCGTGGTGTTATTAGGTATACAGATTTAATCGGTGATTTTGATTTTCATGTTTATCGGTTTATGCGAGTATATCTGTTTGAATTTGATTTTGTGAACTTGTAACAAAATGCGGTCAATTTTGTGTGATTTTAGGTGTAAGTGTGACTGGAATTGGAGATTCGTTAGTTCATTATCTAGTGGTGTGCTGAAACAGAGCTATGGTGGTGGTGAACAGAGCTATGGCGTTGGTGTCGGAGGCGGATTTGTGGACGGGTGGATCTATGTATATATAGAGAGAGAGTGTTTGTAGAGAGAGAGTTAAGGAAAAAGATGGGTTTTCGATTATTTGTTTTAGTGTTTAGGCTAAAATGACTAAACTACCCTCGTATGAGGTCTATTTGGTTAGATTTAACCATGAAAAGTAACTAAGTTATGGCTAAAGGACATAGTGTGAAAAGGTTTGTAAACATTGAGTATGTATTTTGTACTTTTTGAAGACAAAGAACACACTTTGCAATATAATGTTAACATAAAGGACGAGTTTTGTAATTTACTCAAGATAAAAGCATTTTCCTATTATATCATAACCCTTAATAGCAATGAGGTGGTCGTTTATTGACAAAGACAAAAGCCTTTTAAACGCCTGAAATTGAAGGAAATATTTTAAGTTTAAATCTTACATGAAATGATTAAAATAAATTCGCGGTAAAAATTCCTATTAATATTGATCTCAATTGGATTGATGTTTTGTCACTAATTTAGTTATGGACATCGATGGAAATTAAAACTTTTAGTTGTATTTTGAAAACAATTCTTTCTTAACTAGAATTGATTCTCAGTGTTGTGGACCAGTTTTTTTAAATGTGATTTAAGCGTATGTACTTTTTTTGCAATAGCCCTTGAATATAAAATAATGAGTAATTATATTTTCCAACCCTTTAAATATTTCTAAAGTTGTTTGAGAAATTAATTGTAGTCGGATCTCATGGTGTATCAATATGACTGAACCTACATTTTACCGCAATTTTGTATTTACTAATCGTTGTTGGATGTCATGGACTGTTTCAAATCAAACTTTTCAATTAGTTATATACTTCTAGTAAATACACATACGACACAAATACTAAACTCACATGACTTCATAAAAATCAATTCTATTTTTTATATATTTTAATTTAATTTTAATTAGTAAAATAAGGATGTTACCTTAAAAATATAATTAATTAAATAAATCTAGAAGTCATGAAAATTATAGTAATATTAACTTAAAATTTTCATATAAAATATGTATTAATTAATGTGATGACATCACATTTTATATGGTTGGATAAAATTATGTTGGTAAGTCACCTATATGTCAGAATAATTTCAGTGTAGCTAATAACTTTTTCAATTATATATATAATAATAAGAGGTGGATGATTTACTTCACTTAAGTTTTTACTATTTGTTAAAACCATGTTTTAAAATTCGCTAGGCGCTTCCTAGTCAATCACCCGGGGAGTTGAGAGTACTTGACCTAGGCGGAGAGTACTCGGACATGTTAAATTATAACGAAATTAGTTTTAGCAATTAAATATATATATCAAATAACATAAATTTACTAATATTTATAACAAAATACGTGAAAATGATATTCATTCTTTAACAGATAGGCATAGAAATTATGTTTTAATTTTTAAGTCAAACGCGGCCCGGGTTGACTTACTAGATCCGATTCTGGCCAAGGTTGACCGCATTTGATCGAATCCGAGTAATTAGGCGGAGTTGAAGAAAGTCGCATCGGCTGCCTATCCTATAGCGACTACTCGGGGAGTACTCGGCCTTGGAAACCTTGTTTTACAACTGATGACTGTCTTTAGTGTCATGCAAAAACAAACTAACTCTGTAGGTAGGGTAAGTCGGATATCGAACCGGAGGAGGATTGTGGAAAGTGTTATAATGAAAAGTATCAATTAACTGCTACTGAAAATGTAAACTCAGTTTGTTTGGTTGTTTGATTAACTAGAAATTACTAAGAAAACAAGGTTTTAATCAATGGAAGAAACAATGGTTCCTTCGGATTTCAGATTAAAAGCGAATTCAATTATGTATTTGATTGTTTACAATTACATAGACATAATTGTATAACCTGATTAATTGATTGTGATAAAAGAGGACTAAGTACTCTGCTTGATTAACAATGAGAGGTTATCACACGATTATCAATTGAAGATTACCAAACCCAATCCCTATCTAATATATCCCAATTACTAGAATTCTCGGGAATTGAAAGAATCAAAACTAGGTTTAAATAAAAATCAACCGTTTACAAATCAATCAAGTCAAATCAACCGGTAACAAGCATCGAATGCTTAGATTACCGGATTTAAACAATAATCCAAACACATAAATTGAGTTTTCTTACAAGAATCCTCCATCCGGAGGAAACCACTAAGGTTCTAGCCGCTCATCTCGTTCACAAGATCAATAAAAGTCTGATTTGATGAAGAACTCATGATTGGATTGATGATTTGATGAGGAATCTTGATGAATCGGATGGAAAAGCCTTGAACTTGAGAGCTCTAGAGTGCCTTAGGTTGTCCTTGGATGTCAAGATTATGATAAGATACTCCTCAAACCCTAATATATCTTAAGAACCCAAAATTTGCGTTTTCTCGGAACCGGAACCGTCACTGACGGCCAGGGACCGTCAGTGACGTTCCACAACTGCTGGTCACTCGCACATTCGTTCAAAAACTGTTTTTATCATAACTTCTTCGTTACCGTTTTCGCCTACGCGTTCGTAATTCAACCCTTTATCATTCTATATCTTAAGATCTTTAATTTCACTCCATTTTTTCCCTCAAAACACGTCCATTTTTCTTGTTTAACCCCTTGGACTTCATTCTTTCGTATAATTTGCATCCTCAAGCCTTGATAGCACCCGAACACACTCCAAATTCGTATCACGAGCTACAAATTCCATATCGTAGCACTCCACTTCATCTTTAATCGTCATAACTTCTCCGAATTACGTGTTTTACCTGAAAAACACGGATTTCTCGTAGTTAACTCATTCCAAGCAAGTAAACACATAAAACACAATATTTAAACACTCTAAAGCTCGGGTTTCATCCTTTCCATCAACAACCATGATTAAAACTATAACGGTTACAAACTACTAAAAATTAAGATTAATTAATATAATTTTTGATATGATAAAATGAATTCAAAATACAAGCATCTAACGTAAAACGTTCATATTAATTTATTTTAGGGATAAGACTCTATGGATCTTTGTTGTAAAATTTTCACTTAATAGACATACATCAGTCAAATATCTTTTGCTGAAAATGGTAGCCGTTGAGAAACATAATCTGGCTAAAGAATATGCCAATGGTTTATAATAAATACTACCAAATGATCAGCGACATGCGTTATGTGGCCACAATGAGATTCACCAATGGATTAGCGATGAAAGCGTCATCGAAGGGTGCCACCGTCAGTGAAAGTATTGTAAGTAACAATCGATGATTATTGATTGATATTTTTAAATTTTAGTTTAGAATTAATTACAGTGTGCGTCCCTGTGGTTTGGGCCACTTTTCACTTTGTTTCCCTTTAGCAAAGACATTTTGTGTTGCATACATAAACTATCCTTTTATTACAATTTGACCCCATGTGGTTACACTTCCGTTAATTAAAGGAATATTTCGTTACCTCAGTTAAACGGAGGAAGGGTACTATGGTCATTTCACCATCATGTTATAACCACATAAACCGTATCCTCCCCTAAACGAACCCGCCTTCATTTAGTCTCCCCAAGCCACTTCTTCTCCAACCACTTTTTCTGTTAAAATGATTTTTCGGTATCAATTGCTTTTTTTAATCTCGTCTGCTCTTGGGTAAGAATCTTTAATTTTGTTGAATTGTAGATATATATATTCGAGTTGTTTACAGTTTCTGTGATTTGGTTTTTTGTGTATCACTGGTTAAGATGAACGGGGAACGTGTTTTGGTTTATTTTGGGGGAAAAGTTGAATACGGGATTTAATAAATTTAATTTCAGTTTAATTGAATTTAAATGCAATTCAATAGTGATATCGGGTTTTGGTTTATTTTTTGGGGAAAACATTGAAGTTCTTAAATCGGTTTAGGAACTTTAAGAACATTGGGTTGGATTTAATTCCACTAATTGGTGGATTTGTGTATAAGCAGGAGTATGTTTGAGAACACTGAATATGTGGATAAATAGGATTATTGGATTTGAAGCATTATGTTTAATTGTTGTATGATTGATCTTATAGAGAAACTGGAACAAGATTATTGGATTTAGTAAGAAGGATTATGTTTAATTACATTCACTTTGATCTTGTTGTAACACCTCGTAAAAACCCATCCCGTAAAATTTCGACACGTGTCCCGCTGATCCTTGTATCGCGTGTGCTAGACGAGAGGGACTAAAATCGCCACTGAGTGGTGAATAATTAAAGTTGATGGGTTAAACGTGTCAACATGCTTAAACTATGCCTCTGAGTGACCTTTTAACGAACCCGGAGCTTAATAGTGTTCAGTTATACGTTCATGAATACCTGAAACCTAACTTGAGGGGCCAAAGGTGTTGAATATGGAAGTTATTCGAAGTTGTAAGGTTTAGGGACTGAACTTGACAAGAAAGAAACATGTTTGGCTGTCTCAGAGCCGGGTCGCGGGCCGCGACCGGCCTGGCCTACCTCTCTCGCGCCCCGCGAGAGGGTGCCAGTGACAGCCAGCATGTGGAGTCTGGCAGCCTGCATGTTTTGCACATATACGCGAGTTTGCCACCCTCTAGCAGCTAAAGACACGTCCCTTAACACTTGTACTCATCCTAAACTGATCCCAAAACCTGGAATCATCTGGTTCAAGCTCTTCAAGTATATATAGAGGCCTTGTGTGCCTTGAATCCTTGCTCATTTCAAAAACTCATCTTATCTCTTGCTCTGGCTTTCTTGGAGATTCCTGACCATAAGGAGACTCCACTTAGTTCTATTTTCGTGCTAGGACATTGAGTAAGTGTCCTTAACTCCTCTTGTTAAGTTTTATTAGGCTTTAAGCCAAAGTCAAAGCGTTGTCGTAAAAATGCTTTGACTTTCGGCTAAGACCATTACGGTCCAGCCATAGTTCGGTACGAACATGGCTACGTGATCGTAATTAGGTAGGTGGTAATTCCTAAAAAGGGCACCTCCTAATTACCATGTTTGCTTGGTCAATTGACGGGTCAAAGTTATTAATAAAAAGTCAAACTGGGTCATATTTGTAAATAAATTCATATATGATAATGTAGGTGTTATAAAATATGTTTTAACACTTAAAAAAACTCGGTAATAATTATTAGAACATGTGTAAACATGTTCGGCTCGTCAATTCCAGGTTCAAGGCAACCGAAAGTCGTGAAGTTTGACTTCTACTTTGACTTTCAGTTCTGACCAGATTTAGCAACTCTAGCTACTGAAATTAAGTTGCATTGTGACCATGTTTAGTTGTAGTATAACCCTCTGGAGTTATATCACATGGTTACATAGTAATCCGAGCTTTTATGTAAGTTTCCGTTAATTATGTCAAACTTTGCTAAAATGCCCTTTTACTTAAAAACAAGGTTTTAATTACAAATGAGCATACAAATTAATTATGTACTAATGTATAAACATGACTAACTTATTTTGATGCCAATAATCTGGTCATAACCCAAGTTTTGTTTAATTATCGCAAATCATGTTTTTAAAGGACCAAAATGCCCTTTCGGCATCTAAAATAGTTTTTAACATAATTCTTCAACATAACTCATTACCTATTGATGTAATATCATAATTAGGATTACTTGGGATGTTAAAATCAGATTGTAAACTGCGTTATGCACAAGCCTTTGTATAATGCCGATAAATGACGATATTACCCTTATGATGCATAAAATGATTTTAAAGACACTTTTTATAACAAAATCATTTACCTACTGTTATAATATTAAATAGCTTATTTTGGTTATATAAACCTGATCATAACATCAGTTTTCCTTAATCATCTTGAATATCGTCATTTAGCGACTTTATCGCCATTTAGGCGCATAGTATGGTTTAAAACCATATTAAAGCACCAAGACTTGATACCTATTGATTTCAAAACTCATTTTACATATAATTACAGTAAGTACATCAACTAAACTCAGATTCCAAGTAAATTATCAAGCTATGTGAAAAATGACCAAATGCCGTTACGGGGCATAGTTTGGTCTTAAACTCTAAAATACACACAAACTCGATATCCTACTGATATAACATCATAAATAAACTATTTTTACAGTAAGATTATAACCATTACATCAGTTTGCTCATAATTTCTTGTAATAAAATGACCAAAACGCCCTTTTGAGGCGTAACTTGATTTTAAAACCATAACGGGCATACATGTTCATATCCTACTGATATTACAACATGTTTTAAATATAATGGCATATGGAACTTTTATAAGACTCACCCGGTTACCTGGTTTCGCTTATATGCGTATGGTTCGGCCTACGTAACTAGTTTACGTAATTTAACCGAAACGGGTTTAACCTTATCATTTTATTTTCAAAATCCAGAATGTAACATGTTTACCCATATTAAACAAGTCTCCATGCTTGTCGGGTTTAAACTACATTCTATTCCGGTCATCGCTTAATCTAGCGTCTAGTACCATTATTATCCTTAAGCTACCCGGTTCGAGTCTACAAAGTAGATAGGACCGTTAGCATTCTAATTGGTTATAAATACCATCTTTTCAAGACTAATAGCCTCCCGGTAGATTGCCATCTAAGCTTACTTTTGAATATTCAGCTGAGTTACTTATCTTATTTGAAGAATTTGCTCAGGTAAATACTTTAACTTATTTTCCCTATACGGGCTTGGGATACGGTATTATACTACCGCTTGGTCGGGTATGGGATCATGTTATCGGATTGTGATTTACTAAATCCTTATAACCCGTTTCATTCTGTATTGTTTGATAACTTAAACATTGAGGATTAATTCGACCATGTCTAGGATATCCTTGGCTCATTTAAGTTACTAATGGCCACGACCTTAAGCGCGGGGTGTAGGCATACACCTGACAGACGCTAATGCTAATAAAAATATTAAATCCCGCTGGTGGATTATTTAAGTGGCGTGTCGGTTAATCAGGTTATTCGGTTTCTGCACCGGACCCCATATGTATTGACAAACATGTAAAACTGTAAACAAGGTCATTTTGAACTATCCCAAGTTATTTATAAAATGTGCCAAGTGCACCGAAAATCATTTTAATAAATGTTTACAAAATGAGTCGGTTACTAGTATTTACCCGTGAAAACTGAAGTATTTTCAAAAGACCAAGTTACAGGTGGCAACGCGGAATAGATTGGGAGCTGCGTAGTAGCTAAATAAGGATCTTGCAAGTCCATAAGCTGCCAAAGTCTGTAGAACAATTTCCTTTGTAAATATTTATTCGATCCGCCTGTGGATTCGTTATTACAAGCCTGTAATTATTATTTTCGAACATTTGGACATTTGGTTTGTAATAGTAATTTAAACTCCAAAACTTCCGTTGTGTTGTGTGTTTGTTTGGTTATGATGATATCAACTTACGTCACGATATTCCCCAACCGGGCCCACCGGGTTACACGTGGAAACCGGGTGTGACACTTGTTCAACAGGATTATTGGATTCAATAAGATGATTGATCTTATATAGAAAATGGAATAGAAACTGGAACGTTGATAATGGATTTAAGTATAAGAACATTAACTTTGATAATGAGATTTGAGGGAACTTGATTAACGGGATAATGTGTATTAATATGATCTTTTATTATAGGTTTTAGAATGTGTATAGACTAAACTGGAAAATGTGTATAATAGCATTCACTTTGATTAATTGGATTGTGTGTATAAGAACATGTATTGGTTATAGTTCATAGCATCATTGGTTCATATTTGTAGCCGACATTCGGATCATCTTTTGTAACAACTCGACTTTTTCTCAGTTGTTCCATACTATCGTTATCTCCTTTTTGTAACCGTATAATCCGGGATTCGAAATATAATGGTTAATCTATTTTTAATTTCATTTTATATCGCTTATTTAAACGCAGTTAATCGCTCAATACTCGCAACGCTCAATGCAACTCAAATCGCGGTTAATTATGTTTACTTTATGTTGCTTTATGTGTTATGTGTACTTTATGATTTATGGTTTGTACTCGCTGTCGCTCACACAACTCACCATATCAGAGAACACTGAACGCAATTAACCCAGCTAAATTAATTAAATTAAATTAATTACACGAAGAAAAACATCAAACGATCAGCCAAAACATAGGTTGGGTCAAATTTGCAAAAACAAAAATCGTACGAAAATGACGTATTTTGGGTGTTTTTGGCACGAAAATGGTATTTTTCACCAAAAAATGCATTTTTCGCACGAAAATGGTCATTTTCGCACGAAAATTTCACCAGACTACCTCCAATCCTCTCCGCCTATAAATACAACCCTTCGCCATTCACTCCAACTTGCTGCCATTCCGCACCAAAACGCTCTCTAGCTCGTTTTCTCTTGTTTCAAGTAAGAAGACTACGTGTTTCACAAGAATCACAACGATTTCTACAACGATTTTGCAGGAGATTATCTACGATTTCATCTAAACTTCTCTGTTTACGAAAATCTTCATCTTTTTGATGAAAACTTTCTGATTTTAACTAAGATCTAAATTTAACCGAGCATGTTTGAGTTAGCCTTGGCTTCTCAGATCTGAAACCGTGTTGTTTCGAGCTCACAAAGTGTTTTTCTTAAAAACCACTTTTATAAATCAATTTTACACAAAAGCGGACAACAACTGACTAAGGTTTCGTTCACTAAATAATGGAACGATGCATTGTGGAAACCGTCAATGGACTCGAAAATACATCTCTTTCAGACGAAGTCTCAGTCCCGAACGCACCAAGACGCAAGAACAGTCACTTGTGCGATCTTGACTGGCTCGCGTGAACCATACTTGGTTCACACGGTGCAGTCCGAGTTCATACAAGGGACTCACTCGCTCAAAAGACCTCTCCGATGCTAGGTTGATCAGTAGCCTAAGGTTGGAGGGATGAACACTCAATTTCCCGAAGACAGACGCGAAAACACTCGATTTTGGACACAAAAACAGGCATTTTCGCACGAAAAATTCTGCACAAAATTCCATTTTCGTGCAAAATAGTCTGTTCCCGCATGGCTCTCCGTTCCGACTGTTCCAACACTCTGGAAGACTGATGCACTTCTGTTTCTACGCGCAGGCTAAACCGACACTCTCTTTCTTCCCTCTCATCAACTCCTGGTGCTCTTTGTTACGCACCCGCTGTGAGTATACTTGAACCCTTTTTCGCTTAAACGCACTTTTGGGTGTTACATACGTTCTCTATATAAAAACACGCTACACACAACGCTAAACTCTTTTAACGCTAACCGCTCTTGCATGTTATATGTGAATCACTGAATGTTTATTTGCTATGTTGAAATGATGAGGACTCGCAGACCACCCTTAGCACTGATAGTACTGTAGTTTGGACTCGACACCCGATTGGTTCGGGGGTTGTTAAGGCTCGCATATTAACTTTATGTGCGTGTTCGCTGTTGTGAACACGTATCACGCATATTCCACCTCGCAGTCGTGTTGGTTAGCTTGTATCATTATTGTTAGAATACTTAGATTCGCCTCTCTACGTGTTACATGTTGGTTATGCGTAAACGTTTTATTGCTATTATTATGCTATTAAACCTGTGTACTCACCTTTACTTTATGTATTGACTTTTATTTTAACGTATGTGACAGGTTGATGATTCTATGCTGCAATGGATTTAGGGCTTTATCCTTAGAAACTCGTGATAAAATTTATAGTTTGTCGGATTTAGATTGTTTAAGAGATATGTAATTCATGATGACTGTTATGAAATATTGTTTAATTGTATGGGAAATTAGACTTTTAAATATTGTCATTTAATTAGTTGTTGTGGATTCTCTTGAGCAATCTGATTCGCCTAGTGCCGCGCCCTGATGATTCCGCCATCGATTGGGGTGTGACAGATTGGTATCAGAGCCATAATTGTAGGGAATTAGGTAGAATTGTCATGTTCGACCTAGTCTATAGTTTAAGTACTGAATTAGACCGCTCTTCGAATTAAATGCTTAAACTACTTGCCTTTAATGCTTATATGCCTTTCCTAAGGCTAACACAATATACACGCTTGAAAACGCTCGTATAACACAAACGAGTGATTGTGTTGGGATTAGGTGTGAAAACCAAGAACTCTCGATAAGATCACTCACTCCACGTACTATTTACTGCACGAGATTCTTTCGTGGAGTTAGGAGTGATATCCATACCTTGACGAAAATCTCCACCTCTATTTCAGTGGAACGGCCGACATGTTTAGTGAAAACCACAAACATGGAACGAAGTTGTTAAGTTAGGGGTGAAACCCGCATCTTAATAACTAATTCCACTCCTCGATTTTCAATCTCACCAAAGTCTCGATTATTTCGATGACTCGGGATACGTAGTAACCGGAAGGGTAATGCCGTTAGCCGCGAGGCGGTGAGAGCATTCACTTATTAGGCCAAAGCGTGTGCCCGAACTCAAAGGAATGGTCGAATTACTTTGGGTAGTCGTTGTCTCAAAACCCAGGACGCTCCATTTGTTTCAAGCCTGCAATTTCCTATTTTACGCATCATTAAGTTTTATTATTTATTATGTGTTTAAATTTGTGAATTTTACGCTTTATTGATTTCTCGTTTTATCGCTTTTCGCTTTACGAAAATACGCACAACTCGCACAACTCTCGTAATCTAAAACGTTAGTTAATCGCAAACCAAACTAAAACGCTCAACCCTCTTACGCGAATGTCCTCATACGCGGTATTACTCGCTTATTACGCTTATATTACACTTATCTCATACGCGCTACACATGATTTTGATTAAAGATGAATGCGTGCAAAATATGTGCTTATGTGATTATGTGCCTACGTGATTATGTGCTTATGTGGTTATGTGCTGTTGTGATTACGTGATTTTGTTCCTTATGTGAATAATAATAATAATAAGTATATGGTGTAAAACGCAAAACTTTTAAACAAAACCCATTATAATCGAATCTCATCCAATCTTTATCTTTAGATGGCTTCCATGGGATCTCACACTCACCGTACCACTCAACGCAACAATGCCGACAAGTGAATTGCCTCACTCGTGGCCAAGGTAATTCCCCAGATTGTCAGTGAGATCCAGGCTGTTAGAAGCAATTCATCTGTGGACTCTAAGTGCGATGCCCCAAAATCTCGGTTCAGCTTCAAGCAGTTAAAGCCTGCGGTCCTGCAACATTCACGGGCGAAGATGGACAAGATGTTTCACTGGTTCGACTCGATCGAAGTCACTTTTAGGCAAAGCCGATGTCCTGAAAATCTCCGTAACGCTAACGCCACTGGAGTCTTTCAGTCAAGGGCATTTGACTGGTGGACTGCCGAGCGCAACAGGCGCGGTAATGACGAAGATTTCTCTCTCGCGTGGGAAGAACTTAAGGAACTCATGATCAAGGAGTTCTGCCCACCGCACGAAATCCAAAAGCTGGAAAACGAATTCTGGAACATCAAGCAAGTTGGTGGTGATAACGCTGGCCTCACCGCCCGATTCAAACAGTTGAGCATCATATGTCCTGGTCAAGTGGACACCACTGAGAAAACAATCAAGAAGTACATTCGCACTCTCCCCGACTGTGTAGCCGACTTTGTTCACGTAGCAAGACCAACTACAATCGAAGAGACTTACCAACTCGCAGCTGAGATCAACGACAAGCGAGTCTTGGCTGGAGCTTTCAAGGTCCCGACCAAGAGTCTTAACCAAGCTACTACCAAGCCAAGCGCCGACAACGCACCATCTCAAGCCTCCAAGTCAAATCACCAGAACCGCAAGCGAAAGGGTAACAACAAGAACTGCGCAGTAGTCCTAGCACCGAACTCCCAGTCTCGCCAAGCTGCTACTCCCAACGCACCAGCTGCTAAGCGTGCGTATACTGGTCCTCACCCCTTATGCTCTAAGTGCACGTATCATCACGTGGTTGGAGGAAACTGCCGCTTTTGTGCCAACTACAATATCTATGGGCACTTCACAGCGCACTGTCGCACTGGTCCACATCAGCCAGGACCTCCTGCTATCGCAGCACCGCCAGCTCCTCTCAATGCTATGCCAGTCAGTCAAGCTCCACCATCACCAGTTGTACAAGCACGTGCGTGCTACACATGTGGAGATCCAAACCATTTCAGCAATGCCTGCCCAAATCGTGTTGTGAAATAAGAACCGCAGCAGCAGCCTCAGCAACACCCACCACAGCCACAACAGCAACAACAACCACAGGCTGTGCGTGGAAGAGCTTTCAACATCAACCACCGCCAGGCTCAGAAAGACAATAATGTTGTCAATGGTACGTTCCTCATTAATGGTATTTATGCTTCTTGCTTATTTGATACTGGAGCCGATAACTATTTTGTATCTTTACAATTCAAAAAACTTCTAAAATGTAAACGCGCTAACCTCCCAAGGACCTTCGACGTCGAAATCGCCACTGGAAGAACCATTACCGTTAACTCCGTTCTACGTGATTGTACTCTTGAACTCAACAATCACAGCTTCTCGATCGATCTCATACCTATGCAATTAGGTAGATTTGATGTCATAATAGGCATGGATTTCCTTCGTAAAAACCGTGCCGAAGTTGTCTGTCATGATAAAATGATTCGTTTTCCTCTTCCACACGGTGATCAGCTACATGTTTAGGGCGATGTACCCTCAAAAGAATTGAAGCTTATGTCATGTGTCTAAGAGAACAAGTACTTGCGCAAGGAGTACAACGCTTTCCTAGCCCATATTGTGAAACCGGAGAATGAGAAGAAAACCTTGAAAGATATACCCGTTGTTTGTGATTTTCCTAAAGTTTTCCCTGACGACTTACCCGGTTTACCCCCTACTCGCGATGTCGAGTTTCGTATTGATCTAATCCCCGGTGCTACACCTGTCGCTAAAGCTCCCTATCGCCTTGCACCATCCGAAATGCGCGAGCTATCTCGCCAACTTCAGGAGTTACTTGATAAAGGTTTTATACGTCCGAGCACATCACCTTGGGGTGCACCCGTTCTTTTTGTGAAAAAGAAGGATGGATCGTTCCGAACGTGCATTGACTATAGGGAACTTAACAAGCTTACAATTAAGAACCGCTACCCTCTTCCTCGAATCGATGATTTATTTGACCAACTCCAAGGTGCTACTTATTTTTCGAAGATTGATTTACGTTCTGGATATCACTAGCTACGTGTACATGAGCACGACATTCCGAAAACCGCCTTTCGTACTCGTTATGGCAATTATGAATTCGTGGTCATGCCTTTTGGACTCACAAACGCGCCTGCGGTCTTCATGGATTTGATGAACCGTGTGTGCAGAGCCTTCTTGGATCATTTCGTCATCGTTATCATCGATGATATTCTTATCTACTCGAAGTCGAGAGCCGAACACGCGCGGCATCTCCGTTTGGTTCTAGAACTTCTCCAAGGAAACCGCTTTTATGCAAAGTTCTCCAAGTGTGAATTCTGGCTTAATGAAGTTCAATTTCTCGGTCATGTCGTCAACGACCAGGGAATCCACGTCGATCCCCCAAAATTGAAGCTGTAAAGAGTTGGAATACCCCGAAGAATCCGTCCGAAATCCGTTCTTTCCTCAGATTGGCGGGTTACTACCGCTGATTCATCGCCGACTTTTCGAAAATCAATGTGCCTCTTACATCTTTGACTCATAAAGATAAACCTTTTGTTTGGGGTTCCGAACAGGAGGAAGCCTTTCAGACTCTCAAGCGTATGCTTTGCGACGCTGCCGTTCTCGCACTTCCCGACGGAGACGACGATTTCGTCGTTTACTGCGATGCCTCTAACCTAGGTCTTGGTTGTGTTCTCATGCAACGAGACAAGGTTATCGCATATGTGTCTCGACAACTCAAAATCCACGAGTAGAACTACACTACCCACGATCTCGAGCTCGGTGTAGTTGTTTTTGCGTTAAAGATATGGCGACACTACCTTTATGGCACAAAGTGTACGGTCTTCACCGACCATAAGTGCTTACAACACATCTTTAACCAGAAGGAACTAAACATGCGTCAAAGCAAATGGGTCGAACATCTCAATGACTATGATTATGAGATACGTTACCATCCCGGCAAGGCAAACGTTGTGGCTGATGCTCTCAGTCGATGAAGCTATGTGTATAGCATTCATGACGTTCAAGCCCAGAATAAATTCGAAACCCTGATTCGCGATACCACGCACGCATGTTTCATTGAGAATACCTTGTATGAGGAAATGAAATGTGGTGCCAAAACCCAGCTGGAGAATAAGTCTAACGGAATCTACTACTTTCTGAATCGCATTTGGATCCCTAGCCGCAATAACCTTCGAGAGTTACTAATGACTGAAGCCCATAAGTCTCGATATTCCATTCACCCCGGTGCCGAAAAGATGTACCAGGACTTCCGTTCTAGGTATTGGTGGCTGTGCATGAAAAATGATATCGCTCTGTATGTTTCGAAATGCTTAACTTGTGCAAAAGTTAAAGACGAACATCAACGACCCTCTGGCTTGCTCGAGCAACCCGATATCCCGATGTGGAAATGGGAGAGTATAGCTATGGATTTTGTTACAAAACTCCCTCGCACCTCCTCTGGTCACGATAGCATTTGGGTTATCGTCAATCGCCTTACGAAATCTGCTCATTTCATTGCCATACGAGAAGACTTTAAGGTAGAATGATTAGCACGAATCTACACCGACGAAGTCATTTGTCGACATGGGACGCCTCGTGACATCATCTTTGATCACGATGATCGCTTTACTTCACGTCTTTGGGAACTTTACAATCCGTGCTTGGTACGACTCTTAACCTCAGTACCGCGTTCCATCCCCAGACCGACGGTCAGACTGAACGTACGATTCGCACCCTTAAGGACATGCTTCGATCATGTGTTATAGATTTTGGTGGTAATTGGGGTACGCATTTACCTTTAATAGAATTCTCATACAATAACAGTTATCATACTAATATTCAAATGGCAACATTTTAGGCACTATATGGTAGAAAATGTCGATCGCCTATTGTTTGGCACGGGATCGGAGAAGCATAGGTCACCGGTCCCGAGTTAATTCGAGAGACGACAGACAAGATTCTCCAAATTAGAGACAATCTTCTGAAAGCTCGTAGTCGTCAAAAGAGTTATGACGATAAACGCCGCAAGCCCCTACAATTCGAAGTTGGAGATCACGTTCTCTTAAAGGTTTCACCTTGGAAATGAGTGATCCGATTCGGAAAGAAAGGGAAACTAGCGCCATGATACGTGGGTCCCTTTAAGATTCTGGAAAGAATTGGCAAAGTGGCCTACCGACTCGAATTACCGAAAGAACTCAGCAACGTACATCCGACTTTTCACGTCTCAAACCTCAAAAAGTGTCTAGCAGAAGGAAATCTTCATGTGCCACTTGAAGATTTGCAAATAAACGAGACTCTACACTTCATGGAAAAGCCAGTAGAAATCATGGACCGAGAAACCAAGAAGCTCCGACGCAGTCGCATTCCCATTGTGAAGGTCAGGTGGGAAGGTAAACGCGACGCCGAGTTCACTTGGGAACTCGAAAGCAATATAAATGCTAAATATCCACATCTCTTTGTTACTTCTACTACTTCAATTTCGGGACAAAATTTCCAAAAGTAGATGTGACTGTAACAACCCGACTTTTTCTCGGTTGTTCCGTAATACCGTTATCTCCTTTTTGTAACTGTATAATCCGAGGATTCAAAATATAATGGTTAGTCTATTTTTAATTTCATTTTATATCGCTTATTTAAACGCAGTTAATCGCTCAATACTCACAACGCTCAATGCAACTCAAATCGCGGTTAATTATGTTTACTTTATGTTGCTTTATGTATTATGTGTGCTTTATGATTTATGGTTTGTACTCGCTCTCGCTCACACAACTCACCATATCGCAGAACACTTAAAGCACTTAACCCAGCTAAATTAATTAAATAAAAACAATTACACGAAGAAAAACATCAACGATCAGCCAAAACAAAAGTTGGGTCAAATTTGCAAAAAATGACTTTTTGGCACGAAAATGGTATTTTTCACCCGAAAATTTCACCAGACTACCTCCACTCCTCTCCGCCTATAAATACAACCATTCGCCATTCACTCCAACTTGCTGCCATTCCGCACCAAAACGTTCTCTAGCTCGTTTTCTCTGTTTCAAGTAAGAAGACTACGTTTTTCACAAGAATCACAACGATTTCTACAACGATTTTGCACGAGAGTATCTACGATTTCATCTAAACTTCTCTATTTACGAAAACCTTCATCTTTTTCATGAAAACTTTCTGATTTTAACTAAGATCTACACTTAACCGAGCATGTTTGAGTTAGCCTTGGCTTCTCAGATCTGAAACCGTGTTGTTTCGAGCTCACAAAGTGTTTATCTTAAAAAGCAGTTTTATAAATCGATTTTTACACAAAAGCGGACAACAACTGACTAAGGTTTCGTTCACTAAATAGTGGAACGAAGCATTGTCGAAACCGTCACGAAATGGACTCGAAAATACATCTGTTTCAGACGAAGTCTCAGTCCCGAACGCACCAAGACGCAAGAACAGTCACTTGTGCGATCTGGAATGGCTCACGTGAACCATACTTGGATCACATGGTGCAGTCCGAGTTCATACAAGAGACTCACTCGCTCAAAAGACCTCTCCGATGCTAGGTTGATCAGTAGCCTAAGGTTGGAGGGATGAACACTCGATTTCCCGAAGACAGACGCGAAAATACTCGATTTTGGACACAAAATAGGCATTTTTGCACATTTCCCCACAAAATTTCCGCACGAAAATTCCATTTTCGTGCAAAATAGTCTGTTCCCGCACGACTCTCCGTTCCGACTATTCCAACACTCTGGAAGACTGATGCACTTATGTTTCTACGCGCAGGCTAAACCGACACTCTCTTTCTTCCCTCTCATCAACTCCCGGTGCTCTCTGTTACACACCCGCTGTGAGTATACTTGAACCCTTTTTCGCTTAAACGCACTTTTGGGTGTTACATACGTTCTCTATATAAAAACACGCCACACAACACTAAACTCTTTTAACGCTAACCGTTCTTGCATGTTATACGTGAATCACTGAATGTTTATTTTCTATGTGTAAATGATGAGGACTCGCAGACCACCCTTAGCAACGATAGTATTGTAGTTTGGACTCGGTACCCGATTGGTTCGGGGGTTGTTAAGGCTCGCATATTAACTTTACGTGCGTGTTCGCTGTTGTGAACACGTATCGCGCATACTCCACCTCGCAGTCGTGTTGGTTAGCTTGTATCACTGTTGTTAGCATACCTAGATTCGCCTCTCTACGTGTTACATGTTGGTTATGCGTAAACGCTTTATCGCTATTATTATGCTATTAAACTTGTGTACTTACCTTTACTTTATGTATTAACTTTTATTTTAACGTATGTGACAGGTTGATGATTCTATGCTGCAATGGATTTAGGGCTATATCCTTAGAAACTCGTGATAAAATTTCTAGTTTGTCGGATTTAGATTGTTTAAGAGATATGTAATTAGTGATGACTGTTATGTAATATGGTTTAATTGTATGGGAAATTAGACTTTTAAATATTGTCATTTAATTAGTTGTTGTGGATTATCTTGAGCAATCTGATTCGCCTAGTGCCGCGCCCCGATGATTCCGCCATCGGTTGTGGTGTGACATCTTTGGACCACACCACTTTCACATCCACATCAAGGTGGTTTTCCATGGCTACTTCACTGTGGATTACCGCTTCAACTGGTTCTATCGTCGTCGGAGGCATTGAACTGTGGGGTTTATGTTCCAGTGGTAGCTATATATATGTGTGTTAATTAAGTATGTGTGTGCTAATTAATTATTTACTAACTATCACTATTTTGTATATGTAAATTAAGTAGGTTATGTGTTTTAGTTATGTAGAATTATAAACAGTGAACTTTTTGTATAAATAACAATGCTATGTATAATTATGAATGCTTAAGTCAAGTTTGGTTATGTTTACATTTGGTTTATGTTTGCAAGATTGGTTTATGGTTTATGCTTATAATATGGTATGCACACTTTTGTTAAAGTTTGGTTTTGGTTTGACTTTAAAAGTCAATTTAGGTTTAAACCCACCTTTAGAAGTCTTCGAGTTCTAGATGCTTTTGTAAGTCTTTAAGTTCATTGTCACAGTTGGCCAACCTTTTGAAAGTCTTTTGTATTTTAATTCCATATTCTTGTATTTAGATTTTATTCAGGTTATCATTTGAGTTCCAGATGCTTTGGTCATTGGAATTTCCCATTTGGTAGTTTTAGGAGCTTACATATGTAGGATATGGGTCACTGGGTCACAAAGAAGAATTTAAAAGAGCAAAGGTCAATGTGTAAATGTAATCCACTTCTGAACCAATGACTTGAAGTTGAGGCAATTCTTGACTTTGGTGAGATTAAATATATCTTGGCTTTAGTTGAGGCAATTCTTGACTTTGGTAAGTTCAAGTTTATCTTTTTAGGGTTAAATATGTGTTAAGTGATTCTTATTTATCCACTCAGATAAGGTATTGTGTTTAACTTGAGTTTACATTTGTTATGTTTTGATTGTGCAAGGGAAGTCTTTGATATAGTCTACACAGATTTGGTTTTGGTAATACATTTGTTATGTTTTGGTCTGCACAATTTTGGTTTTGGTAATATTTTGGTATGTACACCTTTGATATAATCTACACAATTGCATCCAATTGCAGTTTGACTTATGAGTTAATTATAGTTAGACTTTAAAAGTCAAGTGTAATTAACTCTATAGCAATGTACAAGTCAATTATACATTGCAGTTTATTGGTTAATTACAGCTTGACACTTGCTCAATTTAGGTTTTGTTGACTTATGTTTTGAGATAGGTTGTTACAGTTGACTTCAATAGTCAAAGGATGTTAAGGTTTTTAAGTTATAAAATCATATGAGTGAACATCTTTTCAAAATCTGAATTTCTTTAGTTCGTTTGACTTTGAAAGTCAATTCATGTTATTGGTGGGAAATTGGGATAAGTTTTTTTAGTTGACTTTAATACTCAAACTAATTTTTGTGGGAAATTCATACTAAAAGGTTGATGGGGGCAAAGGTGAAGGGTTTATAAAACCACATGAGGTCATTATGAAAAGGTAAAATGGATATGGATTTTTCATAAGTTTTAGTTTTAACCTTAGTGTCACGTCCAGCCAAAATTCAGCACAAAATTTCAGCTTTCTAGGAGTTTCCGGGATCAATTAGTCACATCTAGAGCTGGCTGGAAGGTTCCGGAACAGCCCATATCATGATATTTATGTAAGTATCTAGATATTAAGCAAATATCATGATATTTATGTAAGTATCTAGATATTAAGGCTATATCTTTGTAAAGGAATGATCTAGATATGGAACCATCTAGAGCATGTTCTACTAGTATAAATAGGGATGTGAAGTCACATTTGCACTCAACCCCACATTACCCTCTCATAACTCATAACTAACTTCTTGTAAACTCTCTACTTGTAAACGTCATCCAAGTAATACATAACCATCTTTGTTGTAGTATTGCACTACAAATCTATACTTGTGATTTTCACGGAAGACTTTCGCTGCTTAAACACAACCCAAAACAACAAAAAGGCTTAACTTAGATCAAGTCTAAGTGCCGCACGAGAGTTGAAGGACTAACTCCGTGACAAGTGGTATCGGAGCAACGTTCGATTCATTGGATGGTAAACAAGAAAAGCAAGAAGGGAGAAACGAACGAGAAAATCGTCTCTAGCAAAGAAGACACAAACAATGTAACATTCGTTGAAAAACGGGTTTCAAAACCCGCTTCGTTTAATAATCAAGTATTCAGTTATAAGTTTCGTTGAGTATTTATTGTTCAGATTAGTTTAAATAATACATAATTAATGAACATTTTAGAATTTAAAAACCATAAGTAATAAATAATAATAATAAGTAAATAAAAAAATAAAATAGAGTCGCCGGGTCTCGAACTCGGGTCTCCCGCAAAGACACACACACATCACACAACTCCGCCACACACTTCACTTGTGTTAAATACAGAAACAAATAACACTTAAAGTAAAATCCGAAAGTCAAAACCGGTAATCAGCGCGCCCAGAACTCGCAGTCGCCGGAAAAAACCGAAATTTCCACAAATGTTGCCATTTCCCTTGACTGAAACTCATAAACTGATTTCGACATCAGTTATAACCATTGCCTGGAACTTAATTTCAGTCAAAATCGTCGGGAATCATTGACCGCGAATCATGACCTTAATTCGAACCCAATCAGCCGGTTCTCCTTATAAATACCCACTTAAACTCCTGGTAAACATTTCGCTCAGAACCGCACTCTCTTTCCGAAGCTTTAATTCTTCCAAAGCTCGTCGGCGGAGATCTTCGCACTCGCCGGAATATCGCCGGAATCAGTGATCAGAAAACCGCATTTGTTCTTCAGACGGTATAATTGTCTAAACCTTCTTGCTATCTCTTGATTGATAATCTAATTGCTCAAATCAATAATCAAAACTGTTGAATCAGTTCATTCAGCCGGAAATCGCAAATCAGAGTCGACGAAACTTGTCGGAAATCTGAAGAAAACTCTCTGTTTTGGTATATCATATTCCTTAATCTTTATTTTCCTATTCCATTTCAATCGAGTATAAGGTTGTTGGTCGATTAAGCAAAAACAGTCGGGTTCACTGTTCTGTGTTTTCTTAAGTGAAGAAGACGAAGACTAAATTGTATATTAATGTAATTAAAATCGGGTATTTAACCGGGTTAGACACACAGTCTAGCGGTGGACTGTGTGCAAATATAAAGCACACGTCCCGGGTTCGAATCACGCATGCTTCCGACTTTCTGAAATAAAACTAACATTTTTAAAACCTATTCAGATCAATTCACAGTATGTATATAAGAGGAATATAATTCAGTAGTTAAGCAGATTAGACACACAGCCCAACTGGTTAGGCTGTGTGCACTCGAACCGAAGGTCCCGAGTTCGATTCCGGGTCTCTGCAACCGGTTCGGCGATATTAAAACATTTTTAATAAAAACTAAATAATGTTAAAGTCAGTTAGTATATATATATATAATTAAAACAGAGAATATTTCGGGTTAGACACGTAGCTCAGTTGGTAGAGCTGCGTGCACGTATACGAGAGGTCCCGAGTTCGAACCTCACTCACCGCATAGAATACATACAGTCTGACCGGTCAGACCCGGTCAAACCTGACAAGTCAACCCAAATTTTTTTTATTTTCTGTTTTCTTTTTTATTTATTTATTTATTTAATTGAAAAATTAATTAAAAATACTTAAAAATAAGGTTTTTAAAGTTAGAAATTTGCATTAAACTCATAAAATTAAACCTAAAAATCTCATTAAAGAGCACTAATTAAAATAATAATCTCAAATAAAATTTATTTATTTAATCGAATCATGTCGTTATTATTTAGGTTAGTTTTCCCTCGCCGGTCGAATCATAATATTCGTGCGCATTTATCGTCATCAAGAAACGCATCCACTGTGAGTGAATCTCTACCAATTCCCCGTTTTAATCATATTTTGGGGTGTATCATGTGTCGTACTATTCTTTTATTTTATTTAAACACTTGTGCATACATCATATCCGTGATCAAATGTGTATCAATTATTGTGTGAATTATATGTAGTTTGAATTTCATCATTTCAGTGCACGCATTTCATTAGGCCCATCAGTTCCCGTAGGATACGGGTTGAGCATCAGGAGCCTCATTAGATCGGCTCCGTTTGATTGAGCCTTGATCTCAAATACATCATCATTTCATGTCATATACTCATCCAAAGTGGTTTGTGATTGTTTACATATATGTTTGCTCACAGGTGATTAATGCACAAATTTTCTTTATTAAATAAAACAAGAAATTAGTTAAAATGTTTTATCAAGGTTCACTCGCCAACTTTTGTTGACCCAAAATCTCCCCCGTTTTACACATGATACAGGTGATCCAACTGAGACAGGAAACACTTAGGAAGGCCTAGAAGAATAAACAAGTTTATGCTTTGGAATAAATATATAGTTTCATTTTCTTTGTAATTGTATGAATTTTGTTTTGGATATTTAAGTTTGTAATTTGAATTTAATAAATATGAAACTGTTTAGTAAATATCATGAGCTTTGGTGATAACCCAATTATGCCCCGACTTTTATTCCGCTGCGGGTCGGGGTGTGACAGATTGGTATCAGAGCTTGTGACTATAGGGATATAGGATAGGTTATTAGACCCTTAGAGCCTATACTATAATTGATTAAATTTTAATTGTTTATGCGTTACATGCAAAATTTATGATGTTTATATGTTTCATGTTTATTTTCACACTCAATGTTATGCAAGCACGCTCACAAATACATGTTATTATGCAATGCTCATCATGAATCATATCCTCATAACATATCATATCCATGAGAGCACACACCTCACGATTATGCAATGCTCATCATGAATCATATCCTCTTCGACAAGGAACATGCCTTTCTCATTCCGTTTGCAAACAAATTTTGCATCATAGACGAAAACCAAGTCCACAAAATAAAGATAGAGACGGACACTAGCCGTCAAGGTATGTCAATAACATCAATACAACTAGAGGTTGATTCAAAGACTAGATCAACCACACGTTCATCACAACAAGACATAACTCGAAATCGCAACGAGGGCGTTGCGAATTTAGGTATGGGAGAAATGTCACGCCCCTCCAAAATCCAGCACAAAATTTTAGCTTTCTAGGAGTTTCCGGGATCATTTAGTCGCATCTAGAGCTGGCTGGAAGGTTCCGGAACAGCCCATATCGTTGCAGCAACATGAGGGCACTAGAATGACCAAGAATCAACCAAGAAGGGTCTAGAAAATCCTGGATGAAGGCTGGTCAAAACTGCCATAAAAATCAGCCAAGGAACATTCTAGAATCCTAGCAAATATCATGATATTTATGTAAGAAGTATCTAGATATTAAGGCTAGATCTTTGTAAAGGAATGATCTAGATATGGAACCATCTAGAGCATGTTCTACTAGTATAAATAGGGATGTGAAGTCACATTTGCACTCACCCCCACATTACCCCCTCATAACTCATAACCAACTTCTTGTAAACTCTCTACTTGTAAACGTCATCCAAGTAATACATAACCATCTTTGTTGTAGTATTGCACTACAAATTCATACTTGTGATTTTCACGGAAGACTTTCGCTGCTTAAACACAACCCAACACAACAAAAAGGCTTAACTTAGATCAAGTCTAAGTGCCGCACGAGAGTTGAAGGACTAACTCCGTGATAAGTGGTATCGGAGCAACGTTCGATTCATTGGATGGTAAACAAGAAAAGCAAGAAGGGAGCAACGAACGAGAAAATCGTCTCTAGCAAAGAAGACACACACAATCACAACCAGAATCAACAAGAAGTTGAGATCGTGTCTGTGGATTCGGCCGGATACTTAGACAAACTGAAGACTAATGTTGAAGCGTCGGTCACACAACTTGGAATCCTTGTCATTCGTTCCTTGGAGAAGCTAGATGCCTTAGGAACATTGAGAGAAGAGTTAAAAGGACTCAAAGAAGACATCAAAACCGCTATTGACGTCATACGCCTTGAGATGCAAGCCATGATCCAGGACGAAATCGCAAGGTTGCAGAGTGAGGTAGACGAAAAAATTCAAAACCTTCACAAAAACCTTTTTGAATATGAAGCAAAAATGAACGACACCAACAAGGCACAACCAGAAGCATGTCTGGGGTCCATGCAAGTAAGTCATCTCAACACGTTAACTATGCAAGAAACTCCCAAAACATGGGGAAAAACATAACATCAAAAAGCTCCCGAACAAGGGAAAGAAAAAGCTAACAACCGCAAATCCAGAAAAGAAGTCGGAAGAATGACTTCAACTCGTCAACATGGTGGTAAACAGGAGATCGGTTAAGGCACTAGTTGACACAGGAGCAAGCCATAACTTCATCTCCATAGATGAAGCAACAAGACTCGGTGTTCGAGTAACAAAACAAAACGCAATGATGAAGACCACAAACGGACCCATCCAACCAACACTAGGGATGACCTACGACGTCAAAACCACAATCGGCAAATGGAAAGGCAAGATTGACCTTTCCGTGGTTCCAATGAAAGAACACGACTTCGTGCTTGGCCTCATTCTGTTTACAAACAAATTTTGCATCATAGACGGACACCAAGTCCACAAAATAAAGATAGAGACGGACACTAGCCGTCAAGGTATGTCAATAGCATCAATACAACTAGAGGTTGATTCAAAGACTAGATCAACCACACGTTCATCACAACAAGACATAACTCGAAATTGCAACGAGGGCGTTGCGAATTTAGGTGTGGGAGAATGTCACGCGCCGCCAAAGTTCAGCACAAATTTTCAACTTTCTAGGAGTTTCCGGGATCATTTAGTCGCATCTAGAGCTGGCTGGAAGGTTCCGGAACAGCCCATATCGTTCCAGCAACATGAGGCCACTAGAATGACCAAGAATCAACCAAGAAGGGTCTAGAAAATGCTGGATGTAGGCTGGTCAAAACTGCCATAAAAATCAGCCAAGGAACATTCTAGAATCCTAGCAAATATCATGATATTTATGTAAGAAATGTCTAGATATTAAGGCTAGATCTTTGTAAAGGAATGATCTAGATATGAAACCATCTAGATCATGTCCTACTAGTATAAATAGGGATGTGAAGTCACATTTGCACTCACCCCCACATTACCCCCTCATAACTCATAACCAACTTCTTATAAACTCTCTACTTGTAAACTTCATCCAAGTAATACATAACCATCTTTGTTGTAGTATTGCACTACAGATCCATACTTGTGATTTTCACGGAAGACTTTCGCTGCTTAAACACAACCCAACACAACAAAAAGGCTTAACTTAGATCAAGTCTAAGTGTCGCACGAGAGTTGAAGGACTAACTCCGTAACATTAGGCTAACATAAGTATAACATTGTGGAGGCAAATTGCAATAAAAGAACAATTTATGTATGCTACACAAAAAGTGTTTGCTACAGAGTAAAAAAGTGACCCAAATCACATGGAGTAAAACTATAATTAACTCTTTATTTTAATACTATTTGGATTTTCTACTAGTGAATATTTATAAACTTTTTTTTAGATCTACTGATCCATCAATCAATAAGACTAACCATTACGGTTTCACGCTCCTTGCCACATGGGCTTGTTAACGCCATGTACACCTCCTCAGGGGTGCCAAAGCTAGATTTGCCAAGCTTTTCACGCGCTTTAAAGGTTTGAAAACGTGGGGGCTCACTCTCTCACACACATATATTTATATAGTGGTGTGCATGGTTAAGTTCGGTTTGGTTATTGACATTAACCGTGACCGTGACCGTGAACGTAATTGTAACCGAAGTCATTGGTTAATCGGTTTGGTTAATTCGGTTAATTTGTTGGTTTTCGATTCGGTTAACTTTGGTTAATAACCAAATCAAACAAGGGCTAAAATTTTTGTTTAGAAATACATGTAATGGGGTATAAATACATGATATGGATGTATAAATACAGGAAATGGATATATAATATGAAATAAAGGTATAAAATCTAGAAATATATGAAAATATAAATGGTTCGATTAAAAAGATAACCGATAACCAACTTTCGGTTAATTCGGTTTGGTTAGTCGGTTTTCGATTCAGTTATTGCACATCCCTACATTTATATGTAATTTTTTTCTTTTATTTAAATACTAGTAAAACCAATATCGTGATAGTTAAAAAAATTTAGTTTGTTAAAATCCGGTTGTCTATGTAATAATAACATAGGGCACTTTAATATCCTCTTCCATATTAAACCACAACGATCAGCCTAATTTTAGGTTGAATCCAATTTTCTGATAGTGGTGTATTTAATCGTAACACTTCAAAGTCATTGCAATTTCATTGAAAAGTTGTAGGCCCACGTGTTATTACAAGGTAGAGTTGGACTTCAAAGAATCAAGTATGTCACATCTTCATCCATGCAACCGATTTAGAATGTGAGAAATTATATCTCTGTGTTTTCTTTGAACTTTCCACGCACGAAGACACGAAGAACCAACAATGAACAATCTCCCTTGATTTATTTTTTGTAATTATAAGTAACCATACTATGATCTATAAGTATATACTATAGTGCTACACGTACAGCCGTCTCAATTCGTTTTCAAATTAAAATGAAGCCACCAGCGGCTAGAGAAAAACAACGTCGAGATCATATGAAGGACCTTTACTCCACACTAGCATCTCTTCTCCGTCTTCAACCTTATGTACATCCATCTTTCTCTATATAAATTCACACGATTTGACTAGGGTGGAATTAACCAGAGTTGGGTTAAGCGGGTCTGCTCAATACCATGAATTTGTTAGTTTTTTTAATTACAACGTCAGAGTTTCTTTAACAAAAATATGAGTTGGGCCCCTAAATTGTAACTGGTAAAGTAAAAAACCTAGTAGTGATCCTAGACTAAAAATAACTGGAATTCGAGCCTAAGAATTAAAAAGCTTGGCGAGCCTCATCAAGTCTTGTTTTTTTTAAACGGCGAAGTTTATATAAAAAATAGCTAAAGCCAAAAGCTAGCAGAAAAACAAAAACATTACACGTAGAGGAGAGGGTTTTGTAACCATCCCGTCCATCGAGTGGTGTTAGCTTACATTTTTACCCTTTGTGTATAGTTTTTACATAAAATAGATCTAACAAAACTACCATTTACTTGATTGCACCCTATATATATCGATAATAGAATAATATACATGCATGCATGATTACTTAGGTGAGAACTTCGCTACCCGAGCTCTTGAATCAGGCAACGGAGTCGCTAAAACAATTGAAGGAAAGAGTGGAAGGATTGAAGAGTAGAAAAGAAGAGCTTGAAAAAGTGGTTCGACTTAATGGTGAGTCAAGCAACAACGAAAGGAGGTTGCAAATGGTTCAAGTGAGAGAATCAGTGGACATGGAACTAGAGGTTAACTTGATAATAATGGTGAACCATAAGAAAGTGATGCCAGTTGAAGTATTAGGAGTTATAGAGCAAGGTGGTGCTGAAATCAAGAGTGCTACTTTCTGTACCGCAGGCCACCACATCTGCTGCACTGTTCATGCTCAGGTATTTATATGAACTTACATATGTGGTCTATGTTTATTTACTGAATCTAATCATCAATTCCCAATACCAACTTTATGACGAATTTGTGAGTCAAGGCTTATATAATTTACGTACGTTATGTATATGCTACATATATCATATATGGTGAGTATTTGATTTATAACAACAAATTAGATGGTTGTTTGATGATGTAAAGAAAGTGGCTAAACTCCAAATTGCATAAAAGATTAGAAAATCACCAAGTGACATCAGATCGACATGACGCTATGGGCTTAATAGCATCTACAAGGTTGCAACTTTTTTTAGACTTTTACAAACACTTCAACGCCATATCAGATTTCAAACTTCCCTAAAAAATACTTTTTTTTCTCTGGATGTACAAACCTTAACAATAAAATCCTCTATATGACTAAATACTAGTACAAAACCAATTTTTTGGTGGTGCCAAATTCAATTTTTGGTGCTGTCTTATAATACAAAGCACCAAATAACAAGATTACCACACTAATAATTAAACACACCACCAAAAAATAGATTACAAAGCACCATTAAATGCTTATAAGTTATATAGCACCATAAAATTGATTTTTTGAGGGTGAAGTTGTTAATAGCACCAAAATACACCATAAAATTTAACCTATCAAAAAGACAAACCAAATTATACAGCACCATTAAACACAAACCAATCAAAACATTTTGTTAGGCATCACATGGATCACAATCCTATGGTGTTCAATTGCTCTCATCCTATTCAATCAACGGATCAAATCATGCCTCCAAAAACACAACCTTTTATACCTACATATATAGAGACACAATGTTAAAATCAAATTCTTCTTTATAGAGAGAATATGTTAAGGAGGAGCAAAGCATCACCGGAAAGTTTTCCGGAACGGCTTCCACGGTATCAAGAAACCGACGGTGTGGCGTAATGTGTATCAACAGCCTTATCTACGAAGAGACACAATATTTTTAAAGATCTTTCTCGATATGAAAATGTTATGCGTGATGCCGTCATATACACCTAAGATACTCACCGGAAAACTATTACGGCGATGGACGTCATTTATGCTTTGAAGTGCCAAGGATGTACAATTATACACTACTAGTAGTAAGACCCGTGTGAACACACGGGTAGGTTTAATAATGATCGCAATAAAATACTAAAAAACATATTATAATATATCATTTAAATTGTTTGCGTTTAGTTATATATCTTTATAAAACAATGTTAAAGACAATGTGTTAGGACATAAAATTATAATTACTATGTTACGAAAAAATTATTAGTTCAGGTTTGATATAGAAATAAATAAAGCTGTAGTAGCAGCGGCGGCGGGATATCACAACCTGAGGAATGAATATACAAAAACAATTTTTAGAAAATTCACATATAATTACGACTGTTAGATCATGGTGATACGTACAGAAATATGCATAAAAGAGAAAACTCACAGCTTTTCTGACTCTCTCTGAGACATGAAAGATCGCTCTACGATGGTCATCATGGTGTAGGTGGCACAATATCTTGACCTTGAATCACAAGTTCTGGAACGTTCATCTCTTCAGCGGTATCCAGGTCACGAGACCAAGCCGACATCAGCCCTGTAGTCTCCGCCTCAGTAGGGATGCAATCCTTGACCCAACAGTGTTTATTTGATTCAAGCTGGAATAAAGATGGGTAAAAAATAAAATAAAAATTATGAGTGATTCTAATAAATATTATACATAAGGAGACACTTGGAGCATCAAAGAAGCCATGATGAATCTATATGCAGCCTCAATATGAAAGACCCTCGAATACGCAATTTCACATATTAATTATTATAAGCAAATAAGTAAGGAAGTTTTGCATGTCTCGTATGTTCATATACTTAAGGTTTCTTATTAGCTCATGGCTATACTGAAAAAAAATAATGTGTTTAATAATTTTTAAGTTCAAATATAAGCGAATGCATCGTCGTAATATCTATATATTTAACATATTCATGGATAGCAATATCAGAGTCGATGCGTTATACATTTACGACGCGTTACAGAGTCGACGCTAGGCACAGACGACGCTCGTTACAGACGACTCAGACGATAAAATAAAATATTATATACTTACGACTCGTTACGGAGTCGACGCTAGTTACGGACGACTTATATATTTACGACTCGTTACGGAGTCGACGCTAGTTACGGACGACTCGGACGAAAAAATAAAAATATAATATATTTACGACTCGTTATGGACTCGACGCTCGTTACGGACGACTCGGGCGATAAAACACAAATATTATATATTTACGGCTCGTTACGGCAGATGCATGTCGGTACCTTGTGGATGCATGTCGGCATAGCTACTTTCCTATAAGAAATAACATATATATGACTTTACTAAAATTTGATTGAAGCCAGAATTGCAAATATATACATGCATGTATGATGTGTAATTTCAATGGGTAATAAACATGTAAATCAAGTTGACACCCTTTTCTTTTTAGTATCACTAATAAGGAATTATTCTTTATTGATTGACTAAGATGTAAAAATAGTTCAAATCAAAACACAAGGATAAAGGAGTGAGCTGAAGGCTGCATAAAACAGCTGATTGCTTTACCAGAGTAAACTCACATTGTGGTCAATTCTTGAAGCTCTTGACTATAAAGCTAGAGATATCACAATAACAGTAGCAGATACTTCCCATATGTGAATCTCAACTGCAATTTTACAACTTCTTTCTACAATTAACGGAGTCGTGAACCACGTAATATAGATATAGATATCTTGCTTTTGCTACTCTGCACAATTACTACTTTCCTCTTGCTCATCACACCATTTTAAGCACCTTTACACTTCCACCCGAATTGGCAGCAACAATCATATTTGATTTCTCCCTCCAGCAAACACTTGAAACAAACTGAGCATTGCTGTCATCACCACAGATCGCATCGCTACATCCAAATTTGTAGGAGGTAATAGGCATCGGAAAACTTTTGTGATAGGCAAAAACCTGAAAAGAAAAGAAAAAACCTTAGTTATAGGCCCGACTTATAGGATAGTGCTTACTTACTAAATGATTATGGCCAATAATACCTCATTGGATTTAGAACCACATGCTATTTATTCATCTAGAACAGATAATCCAACAAAGTTCTGAGCACGGTTAAAAGGAAATCGTCAACAAACTCATTTGATAAAAAAAAGATCATGAATAAAGATGTTAAATGCTTGAAATGGGTGTCTATTTTTTCATTGACGTGACCTCTGTAGGTCATGCAGCAAACATCAGTCTAGGCCCCCTCTAAGCTGGTTTTTTTAAGGTCCCAAAGCTTTAGTATGCTGTCAGTGGATGCAGACACGAGGGAATCTGAATTGGAAAATTTTACATAGCTTACAGCCTTCTGGTGGTCGGCTAGCGTGCACCAGGGAATCCTAGTATGTCTAAGATCATAGCAGCGTATCTTGTAGTCAGTGTATCTTCTACATATTAGACGCATATGCAGATTGCATCTACACCATTACAAATCACAACCTTACACATCAATACAAAAAAAAATTAATTAAAATCGCATGAAAAGACCTAAGAATGAGAGAAGATCAGTTTAGGTCATGTTGACCATAAAACATTTTATCAAAAATATATATTTTGGAGTCTGGAGTACTGAAATCCTCCGGCTCTTCAGGGGTGGACCGAATGCACCTGCACACATATATAATTACTTATTTGTATTACATAACAGCAAGTTGTTATAATTATACATGCTGAAACCTCTACTTACATGTTATGCTAAAAAATGAATGATAGGCTCTTGCTGATCAAGAGTAGAGTTCAGGGGATATCGTTTTTGTTATCTGTAAATCTTGAAAAGTAAATCAAAAACCAAATTCTTAATATAACTGAAATTTGAATTGTGAACCATAGAAAATACAAAAATCAACCCAAAGCAAACTGTTCTTGGTCGGCTTGATTGGTTTGGCCAGGTGCTCTAATAGTCTTAATTCAAGAACTTATTACAAAGTAATCATACCGTTGATAGTCTTCGGCCAGCCTCACAAATCCACAACCAGATCTTTTTATCAATTACAAAGTAATCATGCCGTTGAAGCCTGCGCACGCTGCTCTTCGAAGAACTCTACCTGTAAATTGAAAAATAACCGTTCCATATTAATACCCAGGGTAGTTTTATAGCCTAGCATAAGCTTCAAAAAGAGAATAAGATACCGAGCAGCACTAATAACTAACCACTTCTATATCTTTCAGAAGCAGGGAGAGATGTGTTGTATGTTGTGACAACCATCTACAAATAACCATCAAATTAGCATATTCATTTTTAAGATTCCTTTATATAGAAAACATATTGTACCTGAACGATTCGAACAAATATTCATCATCATTATCCAAACAGATTTATATCATTATCTTAACATCAGACCGGCGTACATGACCTTCAAATTAGACACAAAGTTCAAATAAGTAACCTCAACAAAACGATAAATATTAGAGAGAATACAATAACTTAGATAGAGAAATAACCTAAATCAATAAAGTTAACTTAATCATCAATCTGGCTTATAATATAAAAAAAATATAGTGACGTAAACCGAAATGGATAGTCAATATCTTAGCTTGTAGGCACAATTTAAGGTGCCAAACAATCAAATTATACAAATCAATTATCCACCATCCTTAGACTTGCCATGACCATCCTATAGCACCACCATCGCCCTACAATCAAAGAAACAAGGACCACCACAAGAAACAACACCTATTACTGGATTTTAATTCATACAAAAAGAAATAAATAAATCAACAACATATACTTACATTTGTATCCAAAACCGTCAACTCAAATTGATTTTCTTATTCTGCCATGGAAATCACATCTGAATGATCCCTATATCAAAGTATATATAGAAAACAGGAGTAAATATGCGTGGCCTTCTGGGCGTAGTCAAAAACCTCTGGAATCTGAAAATATATATGGAAAACAGAAGTAAACATACCAAGTTAAGCAACAGATGATCAGTTGTAATAAAACAGGATGTAGAAAGGAGTTTTTAGATGTGCTGTTGTTGGAGGACTATTAAATTAGGTTAAAATTTTTAGACAACTCTGTACTACAAAAAAAAAAAGAAATGAAAAAAAACCATTACCTGCAAGGCATTTGTATGCTGAACATTCAATACAGGTATCAATATCAATCTCCCGAAACTGTTTCATTATAGGCATCACAATCTCCAAACCAATTACTTGTTTTGAAATCCGCTAAGTCCGACTTACAACCTGCCACTATAACAGGAACACGCGTGCATACATCATAAACATGCTATATTATTCCAAGTTGTATGTTATTTTCTTTGTAACGTGGTTCTGATTATTCCATCTTTATAGTGATTCATTAATAGCATAATCAAATTTCTTGGTCTACAAATAGATACTGATTGGTGAAAGGAAGGTAATAAGTGAGCCATTAAAGCAGAGCTTATGATAACAATCAAAGACTATATGTGCAAATAGAAGGCATACCTCAAGTCGTATAAGTTCAGGAAGCCATAACATAGTCAACCAAGCAAGTGTTGAACTGTTATCACGCGCATAGGTAAGAACTACTGCATCAACACTCTTTAGTTCATCATCAAGTTTGTCTTTATCCTCAAGACTGATATAAGAGAATAATAAAAAACTCATCACCCAATATTCAGTTTCTAAAAACAACATCTATCCAGTTATAACTAAAAACAATAAACAATGCTTAACTAAAGCCAATATTCACATCCAAATTTCAACAACTAGCATAATAAAACACAAAAGCTATAACATAATTGTATAAACGCTACGAAACAAAACATAATTCACACAAACAAAAAAATTAGTGTTTCATTAGATCAGCAACACAGGTACTCTAAACCAATACTTACAGTAAGCCAATATTCACATCCAAATGTCATCAGTTAATAAAATCCATCTGATGCACCAATACCTCCCGAACCTATGGTTGTAGGTGAGAAGGGCTCAGAAACAGATTCACCACCAAAATTAAGATTCCTCATTAGTTTAAAAAGCCTTTGCTTCTCTTCACCGGCAGATTGTCGAACACCTGATGATCCATTCCATAAACACCAAAAAAATCAAACAAATACATGAGAGTACAGGAAATCATAATAGACTTAGGCATACACATACTGATTGTGATTATTCGCTTACGAGCTGGGATCGAACGCTATGTTAGAGATTTCGAGATTAGGGTTCTTTTGAAATGGTCAGCCATAGAGGAATGAGGAAGAGGATTGGTGCATCAGATGCTAAACTTCCATCGAGTTCCTTATTGGAGTCTGATTGCAAGGGTTTCACCAAGTTCGATCAAGATAAAAGGAATTAGATCAAGAACTTCTCTCAAGAGCTTGGATTCATGGAGGTTTTCTTGTGGGAGGTTTTGAATTTTATTTTGCAGATTAGAATGGTTTAATTTTATTTTGCAGATTAGAATGGTGAAAAGGCGTGATATAAACATGACTTCTGACATCTATAATAGAGCTATTCAAATTTCAAAATAAAAGTACCGCCCATTTATTAAATATTAATATACATATCTATACTATATTATATATATCCGATTTATTTTATATTTATATATTATATATATCCGATTTATGACATCAGCGTGGACTACGTGGCATATCTCAAAGGTTTGACACATAAGCAAAGCGATGTCAGCATTTAATCTCCTTTTATAGAGAGTATAGATGTTGATTTGGTGTGATTGTATGTGTTTAAATTGTTATTTTATGAAATGGTAGTATAGAAATCATGTTTGAATCTCATTCTCTGTACCTTTCCATGAATATGTAATTTTATTTCATTATGCTTGTAGATTTTATACATTTTCTGTTTGTATAGTTTTTTGTTTTATTTGCCTTTGTATTAGATCTTGGATGTTTTATAAACAAAATAAAACTAAAAAACATTTGTTCAAATAATGTATATTGTTGATTTTTTGGTGGTGTGTTTAGAGATTTCATGTGGATTGGCTTAGTTTCTATCGTTGATTTTTTGGTGGTGTATTCAGAGATTTAATGGTGGACTGACTTGGTTTTTTTGGTGATTTTTTGGTGGTGTGTTTAAAGATTTAATGGTGCTCTTATTAAGCAGCATCAACAAATCCCATTATTTGGTGGTATATTTGTTGGTGCTCTCTCAAAAATCTTTCAAAAGGGCATAAATCCCAGCACAAAAAACTCTTTTTTACTAGTGAAAACATGTGAAACTTCTTTTATCAGATTTCAAACTCCCCTAAAAGATACTCACTTTTAAACATATTAACCCTTTTTAAGGGTTATTGGATTTTAATAATCCTAACTTTTACCTATTGTCAGGCATTAATTTCAACTTCAAAAATTCCCTTTAACAATCCCAACTTGTAAGAATTTGGCCCCTATTGATCATTTTCTAACTGGGTTACTTTTTTACTGACGTAGCATAAACCTAGTTATTGGCTGATGTGGCTGCTTATATGGCACAAACTTACTTATTGGATTTTAATAATCATAACTTTCACCACAACCATCAACAACCACCACCATTAGCCGCCGCCACCACCAACAATCGTCACCACCATTAGCCGGTGGTGTGTGGTGGTGGCAGCTGATGGTGGTGGTGGTGGTGAAAGTTAAGATTATTAAAATTCAATAACTACGTTTGTGCCACATCAGCTAATAACTAGTTATGTGCCACGTAAGCTGCCACGTCAGCAAAAAAACTAAACAAGTTAGAAGCGGATCGATGTGGGCCAAATTCTTACAAATTAAGATTGTTATAGGGAATTTTGAAGTTGGGATTAATTTCAGTCAATATGTGAAAGTTAGGATTATTAAATCCAATAACCCCATTTTACCAAAATATGTTTTCAGTTATCACCATTTTAACTCTGATTTCACGCATGTTTTCATCATAAGCTTTGAAGTAATGATATGCTACTCTAAAACCAAGTAGTTGTTTATCACTCATGCTGAAATAACTAATGGAAGTACTCGTTTATATTGAGCTCAACCTTGTCAAAAGCTAAATGTTTAATAAGTTAATGATCACATGTTTTTTTTGGGTGTAGGCTTTACAAGCTCGATTTGGATTTGATGCTGAACTAATAGAGTCCCGATTGCTGGAACTAGTTTACTAGCCAAGATGAACCCGCACCGTATTTTCTTTTAGTTATTTCATATTGCACTTAAGTACGTTGTAAGATAAAGTTGTGTAATCATCAATGTGTTGGTTGCCAAACAAATTTGGTTATTGTAATAAAATTTCCCTACATAGACAATACTTGTTGTGGGAACACCATTCACAAAATAAAAACAAAATATTTTTTATTATTTTCCATTACAAATTAAAAAAAGAAATAACAAAATTGCAAAGATGAACAAAAACAAAATACACTTCTACTAGAAAATCACAAACAGAATGACAGAAAACTGTAAATGGATTACAAACAAGGTGGCCGAGGCACGTTCAAGACGCTTCGTAAAATAGATTGCGGGCCACCCAGGTGAACCCGTATATTTCCTAGGGTACAACAGCCTAAGAAGATAGTACTTCCAGTATTAGCCTTGCACCTGAAAGACTACCTGAAACAAGAGCACGCAAGGATGCTAAGTCTGGAAATTTGTTAGATGAAGTGTGTGGTGTACTATGAACCATACAATTTTGTTCTGTGTATAGAACAAAGCGCAAAGCTTTGTATATAATCTGTTTTAGGATTCCAAGTGAAGGTCTCAACTGAATACATAATTCAATAAAGATAATACTAGAATTCAATTACACAATGAATTTTGAGACTTAATCATTTTGATAGATAGGAATGTAAACAGTTCTTTGACCACACCAAGCGACTGACTCAAGCCCACACAAGTCAACCAAACCAAAGCGCACCTAAAAATAGTAAAGGCGGCTTCAAGCGGCTCGCGGCGATGCGAGCATGTAAAGTGTGCCATCAAAATGCTACATTACGCTCATCGCCCTCATCCCGGTCCCTTGCCCGGGCACGTCGGGTGCTTCGCACCCTCCATGGCTACCACTGGGTGTGAATTGTCACATATGGATACATTTCTGTAAAGTATTCCACTTATAGATCAACACAAGATTTATCTCTCCACCTATGTGGGATAAACACAATTTCCCACAAATTTAAGTTCCAACACACACTTAAAGCACAAGATCTCTCATTCATCTTAGCATTAATTATTACATGATTATTATACTTATCAAAAATATAATATTATTTAAAATTTCCTACAATCCCCTACATAAATAGAGATCGACCCATACACTCAAGTGTCATGATAGAATTTCAACGGTAAGTAATGCAGGACATGTGGTTTCCCTTTGAACCCTCCTTTGTGGCATGTACTTTGTTTCCTAGCGGTTAGTAGACGCAATATCCTTGAACCAACCCCTATTAATGTAACGTTATTACATATCACACATTACTCTCCCTGGTCTGGTTAACACCTCATAGTTGTGTCTGCTTATGGTCATGGAACACTATCCTGGTTCTATGAGAGCTCTAGGAGTTGTGCCCCCAATTCCATTCTAAGCAACTCCACTTCTCTCTAACATAGGTGATTTACAAATTATTAAAATCCATATGCTTAACCTTACTTGATATCACTGATTTTAAGTTGTAATGGACTAGAAGTTTGTAACTCCCTTTGTATGCAAAGGTACTCCTCCACAGTGACCTCAGTCGTACAGTTAGTTGGTCCTGTTGAGCCTAGATCTTGGGATTTCCAAATCTTCTAGGATAGGTTTTCCGTTGAACAAACTTACTCCAACGGCTTTAGTCCCATTCCCATCGACGACTTATGTATTGCCTCTTTGCTTAAGCCTTTTGTAAGCAAATCCGCAATGTTATCCTTTGACTTGACATAGTCAGTCGTGATAACTCCAGTTGAGAGCAGTTGTCGTATCGTGTTATCCCTATGTTGTATGTATCTTGATTTGCCATTATACATTGCACTTTGAGCTCTATCATAGCTGATTGGAAATCACAATGTATGCAAATAGCCGTCACAGGCTTAGGCCATCTTGGAACACATTCCAAGAATTGACGTAACCGCTCTACCTCTTCCCCACTTTATCTAACACAATAAACTCAAATTCCATCGTGGATCTAGCTATAAGAGTCTGCTTGGACGACTTCCAAGATAATGGTGAACCAAAAGAGGGTAAAGACATAACCACTTTTAGATCTAGAATCTTTCATATTGGATATCCAGTTGGCATCATCGAATCCTTCCACAATAGCTGGATTTGGCCATAATGCAGTCTACAATTCCTCGTGTATCTCAAATACCTTAGAAATCTTGTCACACTCTTCAAGTGCTCTGAATTAGGGTTACTAGGATATCTACTTAGCCTACTTACAACATATGCAAAGTCTAGCCGAGTACATGACATGAGATTGCTAATGATCCTTGAGTATTCCAATTGAGCAACACTTTCGCCTCTATTCTTTGACAAATGTTGAGAGGTATCAATTGGAGTTTGAGCCACACTCGTGTCCTCTGGTTTGAACTTTTCAAGGAACTTATCACATAATGATATTGAGTTAACACCAAACCAGTTTGGGTACTAATGATCTTCACTCCAACGATCACATCAGCTAGACTCATATCTTTCATGTCAAATCTCGCTTTCAACATATCTTTAGTAGATCTGATTATCATATCATCATTCCCAATGATAAGTATATCATCTACATAAAGGCATAAGATCACATAACCTTTAGAAGTGCCTTTTTTCTTTTCAAATGAACAAATAAAGTTTGTGTCGCTATACTTAATTTAAAGCTAGACTGGAAAGATTAGGTTTCTAAATAGTAAATTCTCTAATGTATGTACACAAGCATGCACTTGCGCACGCACATAGGATCTAAAGAAAACCATAGTCTACTAGAAAACCATCAAAATAAAAATAGACCATGGATCAGATCAATAGTTATTTGGCAAATTGGATTTTAATAATCTGAACTGGCTCTTTTTTACCGATAATAATCCCTACTCAATTAATTACCACAATAATCCGAACTCTTCCATTTTGTTTGTAAAATAGTCTATCGTTAAAAAAACATAACGGAGTTAAGTTTTTTTTCCAGATTACAAACCGATGTTTTCGGGCTTTTGACCGGAACGAGGATACGAGTCGACTGATGTAAAACTTACTTCGAAACAGTGTTCTAAATGACTTAATGTTTGTTAATTAGAAGTTCAAACACTCGAATTGAAACATCATTTTCGTCGTTTAGAGCATGTTAAATTGGTTTTTTATGCATTTCTCTGTTGTACCCTCTGCATATTGTGTTATTATCATCAGTACAAGTTTGCTTCTTTATCAACTTGTACTTTCTTTTGTGGGCATACATGTAGTTTTCCTTTACACGTGTCTTTCAACTTCTCCTTTCTCTAATGTCATCTCTTTGTGTCATCTCTATCAAGGTTACTCTTTTATTTCTCACACCAGAAGACCTTCTTTCTCTTTCTAAACATCAAAGGTTTTCCGTGTTCTCTCCACTTCTTTTCCGGCGACTTGCATACCCCTACACACATATGGGTGGTTGAGTGAGTCAGGTAACGAGTCAAAATGATTAAGATCAAAGTAGCTATTTTTAGTACAAGTCGAAACAAATTAGGTGAGGTCGGGTTGGTCTGACCCTATAAACAATTTCTTGATCTTTTTTTCTGATTTCATAAGTAACTAACACGTCCAATATGGTTACATAACTCTTAATAGTAAAATAAGGAAAATGTATGTGAAGGTCGCCAAATTATTAAGGCAAAAACTCTCATTGGTTGTATTTTAATCATACTTAATATTTAGATATTTTAATCATAGTTAATGCATTAATAGGAGATGATCAAATAGAAAGTATGATTTGAGTAGGAAGAATATAAAGCAATAATAAAAGAACATATGATAGATTCAAAAATCACAAAGAAGGGTATTTTAGTCCAAAAATCTCCCAAATACATCTGGATCTAAAAAAAACTCATCTCCTTAGTCTTCAACTCAATGCTACACTACCACCACTCTACCACACTATCACCCACGCCGCCACCACCACCACCATAACCACCACGACAACCGCCACCGCATTAACCACCACAGCCACCACCACATCTCTTCAACTGTTATATTTCTTATTAATAGTGGTGCTTGTTGCGAGTTCAGGCATAAAGGGGTTGAAGAATATTCAAGGAGGAGACTGAATCGAAATAATTTCACTTCTCTGAGCATGTGGCTGTTGTACCTAGATTATTAGCCTTGGGGTTGCATGAGGTCAAATTTTGAGGGTATCTTTCTAAATTATTTAGTATTTGATCAATGTTGTTAAGAAAGTGACGTAAGTAGATTTTTTAGCATTGCCTTTTAGAGAATTATCATTTAAAAGTTGATTTTTTAGCATTGCGTTTTAAAGAATTATCATTTAAAAGCAAGATTTGTTATATTTAGGCCACTTAATTTTGGAAAAATAGCATTACGTTTTTCATTTGTGTTATTATAATGATAAAACACATTTTTTTTATGTTTTTAGTATATTGCGTTTTAGAAAAACACATTTTTATGTTTTTAGTTTATTGCGTTTTAAGATAAACACATTTTTATGTGTTTTTAGTCCATTGCGTTTTAGAAAAAAACATTTCTTTATGTTTTTAGTCTATTGCGTTTTAAAAACAACACATTTCTCTGTGCTTTTAGTCCATTGCGTTTTAAAAACAACAATTTCTCTGTGCTTTTAGTCCATTACGTTTTAGAAAAAACACATTTTGTTGTGTTTTTAGTCCATTGCGTTTTAAAAATAACACATTTATTTGTGTTTTTTGTCTATTGTGTTTTAGCAACAACATACTTTGATGTTTTTTGTCCATTGCGTTTTAGAAAAAAAAACATTTCTTTGTGTTTTAGTCTATTGCATTTTAGAAACAACATATTTCTTTATGTTTTTTGTTCATTCCTTTTTAGAAACAAGACATTTCTTTGTGTTTTTTTTTCTCAATTGTTTTTAGAAAAAAAAATCATTTTTTTTTTGGTTTTTTATCCATTGCGTTTGACGCAACTGGGTTTTGAAAACTTTTTCTTTCAAAGTGCAATTTTTATAAAAAAAAATAATGTAGTATGAAAAGTTATTAACGTTTTAAAAATGGGGAAGGGGGATGGAGGGGAGAGAAACTATAGACTTAAATGGACTAGAATACCCTTAAATAATCTCACACGCTCAACCCATTTAATCTTATCCTTGATTATTAAATAAATGGTCAAGATTACTTTCTATCATTTCTATATTAATATATCTTCCTGTTATATCCTGACTATCCATTAAAAATCTAAGAAAAAAATTCCAAAATTGACATAGAATTGTATACAAATGAATCCAACCTTAAATGGCCCATTATAACAAATTAAAAAAATGGACAAAAACTGAATGCAGGGGAATCCAAACCTTGCCGGGCCTGTTTCTACCCATACTGAAGTATAAGCCGTCTCAACCCATTACCTACCTTGCCTCTCATTTGTGGCCTAGTGGTAGGAGACTTGGGTTTTTCAATGGAGACTCAAATTCAATCTCAGCGTGTGTCACTTTAATGGATTAGGCAATAACGAATAGAGCCTAACCTCCTTGCAGAGGTGTCAAGTTCTATCCTGAGTCCACCCGGGTTTTCGTCCCGCCGTGTGTTACATCAGAAAATGTTCAGCTCGTCTGGTGGCACAAGGCTGTCAAGTGACAGTCAGCAGTGATGGATCCAGATTTTTTTACGGGGGGCACAGGCCTAAACACGTTGGGTCAAAATCGGTCGGGTAAAAAACAATTCATATTTATCCATTTAAAGATGTAAAACTATTCATACATATTTACATAATAATAAGATAAATTTGATTATATTCGAAAACCAAAAAAACACTTATAAATCAATTTACTAACATCACAATAGAACACATCACTTGTCCACTCAATTTAACGAGTTATGATTATCAAATTATCAGACCCGGAAATAGTGGCGGAACCAAAATTTATTAACTGAATTTTCCAATTCATAAGCATATAAAAGTTACTTTTTTCTACATTCAGTATATTATAAATGCGTTAATGATTAACGGCTTCTTTAAAATATATTATGATTTTATTAAAATGTTTTTACAAAAGGATATATCTTTAGGTGTGGTGACGTGGGTTCCGGGAGGCTCCCACTCAACAAAGACAGGAAGCTGGAAGCTAGGAGCTCCCTGTCGGGAGCCTAACAGCCCAAATAGGAGAACAAGTCTGGTGGGCCAGCCCGGCCCATCACAACCAAGCCCATTAGGGTCAAGAGTAGCATGCCTATAAATAGAGGGTCCACCCTCTATTTCCATCATCCCACTTTGACTTAGACATTCCAGTCATTCACTCTCATTCTCTCTCTAAATCACATGCTCTCTCTCAAGAACACAAGTCACTTGGCTAAGCTGCTTTCCACCTGAGCTGCTAAGGTCACGAGCTCCTGAGGGATTACACCAGCAGCTCCTAGTCACGAGCTATGCTACCTAGAATCACCACAGCAGCTAGCTAACCGCTGGGTTTGGACCATAAACTCTAAGATTCTCTATCTCTCTTATACTTACTCATATATCTATACTTTATGTTTATACATTTCTCCTGGATAGATTACTAATGTTGAGCGTCGGAGGTGGTCCAGAGACCCCGGTCTTTGGCCCCTTCTAACGGGTTCTTTCCTGTTGTAGGTACAAGCTAGGAGGTGAAGGACTGCCCCGAGGAACGTTCATACCTTCCCCTAACCTTACTCTTGTTGTCTCAACAAGGTGGTAAAAAAATGGCATAAAACATAATCTACGAAATTAAGAAACAAACCAAGTACAAAAAGTCAAAACAATAAAATTGTTAACATTGTTACAGAAAGAAAGCAAAAATAATTAAATAGTTATATTGGGTTGGATTTTAGGTTTTAAAAAAACGAAGGCCCGCTTTACTAGTATTAGGTTACTAGTTGTCTTCTACATTTGCTACTGTGTAAGTCTTTAACAGAGCCGCTACTTTCATTCTGATTGTCTCCATGGTCGCCCAGAAAACTTCCAATCATCCCAAATTTATTCTTCTATGTCATCTTAACTAATCTTAAACCAAAAATAAGCGACGAAGTTATATATCTATATAAGAAAGGAAGTTTCACAACCGGAGGGTTAAAAGAACCCATTGTATTTCCGGCGATACGTACGATGGGCACAAGCCCACCCTCCGGCCTTAGTGGATCCGTCACTAAACATGCATGTTGTGATGCCGTGCCAAAACTTTTGAGATCAAATATACTCATTTGGGCTTAACCGCTAGCCTGATGATCTTTAGGGAGTGCTTCCACAATTAAGTGTTGCTATTTATTTGTACCTTTTATTCTTATGTTTATATTTAGGTTTTTGGGCTTATGTTCTACTTGGGCTTGTGTGATGGACTTGGCCTGCTCTATTTATGTTCAAGATCATCAGGTGCCTCCCAGTGTTGAGGACATAATTAAGGACATAATCGATCATTTTGTCCAAGATTTCAAAGCAAATATTCTTGGTTTCTTTGTCTCATCAGTTTTGTTTCTATAGCCGACTAAGTTTTGTTCGATAATCATTCGATTGTAACCGTGATTATTCTTGTATCCCTATATCAATACAATCGAATTATTTTTTCTTGACAACCACTCTCTTGATAGGCTACATCATGACGAAACCAGTGACACATAACAATAAATGAATAGGATTAGTTGTCCCTTTATGTCAACTGAGGTCGCCACACAACGTCTTAATAAACAAAATTAGTGGGAAATGTTGGGAATTCCGAACAATGAAAACCTACTTGGCGTGCAAGGCTTAATGAGGGTTTTAAGGAGTGGATGAATTATAGATTATTAAATGTGATTATGATTTAATAGTTAGATGTAATTATCATGTCTAGTTAATTGATTAGATAATTAGCTAAACATATTAAGTTTGGATGTCTTTCGGATAATTATGTGAACAATCCTACTTATAGTCTAACATGTTAGGTTAGCTATATGTACCGCGTATTGGATAGAGATTTGTAGAAATCAAGTTTTCAGTAGTTTTTTTATCTAATAATATTGTGGGTGCTAGAAATAATTTTATGTTTGTTTGAGTATCGATTAAGACTTGAGGAAAAGGTAAAAAATAAATATAATTAAATTAAATCCATATCTACATTAAGAATCCTATGTACACTTGCATTAATAAATTACAGAACTACTTATTTTTTGAATGATGACTTTCTTTTTGAGTGACCTAATGTCGCACCGCTAGACGGCGGCTCTAGCCAAGATCTGCCCAGACTACGTTGTCTTAACCGGGTCTGCACTGGGTTGGTCAGACTTGATTAAGCGTTCCCCCAGAAACCGTACTGCCTCAACACGAGTTGCCTCGCTGAAGTAACAGCCGGATGGAAACCGGGGTGCGGCTCAGGATCGAACCCCCTCGGTGGGTTTGTCACCATCATTTCCCAACCACTGAGCTATAAGCCCAGGGTTATATCCATTCCAATATAACACAAGTGGGAAGTGAACTTGAGTCTTCATTGGAAAAACCAAAGTCTCCTACCACTAGGCCACAAGTGGGGGATAAAATACAGAAGAGTAAAATACCCGGATAGTCCATGTGGTTTTGTAAAGTAACACCTATAGTTCTCAACTTTTGAAATTACACCGGTGCTCCATGTGGTTTAATTTTTTTTAACTCAGATGGTCCCTGGAGTGGATGGGGTTAGTTTTCTTCATTAAGTCCATCTGAAATTACTTATTTACCTCTCCCTTTAAAAATAAAAAGCAAATATAGATTATTAAAATTGTGAGGCCCACCTTATTTACCCTCCCTTATAACCAACCTGCCACCAAACCATAGCCACCCGCTACCCACCTCCACTGCTACCTACCCCCAATTTGATGAAAAAAAATCAAGAAGCTAACCAAATTACCGAAAGCCATCTCACCAAAACCAAAATAAAAACCACTATTGATTATAGTTACTGTCTTTCTCAAAACTAACCCCAAATCAAGAAGCCGACAGGGCTGTGATGTAACGCCGGCCACTCTTAGCAACCACCGGAGTCGGCTTATCCACCATGGTCAACTGAGCACCCATCGAATTCACACAAATCCACCAATAATCCAACGTCTCATTGTTATAAATCTGCCACCATTTCTCCACCAGCATCTTAATATCATCCAACGTCTAAGCGGTCGAGGGTTAGGGTGCAGAGGTGTTGCGGCGGTCGGGGGTTCAGGGTGCAGAGGTGTTGCGGCGGCCGTGGGTTTAAGGTGGAGGTGGTGCAGCGGTGGTGGGTTTAGGGTGGAGGTGGTGCAGCAGTGGTGGATTTAGGGAGGAGGTGGTGCAACGGTGGTGGTTTAGGGTTTGCAGATTGGGGCTTTTTAGGTGGTGGGGTAATGGTGGCATGGGTGACGGTGGTGTTTTGATTGTGGCTGTTATACTTGTTGCTTGGTGGTGTTTCGTAGATGTGCTATGGTGGTGGTGACTGGTGGTTTATGGTGGCATGGTGGTGATAGTGGTGGTTTTGAAGAGATGCAGAGATTTAGAGAGGGAGGTGGGGGTGGAGTGTTATATATTGTGTTTAATAATTATTAATTAATTGTGGGGCCAATTAATATTGTAAATAATTAATTCTTTTTTCTTATATTTTAACAAGAGCAAGGAGTAATTTTGTCATTTTACATGGATTTAACCGAGAAAACTAACCCTCATTCAGTCCAGGGACCATCCGAGTTAATAAAAGAAACCACAGAGAGCACCGGTGTAATTTTCAAAAGTTGTGGACTATAGGTGTTACTTTACATAACCACAGAGACTATACGGACATTTTACTCAATACAGAACTATGAATACACGGAATCGATAAGATCAAAAAATTGAAGAATCATTTTGAGAAAAGATTCAAGATAATCAAAGAATCATAAATTTGACAATGGTTGTGTTCTTCATCATTGGCTTCTTCCTATTGTTGAATTTTTTAATTTTCTTATTAAATTTAGTTTCTCATAATAGGAGTACAATTATTGTTTTATAAAAGCGTTTCGAAACAACCTATTTTAGCATATAAGTTTTTCAACAACATCCTTTCAAAAAAAAAAAAGAAATTTAAAAGAAGCTTCATTAGAAAAAAACTAGTGATATCAGACGAACCAGACCCTTTGGCCATGGGGCATACTTTCACGCTCTCTAACTACACGTAGACGTCATGTCACCCAGTTAACTCTTTTTCACTTCATCTCACACCAAGGAAATGGTTTAACCCTCATTAATGCCCCTTAAATTAATTAAAACACACACACACACACATATATATATATAGCATGTTGTGTTTGTGTGCAAATTTCCCAATGCTTGCTTCCCCTCTCTCTCTCCTAGTTAACTTCTTAACACGTGAAGCTTTTAATACCCTTAACACCCTCCAGGAGCGGGATGACAGGTGTTAACGGATACAGCAGTGGTTGGTTCAGGGAGGAGGTGGTGAACGGTGGTGGTTTAGGTTTGCAAATTGGGGCTTTTTAGGTGGTGGGGTAATGGGGCCATGGGTGACGGTGGTGTTTTGATTGTGGCTGTTATAGTTGTTGCTTGGTGGTGTTTGGTAGATGTGCTATGGTGTTGGTGACCGGTAGTTTATGGTGGCATGGTGGTGGTAGTGGTGGTTTTGAAGAGATGCAGAGATTTAGAGAGAGAGGTGGGGTGGGGTGTTATATATTGTGTTTAATAATTATTAATTAATTGTGGGGCCAATTGATATTGTAGATAATTAATTCTTTTTTTCTTATATTTTAACAAAAACAAGGGGTAATTTTGTCATTTTACATGGATTTAATCGAGAAAACTAACCACCATTCACTTCAGGGACTCCGAGTTAAAAAAAGTAAACCACAGGAAGCACTGGTGTAATTTTCAAACGTTGAGGACTATATGTGCTACTTTACAAAACCACAGGGACTATACGGGCATTTTACTCAATACAGAACTATGAATACACAGAATCGATAAGATCAAAAAATTGAAGAATTATTTTCTTCAAAGCTGAGAAAAGATTAAAGATAATCAAAGATGACAATGGTTGTGTTCTTCATCATTGTTGGCTTCTTCCTATTGTTGATTTTTTTAATTTTCTTATTAAATTTTGTTTCTCATAATAGGAGTACAGTTATTGTTTTATAAAAGCGTTTCGAAACAACCTATTTCAGCATATAAGTTTTTTAACAACATCCTTCAAAAAAAAAAGAAATTTAAAAGAAGCTTCATTAGAAAAAAACTAGTGATATCAGACCAACTAGACCCTTTGGCCATGGGGCATACTTTCACGCTCTCTAACTACACGTAGACGCCATGTCACCCAGTTAACTCTTTTTCACTTCATCTCACACCAAGAAAATGGTTTAACCCTCATTAATGCCCCTTAAATTAATTAAAATACACACGCGCACACACACACACATATATATATATAGCATGTTGTGTTTGTGTGTAAATTTCCCAATGCTTGCTTCCCTCTCTCTCTCTCTCCTAGTTAACTTTTTTACACGTGAAGCTTTTAATACCCTTAACACTCTCCAGAAGCGGTATGACAGGTGTTAACGGATGCAGCAGTGGTTAGTTCAGGGAGGTGGTGGTGCAACGGGTTTGCAGATTGGGGCTTTTAGGTGGTGGGGTAATGGTGGCATGGGTGACGGTGGTGTTTTGATTGTGGCTGTTATAGTTGTTGCTTGGTGGTGTTTGGTAGATGTGCTATGGTGTTGGTGACCGGTGGTTTATGGTGGCATGGTGGTGGTAGCGGTGGTTTTGAAGAGATGCAGAGATTTAGAGAGGGAGGTGAGGTGGGGTGTTATATATTGTGCTTAATAATTATTAATTAATTGTGGGGCCAATTGATATTGTAAATAATTAATTCTTTTTTTCTTATATTCTAACAAAAGCAAGGGGTAATTTTGTCATTTTTCATGGATTTAACCGAGAAAACTAACACCCATCCACTTCAGGGACCATCTGAGTTAAAAAAAGTAAACCACAGGGAGCACCGATGTAATTTTCAAAAGTTGGGGACTATAGGTGTTACTTTACAAAACTACAGGGACTATACGGGCATTTTACTCAATACAGAATTATGAATACACAGAATCGACAAGATCAAAAAATTGAAGAATCATTTTCTTCAAAGCTGAGAAAAGATTAAAGATAATCAAAGAATCATAAATTTGACAATGGTTGTGTTCTTCATCATTGTTGGCTTCTTCCTGTTGTTGATTTTTCTAATTTTCTTATTAAATTTTGTTTCTCATAATAGGAGTACTATTATTGTTTTATAATAGCGTTTCGAAACAACCTATTTCAGCATATAAGTTTTTTAACAACATCCTTTCAAAAAAAAAAAGAAATTTAAAAGAAGCTTCATTAGAACAAAACTAATGATAACCAGACCCTTTGGCCATGGGGTATACTTTCACGCTCTCTAACTACACGTAGACGTCATGTCACCCCACGTAACTCTTTTTCACTTCATCTCACACCAAGGAAATGGTTTAACCCACATTAATGCCCCTTAAATTAATTAAAATACATACATATATATATATATATATATATAGCATGTTGTGTTTGTGTGCAAATTTCCCAATGCTTGCTTCCCTCTCTCTCTCCTCTCCTAGTTAACTTCTTAACACGTGAAGTTTTTAATACCCTTAACACCCTTCAGGAGCGGTATAACAGGTGTTAACGGATACCAACTAGGATTAACATCTATGTGTGTTAGATTATACAAGGCGGCGTTAGTAAATATTTGTTGAAAGCAACACTCAAAATGGCTAAAAGTCAACTTGAGATGGTCAAAATCTTTAGAATATGGCCAAGCAAAAAAGAGGTTAGTACTTAGTAGTAAAAAAGAGGTTAGTACTTAGTAGTGATTTCAAAAGGTGAAGTAAACAAGAAGATAAACTCATTAACACTTTTAATTAAAAACGATTTTAATTATTTTCAATCTCATGATTGAAGACGATGTTCAAAAGCAATGAATGAAATAAACACATAGTCTGAGGAATGACCTAAACTTGTGATGTCTCCCTCGTTTAGGGGTGTTCAAAAAAGTCGTGGCTCGCAGCTCGCTCGAAACTCGCACGTAAAAGGCTCGGCTCGAAATTGGCTCGGTTGTAAACGAGCCAGCTCGGCTCGGCTCGGTTGTAAACGAGACGGCTCGAGCTTGGCCTGGCTCGGCTCGTGAGCCCGTGAACCGGCTTGATAAGGTTTACATCCTTCATTTTTTTGCCCCGCATTGCTCAAAAGACAAAAAATAAGGGAGTGTCTCCCCTATAAAAGATGACAAAAACAATGTACAAAGTGAATTAACTATTTATACTTGCATATTTAGCCATTTGGTTAAATTAAATTGCAATTATAGCCTTATTTCTATGAAGAGTTTTACTTTTTAAGGCATTTTAATTAGTAAATTTTGCGGTTTTTTGTTGGTTCGAGCTAGATCAAGCGAGCTTGCTCGAATTTTAATCGAGTCGAGCTCGAGCCTCAAATCTTGGCTCGATTTAAAATTCGAGCTCGAGCTGAACCAGCTCAAATTGAGTTCGAGCCGAGCTCGAGCTGGGTCTGGTTCAGCTCGACTCGGCTCGTTTACAGCCTTACCCTCTTTGCCCCATTGGCATTTGTCATTTATATGAGCAAAAGCTATGAGGGATGGTTGTCTGTATCATTAAGACAAAGTCAAGGGTCCAACTTTATAGTAGCACATAGAACATTCTTCTTATTATTTTTTTAACGTGTGATGATTATACATTTAACATTAGAAGAATACAAACGCCAGCGGGGAACTGGACCATACAGACGAATGAAGCATACAAATAAACCACCTCGTTTAAGACATTTACAAAGCTAACCTTATTGAACGTGAGTGCATTTCTTGCTTTCCATATGAACCATAGTGTATTGTATAAAATAACATGATAAAATTTTCTTCGTTTATTGAGGATGGAACCACCGCTATGTTGCTAACTCACTAACCAACTATAGAATCCAGTGTCCTCTTGAGAAGTCTTGGTGACAACACGTAGACACCTCTCTCCTTCATTCAAAAACGAGCATGATAGGAACACATGGTTGATAGATTCCTTCTCCAGAGAACAAAAATAATATAATAGTGATTTACATGTTATTGCCCCTAATTATTAGTGGCGGACCCTGGATTTCTTTTTCTGTGGGCGGTAACAAATTTCGTTGTTCGGATTTCTATCAAGAGGGGTTTGGTTGGTGTCGGCTAGGATCATTGAAATTTTTTATATAGGACTGAGATGGTCATAGAACTTTTTTACTAGATTAAGTCAATTCACGTATATATTTTGAGTTTTTTTAGCATAGATCTAAAGTTTCTTTATTCATATGGTAACTTCATATAGTTTTTATTTGGTTCACTAGATTTTTACCCGTGCCGCGCGTTGCGGCGGCAACGTCATGTTTGTAACTTTGTTACATGCGATACAATGATGACATTCACGTGTAGTGCCATAGCGTGACGTGACACGTGTTTTTACTTTGTTACACACATTACGCTAGTGACATTAACGTGGTTAGGCATAGATAAAAAAAAGTATAATGTCTCGCACGTTATGGTTTAAAGTCGTAAAAGTAATTTAGACAAAAAGAAATTGAAATGTTGGAGAAGATGAGGTGTGAAGTTATGAAGTAGAAATAAAACAGTGGTTAACGTTGTTAAATAAAAAGCTTAGGGCTCAATGTGTCACTTACCAAACGATCAGGATTGATTGGGTAAAGTTTATAAATTTAAGAGTATAAGAAGAAAATTTGAGACCATGGTCCATCGGTTCATATATCATTTACTTAGCACTGGCAATGAAAAATTTTAAAATTCAAGTTTATATGTGATAAGGTAATAACTAAAAGGAAAGGGTCAAGGGTAAAATAGTAGTAACCATAATAAACTATCTAGTTTACTGTTTAAAAAAAATACAAATGAAGCATTAAGAAAATATTAAGAAAGAAATAAACAGAACAAATAAACCATTAAAAATATATTAAAAAAGAACAAATGCAGCATAAAAAAAATCGGGCCTAGCCCAGGGAAAAAGAAAGCTAGAGAACAAAGAAACATAGATGCCAAAAGAACAGGATGAAACTGGAATCGAACTCGCCTCGAGGGTAGGAACAAAGGAAGGATAGACTACTATGACACAGATCAACTTTTCTATAAATATATAGGAAAAAAAACGGAGAAAATTGGTTAGTGGATTTGCCACCGACCTTTTTCTTTAATATTATATAAATTTCTTCATTTTGTTCCGAAATTGCATATAACTTTTTTTTTCTTTTTCTTTCTTTTATTTTCCCTAGTGAACTCAGGAACAACAACGAATTCGGAAATAAGTGGTGGACTTAGATTAAACCTTATTGGATAGTAATGGACTAATGGGATTAAAAAGTAAATTTGGGTGGACTTGTTGAGTAAGGTTTATATTTGAACTGGGTCGAGTATCATCTGGGCCGCCCCATCTTTAGGCCCAATTAGATGTCTACCGTAAATCTCATTTAATCATCCAAAATGTGAAATAGATCAAATCATATTCATACATGAATAATGCTTGAGTTGGGATTTAATGGCCATTTACGGATTTGATAATTGTTACTATTTCTAAAAATATGTATTTTTTTAATATATATCATCACTCATCAATTGGGTTAAATTTTATTAACTTGGTGAACCTAGTGGTGCACAAAAAACCCGAACCGACTCGGACCCGAAAAAAACTAGGAATCGAATATTATAAAACCCGGGTTTTTATTCCCGAACCTGAACCCGACCCTACCCATAGGGTAGGGATCGGGTATGCGGTTGTGTAATAAAACTCGAACCCGGAACCGGGTTTTTATACTCGTTTTCAACCCGGGTTTTACGAATACCCGGTTTCAACCCGAACCCGGAACCAGGTTTTTTCAATACCCGGTCCAGGTTTTCCAATACCTTGTTCAGGTTTTTGTGTGTTTTTTCGAGTTTTGTACCTTGGTAACGCCTATATGGCCGTTATAAAGTGTATTTTGACCATTTTTTGGTTTACATTGTATTTTTATACCCTATAAAAGGGTTCTTTGATGTTTGGTTTAACCGCAAGTGTTATCATCGAGACGAACAATAAACGAAGACGATCAAGTTATTCGAAGCTATCTGTGTCAGCATCTTATTCGACTCGGTTCTATGATTATTTAGGTGTCATGTATTTCTATATTTTATGAAATAAAAAGGTTTTGCATTTTATATTTCTAATTTTCTTTGTTTTATGCAAAAAAAATGAATACGCGAGGCATACCCGAACCAAACCCGATCCATACCCGAATCCAACCCGATCGATACCCGACGCTACCTGAACCCGGAAATAGGGTATTAGAAAACCCGAACCGGACCCTACCCGAACCCGGGTATATAGGTTATACATTTTTGTATAAAACACGGACCCGGACCCGACCCGGTATTATCAATACCCGATTTATAGGACCCGGTCATACCCGGAACCGGGTATTTAAAAAATCCGATTTGTGCACCACTAGGTTAACCTAATTCATATTCAGATTTAAGAGATAAATTAGGATTAAAATCAACCGTTATGATTTTTAGTTTTCCCTCCAACTATACAAGAGATAAACAAACACAAATTTGATCACAAACATTCAACTTTTTTTATTAATTGAAACTAGTTGATTTTTGCCCGCGCGTTGCGGCGGGGATCCAGTGTCTGCAAAACGTGTGCCGGCAACGACAAGCAGATACCGAATATCAAAACACAGATAAAAATGACGTAGCACTCCATCTTAAAAAATGATTTTAATTAATCTAATACATAATAGTAGGACCCACACGTTCTATACGTTGGAAATTCGGTTGTTTTCGTTTCAGTTATTACGATACAAAACGTTAAAATATGGATGAGCTCGGTACCGGTAATGGCACCAAATGTACCGATCCCGAAAATCATCGAAATTAGGTACCGTCACCGAAAATCCTGGGTACGATACGGTAGGGATGAGCACGGTACCTATTTGGTATCGGACCGGTACCGATACTTAAAATGGGGAAAAGTGGTATCAGTACCGGTACCGAATACACCGGTTCGGTACCGATACCAGTACCGAAAAATGGGGAAATGGGAACCGGTACCGAATATGCCCGGTTCGGTACCCATACAGTATCGGTATTTGAGGGTAAAAACCGGTACCGAAAATGTCAAAAGGCGGTACCGAATCGGTACAAAAAATGTACCCGGTTTGGTAAATTCGGTATCGATGCCAGTACCCGATACCATTCGCTCATCCCTAGGTTATGTTATTGTTATAACATTAAAATAATAAAAATAAAAGGGAAAATCAAGTAAAAATGTATAAAAGAAAAGAAGAAAAAAAAAGACTACTATTCTATTATTCATAAGGTTTGTTTTTAGTAATAGGATAACGAGAATTACTGAAAAAACAAATAACCGTAACAACCTTATATAGTAAATAAATACAACTTTAAATTAGAAAACATAATCCTACAAAACTTCAAACTTAAATAAACTAATTACTTATATTAACTATTAGTGCATTGACATTACATCTCCTCGAAACCACTCATTGAGATTATTCGATACAACCCTTAATGTCCAAGTTACTAGTCTACGAATTCAGTATTGCTAGTATTTTCACATTATATGAAATCCATGTGTCTCTGTTTCTCTAAGATCTTTCATTTATTATTGGGAGTTTGAAACTATTTTGTTTATGTGTTTTCATACACGTCAAAAAATTTAAGGTAGTTATTTCACTAAAACTGTTTGAAACATTTACTATATCTTATGGTCGGTGGTTGTCACATCAAAAGCCACCGACTAATGAAGTGTATATATGGATTTAATCGTTGATGCATTGTCAAAGTACAAAGTTGATAGGTGTTTGTAGGCTATGTGGTAAGTCTCGGGAAACCTGGCTGCTGTTAGTTCGAGTCCAAGCCACCTTTCTTCATTTTCTATGTTTTTTCTCTATACTTTTACAACAAGCCACCATCTTTCTTTTTAGTTTTTCCTTACTTTTACAATAAGCTTATAATATCTTTTTACATGTCAGATTTTTGTACTCATATTATTAAATATTATATTAGGGTAAATTACAATTTTCGTCCTTTATGTTTGTTTCGGATTGCAATGGATGACATTTAACTTCAATAATTACAATCAGAATCCTTTTTGAAAAACTCGTTACACCTTCGTTCTTTAGTACTAACCAGGTTAAAATTAAAAGTTAATTCATATCATGTAACGGCATTTATATCTTTTACACCCAAATAAAAAAAACATAAATAAGAACTAAAAAAATTAAAAAACAAAAATATATATAGACACTTAAATATATAGACCTCTTCTCTCTACCTTCTCTCTCTCTCTCTAACTCGTGATGCCTTCACTCTACCATATCACCACCGCCATAGTACCACTGCCGCCCTAACATCATCACCGCCATAATACCACCGTAGGTCTGAATCATTGAACTAATATTGCCCCACGATTTCTCTCCTTTGTTCAGGTTTCGTTTATGTATTTGCAGGTGAGATTCAGATTTACAATGGAGATGAGTTGGGGGATGCAATCGTGGTGGCAATGGCGGCTTATACCACCGATTTTGGCCTTCGTATTCCTGTAAAGCCTTTGAATTTCACAGCTCCGGATCTATTGTGAGTCGTTGCATCCGAAACCCGACAGATTTCCTCATCCCCTTTGTGAGTCTCCTCATAAATATCAGGGAGTGGTGAATGTGCAGATTTCGGTTGGAATTTCCTACCAACGAATGTATTTTTCTTGTGTAACCCCCAAATCGATATTTTTTCAATTTTTAATAAAACCCCCAAATCGATATTTTTTCAAGTTTGTTGAAACTGTGATTAGATTTTAATTTAGGTTTCCAATGTAACCCATGTATTTTTCTTCATTTTTAGGAGATTACTTGATTAAGTTAAAAAGTTCATACCTGGGTTTGATGTCTGATCTTGATTTTTCCTATGAATGCTTAGGCAGATTCCAGTAATGGTGGACTTATATTCCGGTAATGGTCAATGGTGAAAGAGGGTTTATATAAGGGGGAAGAAACATGGTGTGAAAAGACAGAATTGCCCTCACATGAGATGCACATGAGCTGACTTAACTTTTAATTTTAACCCAGTTAGTGTTACATGACGAAAGGTGTAACGAGCTTTCCAAATAAAAAATTGTGACTGTAATTATTGAAGTTAAAGATTATCCATTGCAATCCAATACTAACATAAAGGACGAAAAATGTAACTTACCCTATTAATTAAGTTACTTAAAAGATAAATCAATTAATCAGTTACCATTTTTTTAGTTTCAGACTTTCAAAAATTAAACCATACATTAAAACGTAATATATTTAGTTGGTAATTATGTATATAACACTTTCGGGTGACTCTTACGCCTCCTTGGTTTTCCAAAAACTTTACAAAATGTCATTTTGACCCCCCTCGAATTTTACCTGTTTATTTATGTGCGTTGGTCAAATATAATACATTTCCGTGCTAATTTTATGTACATTTTCGATTAGTGTATGTTTAGACATAATTTTTGTTCAAAAACATGTGGAGTCAAATATGAAGCATTTTCACAAGGCTATATAAATTCAAGTTACATTACATTTCGACGTACCCGCAATTGCGTGATACAATTCTTTAACTTAAAAGTCGAGTCAAATATAAAGTGTTTTCACAAGGCAGCATAAATTCGAGTTATTTTACGTTTTGACGCACCGCGACGTGCGATACTATTTTTTAAACTACTTTCTTACATGCTTATTTTTAAGTACGTTTCGGTATAAATCCAAGTTGGTTTGTGCTTCGACATAAAGAAAAATTTCGGTAATGAGTTCAAACATAATACGTGGTGCTTATTTTTATGTGCATTTTTCAGTTGATCTAAGTTTTGACGTAATTTTTATTCGCAATCGAGTTGAATAGATTATTTGATGTTATAAATTTGAGTGAGTTTAAGTTTTGACGCCATCGCAACGCGCGACAGGTCAAAATACTAGTTTTTTTTTCCTAAAATGGAAACACATTTTAAAAAAAAATATACATCTCTGGAAAAGAAAACATTTTCAGTATCTAAAGTGTAAACTTTGTAACTTTTCTTTTCATTTGAGTCACAAATAAAAACATGCTTCTCAGCTCTACTGCTGAATTTGTCAGTTTTATTTAAAATGGTACAATAACATAAACACTCAAACAATTTTAAGTGATTAAGGAAAGACTCAAAACCATATATTAACTCGCATGGAGTCCTACCAGCTGCCACCGAAGAGGGACTTCTATTAATTAAATAAGTAGCAGTTAATACACATTCAGACCAAAACTTAAGATGCAAACAAGTGGGAAACAACAAAGCCCTAACAACATTTAACAAGTGTCTGTGCTTTCGTTCAACTACGCAATTTTGCTGAGGTATATCTGTGCAGGAAGTTTGATGAAGAATTCATTTATCTTTACAAACAATGTCATTTGATTATTTACAAACGTTGGCTCATTGTCACTTCTAAAACACTTTATTTCCTCTTTAAATTGAGTTTTAACTACATTAACAAACTCAACAATATTTTCAAAAATTTCTTGTTTGGTTTTCATCAAGCACACCCACACCACTTTTGAGCAATCTTCCACTATAGTCAAGAAGAACTTATGTCATTCTCTACTTTGAACTATATAAGGACCCCATACATCTAAGTGTATGAGTTCCCCTAAAGGAGCAGTTTTATGATCACTTAAGGGAAATGGTTCCCTACAGTGGCGGAGCTTAACCATAAGTTTTGAGGTGGCGTGAAGTCAGGGGACCCAAAAAAATCCTATTGTTATGTTCGGGTTGGGTCGGCTATTCGATTCGGGTCGGGTCAAACAATAATAGTTCCAAATAAAACTAAAAAAAATCATTAGTCAAATGACTCGTTCTTACACATAGAAAAACTAAATATTGTTTAACAAACAAAAGACCAAAATATATATAATGATACGAGATAAATGGAACCTGGACGAAGAATTACAACTCAGCCCAATAACATTTAAGATTTAAAGTGGTAACAAACTGTACTTTGATTTATATATCTATAAATATTTAGGCAAAATAATTGGAGGTGGCGATCCTATATAATTTAAATTTTTCGGACAAAAAATTGGAAATTATACACTTCTAACAGAAACATTTGAGGGGGCGGGTACACCCCTCGGTACCTACTAACCTACGCCCCTGGTTCCCTATGTTGTTTAGCCCAATGACACACTTCACAAGGATTATTGGTATAAGAAAACTTTAAGTTTAGTTTATTTTTAAAAACTTTAATAACCTGTTCAGATGGGTGACCTAGTCTAGCATGCCATAAGTTGTTTTCACTACTGACATTAAAACACACATTATTAGACACATAAGAACTGCCACAAATATACAACCCAACAACTTGACTACAAATCACCAGGACTCTCTTGGTTAACACAACCTAAATATAACAGCTTTTCATCAAAACCAACATATAGTTTGATATCCTTAGCTAACTTATGAACAAAAATGAGATTTATGTTGTATTAATAAACCACAAAAACATCTTTAAGAATCAAATTATTACAATTTTACACTTCCAATTTTGGTTGCCAAAGCATTTGTACCATTAGGATGTTTAACTTTTATTTTAAACTCAAAAACATCTATAAAATCAGTTAAATTCTTTCATCCTTAATCATATGTTGATTTACCCCTGAATCAACAATCCACCCAATGTCTTGTTCTCTGTTAGATTTACTATTGAAACAAAACACAGGGTTACAAAACAAACCATTACCTAAAACACTACAGCTTTGTGGAACTTTACTAGGTTTATCCCCTAACAAACTTAATTACTAACCTGGTTAATTGTTCACTAGTCAAAGAATTAACAGAAACATCAGAAGGTTTTAAAGAACTGTTGTTGCTTGCAACAACTTTTCTTCCTTGGTTACCTTTTGGCTTCATCCAAGAAGGTTACCCAATTATTTTAAAACACTTATCCACAGAATGCCATATCTTATTACAACGAGAACACAAAAAGTTTTGATTTTCTTAAACTCAACAGGTTGACTAACTTTTGACACAAACGCCAATGTTTGTCCTTTTTTTATAACCATTGCTAGAGTTTCTATAGGATTCTTCCCTTAAAACTATAGCAAAGGCTTCTTTGGCTATTGGTAAAGTTTCTTTTATTAACAAGTTAGTTCTAGCACCCTGATAGACACTATCCAGGCCCATTAAAAGTTGCATAAGTTTATCATATGATTAAAACTATTAAAATCTTTTGCAGCCTCACAAGTACAAGAAGGCAATTGCAAGATCTCGTCTAATTGTCTACACATTACATTAAGTTTATGACAATATTCCGAGATAGTTAAACCATTCTGACTACAAGTTTTTTTATACAAATAAAAAACAACAGAACCATCTATCTTGTTATAGGTTTCTTTTAAATCAGACCAAACATCACTAGCAAGTTTAGAAAACACCTGACCCATATACAACTCCTCACAAATAGAATTTAAGATCCAAGTAAGAACAATAAAGTTGCATCTATCCTATTGTTTGTCTAACACATCATTAGTTTATGATTTTACACAAGTGTTGTCAATAAAATCCCATTTATTCTTAACATGTAATGTTAATTGCATTGCATTTGACCAAACTGTATAATTCTCAGACCTTTCTAGTTTAACAGAAACAATGGTAAAGTTACTAGAGTCTGATGGATGCAAGTATAAGGGATCACTTGCATCCAACTTACTCACAAGAGTCTTAGGTGGTGGATTTGAACTATTAGGCATAACAATAACACCATCTACCATGATTCTATCACGATACTAAACCAGAAAAACAATCAAACACAATACTGTAAACAATCACCAAGCACACAATATCCCAGTCAGTGGTTTATCACTCAAAAGGTGCCACCGCAGACCTTATGATGGGAGCCACCTAGACCTAGACTTAACCACACCAATGCAGTACAATATCAGAAACAAGATAGATAAAACAAATAATAGAAACAACAATCAACCAAAAACACAGTCAAGATGCACAGACAAAAACTACCACAATACAACAGAGCGATTCCACTTTATAAATCAATCAACCATCGGTCTGACTAACCCGTTAACATAAATGTCTAGACTCAACAATGCAATTGTGACATGAAAAGATAAAAGACTATGAAAGGAATAATATCACCCAGGGGTGCGTATAACTCCAAGCAGATCAGTCTTCTACCCTTCACTTAGGGCTACAAGATACAGATCAACAGAACCAGCAACAATATTCTGTCAGTTGGCCTTGTAACCTTCTAGGTTTACAAAGAGCAACAAGAATCACAGTAATACTCCAAGATTCACCAAACTCTAGATTAGGGTTTCAACCTTCAAGTACCTCGAAGCTCCTTCACAAAGCACAAATTCCAAGAGAGCAGAAATCACTATATCTGGAATCGGCAAATAACATATTCAACAAGACACCCACAGATCTACCCGGCACCACTCAGATCTGATCAAATCTAACCCTAGAGACACAACAGAACAATAATGACCCCAAGAGCTCACTAGAGCTCTGATTGTGACACCCCAACCGATGGAAGAAATATCGGGGCGGGACGAAATAGATTGTTTGAGACATCACAACTTGCTAAATATGACGATGTTTAAATAAAATTCCATTTTCATTGGTGAACTAAGTGGTACATTGTTTGGAAAGGAAATACAACAAGGAAATTCAAATACGACAAAATGAAAAGTACATAAACTTAAAATGTGTTTTTAAAACCCATCCTGCTAGATTCTTGAAACGTCATAGCATCAATCTCCCACAATATATATTAAAGTAACGGTTAACACATATTTTAGATAGGCTTGATAGTTATCATTGTTATCCTTTTTATCATTCTAAACACATTTGATTCAGTATAGAGAAACTGGACTTGCTTACCATTAACCACCTTACATTCCAAAACATGCCTTTCATTTGAAACCAGCTAAACGAACACTCAAAAGATCATAATTCATAACATTGATTTATTTATAACAAGCATTTATAAAATATTATATGATTATATATGATCATTCAAAATAGAAAACCTACAGCTTCCACATGTTAGCTTCAACTTTAATAAACATACCCAAACCAAACCGGACCCAAGCGGTACGGGTGTCGAATCAAACCCGATTAAAACCAACACTTGGTATCTTGGACAAGACTTGTAGCATAAAAAATGGGATATGATACAGTTCTAATTCACTTAATCAGGGATCCGTACTAGAATCATTCCATATAATAGTCGTTTTGCACTTTTTACTTATTTGTAGTTTTGTACGTTGTAGATGAGTATGTAAAGTAATATGATGTGTTGATTACTTCATTACTTGTATAATGAGCCAGAATATCTTCTAGAAAACGGATCCCATTACAAACTTTAATATTAATATCATCATTATTAATATTTTCCCATCTTTAATTTCTATGATAAAAAATAGATAACTATTAAAAATAGTTAGAAAACAAAATCAATAATTAAAACACTAGTTTTTTTTTAATTGAAAAGGAGAGGAGTTGGTTTGAATCATTTGAGTGTAGTGGAATTCCACAAATAAAGATTTTGGTGCTAAACACACAAACATTTAATAAACAAAACAAATACATATTACTTTGATACCATGTGCCCAATAATTAAACAAGGTTGTTTTAATTTGTAGTTTAGTTTCTTTTTATTTGTATGTTTGTATTTTTATATTGCTCATGTTTTCACCTCATGTGAAGTATTTTAATAAGGTTGGCACTTCTTTTTATTGTTTGTGTCATGTGACAGTCGAAATGTTTGTAAATTTGGAATTTTTAAGTATTTTATTTGAATTTTTTGTTAATAAAAGTTGATGTATTATTACATAACTCTAGAATAAAACATAAGAATTGACAAAATTAAACATATGACACAAGAGTTGACTAACATGTAAGAAAAAAACACGACGATGGACAATTTAAGCTTTAGTAGTTACTTTTCTTGATCAACTAAATAGAATGACCTATAGAAATATTTTCAAATTGTTGTAGTTTATTGAAAAATATATGAATATTTATTAGGATTTTAGTCATTGTTACTAGTGACCACCATTACCAACTTATATTCTTATACAGATTTTAGGTGACAAATATTTTTTTTAAAGCCGAATACAAGTTGCCAATCGGATGAAATTGATGGAAAACGACTGTAGATAGAGCTATAACAACATTTAGTTTAAGTTGTGTGAACTTTAGTTGTGTATGCATTTGAATTAAGGTAGTATAGCTAACAAAATTGATATACAAATAAAATTAATAAATTATTATTGTGAAAAGGAAATTGACATATATTTACTACTAAAGTTCAATATCAAACTTTGTCATTCAAACAAGGTTATTTTATTTAATACGTTTTTTTTTATGTTACATGATTAATTTGTTAAAAATCTTGGGTTAAAAGTTAAACATCATTGGGGGAAATATGAAAAAAATTGTAAGGGGTTGTTTGTTTCAGAACTCCTCTTACTGGTACAACACTTAATGATTCGGATTATTTGTTTCAAGAGCAGATATCTGAATGGTTCAGACATTTGCCTCTGAATGGTTAAATATTATACTAAATCTGAATGGTTAAGACCTCTTATCTGAATTGGTCAGACATTTGTCTCTCAATGGTTAATCATATACTGGCTCCTAATGGTTCAGACCTTTTACTGGTTCAATATTTACTCATTCAGAAGTTGCTAAACAATCCCTAAGCATTCTATAAACATCACAAAAGAGAACTACAATGATCAGATTATTTGAGGAACACAAAAATACAATTTTTAACATAATAATAAGATAGTTTAATAATAGTAAAATAAATATATTCCGTATATATTTTGAGGCAAACATGATAAGGAATATTTTAGCTTTTGGTGAGGGGGCAATTTAAGCAACAGGAAAAATGATAAAAATATATATTGCGAACAAAAACCAATTTATCAAATTACAAGACGACAATCATATAATTCTTGCTACATTGGTCAGATAGAGTTATCACCAATTGTCTATTCTATTCATTCAAAGTACTTCACTTAAATGATTAATTCATCCATAGTCATTATAATATATTAATAAAAAGTCCACTATGTACATAAATATGCAACTAAATTTTTGACAACTAAATTTTTGACAAGAAGTTGAACCGAAAACTATAATAGTTTATCAGTTTAACCGGTTTTATCTGGACCGCCAAAACCAAGTGGTTCATAGGTCCAGTCTTCAAAACATTGTTTTAACGATCTTTAAGCGTAGGGGCAGACCTATTAAGAAAGTTGGGTGGACAGACGTACCCTTTAAAAAAATTAGTAAATTGTATAGAGCAAAATCTTACCCGCACCTCTTGAAAATATTTCCTGAGTCCGCCACTGTTTAAGCGTTCGATGAAATGGTGTTTAAGCGGTCGATGAAATGGAATTAAACAACCCGCAATACAATACTTAAAAGAAACAGGTGTGTATTTAAATCATGTTGATTTCTTAACTTCTTAAAATAACAAACAGGTCATCATTACAATATTAAAAACAAAAAAAAAAAAATATGAAAATGATATAAGCGAATAGAATCCAAATTTCTACTGTTCGAACAAGCGGTTCACTTTTGCACCCGACACAGCCCGACCAGGATTTCAGCCCAATAGGCCCGGCTCATCAATCAGCAACGGCCCAAGTCATATCATTCTCAAAGATCCAATGGCAAACTTCAATCTTCCCAGGCTCCGACCCGAGAGAAAGAAAAGCTTCATGGGTCGCACTCCAAGCTGATGTGTCAATGTGACATATAGCAACCCCATGGTTAATCTTCAAACTAGTTTTCGGGTCAAGTAGATCCGCTTCGTAAACCCGAACCTTAGGAACCGAGTGACAATAGTAAAGCAAATAAGGAAACAAACTCTGATGACAAGACACCGATTTGGTAATTTTGCCACCGTTTATTTTTTTAACCGCACCAATTTTAACCGTCTTACCCGACCCGTTCGTGTTGTCCGTCGTCCGAACCACGACATTCCGCCCCAGCACAGAAGTCGCGAAATCGATCATATCCTCGACCGACCCGACACACCGCTTCGACTCACCCGCACTCGGTTTCCTTTCACACTCATTCAAAGAATCAGTGATAAATTTCGCCATACCCGACTCATCCCCAGCGTGAAAAATCCTTTTAAAGTCACCAATCTTCGAGGACGAAAATGGTAATTTCGACAAAATCACCCGGGCAAAAACGACCTTTTGGGCATCTTATCACGAATATCAGGCATGGGCATTATCGTCCCGGATTTTAGCATACTCTCCCTAAAAAATTTACCCGGCTCAATCCACTTATTTACACCTTTGCCACTCGCCGTTTTCTTCTCCATCTTCATTTCTTCCAACTCCGCCGCCGTTGCTCTCGCTGCATACGTGGCAAAAGTAGCCCTTTTCTTATCCGCATAATCCTTAAACGTGTTGTTCACACCGTAGGTTTTAAACCCAAACTTCTGGTTATTTACCGTTCCGCCACCGTAACCGGAAAAAGTATCCGTACCTTCATTAAACGAGTTACCGTAATTACTAAACTTCTCGTCAGCCGCATTTGAACTTTTCGCGTACGATTTGAAATTATCGTCACCAACATTCGACTGATCTCGATAATTAGCAAACGAACCAACGGCGCCGTTACCGTTTTCATCGTAATTCTTAAAATTATTCTGCGGTACATTCCCATTTTCACCGTACGAGGTAAAACTATCGTTAGCACCGTTACCATTCTCGCCATAACCCGAAAAACCCGACCGATAACATTCGAATTAACACCGTAACCTTTAAACTCATTAGCCGCAGCATTACCGTGTTTACCGTAACTAGCAAACGACTGATCACCGGCGTTAGCGTTTTCTGAATAAGATTTAAACGTCTGCACACGGCCGTTAACGTCATCGGAATATGACGTAAACCTCATTGTCGGAACATTGACGTCTTGCGCGTAGCTACTAAAATCACCGGCGCCGCCGGTGGCTTTTGTGCCGTAGGTGTTGAAACTCTGGTCCGGCACGTTGGTGTTACGCGCGTAGGTTGAAAACTTATCCCCATGGCCCACTGAGTCACGTGAATACCGGCGGAATGTGTTAAGAGCCTCATTACCATCATTGGAATAATTTTTAAACGAATCGGATCCGCCCAACCGACCCGACCCGTAGTTGGTGAAGTTTTTTTCTGAATACTCTTTGAAGTTAACATCGCCGGAATGTTTTTCCAGACTGGCCCCCACCTCCGGGAAACATAACAAGTTTCCGGCGGAGCAGAACGACGGGAGGTTGGTTGAAAGCGCGTTCTGGTCTCCGGCGAGTTTGGAAAACGCCGCCGACTGTACGGCGGTCATCGGCGATGCTTTCTCGATTAAAAACGAGGGTTTGGGTAAATCATTTGAGATCTGTTTGTTCCAGTATCGGATTAGATACGCCTTTGGGGTAAACGGGTCTTCCGCCGCTCCGGCGAACAGAAAAACCTACAAAATGAATTAACAATTTTAACATTATGGTTGAATGATTAAGAAATTAACAAGTGGGTAATGAAATTGAAGATGAATACAATGTGGGGGTTGGTTGAATTTTGGAAAAACTTACATTGATCGATGAGAAGATGAGAATCAAGATAGGTGTGAGTGTGTGTGTGAGGTTATTGAATTTGTGCATTTTGGAAGTGTGAGGATGATGGTGGATTTGGTTTTTTTTGGTTGGAGGTGGAGGAGAGTTTTATAGTGGAGTTTTTGAAATCATAATTTTTTTATTTTCTAGAATTATTTCCATAAATATTTTTAATTTTCTAGAATTATTTCCATAAATAAACAGTACACACTCAGGCCCTCGTATAACAGTAAATAATAATGATGGTAATAATAATACAGATTTTAAATTAATTTTAAAAGTTAGGATTATCTTGTTACATTTTTAGAAAACCATAAAAATGTCTTCGTTATATTTTTATGGTAAGTGTCTGGCATTTGGTAGAAAAATTTAGTGTCTGCAGTAGTAAATAATACCAAAAGGTTTTACTTTTTTTTCTACGGTTTAAAAGACATGGTTGATTGTTCAGTAACGATTGACCGGTTTTAAATTCTTTTTATTATACTATATATACAAACACAGATGGGGAATAGTGTCACCTACTACCTGACATTCCTCTTATTGGCCCAAACAAAATACGATTTTACCACTACTTTAAAACTACGAATGTGCTTTCTGTTAAAAAATACGATTTTACCTCAGTTTAAAATTACAATATTGCTATTGTTTTAGATTACAATATTGCTATTGTTTTGGACTCTAGTGGTCCGTCAGTGATCAAATTTGTCTTTTAAAAAATCCTACACTTTTTAACATTTTCAAATAACTTAATTATTTTCAAATCCACAAATTTCATAAGGTTTGAGCAAATAAAGACTATAAGATTATGGTTACTTTTTGATTGACGAACTCAAAAAATCACGAACTTTGTTCAACCATCAGAATGAATATGGTAATTTTTTTCAGTCTCTAATTGATACTATTTATAAATAAGTCCACTTGTCTTGTTAGGCCCTGGCTCAATATGTGAACGAGGGAAGTTCGAGCTCAAGTATTCAGCCTCATAGTGGATTTTGAGTCGACCTGGCTAGCGTCGTATATTTTCGAGTTGGGGCTAATCATGGCTCGGCTCGAGATGTCTCATGAAGGCCACCCTAGGGTGACAAACTGCAAAGCCATGCAAGATATATTGTGCGGATCCGTCAGTGGTTGAAAGAAGAGCGAAAATCCATGGCTATGAAGAAGCTCGCGACTATAGTCCCCTTTTATTTACTTTTCTAAATTTTTATTTCTTTTCTTAATAAGAGTTATAAACTTATTAGACATTTATTATATGAATTTATTAATTTATACCAATAAAGAATATTTTTTTTTAAAAACAAAAAGAAAATGGTATATATTTACACCTACACTTGTAAATATGTCAAAGTTCGTTTATATAACTAAATGTTTTTTTATACATGTTTATATTTATATATATGAATACCTAAATAGTTTTTATAATAGAATAAGATTATAAGATATAAATCATTCAGCAAGCCTCTTAATGGTCAAGTTTCAAAAGGATGTTGAATTAAAAATTTTATCCTTTGTCAAATTTCAAGATTTGAATTAAAATTTTATCCCTTTGTCTCTTCACATAATCACATGTATTCATAACCCTCAGCTAGAACCACCGCACCTGGTTAATGGTAATGTTATTTAGATCGTCTTATTATTGGTTTACTTGATAAGCACAAATAGTTTATAGGGGTAAGCAATCATTTCGTACAGTTATTTAGAGATCTAACATTGAATATACTGGCTCAACAATTGTTGACTCAAAGTCTCTTACCCACTCAGATATATTACTGACTTATCCTTAATCGAGGTTGCTAAAAAACAAAATTTAGTGTGTATTAATTTGATGAACCACCATTTGAGTGACACGTTTGGTGAAATTGATCTACCTCGGTTTAAGATGTGGTAAGGCGAACGAAAGTTAACCTATTAAAATTCGTTGAAATGTTCAACAATAGGACCATGAGCAAAATGAAGAACTCACTAAAACACTAAAAACTATATTAAGAGAATTCAAGAGAATTGAAATAGACTAGTGAAAAATATTTCTACGTGATAATCTTTGAAAAGTATATCGTTTATATAGGAAGAGATTTAAATAAATATTCCCCTAAAAATAGACAGCCGTAGAAAGATTATTAAACGATGTTTGATTGAATTTTAACTAGCGGCATTGAAACCATCTCATCGAACTATATGATCTTAGCTTTTAGATTTTCGTTTTTGAATTTTTAGCTTGTAGATTTCAGAAACTTTGTTTATAACATTGTGTCTTTTTATTTATTTTCGTTATTATGTTTTTTTTGCGATTTTTTTCTTGATATTATAATATATATTAAACTACATCCTTAACTAGATAGAAGTTTTTTGAATTTTTATTTTGACCACATCTATATTGATTTTTATTTTAACTATAATATTTTCCTCTTTTCTTTCTATTTTTGTATTTGTTGGTCAAAGATTACACATTTGCTGTTCTTATCTCTTAATCCCTTATTTTTCAATTTATCCACATGGAATTTTGATGTTTTTATTTTATACCCCAATGGCAAGAGTCTACTTTTGGTTTTTATGTTTTGATCACCAATCTTTTGGTTCTTATATTTTTGTCTCCTCAACTTTTGTTAGTTTTTTTAAACCATATCATAAGATTTCTTTTGTTTTGTTTTATATTTTGACCACTAAAATTTTGGTTCTTACACTTTTAGTTAGCGGCTGCATTTCTTTTTTTTCTCTGTTTACTCAATCGTTAGTTTTTTTTTTACAAAAATACTAAATACGCGATATAACTTTTTTTGGAAACGGCTCAACACCATGTCACCACCACCTTTTTTTCATTCGTTTGTTCGGGTTGCAACACCGCGTCATAGGTACCATGTCACCATTTTTCTTCCATTTGTCATATTTATTTCAATTTTAGTTTTTTACGCATTTATATTTTGCATCTTCACATCGATCTTTATTGTTTAGTACATACGCGACGGATTCCCCGCCATAACGCGTGATGGGAAAATCCTATTGTGTTTATTTTGCAACCCATTGTGTTTATATAAAGAAATTAAATAGAAAAAAAAACATATTGATAAAGCTAACATGCTTGTATAAAACTAATTGCCCATGACTTTTATAGCCTAGTGGCATCTTGATCTGGGATAAGACTTTGGGATCAATGAGTCATGTGTTTGATTCCTACAAGGGGGGTTTTCTCATATTTATTGAGTTTCCTCCTGAATTGGTGTATAGGCATTATGCCTAGTGAAGATGGATATGATTGGGTGGTTGCGCTGGTAGCACGATGATACTCCAATGGTCCGTCAGGGATCCAGATTTGCCGTTCAAAAAAGTACTCTCTCTGTCCCATTAAAAGTGTTCTGTTTTAAATTTTCAAAGTCTTTATTTATAAACTTTGACCTTAAATAATTTTGTTTGCATTAGATAATATTTGATGAAAGTTATATGATTTGAGTGTGTTTTATAAGTGTTTTTATCGGGTTAATTTTCATCAAGTTTTATATAACACAAAAATATATAATTAAAGTCAAAGTTTATAAATAAAGACTTTGAAAATTCAAAATAAGACACATTTAATGAGACGAAGGGAGTATAAGGCTATCAACTGATATGATGATAATAAAATGCCAATAACTATAATGATATTCAAACTAGGGATACAACAATTATTACCTAACAAAGATAGAACAATTATTAACTAACTAACAAAGAACAATTATTAACTAACTAACAAACTTATAGTAGGTAAGACCATGGGTAATGGTTAATGCTTCTTAAGGGGTATTTTTTGTCACATCACCATCATAATGTTTCATGTAATTGTTAAACCTCATGATGCCCATTCATTTATTAGTTTCCTTGTTTTTTCTCTTTATTGTGCATTATTTTAGAAATGTCCTTCTCTCTACATGCCTTTATAATGCCCATGAGGAATGGTGTAAGAGCATTATCAAAACATTTCAAGTCCCTATAAAACCCCATTACATATGCTCTAATAAACTCGGCTAACAAATATAATTTGATCCAATCAATTAATTTGACTGGTGTAGTCAAAACAATTTACAATAATCAAATTAGAGTTAATAACATTGTCAAAAGTGTATGCAACTGATTGAAGGACAAGGTGTAACATTTATAAGCGTTGAACATGCGATTCTAATCTTTATACATCAATACATCATCATTTGATCATTAGGTGATTGATTAGTGTAAAGAACCTCGATATATGATAGCATATATAACATTTACTTATGTAACAACCTCTACACTTGCTTAGCCCAAATTTACATATTATAAATTATTAACATATTGGTGCATAAGGAGTTGTACCCTAAGCTTTGGTGGGTTTCAAAAAAACTTGATATTACAATTTTAACCTATAAATATTTGAGTTTTTTACTTTCAATCAAAAGTTTATACACTTCTAAAAATTTTACTTTCAACTTTGGTCTCTTATACTTTATATACTTCTCAAAATTTTCGTTTTAAGTTTCATTCTAATTTTACGAGTTAACGCTACGCAACGTACGTGTGTGGTTCAATGTTATTATGTTTTGTTTTACGCCACGTACTAGATTTTTGCGAGTTACATGGCGCGACGGTACGTGTGTAGTTCAACGTTTTTACATCGTCTATTTTTCCTGTTTGATAAGTTTTGTCGCAACGTGCGGGTTCGAAATCGACTCAGTTATTATTTTCTATATTTTACGTTTCGTTCTACTTTCTACGCATTAACATGGCACAACTTTAGTGTTGGTGGTCGCTGGTGGTGGTGTGACCATTAATGCTATTTGTCACGGTTTTACGCCCCCGCCGGGACGCGAGGGAGTTAACACTAGTTATATTTTAAAATAGTATTTGTAAAGACTCTACAAATATAATTACTTCTGTAAAGAAATCCTTTGATAATTATATCAAACGACATAGCATTGCAAACACATACCATAATTACACAATATCATCTCAATATAAATAGATATAAAAACTAGTTAACTAAATGGGTTAATTACATGGTTTCTCTCCTTGAGGTCTCAAGTTCAACTCTCACTAACATCACTTTGAAGGATATTGGCGGTGGCATTGAAGTTTAGAACTAGGCCTCTCTGAGGGTCGCCAGTTCGAAACCGAGCCGAACCGGGTTTTACCACAGTGGGCCTTTAGGGCAGACGGGTTTTGCCCGGGATGGTGGTTTGGTAGCTCGGGTGTACATCAAACTCTGACCATTATTAAGAAGTGAATGCATTTGCTTAATTGAGAGCATTGCAGGATGTTTATTTGGTGATTTTAAATTACCGTTCAAAATAAAAGATGAGACTTTTGATATATTTGTTTTTGATCACTAACTTTTTGTGGGTTTTTGCTTTTTGGCAAAAGTGAGACACCTTTTTTTGTTTCATTATTAGCGTTATAATTCACCGTTAATCCAATTGTCAAAAGATGCAAGTATTTGGTAAATTCAAATATACATTTTTCAAAATCAGTACATTGTACCATTTTTCTATTTCATTTGACACTATCATTGCATGTGGTTTTAATTTTATACGGTAGTCGATATTTGTATAAATGTTGCGTGTGGTTTCTTGGCCAAAATAAATGTTTAATTGTCCTCGTGGTTGGTGCAACATATGCTTTCTAGTTTTCTTCTTGTCCAAATTATTTATAAGAATTTTTTTATTTGTTTTCTTAAACATGCATTATAACATCATTGCTGTTTTGGGACCTAAATTTTCAAGTGGGAAATTTCTTTTATGACAAGTACATACGAATCCGATGGAGCTACCATAGTTCATTTAACCTTTTTTTTAACAATCCTTTTGATATTGTCAAAAGGGGTGTCGTTTGTACAACATTGGTTGTTGTATATGGTTGCAATGCCAATGGAGTCATTATACATCCGATGTATGAATGCTCTGTGTGTCGAGCGTTTGGAACGATCCTATAACGTGGATTATCGTTAGCCTCGTCACATATGTGTATCTCGTGACTAACTCCGACATAAATGTAAATAAAGTGTTTTTAGTGAATCAAACATAGATAATCTTTATTATAGTTAATAGGGAACTTAATGTTTACTTCAGCGAGACAACACGTGTGGAGGTAGTACGGTTTTCGGGGGAACGCCGGAACCAAGTCTGACCAACCCAGCGCGGGCCCGTTAAGAAAACGTAGTCTCGACAGATCTTGGCTAAGGCCGCCGTTTAGGCGGTGTGACATTGGGTCACTAAAAAGAAAGTCACCGTTCAAAAAAAAGCAAGATAGTCTCATCTCTTTATAGTCTTGGTTGGTTATGTTCAACGCGTTTTGCCTAATTTGGACATGGGTGATGTTTAGGTTGTTGTTCGAACTTGGGTTGTTCCAAATTATAGTATTGAGTTTTATCCGAATGGTTTTAATATTTGTTGTTGCTACGTTCATTCATACATACATAAGGTGGGAACCACTTTGTCAAAATGTGTAATTTATAGTAGGAGAAACATTGTTAAAGAAAAAAAAATACAATCTTAAAAAGATAATGCAAATAATATATAGTGGAATAAATTAAAAAGATAATGCAAATAATATACAGTGGAAGAAATTAAAAATATAACGCCAATATATAGGATACAGTGGAAGAAATAAAATTTTTGGCTCCATTTTCAGTGAGTGATCTTATTCTGGAACCACACCTATTATCCTTCCGAGAAATTATATTTATTTAATGAAATTTTAGTTCTTTCATAATAGGATTAATCAGAAATATATTAGTTTTCTTTAAGCATGTTTTAGTTGCATTTTCATAATAGGATTAATCAGAAATATATTAGTTTTCTTTAAGCATGTTTATAGTTTAATTATTTCTAGTTTTAACTTTATAATCATTTATATAGAAACATATATGCGGAAAAATGTTTGTGATTTCAGTATAATCAGACATTACTTAAAGACCAAAGAGAAATAAGAATTAATATTATCAGATAAAAGGTGTAAAGTACACATTCGTTATTACTATTCCCGTTTCATTTACCAACGAACTCGGGGCGTAGTGCGTCCATGGTGGAGTTTGGGGACAACAGCTGACCACCGGTGGTAGCCATAAATAGTAAGCTATACTGATTAGTGGCAATCGATGGTAACTAATAATCAGTAGTAACAAATTTTCAAAGGGAAGTGAACATCACCGATAACTTGGTCATTAGCACTAATAAGTAAGTGTTGATAGAGGTCATATTGATGGTTTTCTGACTAATGTAATTGAAACACTCTAAAATTTTTTGTGGCCTGAATAATAAACATTAAACTATAGGGTCTAGGATATAATGTAGTCATACTTAAAGTCCATAGTTTAAAGTGAAAATCTATTAAAATTGTTTCTAGCGGACCGTTAGGAGCTGCTGATCTAAATGTCCTGGTTTAATCAAAAGTAAAGTTAATTATGATGTCTTAACTACATATACACGCACAAGTAAGTAAAGTCGTCTCCTTAGAGAATTTATAGAAAGTGTTCAATTAATTATCTTTTAACTAAGTACCAAAGCAAATCTGGTTTTTTACCATTCAAGAAAAAGTTGGCTTTGAAAAATTTGATTGCAAAACAAAGAACTTGTTTGAAGAGTTTATCGGTTTTTAGGAAAAACAACCCCCTCTAGATTTTAAGCTCTAGGCTTCACACAAACTTGTATGATAATTGGGTATCACATAGGCACGGTCTTGGAATTAATTAGTTGAAATGATAAATCAAAGACAAGTTTTTAATACTAACTCGTACATTGGTTCTCCAATCATAGATGCAAATCACCGCCTAGTTACCAAACCGACCACGATGCTAGAAAAACGAATACAAATGATAAAAGACAGAATTTCGACACACAAAAAATGTGTTTAAGTCAACCAAACACAAGTTGTTCCACAATATATAATACGAATCCAAAAACCTAAGTTAAACAAAGTTTTATGTTTATCCTAAACAAATTGTTCACCCGGAGGATGTTATAGAGGTATTAGTCGCTCAATGGCATTAGATACTCTCCATTTCTTGATTTGGGTTCAGAAATAAAGTTGGTACGTTTAAAAAACTAAAATCGCCTCTAAAATCACCAAAGATGGCTGAGAGACGAATGCCTTATGAAACCCTAAAGTTATGGCTTTTATAAGGAATTTTCTAGAAGTTCGTGACCTGGCAACATCATAATTTACAGTGCTAGCATCGTAGTTTATTTATGGTGCTCACCAAAACCAATGATACTCATCACCAATGCTTAAAACAGAGCTAACTTACAAAGCACCACCATAAATTATAGTGCTCTAACCGTAAATTACGTTGCTCATGTAACACCCCAAAAAATATTATATATATTATATTATATATTATATATATAATATATTATTTGATTAATATTCTAAGTGTGATAACTAGGAGCATTTAACCTAGTTAGTAACATGTAAATGATTAAAAAAAGGAGTTGTGGTCTTTTATAATCAAAAACAAACTTGAGGGACTAAATTGAGTAAAATGGAAACTTAATGTTTTAAAGCATGAAATTAAACATAATAACTTGGAGCAGAGAAAGAAAGGGAGAACATTCAAGTTTGACCTAATCCGACACTTTTTTACAAATTGAAAGGCCAAAAGTGTTATGATTTTGTGCACGAATCGTAATTAATGATCACCAAAGCTAGGAGATCATAATGTATGTTAAAATTCTTGTTTTGGTGTACTAGTGAATCGAATGAAATTCATGAATCTCAATTCTTGGATGAATTGTAAATTCTATGATGAAATTTATGATGTTATGTTTAGGGTCACCATATTTGCTTAAGTTGAGAAGAATTTAGCATAAACCAGGTGTTAGGGTTTTATGTATATGTATGAGGAAGTGGGTTTTTTTTATCTTAACATGAAAAACCCCAAATTTGTTATATGAACTAGATTAATGTGATGATTTTGATTGAGTTCTAGTGAAGACATGATCATAATGTTATGAAATGGGACATATGAAGTTAATAAACTCAACTAAATGAAAAGCTATAAATTTATGCACACAAAGTGTATGAGAAAATGTCTAAGTGAAAGTTATATGTTAATAATGTGTGAGAAACCTTTAATGAGAACTATATGAAATATTTATCAACACATATAATGGAACCGTCATCATAATGGCAATTTAATGATTAGTCGGGTTGTACTTTATAGGCAACTCAAGGGATAAGCCGGGTGATCAAGTCAGAGGAGACACGCGACTCAAGGGAAAGCTCTAAGGTACGTAGCTAGATGTTGCATTGATTATTTTGTCGTTAGTTAATATTGTTTATTGAAATAAATGGTTGAGGAGATGGTTATAAGTGAGGTTGGTTGCTCGTAAGTGATGGTATTTACAAGAGCAAACCAAACGGGCCATTCATGATCCATTTTGATCATGAACTAGTATACGAATATATAAAATTGAGTTATAAACATCCCATTGGGTTGTAGAAGCCGAGGTGATGTTCATGATACTATCCATGATAGTAATCATGGTTGTATAACGGAAGGGAAGTGATCCCATGGAAAGAATGCGAAAGATTCAAGCTTAAATGCTTAAACTTCTTAACGGGTCAAATAAACATAAACACAAACCGGGTAACGAGAGTGTAAAATATAAGAATAATGAGTTGTAGTTTACATACGATAAGGAATGAATTCCAAATGTTTTAAAACGGGTTTGGGTTGTGATGTCTGTCGTAAGGAACATGCAAAAACCAACTAACTCTGTAGAAAGGGTAAGTCGGATATCGAACCAGAGGAGGATTGTGGAAAATGTAATAATGCTGAGTATTATCTAAAACTATAAAAACTTAACTTTGTGTTTGATTGATTTGAGAATTAACTAAATTACGAACTAAGAAAATAAGTTTTTATCAATAAGAGGAAAAATGGTTCCTCCGGTGTCACACCCCGACCCGCAGCGGAAAAGGTGATCGGGGCATGATTGGGTTATCATCAAAGCTCATGACATTTATTATAACGTTTCATATTCATTAATACAATTTTAAAGGGAATTATACAATCATTATTACATCATGTCCTAACATCAATCTAGGCTTCATTGTTTTCTTCTAAGGCATTTCCTATGTTTTCCTTGCTTCATCCTGTTCACCTGTATCATGTGTAAAAAGGGTTTTTGGATCAATAAAAAGTTGGCGAGTGAATCCTATGAAAAATATTTGAACAAGTTTATTTAATTGATTATAAAATAAAGTGCACAACCACACATGAGTAAAAATAGATGTAAACTTATTCACCAATCAATTAATATTAAATAATGCACATATGAACAATAATGGATCGTTTTGAGGCACGCGTTGCTCAACTCGTCTCTCACGAGGAACTGATGGGCCTAATGAATGATTTGCATACACTTGACAATATGAAATACCTAACTACAAACAATATAAACTAAATAATACACACACGAACAATAATGGATTTGTTTTGAGGCACGCGTTGCTCAACTCGTCTCCCACGAGGAACTGATGGACCTAATGAATGAATTGCATATAAATTGACAAAATGAAATACATAACTACAAGCAATGTATACAATCTAAGTTTAGGTCACAATATGGTATGGCACAAGTTTAAATAAACGAGTTAATTTTGGTGACACATGACACACCCCAAAACGTGTAATTAAAAAGGGGAGTTGTAAGATTCACTCACATTGGGTGTGTTCGGTTGATGATGTTGAATACGCACGAAGTTGGATTTAACCACGAGTGAACTAACCTAGATAATGGCATAATGGTTCGGTAAGTAAACGGATTTTATTAATCCATTTTAGTAGGATTGTTGGGTGTATTTTTGTGAGTTTAAGGCTATTTTCTAACCTTGTTATTTTTAAGTATTTTTAATTGATTTTTAAATAAAATAAATAAATAAAAATAATAAAAAAAAATGTTGACTTTTTGACCGTTGACTGTTGACCGTTGACCGTTGACTTTGACTGTTGACCGGTTCGTATGTGTGTATGTATGCGCTGGGTGAGGCTCGAACCCGAGACCTCCCGTACGCGTGCACGCAGCTCTACCAACTGAGATACGTGTCTAACCCGAAATATTTCTGTTTTTAATTATATTTATATACTCACTGAATAAATCCGAAAATCATTTGTTTTTAAAAACGATTTTAATCTAACGACTCGGTGCGCTCCACAGGTCTCGAACCCGGGACCTGTGGGTTGAGTGGACTGTGTGTCTAACTTGTTAAATAATCTGATTTTTATTATACTTATATACAAACTAAATATTTTCATTTCTGTCTTAAATAAAAAGTTTGATAATTGTCCGGACCGGTGCGGTAGTCCGGACTCGAACTCGTGACGTGTGATTAAACATTCACACAGTCCACCACTGGTCTGTGTGTCTATCTTGGTTATTATTCCGGTTTTTATTAAACTTAACATCTTAAGCAGTGACTCCGGTTCAGTTAAGGAAAAAAAAACATTTTTATTAGGGCGAAGGTGCGTGGGACAAGATTCGAACTCGAGACGTAAGCGTGTTTTATGTGCACACAGTCCACCGCTGGACTGTGTGTCTAACCCGAGTTATATCGTGATTTTAATTATACATATAGACAACTAAAACTTCGTCTTCTTCGTTAATCTTAACCAGAATCGGAAGTCCGACTGGTTCGAAGTTTTAATCAAGTTCGTTAGTGTCTGGTGGTTAATTACAGGTGAGATAAATAAAAAGAATGAAAGATTAAGCGTAAGGTATACCGAACTGGACTCCTCTATTTCTCCGGCGAAACTCCGGTGACAGCAGATTATTCCGGCGACGTGTGTCCTGCGGCAGAGAGTCTTCAGGGAGCTTGAGATGAGTGTGGGTGGCTTCGGTATGAGCTCTGGGGGTTCAGTAAGGCTCAACGGTGAAAGGCTCGGTTTTCCGGTGATTTGCAGGTATTTTCCTGCGAGTGAATTTTCGTCGAGAAAGGGTGCGGTTTTGAGCGAAAAGGCTACCAGTGGATTGTGGGTGAATTTATAGGGAGGAATCGAGATGTATAGAGTCGGATTTCAGACTTGATTCAAAGTCATTACGTTTTCCGGCGGTTATGACTTGCGTCGCGGGTTCAGACGTCGGTTATAACCGATGTAGTAGTGAATGTTTACGTTAAAACTGAAGAAACCGTCAAATCTTGGCGAGATAGTCGGGATTTCCGACGACTGAAATTAGGCGCGTCGGTTTTTGAATTCGAGATTTATTTTATGTATTAATTGTCTCCAATAATTAACAAGGAACATAAGTGGCGCAATGGTTGGAGGGTTGAGTGTTAAGACGTTGCTTGAATCGCTGGCTGACCCGGGTTCGAAACCCGGCAGCAACCTTTTATTTTTAAACCACAATTTTTAACAGTTTTTCAACAACAAATTATATATTCCAATATACTTATTAAGTATGTATCGTTTAAAATTAATTTGGGCATTAAATATGCAACGAAATTTTTAACTGATCGTTCGGTTAATAAACGGAGCGGGTTTGGTAAATCCGTTTTTTTGACGGATGTTACATCCGGTATTCAGGTTTTGCAGTTAAACACAGATGTTCAATTGAAACCACCTACATAGACATAGGTGTTAAACCTAATTAATCGATTGTGATAATCAACGACTAAGTACCCTGATCAATGCATGACGAGAGGTTATCAAATAATTATCAATTGCAATTACCAACCCTAATCCCCTAGCAAATATATCCCAATTACTAGAACTCTCGGGAATTGAATGATCAAGAATCAAGGTTTGAATAAAAACAATCGTTTACAATCAATTAATCAAATCAATGGTGAAAAGCATTGAATGCTTAGATCACCAAGTCAAAACAACTGTTACGAACACATAAAAGTACTAACTTACAAAAACCCTCCAACCGGAGGAAATCAAAAGAGTTTAGCCGCTCATCTCACAAGTGAAATCAACGGAATATTGAAGAACGGATGAAATCATGATCGTGGTTGATGAATCAGCATCTAGAATGATGATCAATGGAGTGAAAAGCCTTGATCTTGGTGCTTGAGATGGTCCAAATTCGTCCTTGAAAACTTAGATATCTAAGAGGCCTCCCAAAACCCTAAATATACCAAAAAGAATTGAATGTCGCTTTTTTTCGTCAACCGAGCCGTCACCGACAGTCCTGGGCCGTCAATGACGGCCGAGAGTTGCTGTTGTTGTTGATCCACTCAACTGTCAGTGACGGTTAGGCCACCGTCACCGACGGTAGCTTGTCGCTGCTTCTCCTTTGCCAAAACATACTCACCGTCACCGACGGTTATGACACCGTCGGCGACGGTCGCGGCCCAAAGCCTTCATTCTCCTTGTTTCAACTTTCCAGGAATGACAAAAAGGCCCCTAAACTTTGAATTTTCCATTTCCTCACGTAATGAAGTGCAAACCACTCTTTGATTAAGACCCGAATGGCCCCTAGACTTCGCGTAATTCACGCGTCTTGCATTCACACATCCCGTAACCAACCGAAAAGCTTTTGAATCACACTTCAAGCTTTACGTATCATCCATGCATATTCCACTTGCACTTTTAACTCTCGTAACTTCACCAAGTTACCAGTTTTACCTGCGAAACAACTAGATCTCGTAGTTAACATATCCTCGGCAAGTAAACACACACATCATACATAAAATATGTCATTTAACCACTTTAATACTCGGCTTTTACCCTTTACATCAGGTTGGTTTGGGCGAGTTTTTGCTGAAAAATGGAAAAAATTGGTTAAGGCTGAAACGCCCAGAAAATTGGGTCATGTTCTGTGAAAAACAAGGATGTCGTGTCGCGCGACACCATAACTATAACTTCGTCGCATAACGCGAGAGAGAAGGTCAACCCTTCCAGTCAACTTGACCAATCGCGTCGTGCGACAGACACTATCCTTCTACGTCGCGTGACGCGAATAAGGATTTCTGGCGAATTTTTTTTGTCTTTATAATATTTCGTTATACGAATTTGTATAACACGTTACATTGTGGAATTATCGAATACTTAAGATGTTTAACGTGTCACATGTGTATCAAATCTACGTAATGGATGAAGATCAAGTCGTACGAAGAACCGAACACAATTCAAGATACTTGCTTCCGTTTTGTTAACTCTAACAATGATTATGATGACCTCGGTCTTTTGTTAACATTTTAATGTGATGTTAACAGAAGTTTTTTTCTATATCGTATTTGGATAATATATTTCATATATATGTATAAATGAACTTTTTGTATAATTGGAATGGGTCTTACAACTCAGCTTTCCCAATTTCCTTGTTAGTTATGTAACATTTGCATATCAACACTTTTCGCCCTAGAATTGTCGTCCATAAATTCCATATGCTCCATACTCCTTCCAAATTCATTGTTAGCTTGTTCCGCCCTACAAATCATAAACACACTCAATGTGACACCGTTCGATATCCCTAAACACACAAAAACTACAAGATTTAACACATCAAATATCGGTTATTCAACCGAATATCAACTGCAAATGGTCCATTAGAAACGTTCGAGATGATAAGCTGACAAAAGTGAAATGTGGCAACGATTCACTAGGGTAAATGAAAAGTGTCAGATAAAACGATTGCAAGCGGATCTCATAGGTGTAGCAAACGGTCCGCTTGGAGCAATGGGATAACGATTTATTGGCGATTATGGCATGGCAGCTGACTCATTGCTTAAATCTTTTCCTAGCGGGTCGCTAGGAGCTGCAAACGGCCTGTTAGAAACCCTCGAAGACAATATAAATATCAGATTTCAACCCTCAATTTTTGTATCACTTTCAATCGAACCACTCTTGTTTTTCTCTTGGTTTACATACTTGTACCCACTTTAAACCGACGTTTTATCCACGTTATTAATCATGAATGAAATAGATTAGTATGGCTTAATGTTGAATTGAGGATGATTCCATACGTACACAAACAAAAATTTTGTAACTTATTTCTAAACAATAATTTTGATTACCACATATATAAATGTTTTGCAAAATTTAAAGGGTATTTATTTCCCTGTTTATAAAAGTATGCGTTAATCTCAACCTACATTGTTTAACCTAATAACAAATGCAAACTTTCGCTGCGCATTATCAAAACAGTACCAATCGATTCGTCACACCCCGCGTGCCAAAAAAATGTGTGACGGTAATTGCCTAACTGCCAACACTTATAACTGCAAACTAAAACGTTGTGTTGCTTTGTCAACTATATAAGAAAGGTGTTTTTGTATATGTAACTTGCATACATGTTTCTAATACAAAACTTGCACATTCATTATTGTTTTCTCTTTCAATTATCATATTTAACTTGCGATTTGTAACATCGATATATCTTAATCTGAAAACCATCTCAACGCGAGCCAGAGAGATATCCAAAGTTATACGATGTCTATGAAACGTATAATACTTTTCCTACTTGGCCAAGGATGCGAGATTTGTTTGAAAATATATATTTTTAAAAAAAATTATATATTAATGTAAACTTATTCGGACATTAATTCTAGAGTTGTCAATCGTATCGGTTTGACCGACTGAAGTTTGGCGGGTTGAAATGTGTAACTCGAATCCCGCCCATATTATTATTTGTGTCAAATATTTCAACTCTAACCTGCACACACATAAATTCGAGTCAACTAAACACCACCTATTTAACCCATTTAAAAAAATGAGTCATACGTATACCGATATACATGTTGATGAGTTATAAGGTGGTTGTTTGGTTGTAAGTGGGTTATCAATAACATGTTTATTGGTGAACAAAGTGGACATGTATATAATATAGTCTGACAAAACTAGCATTATTATGACTAACCATGTAAAATGTAAAATAGAATAAATAAAAATATAAAAGTTTCTTTTTTCAAAACTTAACAGGGTAAACAAGTTAACCCGTTTTATATGGGTCATCCCGAACCCGACCACTTTTTAATAAGTGTCAATCTAAACCCGGCCCATTTGATAAACGAGTTGTGTTAGTCGACAGAAAAACCTTTTTTTCTTTATGTCGGGTTCATGTCAAGCTTCAAATCGTGTCAGAAATTATGAACTCTTATTAATAACTCTTATCTTAACAAAGTTTGTGTAGTCTTAGATTAAAATTACGTAAATATAGAAAGAAAATATAAACTCATGCTTTTCTCTTACAATATAAAAATATAAATATTGATTTAACTTTTTTTAGAAGGGTGGATAATTGTTTATTGGTTTTATTTATAGTTTACCATGTGGTGGTGATCTGTTGGCGACTGTAATTTCAGAATCCGCGTAACTCTCGTTTAAAAGCCAATTGACTTCCAATTGTTTCAAAAACGCGTTTTTTTCCATTTTCCAAAACTAAAATAAAAATAATATAATTTTGGTTTCATTAAAAGGACAATCATATAACTTTAATTTATAATTAATATTTAAAGATATGGCAATCTTTTACATACGTGTCTGTATGAAACTTAAGTACAACATCAATTATGATGAATTTTCTTACACATATAAATTTTATTGTAAGTTTGTTGAAAAACTATTAAACTTTCTTAGAAAAAAATCCATCTATTGTCGAATTTGTGAGTCTTAAACCCGCGCAATCTACATTCTTAGAAAAAAAATCCATCTATTATTTTGATTGTTGCTAGCTTGCTCGTATAATCTCTAATAGAGCTATGTGGAGGATTACAATGCTTGTTGTAACGAGAGTAGAATCTTCAATCTGAATTGCACAATGCAAAAATCGTTAAAATCATCATACAAAGAATTAATTTTTTCGATGTGACCAGACTCTTGTATGAAAATAAGACTTTTCGAACTTTATTAATGTGGGTCATAATGTATGTATCAAATGAGAGCATACACTTAATGACTCTTTTACCACAGAGATCCCATATGTCACAAATAAGATCATCGTATTTAATTAATTATAAGCAAAGTCACATCTAATTAAACAGTTGTATACTTTTATTAAGAGTTTTATTTTACTCGGTTACGAGGATATTGTGGTATGTAGCCCATACCTTTCGACTTTATGACTCCGAACGTTTTGTCTAGAGCTTTTTTGTTGGGGTACGCTTGGTGGTCCGAATGCAGTGATCCAAAACGGCACTGATGGATGGATACGAGGGTTACCTCTCCGATATAATTAATGAAAACACAAACTCACTTTTAAATATGTTAAATCAAACACCAATTTGGACTTACATCCATATGTTAAACCTAACAATTGGATTTTCGGTTCATTAAAAGCTAAACTAAAGTTAAAATACTCCAAAAACATATCAAACCAAACATATGGAGTCAATTTCATTCGTAATTCGACAATTTGGATTTACATCCATACATTATACAACATAAAGAGATGATACTTTATATAGACTTGAGATTATACAAACCTTAATAGTGTAAGAAGCATGCCTACAAAAGGAATTAACTTCTCAAAACCACAAACAGCTAGGAATGAAACAAAACCAAACCAACCTAACTCTACGCGTCTAGCAGGCAATAATCAAAAACCAAAATCCATATATTGTATGCCCTAACTTAGCTAAGACCCAAAACAACTCAAACATGATGTTGGTTGTATCTCCACATAAGTTAGGTAGGCCCCATTAATGTAGATCCTATACAGTTTAAGGTTTAGTCATCGTATAAAGTTATACTCAAAAATTCATACATTTAAAAGATATTAATAAGCAATAAATGAATAATAGAGATGGGTTTAGAGTTGAAATGTGAGGGAATAATAAGCACAAAACCACAACCACAAGAAGAACCACAAAACAATGCATGTGAACCCAAAAGCAACCAAACACCATGTCTTATCCCTGTTTTTTGTTTTTGTTTCCAAAGTTTTAACCCCCTATTAATTTGGAGCCTTTCTTTCTCCCTTTATCCATTTGTTTCGTTTTTTATATCTCTACTGTCACTTTTACCACAGGTGAATATGTGAAAGGAACAACAGGATGGTGCACACCCATTAATCTTCATGACTTCCAAATTTCTGTAATAACAGAACTAGTATAACTTTGTTGTTTTCAGTGGCTTCAAAATTTTCTTTTATATAGAGACAACGAAATCGAAAAAACGTTAAATTTTTCCAAAATCTACACTAACGCCGAAGCGTCAAGGACTAATGGGAGCTACCCCTTGTCTCAAGCTATATCTCCGCCCCTGGTTATAATTGACTCCTATTTTATCAACTATCTTTCTTATGTGACATATTCTTATGTTGTTATGTTGTATTAGTATATAAATAAATTTGGAACCTTTCTTTTTCCATTCATCTATTCGCTTCGTTTCTTATATATTTACTGTCACTTTTACCATAGGCATATAGGTGAACGAAACAACAAGATGGTGCAAACACCTGTTAATCTTCAAGACTTCCAAATTTTTATGATATCAAAACTAATATAACGCTGGCGTTTTCTTATACACGGTTTACTCTTAAACTATATTTTCTATGACGGTCATGTTTGCATTAGTAAATTTGGAGCCTTTCTTTCTATATTCATCCTTTCGCTTCGTTTTTGATATCTTTACTGGCACTTTTATCATAGGTGTATATATGTGAACGGAACATTAGGATGGTGCACACGCCCGTTAATCTTGAAGACTTCCAAATTTTTATGATAACATAACTCATATAACGTTGTCGCTTTCTTTCTATAGTTGACTCTTAAATTATCAACCATCTTTTTAATGACTCTTAAATTGGTATGTGGCATTTGTAAATAAACAAAAGTAGAATGCACATAACCACACAATCCTTGATATTATTTTAGTAGAATAGATGAAAAAAAAAGAACTTTTATTTTCATATCTTTTGCAATTTCAAACACTAAGACAGAAAGTTTTATAATCATGATTAAATATAGGTGATATGATATTAAGAAGTAAAATATAATCAATAAATCATCAAAACATGTAATTAAATTTATTAAAGTGATATCAACTTTTAGTCATTTTGCCTATTATTTTATGAGGAAACGTAGGCATATGGAAGAACATTTAGAGATATGGTATGGTCACGGGGCTTTGTCACTACTCACTCCAAATCCAAATGGAGCTTTTTATCTGCTTCCTCATCCTAATAAATAATCACTCATAAATAGATGCTCACTAGAACCACACTATTTTCATAAATTCATGTATATTTAGTTTTTAATTTTTTATTTAGATATAAATGTAAAAAAAGATTGGCCTTCATACACCCGTGATAATTTATAGCCCCGTAATGTACAAAAATTACTGTCCTTGTATATTTATATAAAACTAGAAGTAAGTCCCCGCGTTGCGGTGGGGGGCATAAAACGTGTCAAGTAGCACTAATGCTACACAACTACCAACGACCAGTAAAACCGAAAAAGTTCATAAAAACAAAATAAACAAAGAACGAAAAGCATACGTAAAATAGTTGAACCACTCATTTTTCTATATATTTTAACGAAAAGCATACGTAAAACAAAATAACGTGTCTAATAATTAGACTCTTTATTTAATTATGTTCATGTAACGTTTTATTTTAATTATGTAATCTTTTTTTTAAGTTTATTTCGTGTGTTTTTTTTAGTTTCATGTTTTTAGTAGTGTAATGTTTTTAATTTTTAAATTATGTAATGCTTTATTACTAATGTTACTTGTTTAATTAGTATTAATGTTTTTTTAATAAATAGATTTTATATAATTTCTAAGTATAAAATATTAATAAAAATTGTGTGCCACGTGTCGTACCACGCCACTATTTCACGCCCCTTTCCACTCCTTTTTGCACGCCACTTTTCTGACGCGTGCTGACATGTCTTCACACGTTGCATGATGCCACTTTTCAAGCCCTCCACTCCATATAGTCTAACCCCAAGTGTTCTTCGAATTAGTATAAAACAAATATTAAGCATATTAAAAAAACAATATTTACTGACACACCCAGCCTTTTAATAAATGAAACTTTTTTACACTCACTTAAACTACATGACTGATTAAATTTAACGAGTCGTCCTGGTTAAAAGACGTTGCTATTCAATTCTAAAACTAAGTAGATTTGTTTATATTAATATCGTAAAGATACAATCCATTATTTTTTACAAATAAAGATTGTAAATCTCATATAATATTATTAAGATTTCATGTTTTCATTATGAACAAATAAACAGTATAAAACTGAATTAGCTAGATGGGCAATTAAATGTAGTGTTCTGAAAAGTCAAAGACTACAAGAAAGGCTTTGTACCCCAAAATTTATGGAACAAAACTTCGAACCTCCAAAATATTAATGTTGTCAACATATTTCTAACGAGAGGAATGTAACCTTGAAGTCATCTTGTTCAATTACATACGTATTGAATTTTAATTCTTCTTTTTTTTAACGACAAATTTGGATCACTGATCGTTCCCCAGCGGAACCACCCGATCATATCCATCTCCACTAGACATAATGCCTATACACAATTCAGGAGGAAACCAATAAATATGGGAAAAACCCCCCTTGTGAGAATCGAACCCAAACCTATCGGTCCCAAAGTCTTATCCCACCTCCAAGATGCCACTAGACTATGAACCCATATGCTATTGAATTTTGACTTATCTACATGAAAATAGTTGTTGGAGATTGACATTTGACAATAGGAAATGATTGGATCTAAGGCAGAAATCCCGGTTGAAATAGGATGAGGGATGAGATGAGACACTAAATTCTTTCACGGTGTAATCAAGAGGGAAAGACAACGAACCTGGATTAACGAGCTATCTATTAATGGGAAAAGGTGATAGACCAGGATACGGTCAAAGCTGACAAATTATATATTCATTTAACTTTTATAATGTATTACGTTAGTATACTTTCATCCCAAGCACTAAACTGAGTTAAGAAAAGTGAAAAATTATATAGTCATTTAGCTTTGATCAATGTATTACGTTAGTATACTTTCATGCCAAGCACCAAAATGAGTTAAGAAAACTGACAAATTATATACTCATTTATCTTTGATAAATGTATTATGTTAGTATACTTTCATGCCTAGCATCCAAATTTGATAATGTGTTATGTTAGTATACTTCCATGCCAAGCGCCCAAATGAGTTAAGAAAGAACCATGAGACTCACAAGTCATAATGGATTGAACGAGACATATAGTCATATAGCTTGTACAAATAACTATAATGTCTATTAAATCATGTTTTGATCAAGTCTACCAAAGCGTAGTTATAAACTAATATGGTAAATCATTTTTGAAAGTTTAATGCTATAATATGATATTTTAACATTTTAAGACTAATTTAAGAAATCAGTTAGATAAATGGATTTAGCATTATAAGAATGCATGCAAAATTATTATCATAAACAAATGGGGCAATAATGTTTACATTCATTTGTATCACATCTTTATATATTTACTATAATCAAAATAAAAAATGCACACATATTCAAAATTTTAACGTTATCAGATAAACAAATATTGAATTTCACAATGTTTACTAGTGGAATTCGTTGAATTCCCCCACGCACTATCAAGAGAAAAAAAAGGTAATGTACATGCGTGGCATGCTAGAAATTCGGTCGGTATTGATTCGTTCTTTACACTACCAACACTTGATGTAAGAACCAGAAGAGAATCCAAAAAATAAAGTCGTGACATGCCTAAAAAGATACCGATACATATTTTACATCGACTGAAAAATATACAAATGAATACCATTACCACCTCGATAATACCAATATCAGTATCTATGTCAGTATGGGTTCGTCACAACACCAGTACGGTACCGACACCATTCCTTACTATAACAAAACGAACACTCTATTTCAAATACAACTATGTTTTCAATATATATATATATATATATATATATATATATATATATATATAGGGTGGGGTTATTGTAAAAAAAGTGTTTTTTGTGAGAAAGGTAAGAAAGACCATTTGATCTTTAATCTAATGATTAGATCTTGATAGCAATCTTGTAAATAGTGTAACAATTAAAATAATTAATTTTCAAGATTAAGGGTATAAAGTTAAAATTAACATTTTTAAATTTAAAAAGTCAAATGTAATCCACATGCAAGTTTCCCCTTCTTTTTTAAACGTCAATAACTTTTTACACGTAACTTTTAAAAAACATACACCATAATAACGAGTGTTTTTTTTATCTTTAATATGAGTACCATATTGTTATACTTATGTAGAAAAAAAATTACGTTTCGATTGAATGTTTTAGTCCATGGTGTTTTTTTTATATTTATACAATGGTGTTTTAATTGTTTTGTGATTCAATCGTTGTGTTTTACAGTAAAAATAAGACACCGTAGCATTGCAAATAAAGAGTTATGATTCAAGTCATTGTTTTTTTAACATATAGAGTATGTAACATCATTGTATTGTGATTACACTCATGGTGTTTTAACATCTGGAAAACAATAGAATCATTCTAAATGTTTAAAACACCATTACTGTATTATGATTCAATTCATGGTGTTTTGGAATCTGTATGGTGTTTTACACCTGCATAAATAACAAAAATCATTACAGATGTTAGAATATCATTGTTATATTACGATTCAAGTTATGGTGTTTTTTAGAATTCGTATGGTGTATTATACGAACTAATGATGAATTCCTAAAATAACTAAATTCCCTAAATAAACTCCTTAAAAACGGTTACAAAGATTTTATCTTTAATTAGGTTTATTAGTAAAATTACCATTATAGCCTTAAACTAATAAAATGGATAGGGACACCAGAGTCTTTCTTACTATTCTCACACTTTTAGTCTTTTTTACAGGATCCTCTACCTATATATAATATATATATATATATATAGGGAGAGGATCATGAGAAAACTACTTAAATGTGAGAAAACTAGAAAACTAACTAAAAAAGCATAAAAAACATACAATTATTTTACAATTTTTTTAAAAAATCTGCTTTTTATGTATAAAAAAAACTCTTTTTTCAAAAAAAAAAAACTTGTACTACACATGTGCATTATATGTTTTTTATTTTTTTTAAAAAGTTTTTTATATAATATATCTAGCGATTTTTTATAAAAAATCCAAAAAAAAAAATTTTCAAAAAAAAAAACTTGTACTTCACATGTGCATTATATGTATATGCTGCACATGTGTATTATATGTTTTTTTTATAATATATGTAGCAATTTTTTATAAGAAAAAATAAAAAAAAATTGATATGTTTTTTTGGCTTTTTTAATTAGTTTTTTAGTTTTCTTATTTCAACTAGTTTTCTCACTCCAAAATGTCACTGGACTATAATTTCATATACTAAATTATAAGGAATTAACGGGTGAAATTGATGCTTAATAATAATTGCTCAAAAATTGTAATGCCTTTAATTTCAGTTTGCTTTAATAACATACGTTCTGAACAAAAGAAAATTTGAATTCTCGTTGTTGCTAGCAACGTAATTTCACTAGTTACTTATTCTATAACATCTTAAAAACCAAAGTCGGCTGCGTTTCTCAATAGATTTGGTTGCCCCCTCTACTTTGGGAATTGTCACTTTTAGCGCTTGCTCCATCTTTGCTACCCCCTCCACTTTAGCAATTGACACTTTTAACCCCTACTTCGTTTTACAAGTTTTACAAACTAACCCCTTCATTTTCTAATGTTCGAACTTTACCCCAGTATCATATATAATATACGTTTTAAGCTATTAAGTTTTGTACTAACTTAATTTTTCTTCAATAACTTTCGTTCACTAATTTCTTTTAGAAAAGCTAATTTGTCGATGTCTACAGAAAACTTTGTAAAATATCATATTTACCCTCTCGAGTTTCTAAAATTTCGAGTTTATCCATATCGTTCTTTTACTTTAAAAAAACTAATTTTTAAGTGCATGTTTTTATACACGTGTCAGTATAAACTCGAGTTGAGACTTTTTTCTGAAACAAGTCAGGTGAAATATAATACGCTTATGTTTAAAAAACCGATTTACGTGCATATTTTTATGTAGGTGACATATAAATTCGAGTTGGTGTACGTGTAGACGTAAACTTTTTTGAGAAACGAGTCTGGTCAAATATAATACGTTTTCCTGCTTATTTTATGTACTTTTTTTTTAAATTTGTCCGAACTGGGTGGAGTCAAATTGTAGTTTCTCTTCTCTCTCTTCTGTTTTTTTATAAAAAAAGCTCTAATTAATCATCTTTGATTACACATGTCAGTTTTTCTTTTATATCCATTACGTTTTCTATATATGAGTCGGGTCACATATAATACGTCATGGTACGGTATAAATTCGATTTACTTTACGTTTTGAATCAATCGCAATGCTACATGGGTTATGTTGAGTTCAAACGGATACGTCGAAACACACTTCATGTGGTTAACGCATCACATAACGCTTGAACCAATTCATTCGATTCCACGATGTATCCACGTCGCAGCGTGCACGAACTTTATTACCGGTTGATCATGATAATATGAAGTCGGTGAAATATATTAGAACTTTTAAATAAATCAACTTATAAACACTTCAATAATTGTTACGCACAACATTCAACCAAATCGTCTAGTAGTCATTTAATCATCTGTAGTGGGGCTCCATATGAGGAGAAGGAGAGTCAAAGCACCCTGAACACCACTACGGGGGCGTTATAGGGGTAAAAAATTTGAGGGGCGACCTATATAGCGGCGTTTTGGTGGGGATTGTTTCAAAAGCCACTCTCACACATATATATACATACATATATATAACGTCCATACATATATATCCTCACTACACACTCAATTTATATAAAGCCCTCTATTAACAATCCGTCACTTGTCCATAACACCCACCCGAGGGTTTTATGACTACGATAGCATTAAAATTAGAAGTCAATTTGACATATATTTCAATAAACATAATTAATCATAGATGGGTGAGGTTACGCGTTAATTCGAGTGTAATTTGTCAGTTTGCATTAAGTAGGACTTGGACAATTGGGATGTTTTGTTTAAAACCGTGTTTTCTAAAGTCTATAGTCCCCTCCGTGAAATTTTAACTTTGTATTTTTTGTTTCATATTGTAGGATATTAATATTAAAAAAATTTCGAATCTAGAGGAAAAAACTAGTGTTCACATTTTTTTATATACAGAGAGAACTAGGTTATAACTCCGTGTATTATACGAGTTAAGTAAATAAAAAATCAAATAGTTAATAATGAAGATTTAGCAATTATAAAACGATTTCTAAAACGTTTTTCTAATATCCGAACAAAATTTTGTATCATGTATGATCAACACTTATAATGTTTGTCAAGTTTATAAATATAAAAGCGTTTGAACCATCGATTATAAGAGCCTTTGAACCATCTATTAGATAAGTATAAATTATCGATAATTATTAAATTATATAACTTTAAAATTTAAATATCTGGACTTGAGTTGCATCTTAAGGCCATGAGTAGTCATAAAGCCCCTTAGGGGCGTTATGCGACAAGTAGGGAGCGCATAAAAGATGGGTTTTATATAACTTGAGTGTGTAGTGGGGTTATATATGTATGTGTGTGTGTGTGAGTGGGGAAGGAGGGTCACACCGTTATGTATTTCTCGAGAAGACAAAAAAATCAACCCATAGCGTCGGCCGTATTGTGTTGCCGGGCGCTATGGCGCGCCAACGGTGGCCCCGACGTGATATGCAGCCCCACTACTGGTGGCCTAAAAGGATGGTTTTTTGGATAAATTTATTAGATGATAAATGGAGTTATTATTCTTCTTTATGTTAAATATTTTAAATAAATAAATAATAAGATATTTTATAAAACTTTATCCGTAGTTTCTTAAATGTTTGAAACATATATTAATATATTATAATTTAAATTAAATAACAATTATAAGAGTAGATATCTAGAATAATGACAAGTGTCTGAAAACCTTTTATCATCTTTTTGTACTCTTTTAAACCAACTAATTTAATGGTTAACATACTATTATAAAACGTGGATCATTTTAGTTTTTCTTTTAACTTTAAACTATCATAAAACTTTGACAATGTTTACTTTTAATAAGTTTTCATATTAGAATTATTCAATGAATCCAAATGTATAAATGAATTACTAAATTTTATAACTGTTTAAAACATAGTTAATTTAATTTAAAATTAAATAAATTAGTTAAAATATATTGTATGTGTTGTAATAGAAAAATAGGGTCCAGTGATTATGATGAGGTTTTAAAGATTCTAATACAACGATAAGTTGACGGTAACTTTTTAGTTGTTAGGGCGACTAACTGCAACAATCAATAAGTAATATAAATAAATAATAAGATATTTTATGGGACTTTGTCCGTAAATTTTTAAATGTTTGAAATATATCTTAAATTTAATAATTTAAATTAAATAATAATTATAAGAATAGATGGTTAGAATAATGCAAGTGTCCTTTTTTTTCTTTATTATATAGTAACTATAGATATATTTTTTTGTGTTTTCTATTCTTTTGGGTCAGCTAGATTGAAATTCTCCTAATTTATTAAACATTTTTAGCAGTCATTTTAATCTCAAAGACCCTTTCTAAAGATACTTTTAAATCTATGTAAAATGAGAGTAAAAACCTCATATTAATATATTATTATTATGCATGATAGACCATTATTATTATTCTATTATTAAATTATTATTATTATTCTATTATTGGAAAACCCAACTTTATGAATAGTTAACTTTTATTTTTTTAAATTGACCACAAGTTATTGTTTTATCATATTGACCATAAGTTTTTTTTGTTTTTTTCAAATTGACCAACAAGATTTACATTTTATAATATTTCTACACTTATAATTTTCTTCTTTTAAGTAAAACATTTATTGGTAAACTGTCATTTGTTAGTTGCCACACTTTAGTAATTACTTTGATATTAAATTTTATTTTTTAAATTGACCACAAGTTATTGTTTTATCATATTGACCATAAGTTTTTTTTGTTTTTTCAAATTGACCATACAAGATTTACATTTTATATATATAGTTTTCTACACTTTTATAATTTTCTTTACTTTTTAAGTTAAATACATTTTCATGGAGTAAACTGTCATTTTGGTCCCTGAGGTTTGGCCAGTTTTGTCACTTTAGTCCAAATCTCAAACTTTTTGCATTTGGGTCCCTTGGGTTTCAGTTTTATTGCCATTTTGGTCCAAAAGTGATATTTGTCTTCTAAAATCCTACTATTTTGTCCTTTTCCTATGGGCAAAATGGTCATTTTAAGGAGAGTTTGAGGTTGCCCCTAAGGAAAAGGACAAAATAGCATAATTTTAGAAGACAAAAAATCACTTTTGGACCAAAATGATAATAAAACTGAAACTACAAGAACCTAGATGCAAAAAATTTGAGATTTGGACTAAAGTGGCAAAACTGCACAAACCTCAGGGACCAAAATGGCAGTTTACTCTTTTCATATTTTTCTTAACTTTAGTGATTTTTTTTATCAATGGTTGGGATAAGCATGGTGTCAACTGGTATTGAAGATACTGGTGTGATCCAATTCGGTATCGGTACCTGAAGGTAAAAAATCGGCACCAGCGTACAGAAAATGCCAAAAGTCGGTACCGAATTGATATTGAACATCTTTTAGTTCGGGAAATTCGGTACTACTACCCGGTACCATTTGCTCATCTCTGATCACGGCTACCGTACGAACAACCAAGGTACGTACAACTTTTTTTTTGTTTATTTTCTTCAGCTTTTAATGATTTCATTTTTTTAGTTTCAAGTGTAGCGATGAGCTCGGTACCAACCGATACCGAAAATACCGTTACGGTACCGGCATATGAAGGTAAAAACCGGTAGCGAACCATACCGGGAACGCCAAAAGTCGATGCTGAATTGGTACTTAAGATCTTTCGGTTCGGGATATTCTGAACTAATCTCCAGTCCCATTTGCTCATCTATGACCACGGGTTTCATCGAACAACATCATTACTATACAACTTTCAGTTGTCTTTTAGTGTTTTTTTCTATATTTTCTTTTTATTCTTGTCATCGGTTCCGTACGCAACGCGCTTATAGTGATTTCAAAACACATGCAAACACATACTAAATAACAAAAGAAGTTCGCCGCATAGTTTTGTTAAAGACAAAAATAATAGATAAAATATAAGGTTCACTTCCGATCAAAATAAATGAGTCGCTCTTATTTTTCTCGATCAACATAACTTATCAAAGAAAGCATCTCAACCGTGAATTGATACATGTATGTGAACACTTAGAAAATTAAAATTCACGATGAAATTAACTTTCTCATTTAAATAAACACGTAATTTAATAAATTAAAAAAATTCCCATGTCTGATACACAGAAAAGAAAATAAACCAAAACTGATCAAAGTAGAAGAAAAAACCCTTGAATTTAAAATCGAAGCTTTAGAAACAGCGACCTAAAAGTTAGGCAATAGTTTATCCAAGCGACCGACGTATTTCAGGGCTTTATAAAAAGACTACTAATATACCATTCCACTAACGTGTCATACGACCACATGATATGATATACTCCATATGACATGCAAAATGGTTATACGAGTCGTATGATATGTGACAAATTTATAAAGGCCGATATGAGGTGGTGTTCGTCAAAGTCATATGGCTCCTTTGATATGTTTAACTGGCAAAAAAAATTAATTAATGTGACCACTAGCAAAGTCATAATGGTTCATATGGTCATTTTTCATTATATCATATGACCATATAGTCATAATGGTTATATGGTCATTTTTCATTATATCATACGATCCATATAGCTTCATACATTTTGTATGATGTGTCACTTAAGCTAGTGTATAAATTTGAAGGTGGAGTCCCTTTAGTATCACCGTTATTTAAATATAAAACAATGTGATCTTTTAGACAACCTAAATTTTTTAAGTGTTCATGTTTACATGCAAATAGTTTTTTTTTTTTTTAAATTGTAGTTGATAACTTGTGTCTTCGAGCTCTATATTTAAAGTCGGTCATTGGTTTGAACCATACAAAAAACCGACCAGCCAATATGATTTGAAGTTTGAACGCTCACAAGTCGAGCAATTATAAATTTTAAGAAAAATGATAACAAATTGAACTAATAACTGATTTAAACGATTTCACCTTATAGCGAACCATAAACACTACTCAAAAAGTTCTACAGTTTATCAATGATCAAACTAAAGCGTAATCAATAGTCAATCATATATATTTTTTTAACGGCAAATGTTACACACATAATTCTTAAATACTCTCCTTGTCTAGGGTTGAACCTGTAACCTCCCTTTAAGAGACAAGTGACTTTACCAACTGAACTACCCGTACTGACGTCAATCATATATACTTGCTGTACAAATTGTAACCAAAGTTATTTAAATCTTTGCAACCATCTCATTTCATCTACTTCTCTTTGCCGACAATACATAACAATTTCAAAGTGTAGTACTAAAATAATTGTACTACTTGAAAAGTAACATGCTCATAAATCACCTCCCTTAAGGAATTTAACTTTAGATTCATTTATGATCATACTCTTTCATCAATGTGTATGAACAAAAAAGTACTCTAGGTTGATTGTATAAGGCTATTCAATTTACATTCATTGTTAATATATGTATTTAACATTATATTTAATATTTTTTTTAAACTTAGCTTGACTCTTTGAATGTAACTACGCATCACATTACCAAAGTAGAAAAAAGAGTGCTTGTGATAGATTGTTATAAGGTAAACGTTGGGGGTCGTATATGGGATTGGGCATGGTCGAGGGCCCCTGAAATTGAAGTGGAAAGACAGGAGAAGGAATGGCTGAAATCACTATTGATACAATACCCGATTTCCCTAATCAGTGATATGTGGTACTGGAAAAATAGTGAACAACTGTGTTTTATGGTAAAAGGGGTAAGAAAATCGTTATCACAACAGATCGATCTAAATACACAAAACGGTGACTTTGTCTGGAACAAAGTCGGCATACGGAAAAAGCAACATGTTCGTCTGGCGTGCTATAGATAACAAGATACCAACGGAACAACATTGAGAGGAAGGGGTTTGTCACTACCAAACTATAATTGCAGCCTGTGCGTTGCAGCGGAAGAGTTGGCGAACCACGTCCTATTACAGTGCAGTTTTGCGAAGCAGGTGTGGAAAGCAGTCCTTGAGTGGGTTAAGTGTCCAACAGTAAATATAGAAGGATCCTTAAAACAATTACTGCAGGAGGTGAACGATTTACAGAGGAGCTGAAACACAAGAAAGGCTATACATGCAATTGCTCTACAAACAATATGGTGCCTATGGAAAACGAGGAATGAAAAGATATTCAAAGGTAAACCGGGTGTCATTCAAAAAGCGGTGGAGGATATAAAGAAAGATGTGAAACAAAGATCAAAATTCAAGTCAATTTTGTGGCAACAATGGTGGGATTTCAATTGTATTATGTAATATTCATGTTGTAATTGCTTTTCTCTTTGTTGTATCTGTAATCGTTGGTTCTCAGTTCCTGACTGGGAGTTTTTGGTTTTTTTTTATATTGACTGAAATAAAGTCTCTTTTGCTATTAAAAAAATAATTAAACTTTTAACTTTTAGGTTTGCTTATGTCAAACACTTGCTTTATAAAATGCACACAAGAATATACAAAGAAAAATATGTCGTTGACAATTTGAGATTCTATGTTCTTTGTGTGCATGATTTAAGTACACATGTACATGTGATTAGGAAAACAAAGGAAATAAATGCTTATACTGTCTAATTGTACATGTGATTAAAATTATTTTTAATATTTCATAGTTCTCCACAATAAACTGTATTTATAATTTGAATATTAGATGTGTGTGAATGAGAGGACAAAATGTGCTAGATAACCATAACAATCAAACTTTTAATAATCACTTACAAGTATTTGACATATTAGTTCATAACTATTAAAGAGAGTAAATACAATAGCTAAGAGATTTTGGTCTCTCCCATAACCAACCCGATAAGAGATGGTAGAAATAAATTTGGATGAAAAATACAAGAACTAAATAGAAGATAACATTTGCCTGTTCTTTACACCTTCTATGATTATTATTATTTTATACACTTATTTTTTTTATTAAAAATACTCATTGTACATAAAAATGTACATCATATTGATATTTTGCTTGCATGGGCGTAACTTAAGTAGGGCGGGAGGGGGCGTCCGATCCCTCGAACTTTTCGCTCAGTAGTGAAGAGTATGTAGTTTTCGTACAAATTTTTTTGATATATACGTTTTCGACCCCGTGATTTTATAGAAATTTTTAGGTTCGATAATTTGGACCTCTCTGAACAAAAATCTCAAGCTTCACCACTGCTTGATTGGAAATGGTTTGCACCACATGTTACATCATTCTCGAGTTTTGGTACATATATTCTTACAGATTTTAAATATAAATATTGCATTACTCTTATCAAACTAAATACGCAAAATAGTTACCCATAAATAAAAGTTGAAAGTTATAAACTAAATACACAAAAGGGTTACACATTATTATTTTCCACAAAACATATTAATATTAATCGTATACAAATCATTTTCCATGTGACATTGGTCTACCAAAGTCAATAAAAAAGATGCTCATCGTTATTGACTCCATGTTGTACACCACATGATCATCACTCTTCTCTATAATTTAATATTATTCAGTTTATATTAAATATTGTATGTTTTTCCCTGCATTTAATCGAGTTAATGAACGGAACCAACAAAGATATTTTCTGATATACTAACTTAATTAGCTTGTACTTACAAACAAACATAATAAAGATAGTCTGCATTAATCATGAGAATATATTTATTTGTAGGGACAATTTAAATTGATATATTGTTAGTCTTTATATAATACGGGCTTATTTTAACTACAATTTCATAAACCATTTACATAACCGTATTACAGTTAAAAAGATATAGTCTTTATATAGTTTTCGTATTTTTATCATCTAAAATTGTTGATTTATTAAATGTTCACACACACGAGTGAGTTTCATTACAAAATATTAAGTTATCACGACAACCTACATCCTTTCATTTTTTGATCAATAGTTGATATTTTTTGTATTTTGTACTTTGTACTTCTTAGGGTGAGTGGTATACATCCCCTCAGTGGCAGAGCTTGACCAAAAGTTTCGAGGAGGCGGAAAGTCATGGGACCCAATTGATATATTTATAAATATTTAGGCAAAATAATTGGGGGAACAATTCTATATAATTTTAAAATTTTCGGACGAAAAATCAAAAATTTTACACTTATAACCGAAACATTGGAGGGGGGAGGGGGGATGCGGGTGCACCCCCACTTTACACTAAGCTCCGCCATTGTCCCCCCTCCACATACCTTTCTTAATGTATCACATATCTTCTCCACGGCAGCGTCATATAAGATTTTATTAATTTCATACCGCTACTGTTCTTACCAAAAGTAATGGTGTACATACACTAATTTCCCAACTTACCGCAACCATATTCTAATAATTAATGATTCATGTAAGAGATAGATAGAGAAGAGGAGGGGGAGAGAGAGAAAGAAATATGACCGACAAACTCCCTACCCCTCTTGTTGATATTTTGTGATACCAAACAAGAGGGACAGTTTACGCTCCTTGCCGAAATGCCATATAGGATCAATTTGGTACCACATATCGTATATTGCATCCACATCGTCCTTACATACAAATGTGTATGTTTATACATTTAGAAAACTATCAAACTAATTTCTTTCAGTGTATTTAAAATTTAAACCGTTTACATATACATATACATGTATATATAACCTACATGCGTAGATTATATATAAGCAAAATTCGTTCAATTTTTTTTTATTTCATGCAAGATGAATTAACACCGTATTTCTATAATATTTTATTTTTAGTTTTAAAAATTTTTAAAATTGAAAAAACTAACCGCATTTATGTAATATTTTATTTTTAGTTTTAAAAATTCTTAAAATTGAAAAACTAATGACTTTCTTTGTTTTGGGTGTTTTCCCAATTTTGTGTATTCCGCATTCATAGGTCATAATGTGATACCCTCCTTTAAACTTGTCACTAATATCAGGTGTTTCTTTTAATTATATAAAAAGTGGCTAGCTAAAAACTAGTAAAAAAGTACAGGAGCAAATTTCGTAACCAGCTCGTATAGCTAACGTTAAGTTTTCTACTTCTATATAACAACAAGAAAAGTTAAACGAACAAAATAAAAATTGTTTCATTTCCAATGATCCTTACTAAACCTTCAAATTACCCACCAAATAGTAAGTATAATACCATGAACTAAAAGTTTCTTTCGTTTGGTCAAACCACTCGACTAAATATTAGTTAGTTACCCTCATAATCTTAATTAAATAAACATCTTATTTCTGTCAACATATTTCCTAGGTGCTCAACACACTCAAAAAACATCTAACGTGTTACAATTTTTATCCATCTCTACAATAGATTAAATACTAAAAGTAGTAATCGATTGTTATGTGTTGCACACCATTAATTTTTATTTTATATCGCTTTCTAGTCTTTTGTATGATAATTTGGTCGGAAGTTTTCTCTTTTTCTAAATTATGAGACATGTGAAACAAGCACATGCCAGGCTTCTTTAAGCACGAGAACAAAGCAAGTTTGAAATGGACCCAAATATGGGTTTTCGGGTTATAAAAGAACCCTACCAATATATCCACACCATATGTCACGTATCCATCATGATGATGGTTGTATACTTGTATGATAATCAAGAACATTATAATAGTGATGCATCATGTGGCTTAAGTCGTGTGTGCCCCACTTTTGTAGTGGATTGTTGACCATGAACCAGTTCGGTGTTATTAAACAGTCCTGGTTGGGTGGTTGGTTGGTTGTTGTGTGTGTACCCGATTATTAAGAAACTGTGATCACTGCCCCAAGTAGTGGTCTTTGTTTCTTTCCTGATTAAAGGAAGTCCATTGTTCAAGTTGTGTTTCTTTTTGCAAAGTAAACACATTATATTTTTATTAAATCACGCACCTCCAAAAATCTATCTATTACCCATTTATGGACTTGAACCCACACTATTTTGACGGGATAAACACAAATAAAGTTGTGTGTTATATAATATATATATATATTCTTGAGTGAACATCAGTGTATTTATGAACTGAGTGAACAAATCTTGACCATTGATTTACAACATCAAATAGTAAAATACATTAGTGTATTTTCATCATCAAATACTGGGCATTGATTTACATCATCAAATAGTAAAATACACTAGTGTATTTTCATCATCAACATCATGGCCATTGATTTACACTTGTGTATTGATAATCAAACAGGTTGTTCACTAATGAACCATTATATATATATATATATATATATATATATATATATATCGAGAGAGAGAGAGAGAGAAAGTGTATCGTACAATTTATCTTAACGTACGAGCGTACGCTGAGGCAAATTCGCACGTTAATTACAAAAGTTCGTATGTTGCAAAATCAAAGTTCGCATGTTAAAAAAAAACAAATCACATGTGTAGTTGTAAACATGAATTCGCATGTTTATAAGTGAACATCATGTTAAAAAAAAAACAAATCACATATGTATTTGAAAACATGAATTCGCATGTTATAAGTGTACCTCAAAACCGCATGGTATAAAAAGCAACAAAATCGCATGTTATGTATTCACAACGTACCAACATACGTTAAGCGTAATTGTACGTTAACTAACCCATATGAATGAGAACTAGGATTTTATGCTTATAATCATGTATTAGAATGAGAACTAGGATTTATCTACAATTTTATCCATCTCTACAATATATATGATCATATTCATTTATATGCTTATAATCATGTATTAGAATGAGAACTAGGATTTTATCTACACTTGTGATGGTACAACATTTCAACCAAATTACTATTTCACTGTTGAATTTCACAACACATGCTATTGAATTTGATTATATATAAATGATATAATTCATATGAATGCAGTACTAGTCATGAATATTGTTGCATTATATGTTGAAATAAAATTTTAAGATGCAGTCAAAATGGTGTATGGTTCAATATAAAAAAAATAACATCACTATTCACTTAACAGCTGTATTATACACACAACTAGTTGATGACCCACTCGCTATTGCGGGGAAATGGCCGAATAATAAGCGAGTGTTAGGCAACTCCTTGACACAAAAAATAATTAAATCGAGTCAACCAAGTAAAACAAAACACTTTTATAGTTTTGCTAAAAAAACTAAAACAATGGCAATACTGTTATTTTTAACTAAGAGAAAATTTTATTTTTTGACTGGGATAAAATCATAATTTGCCAAAAACTAAAGTGATAACAGTACTGTAAATTGGAACCAGGGGCAAAATTGTAAATTTGCACAGGGGTAAATTCGTAGTTTTGAACATGGGTAAAACAGTAATATAAATTTGAACTACAACACATCGTAATTTTAGGCTAGAGGCAAAACCATAATTTTGTTTTGAGCCGACGGGAAAATCGTAATTTTGAGTCGGAGCCAAAAGCATAATTTTTTTTGAATAGAGGCAAAAACGTAATTTTGAACTGAGGGCGAAATGATAATTTTTTAAACGGGGAAAATCTATTTTTGAAGAGAGGACAAAATCACAATTTTAAGCGAGGGGCAAAAACGTATTTTTCTTTTGAACTGGGCGAAAACGTAATTCTGAGGTGAGGGCCAAATCGTAATTTTGAATCTAGGGGAAAATCGTTATTTTGAGCTGGGGAGAAAAGAATAATTTTATTTTGAGCAGGGGCGAAAACGTAATTTTAAATTGGGGGTAAAAACGTAATTTTAAAGTGTGTATTTTGAACAGGGGCAAAAACGTAACTTTTACCTAAGGGCGAAATCATAATTTTTTAAACGGGGAAAATCTATTTTTGAAGAGAGAGCAAAATCGTAATTTTAAGGTGGGGGCAAAAACATATTTTTTTTGAACTGGTGCAAAAAAGTAATTTTGAGCTGATGGCCAAATCATAATTTTGAGTCGAGGGCAAAGCGTAGTTTTGGGCTGGGGCAAAAGGGTAATTTTATATTAAGAAGGGGGCAAAAACGTAATTCTAAACTGAGGGCAAAACCGTAATTTAATATGTAAAAAAATAATAAACGGTTTGTCTAATGGGAAGTACCAGGCCAGCTGCCCTGACAGTATTCCTCAAAGTTGTTTTTGTAGTATGGTAAATAAAAATAAATAAATGGGACTTTTGCCCATTGTATGTTATTATATTATTATTATTATTATTATTATTATTATTATTGTATCAAGCCATCAACTAGTTTTTCCACATCTTATATTGACTTTTTAATTCGCATAACTATAATATTATAATTGAATATATACAAAAATTTCATAACTTTATTATTTAATTAGAGTTGTACCTATGTGCTATATTTTTTCATCATTATTTGGTTCTTGTCATAATGAAACATTGAAGAAGATTGACCACTTACATACCCTACTTCTGAAACTCTTATATAGTAGCCTCTAATTTCTTCCATCTCATTCCATTCCCTTTAAGAAGGATAATAGAAGGGGGATGTTTTTGTAAATTATATTATAAGCCTGTTTGAAAAAGAGTCAACTTATTAGTTTTTATATTTCGTCTCAAAATCATTTAATAATTTAAAACTAAGTACATAGCAGTGTAAAAAAAAGGTGTTTAGGGTATAGTTTGCCGAATACTTTCGACTAAACTGCTAAATACAGTTGCAAGAATGACTAAGGTTTGGCAGTTTAACAACTTGGGATTATTTAAATTGATTATTTCAACATACTTAATTAGTGGTTTTCAAAAATAATAAACATTTTCATAATATAAAGCATATCAACAACTTTGAAAGTTATAAGTATATGTCCCAAAAATTTAAATAACATTATTTCAATAATAAAAGTTAAGTAGCCGATTCCAGCTTACAATTTAGTGTGTTAAATAATATTATTTCAATAAAATCTAAATAATATTTTGGTAGAAATGGTCTAATTGTTTTTAACAGTTCATGAACACCCGCAGAGTAAAGAATATCAAAAATAAAATCAAGAAGGTAGTGGTGTTAGTGTGTTACCAATCACCTATTTTATTAAATAGTGTGAAGTTTATATATTTTTAGTTTATAACATCTTTTAATAGGTTACATTAGTAATGAAATAAAATGATATAGCATAAAAAGGAATGTATATAGTTAGTTGATATATTCAGTAACTTTGTTTTACTATATGATTAAAACAATTATTTTCTGGTAGCACATGGATCAAATATGCTATATTGATAACAAAATTCACGAAAGCAAAATTGGAGCATTCGAGAAATGCAACAAGTGCATTCGAATTTTTTGGTGAAATGTCAAAATCATATCACAAACTATAAAACATATCACATCAAAACACAAAACAAATCAAGATTGTATAGTAACTCATGACTCATATTTGCCTAACTTAGTCATAAAACAAATACATAAACGAAAGAATCGAATCACAAATTGAAAATGTACAAAGAGTAAACCTTCCTTTGTTATTGGTCATGTTCTTTTTTTCCTTTTAAAAAGAAAAGTCGTCATCATTTAGTTAAAAAGTGTTAAGAGAGCACACAAAATAACTTAACCATAGAGAAAAGCTATATATTGATTATTGATATAATAGAAATATATATTGATAATCTATATAATAGAGTTAGATAAAACGTGAAAGTGTAAAATACAATATTGCTTAACGTACGAGCGTACGCTGTGAAATTACGAATGTTGAAACATAATTATGCATGTTGAAAGGATGAAGATTCCGAGTTTGTGAAGCAGATTCTGAGTTTATGATCTTTTACGCATGTTGAAACATAATTGCGCATATTGAATAAAGGTTCCGAGTTTGCGAAAGAGATTATGAGTTTATGAAGTAGGTTCCGAGTTTGCGAAGTAGTGTTCCGAGTTTATGTCAACATGCGTGATTATGTTTTTCACATTCGTGATTAGGGTTTTGAGTTTATGAAGTAGTGTTAACCGGCCTCTCTGTATATACTTCCTTTTATATAACAAGTGTTACTAAAATACATTAGCCATTTGAATATGAGTTAAATGCTTGGTTGGTCCCTGTGGTTTGCAAATCTTGCAGACTTGGTCCCAGTGGTTCATTAATTACACACTTGGTCCCAGTAGTTTCAAATTTTGCACTCGGGTGGTCCTTACCACTAACCTTTGTTAGATTTCCCAGTTAAGTATATGCAAAATTACTATATTACCCTTGAAATAATAAAAAAAAAAATATAAACTGGCCGGCCACCACCACTTAGGTGGCGGCGCACGGCGTGCGGCGGCGTGTACCAGACGCGGAGAGAGAGAGAGACCGACATCTCTCTGTAGCAGCGGAGTGGCCGCGTTTAGCGGCAACGGCGGCCGCATCGGAATATTATTCGAAACGAGTTTGAGTTTGAACTCACCGGAGTTGAATCTGGAAGCGTTAGCGATTGTATCTTCGTTTCCGTTAACTGAATCGAAGTGTGTGTTGATATCGTCAGATCCGGATCGAATTTCGTACATAATTTTGCTTCTATCGCATTCGTCGAGAGCGATAAAAGTCGGAATCAAAGTGTTGTTCGTGTTATGTCTAGTGAAGCAACACCGTCATAAGGCGGTGGAAGCCGGAGCGGTGGAGGCGGTTATTGACAGACTATCGGATTTTGAAAAATGCGACGCCGAACGTGCGCTGGCGACGGTGGAGCTGTTGTGCCGGATTCCGGAAGGATGTGCGGCGTTTGCAGCTCACGCGCTTACGGTGCCGTTGTTAGTGAAGATTATTTTGAAGGTTTCTGATAGAGCGACGGAGTATGCAACCGGAGCGCTGCTGTCGCTGTGCTCGGCGTTGGAGCGGTTTCTGATAGAGCGACGGAGTATGCAACCGGTCTCTCTCTCTCTCTCCGCGTCTGGTACACGCCGCCGCACGCCGTGCGCCGCCACCTAAGTGGTGGTGGCCGGCCAGTTTATATTTTTTTATTTTTATTATTTCAAGGGTAATATAGTAATTTTGCATATAATTAACTGAGAAATCTAACAAAGGTTAGTGGTAAGGACCACCCGAGTGCAAAATTTGAAACTACTAGGACCAAGTGTGTAATTAGTGAACCACTGAGACCAAGTCTGCAAGATTTGCAAACCACAGGGACCAACCAAGCATTTAACTCTTTGAATATAGATGGTTAATATTTGAAAGGGATCGGATAGGAAATAGATTGGTTTATAAGTCCCGACCAAGATTCGGAGGGAAATTTTATAAAACGCATGTAGTTTGTATACACAATACTTAATGCCAGTTAAAAACCAGCTTTTATAGTTTTAATGTTTTATATATATATTTGTTACTTTGACATTTTAATGAATATAAAGTTATCATTTTTCTATATATTTTGAGGGTTAAAATTATCTACGTACTTTTATCAAATTTGATAATGTTATTAGAGACATATGATATATTGTTGTTTACAGGTCTTAAAAACAAGATGACCATGGAAAGAAGTTACCTAAAAAACCCATCAATGACTTACATGGTGGGGTGGGGAAGGTATTATTATTATTATTATTATTATTATCTTTAAGAATAGTAATTAGATAACACGTATATATGACATCATTCTTCATGTTTGCATATTTCATTTTTATATGCAGACTCAAAGAAAGGTTTAATATGATTGCATCACGACATAAAAAGATTACTCATTATTAAGATGGAGGCCTGGAGGAATCCTAAGACTTGAATATAGACTTTTCGTTTTAATATCTTCTTTATTTGCCTTATTTAATTGTAAAAAATATATTATTAATAAAGAATAAAGTCAAAAGTGAGAAAGTATATGATACCAAAGTTTAAATATTCCTTTGACTATTGTATATGTCTTATGGATCAAGTTTTTGGTTCTTTAAGCAGAACGAATTTATGTTTATATCAATATATATCATTTCACTTTAATGTGACAAAGTAGGTTTGATTGTGTACAAATGATTTTCTTTTTTAAAAACGCTCCATATATTTGAAAATAAATAGAAACAGGTAATTTAGTGTAGGAAAGACAGGAGAATGTGTTTGAATTGTTTCTTTTTCTTTTCTAGAGTAAAAAATAAAATATTACATAATTATAGGATAAATAAATCAGAAGTACAATCTACATGGAAATACTTTTATCCGGTATGAAGTATAGCTTTGGAATAACATTTTCATTACTTTTCTTTTTGTTATGCTTATGATTTTGTTTGTGTAATATGTGCTAAGAAGCTTTGCATGTTACTGTTATAGCATCTATAATGTGAGGCTACGATGGTTATGATCCATAAAGGGTCGCGAAGATGTATGCTTAAACCACAATGTTTAGCATTGGTGGATTTCATCGTTGCCGAAGGAAGAGCTCATGGATGAAAGTATGAGTCCCGTTCAATCTTTCTTTCTTTTTTTTTAAGAAATCTTTATAAACTCTATATATATTCTTTTATTTTTAAGAATTTTTAAGATTAAAGAAACAATTATTTATCTTCTTCTCACTTTCTCACATTAATTTGTCTTTGGAATTAAATATGCCCACACACATATGTATGACTTCCTACTCGTCAAGCTTCCATATAAATGATGTCACTACATTAAGATCTTATCAGTGTCCATACACTAATTTATTTAAATTCAACTTTTAGCTTCTATGTAACGATTTTAATTAATTTGAAAATAACTAATGCTATATACACTCTATATAGTAGTGATACCAGTAATTTTTATTTTATCTTACATAAGTACATACATTAGTTTTGATAATGATACCTACACCCCACCATACCAACCAAATCTTAAATTAAAACATAGTTTTCTCTCTCTTTTTTATAGGCATTATTATGGCCATTTTATTCTTTGTTTTCTTTAATGTTTGGTAAAATACAATAATTTAAAATAATATCTTCTTGAACAAGAGTTAAACAAAGCATTTTCCTTGTTTTAAGATTGCAGATATAAATTTAAATAAAAATTTATCATAGTAACTCAAAATCAAGGTTGATATTTGACTAACCTTTATTTGACTTTTTCTCATTAACTATCAAGTTTCAACACCATAAAGGTAATCTAATCGTGACTAGGATTGCACCACTAGAGTCACTTCCTGAAGCTTGCCCCTGCCACCGACAATTTCGTTTTGAATTCACACAAATCGATATTTGATTAAATGTTAAATTTGATAATATGTCACTCTTGAATATTAGTATATATTGTGACAGGTTGGATGTAAGGCCGAAAATTTTCTTTTTAAATATCTTGGCCTGACGGTTGGAGATAATATGAATCGGGTGGCAAATTGGAAGATGGTGTACGACATTTTTGATGCTAGGTTAGCTAAGTGGAAAGCGTCTTTGCTGTCCATTGGAGGGAGGATTACCCTTATTAAAGCGGTTCTTGAAAGCTTGTTAAATTATTATTTTTCTCTTTACAAAGCACCGGTACAGGTGATCAAAGACCTTGAATCTAAGATTAGAAGTTTTTTGTTGGGGTGGGAATGAGTTGGTCAAAAAAACTTCATTGGGTGGCGTGGGACGCTTCCGAAGGATATGGGTGGTCTCGGGCTTAGTAAATTAAAAAAACATTAATACGGCCTTGATCGCTAAATGGGGTTGGAGGTTTTTAACGGACAAGGATAAATTAGGGTGGCGATTCACATAAAAAGAATGGGATGGGACTTTATTCCGGTCAAGAAGTCAGTCGGAGGTGTGTGGGTGTGTATAGCTAATACGGTTAACAACAATCACATAGAAGGGATGGATTCCTCTTAGAAACTTCTTTAAACGGGTAGTGGGGACGGAAAGGATATGCAGTTTTGGATAGACCCTTGGCTGATTAACGAGCCTTTGAAAGATAGGTACCCTGTCTTGTTCTCTTTGGAATCGGAGAAGAGGTGTAAAGTTAGTGAAAGGTTAACAATTCCGACGACAAGGCGATTTCTTAATTGGGATTGGAAGCGGCCGTTGCATTCTGGACAGGAGGTCACGATTTGATTCAACTGAGCTATATTCTTTATAATGTGGAATTGAAGACTTCAAATGATAAATCGGAGTGGATAGGGGCAGCAGACAAGTCATTCAGTGTTGGACCGGTTTCCAATCATTACATCCCAGATTGGTGTAAATGGATTCCTAATAAATGTAATATCTTCATTTGGCGGGCTGAGATGAACAAGATCGCTACTACGAAGCTTTAAACAGAAGAGGCATTACGGTGAACGATTCGAGGTGTACTCTTTGTTCCGATGAGGATGAGACTGTTGAGCACTTATTTTGTAAGTGCATAATTGCTGCGAGGATTTGGGCAAACATAAGCTCTTGGTGTAAAGTGCCGAACATTTTCACGTTTTCTTTTAAAGACCTTTTGGAAGTTCACGAGCACGCCGGGGTTAAAGGAAATAAAAAAGAGACTCTCAAAGGTATCATTAGAATCGGTTGTTGGTGTATTTGGAGGGCGAGAAACGAGGCCAGATTCAAGAATAAAAGTATCAAATATAATGTCATTATTAGTGGGATTAAATCGATAGGATTCTTATGGTATAATAGTAGAATGAAAGATAGGAACATTTCTTGGGATTCTTGGTGTGAGTTTGTAAATATGTAATTGTTTCATGTCGCCTCGGTTTGAGGCGGTGTGTGCTGTTTTAATGAAATTAACCTTTCAAAAAAAAGTATATATTGTGACAATTTCATTTAGAAATGACACAAATCTTGAAATGATATTGATTATATGTTACATTTGATAACTTGTCACTCTTAAATCATTAGTAAATATTATTCAAAAGATTTTGTTTCGAAACCTTTAGACGGTTCATGTTAGATATCCCAAAGTTCATAACACAATATATATCAAATTCACCAGAAGTCCACTACCTTAGTTGGGCAAAGTATCTCGTATAGCAAAAAAAAAAAAAAAAAAGAAGCAATTCCCAGTATGTAAGGTTTTACTATAGTGGAACCCTAGAGTTAAAAAAGATTTTGTCTTTTCAAATAGTGAGGTTTTATAGCCCGTGATTATAAAAATAAGATCAGAACCATCTTTTTTATATCGTTTAAACCTTAGTAGTGAAATAAACCGAACTAAATGCGAGAACAATAGTTAGTGAAAACCAAATCCCTCATAGAACCGCCACACTAAAGGCCGAACTGGATTTAAAAAATAAATGATGTAACATTTTAGTTCGAAATAATATTAATATCCGCCACACTAAAGGCCGAACTGGATTTAAAAAATAAATGATGTAATATTTTAGTTGAAATAATATTAATATATTAAATAGATTATGTTAAAACCCGGGTATTACACGGGTTGAATAAATATAATTTATATACCAAATGATAAAAATGTTATTATATATTTTAAAAAAAAATCCATTTATTGCACCAGTTGAATATACACGTATATTATACGGATTGAATAAATAACATATACAGTCGTCAAGAAATTTTTTGAATAAAATTATAAATGATGCACTATTTACTTATTATAACATTTACGTTTTTTGTTTATTAATGATAGAAACTTATGTATTACACAAATTATAAGATTTAGAGTTCTCTTACTATCCATCTGGTCCAATTATAACGAAGTTGATAAAACCACCGCATGTGTAATAGGAATTCTATATTAATGCTATCATATTATATGGAAATTTATGTCGAGACCGATCATTTATAACATTTTGCTCTATCTAGGGTAGGTACACATATTGTCAACCTTTTTTCATGCCATATACATGAAAGGGCATAAATTTGAAGATAATATAACAAATTTTACTTGCATTGCCATTTCAAAGATCTAAAAGATATCAGAGGGGTGAATAATTTAATTTTAGTTCAGTCCTATATTTTAAAAAAGTACCTTTTGGTTTTTATTTCAGATTATATATCTTTGGCAAATTGGAAATAAATAATCTCACCTAACTCAGTTTGGCCGATAATAATCCTAAGTCAGTTATTGGCCAATATAATCTGAACTGGTCAAGTTTTGGCCAAAAATAGCCCGCCGTTAAAAATGGTTTAACGGAGTTAAGTTTTTTTCGAATTACAAACCGATGTTTTAGGACTTTTGATCAGAACGAGAATACGAGTCGATTGATGTAAAAATTACCTTGAAATACTGCCCCAACCCACGAAAACGGTGCTTCAATCCGGGTGTTTAAACTTCCAATTAACAAAAATCAAGCCAGTTGGGGCAGTATTTCGAGGTAATTTTTACATCAATCGACTCGTATCCTCGTTCTGATCAAAAGCCCTAAAACATCGGTTTGTAATTCGAAAAAAAACTTAACTCCGTTAAACCATTTTAACGGCAGACTATTTTTGGCCAAAACTTGACCAGTTCGGATTATATTGGCCAATAACTGACTTGGGATTATTATCGCCAAACTGAGTTAGATGGGATTACTTATTTCCAATTTGCCTATATCTTTTAATAATAGTGAAAACTAATCAGTTATGAAGTTTAGCAATATTGTGAAAGTGTGTTGATTAGTGTAATTAAGGGAATGCTGGAGGTATGCCAAGAATGCTTAACACTTGGCCTAATTTATCCAACATAATTAACCTTGATCGGTTTGACTTTGTAGAGCATCTCTCAGCTTGACCTTGTAGAATATCTCTATAAGACCAGAGGGTATGGGGTCGGCATAGGGCCGGCCAGGAGCGGCGCCGCACCCCCACACCGTCCCCCTAGCCCTGGCACGGTCACACCCGGCGCCCAAATGCCGCCCTTGCCGCTCCACCTTTGCACAATTTTCAAAATAATGTCGTTGGGCAACGGCTCTTTATTAAGGGGGTGTTTGGTGTTGCGTTTTCAAAATAGATTATGTGTTTTCAAAATAGATTTTGCGTTTTCAAAACTGCGTTTTGAAAAAGCATGTAGGTACATGCTTCTCCAAAACTTCGTTTTAGAGGCAAATAATCACTTTTTCATCCAAACACTTTTTTAGATTATTTATGTTTTACAAACGCAATAATCAAATAATCACTTCAAAACGCAATCCCAAACACCCTCTAAAAAATTGTTTTTTTTACTTTAAATACCAAAAAACCTCCCGTTTTTTTATACCACATTCACTCAAAATCCACCCACTCTTCTCATCAACTTTAAAAATCTTTTCTCTTTTTTATAAAAAAACATGAATCCTTTCAACCCGAACCCGTTCAACCCGAATAACCCAAACAACCCGAACCCGAACCCGTTCAACCCGAATAACCCAAACAACCCGAATCCAACAATCACCGAACGCGTTCCATTCCATGTCTCAAGTCCAACAAATGCATCAATATCAAGCTATTCAACAAATGATGTTCCGAAACCCGTTAGAATCCCAACCACCATTCGAATCTCAACCTCCATCATCTCCGGTTCGACTAGGCGATGACGACGAAGTCGTCCCCGAATCCCCACGTCAAAGGAAAGGACGCAAAAAAAACAAGGGGAAAGCGGCTCAAGACGATTCTAGCTCCAAACCAAAGCAAAGACCTTGGTCTAAAAAGGAGGAGGAAGCGCTAGCAATCGTAATTTTTATTTTTAGGAATCATAATTTTTATTTTTAGGAATCTTTTTTTATTTTTAGGATTCGTAATTTTTTATATTATGTAATTTTTTAAATTTTATGTAGTGGATTTAATTATCTTGTTTCATGTTTTATTTTTATTTAATATATGTAGTGTCTTTATAAAATTAAATTAATAAAAACTAAAAATTAATTTAATATTAAAATAGGGTAGGCTCATCCTCCACCCCCCTCATTTTGCTATGAGGGCCATCCTCCATGCCCGAGTTTAACTTTTCAAACCAGAGTACTAGACTATCGCAACATGGTTCGACCTTGATTTGACCGTCCTCCTTAGGCTAAGGGTTATGGTTCCATTTCCCCCAACATCCACATCACATTCACCCTTACCTTATCAACCACACTTCCCCCCCCCCCCCCCCATCAAGTATGTACCCCTTCCCCTGCTAGCCAATCATCATCAAGCATTTGAACAAAAGAAACTTGAGGAGATCGGGTAAAATCTCCCAAGTACCCTGAAATATGATTGGGTGGGGGGTCCGTTGGGGCCGAAGGCCACCTCAGCCACTGAATTTTAAGCACACAAAAAAAAAACTATCCAAGTTCAGCCATGAGGTAAGTAGTGATGTGATAAACAATCATAAAGCTAAAGCAAGCATAAGGTTGCATGTTGTGGAAGGGGTGAGCAACCGACGCTAGCCACGTCATCCGCCACCTGGCTCGCGAGCACCACAACGTAGTCAGGCTAGCGCCAACGCGAGTGGGCAATGTGAGCGTGGTAGCTTGGGCGAGCAGAGGTTAACCACAACAGGCTCAAGTAGGGGAGGCGAGAGTGAGTAAGTAGGCGTTTAGTCAGCGCCATGTGTCGCAATATTAGAGAATAAATCCGGGTTGTCATGTAATGATACCGATACCGACGACCGAAAGATTAACATGGACCATTGTGACACCCTAGGCAAATCCCACATCGGCTATGGCGAGGAGAGATCCCTGGTTCATAAGTAATCCAATGTCTCTTAAATCACCAACGCATTTTGGGCTTAATGCTAGTGGATGAGAGGAGAACTCCACATTTAAGAGTGCTCAGGTAGGAGTAGTACTAAGATGGGTGACCTCCTGGGAAGTCTCAACCAAGGTAAACAAAAACAAATCCGTAAGCTTCTGGATAGGCAACCTATCGGGGGCAAAGCGGACAATATTGGTGATGCGAGGGGCCGGATGTTACAAATGGTATCAGAGCCACTCCTGAGCCGTTCTGGATGGTGGGGCACACCTCATCGAGTACGATGAGTCCCTGGGGGGGTGATTGTAATGATACCAATACCGACTACCGAAAGATTAACATGGACCATTGTGACACCCTAGGCAAATCTCACATCGGTCGTGGCTAGGAGAGATTCTTGGTTCATAAGACATTCTTCGTCTCTTAAATCACCAACGCGTTTTGGGCTTAGTTGGCTGTGAAGCACATGAAAACTCCACAGTTAAGCGTGCTCAGGTGGGGGTGACCTCCTGGGAAGTCTCCACCAGGGCAAAGCGGACAATATTGGTGGGAGAGGGGCCGGATGTTATATGTCAAGTGAGCGAAAACAAATAGTCTAACAACCTAGGCGGAGCTTAGCTTGGGCCAGGGTCCCCTCTGATTATACCGAAAACTAAATTCAAGAATAGACAACATGAACAGAAAAACATCCCATAAACAAGAAGAGGAAAGATTGGTGGCATCTATCGCATCCTTGCATGAGTTTTTAATGCACATAAACATACGGTTTACGGTTTTGGTTATCTTTTGGTTGCACCAAGACATTACTAAGGAGTTTTCACTTGCTGATGGACAATAGTCATGTATGATGATAACATTTTATCCCTAAAATTAACATTTTATTATACAAATTATATATTTTGTCATATCAAAATCTTTGAACATAGCGGTTTATTTATCAAACTGTGACACCCGGCATTTTCAGGTTAATACCATTAACACAAATTCCGTTATCTCAAACACTCATTCATGCATAACACTTGATTTGGGAAAACTATGTGTGTAAGTCATAAAACTCGTTTTAAGAAGTCGGGTAGCAAAAACAGATTATGTCTGAAATTTTAAGCCAACTTCCGTTGGCTGTAACTGGCTCATAACCTATCGAAAACTGAGTTTTCTTGAGTCCCAATGTAGAGTTCCAAAATACGATTCAAACGACGCTAGAATCATATTTTTTTTGACGTCGATACTATTTTAAATGGAATTTTTTGTTATAGTGCGCTGGGCTATTCATTTTCTGCAGAAGTTGCAGGTCACGATTTCAGTCATATATAAGGGTATATTGGGACATAAGTTATAAAATTTAAACTGTAGAAAATATGCGAATAAACTGAAGTTCTCCAACTAGAATCGCCTTGTTTGGAGAGTCGCTGATTTTTACATAAAATAAACGGTGGGCAGGGGTAGGAATCGTAACAGTTCAGACCACTGCCCATTTCTCGAAATTTTTACGAAAATATGTAAACAATTAGCCTTTGAAAATTTTACAGAAACACGTTGAGACCTTTTCACATGTCATATATTTTTTTGGGAATTTATAACTATTTTACAAAAATACCCGAAAACAGTCCAGTTATGAGTATTAAAGCTGAAACGTATTAAGTCGCAATGTGTGCATCTGATTGTTAGTTGTGTTATCTGAGAATGATCGAACAGGTTTAATATCAACATTAAATGTCGTTTAAGTTGTTATATGCTACAATCATCTATATATATATATATACATATATATATATACCATTTGAACGAAAAAATATATATAATGTGGGATATATATGTAAGTTGTCAACGTGATTGCATGATACGTGTAAGGATTTCGTGTCTTTCATGAGCACACTAATAAACTAAACGGTAATCATGTTAGGACGTGATTGACCGGTTCCGCCTCCGTATTTCTTTTCATTCCTTAATCCGAGCATTCAAAGGTGAGTTCACTACTCTTTTACATGCATGCGTCCCTGGGGGACAAACTACTATTCCTTGAGGAATACTTTTCATAAACGTTATAGTTAATTTCGATGTTGGTTAATAAACTCAACACTATCAAGAAAGTCCCTACTTACTACCGAACTAGTTGCCTTGGAGGCAATGGGGTATTAGTTGATAGCGCTATTAGGCTTGACAACCTCACACCGTACCTGGGAGGACGGGCGTGAACTAAGGACCTTAAACACATGGCCAATGTTGATAGAAATTGATGAGGGCAAACAAATATATGTCACTGCGGTATCGAGTTATTAACAACATGTCTTTAAACTAAAGGCCAACTTGTTGTTAAAATAACTGTGAACTCGCCGGCTTAATCGCTGATACACTTTTTCTGCAAGCTTGCAGGTCGTAGATAATCATTGCTATGGAAACTTGCAGTCTAAGGAGCTAAGGGTGTCATGGGGCGTGTTACTTGGAAAGACATTTAAAGTTGGATTGTTTTCAAATAATAATCTATTGAACTCGTTGATTAATGTTTTATGCTTCCGCTGAATATTTACTATGTTTTAAATGTTTAAATTGAAATCCGCTATTTATGTTGGACATGATAACTTGATTTATACTATTTACTTAATTCGACATGATTAGTGGCTAGATCCGGGTATGTCACACGCCTCACGGTAAAACTCCGCAGGTGGATTTTTGAGGGTGTGACACAAACGATATGTCAAAATCCATGTTGATCTTTCATATATATAGGTGTATATTTTTTATTTTTATTTTTATTTATTTGCTTTGATGAATGACACAACGTACGTAGAGACATGAGAACTCTGTATCAACATATAGTTTGGTTTGATGATATTTGACAATATTGTTGATAGCTACTAGCATAGAAGATAAACTTTCTGATATTTCAGATAATGCCTCTCATTAATGACATAATCTTTAATATTTTATTAAGTAAACTAGGTTTTTACTCTTTTGGTAATTTTATCATGCGTACAAGTTTGGAAGCCACATGTATAAATAAAGCAAGCTATTTTAGAGGGAGTAAACTTATACGTTGTCTAAAGTTTTAAGACACTTTAAGGGCAATGTAGACATTTGATCCATGGAAACCATATCCAATATTAATGTATTAAATAAAAGTTTTAATAATGACACTAATCATCTTCATAAAATAATTAGAAGGAACTCTTAAGTTCTTGCAAATAATTGTTATTCTAAATACTTTTATGTATTGTGTAAAAGTATTAATAATATATCTTAGTTGTAAATTATCCAAATATATGGTCACATTCAAATTGATTGGAAAAAAAATATTTGAAGCTCAGTTTGTTAGTTGGGAAAAAATCCGTTAATAATTCACCAGGTATTAGTTTTATTCGTAGATTAACATTTACGTGTTATATTTTATATCTAAATCTATACTACCTTATTATCTATATATCTATATCTAAATCTATACTACCTTATTAAAGAAACTGAGTTTTCTACCCTTATGGTAATTTGCATGAATTTTTAAGATTGACATAACAAAGGTCAAGAACAAATCCACATCAAATACACATACTTTTGCTATTTTCTTCCATTTCTACCCCTTGATAAGTAATGTGTTAAAATGGATAAATGTATCACAACAATGTGTTGAAAAGGAGTAAATGTAGGTTTAATAAACTAAATGTAGAATAGAAAGGAGTAAATGTAGGTTTATTAAACGAAATGTAGAATAGAAAGGAGTAAATGTAGGTTTAATAAACTAAATGTAGAATAGGAATATGTAATGACTTTTATGAAACTTTCAATTCCATATATAAAAAACAATGTCACTCAATAGTCACCATTCTCTGCAATTTAGTGACATTGGTTTTTAGAATTGAATCAGGAAATTGGAAAATTAACAATTTGCATTGCTAGGAGTTGAAGGGTTTGAAACTGAAAATGAAACGGGAACAAATTAAGTATCAAAGTTAATGACCTTTTTTATTTAGGTACTACCTTCTTCTACCAATCTCTACATAACCATAAGCATCACACTTGCGACAACCCCTCTCCCCCACAAGTCCACCACCATCCCCGACGGCCTGAACCATTCGATTCGACGTATAGTATGAGCTCTGGTTGATCTTTGCATTGCACTTTCTGACTCAACCAAGCAAGCATGGATATACAAGAATTCGATTTCACCGACTCTTTATAATAATAAACGGTGATGAATTCCCCAGCCCCAGACCGTGTAACGATAACGCGGTCTTAAGTCGGATCTTTTGTTTGAATTAGGAACAGAGTATAGAGGAAAAGAAAATGAGATCAATTTAGGTTATTATCCATCTGATTTGTGGATGTAATATACTTCTTTAAAATTTTATGACCTGCATGTTGATTATTGTTGCTATCGATTAAATATCAACCTGTTTGTATTTCTACACATGTGTTGTATGATTGAATTACTTTAGGTTGATAATTTCATACAACAGTGTATGATGTATAACCTAAACCGAAAGGAGATTATCGATGTTCAAGAGCAACAAATAACACGTTTATTTACAGATACCAGTAAGTATATTCTAAGTCCTCTTTAATCTTTTAATTTTATTTACGTCTCCATTGCTTTGATTAATTGCATATGTTTAACATGTCTGAGGCTTTAAGTAAAGGAAATGATTTAAGTTATTTGCATTTCTATTTATTATTTTGTATCTTTAGTGGGAATTTATTGTAATTTATATCTCAGTTGTAATTATATCTCTTGAGAGTGAGATGGAATACAATTGAACCTCAGAAGGATTGATATTTTTTCTCCTTTGATTTATTTTAATTACTTTTTAGATAAGTTGATTAAGATGGAGGAATTGTGAGGATTCTTCAATCAATCATGGGTAGTGGACGAAAATGAAGATTTTGCATATTGTTTAAATCCAAGGGATTAGTAACTGGATTAAGTTCGCTTTGAAACTTAAAACAAACAATGATCACATTAAAATTAATCAATTGGATCATGTTATAATCTTCTAGGTTTAATTAATATAATTTTGGGATTCAATGTTGTCAATTTACATATTTAATGTTGTTATTAAAACCGATAAATTATCAAAACGCCTTAACAAATGCCTTAATAAAAAGCGTACCGAACCGTTTCATGCACACCCTTAAAACTAAATGTTGTGTTCCCCGTTCCACCGCGCTGGCATCACACTTATGTTGTTATGTATAGATTAATCAATTATATAATAATAATAATAATAATAATAATAATAATAATAATAATAATAAATTAAATCTGACTGCCAAGTGACATTAACTTGAGTCCTAGAATGTCATATGACATTAACTTGAATCTTAAAAAAAAAGATATTTGTAAATTAACTTAGTTAACCATTTAAAAAATTACTGACAAATAATTTTCTGTTTAATCTTTGTTATAAATAATAGGGATATTTACATATATCCCCCTACTAAGAGCCTTTATTACATATATACTCAACTTCTAAAATCAATTACATATTTCCCGTTCTTATTATGAAATTACCCCTTTACCCTTTTTTATTTAATTGTTTGACTATACAATTTCCCCCAAATATGGTTCATTTCACTTCAAATCTCGTTCATTCACTTGACAATTTCTACAACCATTTCTTATACAAATATATATACATACACAGTAGATCACTTATACAAATATATATACATACACAGTAGATCATAGATCATCTTTCTGTTTTAGCCGTCGCAACCCATTTTCCGTACACGCAAAAGCCGTCGCAGCCGTTGGTTTCGACCACCAACCGCCCCCTTGTCTGGATGAGGTGGAAACGCACCTGAAACCAACCGCCCCCTTGTCTGGATGAGGTGGAAACACACCTGAAACCAACCGCCGGTGCTGGCACCGGCACCATCGCTTTGAACCATCTCCTAGGTATATGAAAGACACAGTTCTTTTTCCGGCTAAGAATTTCCGACGTATGGTTGGGTCGTTTAGATAAGAAACCATGAATCTGATTCTTAATTGATACCAAAGTTGAATTTATTTATTCAATTAGTTATTAATTAAAATGTTAGTATTAGTTAATATTAATATTTACAAATGAATTTATATTTTATTAAAGGGTAAAATAGTCATTATAAAGAGAAATTTTAATGAAATAGATAAAAATGTAATATATGTTGTTTAGGAAGGAGAAATATGTAATTGATTTTTTGGGTTGGGTAAATATGTAATAAATGATCTTAGGAAGGGGGTATATGTAAATGACCCAATAATATAACTTTCTTAAAGCATGTTTGTAGAACTTCTGACGGTTATAAAATACTAAGTAAAATTACGTTAGAATAAAATAACACGGTTATGAAATACTAAGTAAAATTACGTTAGAATAAAATAAATTTGTAATTATCGTCAACTAATTAATAATGCTACAAATTATTATTAAAAATTAATAAGTGATATACGAATTGCCAATTATAATTTTAGAGATACAAAACCATTTATAAAGTGTAGAAGTTATAACTAGTACTTGTTAAATAATTATTACAAGGGTTTAAACTATAAGATGACTATTATGCAACAAACTTTATGATAAACCACTAATTAAGACTTGAAGATAATGTCCCTCGCATTCGGGCTTGGGTTTAAATACCTTGGGTTGTTAAATTTTGACGTTGGTGTTGGTGCTTGGCTGTTTGGGTTTAACTAATGTATAAACACATGAAATTTTAATATACCCTAATATTAAAAATACTAAAAGCTATATAATTAACACTACTCAAGTTTGAGCATGCCAACTTGTTACAAATAAAAGTTGGTCACATGACAATCTCTCACTAGAACAAATATTGATCTTGTTGCTTCTTGAATAAGTACACTGGAATCTAGAACATGAATCTGGGCCGGTAACTTAAAAAATCATGGCTAGAAAAGGACCACAACATGTATTTGGTCACATGACATATCTTTTTAAATGCTATATCGAGATTCGCGATGTCGTACCAAACCGATACTGAATGAAAGCTTGCTCCGGGAGCGCGTGGAATCCCACTAGAACTACTCATAGTACACATTAGATGATTTGAACATGTAATGCATCTAAATCGCTTCACTATATAATTGAATCTGATATAAATCGAGACACCCGGCGCAACGCACGGACATAATAGTCATGTATGATGATAATAATAGAATACCCCTCCTCCAAGTGAATCCATTTCCATCTTGGACGTTCATCTACAGTACCCAATTAAGAACACTCAAACAAATTAGTCAATGGCCAATGCAAAGTATTTAGCTTGCATTTAGCTTATGTGGATTTAGCATTTGAGAGGGAATGCAATTGGGGAGTATGCATTTGAGTTGAATATTCTTGAGGAAGAAAGATGCATTTGGTGGGATGGTGGGCTCCTATATTTGTTTTTTATTTTTTCTTGTTTTAATTTATTTTGATATGCATAAATAAGTAGTACACTATAAGCTTTGGTGACTTGTATATCATTTTTTTATCATTTCAAATATAGTAATTGGACAAAATAACAAAAAAATGTAATGTTTTTTTTTAAAACATAAGTTTATTAATGCTACTTTAATAATTTAAGATACGTATATATTAATGTTCGTGTTTAGAAATTTAATTTTTATTTTTATAACTTTGGATATAAATAATGCGAAAATAAAAATATGTATATTGTTAGCAATAATAAATTATGCGAAAATAAATACGTATATTGATAGAAATAACTTAATTATTAAAAACAAATGTAAAAGTAGTGATGATGTGGAAATATAAGTATTGGTAAAGATGTTTGTAGGATTGGAGAGAAAATGTGTCTTATTAGTGTATTTGTAGAAATATGATGTGACGGTTGACTAGACGCACATTATCACCTTGCATTGGTGATGGTCTTACAAGAGTGAAGATTAAATATGTAGTTTATTTCATGTTTCTTTTTCAAATAATTTTAACTTAGTTATATTAGAAATCTACAACCAAGTTACATGTGAACAAATTATCTTTAGGAAAAACTCATGTTTGAAATAAGTGTATTGAAAAACTCAAACAAATAAAGAGCCCCTGTTTCGAGTCATGGAAATGCGCGATTTTACTAGCATGACCTATAGGAATTTCTAGCATGAACGAAAGTTTTTTTTTGAAAGGCAAATTTTCATTACACATCAAAAATATATACATACAGCAGACCAATCAATAAGATTAGTACTGCATACATACATGAACATCCTTTGTTAATCACCCAGATTACCATTACATGACTTGCATTTAAACACTAAACGAAAGCCAATTCTCCCACACCAAATTTAGTTCTCGCCCGATTTTTAACCCAGAGAAAAGAAGTAGCTGGACTTCACCAACAATGCGATCCAAGTGTACACACTTTCCTGCAAAAATTAGGTCATTTCGAGTCTTTCAAATAATCCAAGCCGATACTAGTTTTATTGACTGAATTAGATTTTTCTTGCTACAATGGACCCCGAGGCTGTTATGGATGTTGAGGAGGTCCTTGAAAGAGAATGCAAAAATAGGAGGTATTTTACACCACTCGCTAACTTTGTTCCATACGACTGCCGAGACATAGCATGATGTAAACAAATGGTCCGCAGTTTCTTCATGGATGCCACATAACCTGCATGACACAGACCCGAAATAAATGTCATTTTACAACATTTCAATGGAATGTTTATAAATCCTTCACTACTATAACGGAAAGTTATAATTCACTTAGGGGTTGTTTGTTTACCTCTTAGTGAGGCTCTGAATGATTTAGACCTCTTACTGGTTCAGCACTTAATGGTTCAGACTGTTTGTTTTGCGAACAAATGTCTGAATGGTTAAGACATTTGCCTCTGAATGGTTAAGCATTATACTAAGGGGTTGTTTGGCAACCTCTGAATGGTTAAGTGCTGAACCAGTAAGAGGTCTGAACCATTAAGTGTTGAACCAGTAAGAGGTCTTAACCGTTAAGAGCCAGTATAATGCTTAACCGTTCGGAGGCAAACGTCTGACCAATTCAGATTAGATGTCTTAACCATTCAGACTCAGTATAATGCTTAACCATTCAAAGGCAAACGTCTGAACCATTTCACAAAACAAACACTCTGAACATTAAGTGTTGAATCAGTAAGAGGTCTGAACCATTCAGAGCCTCATTAAGAGGTAAACAAACCGCCCCTAAGTCTGAATGGTTAAGACCTCTAATCTGAATTGGTCAGACATTTGCATCTTAACGGTTAAACATTATACTGGCTCTTAATGGTTCAGACCTCTTACTGGTTCAGCACTTAACCATTCAGAAGTTGCCAAACAACCCCTAATTGATGAGAAGTTTTTCAATTTCATTTTTTCCTTACTAACCAAAAACAATTTTTGACGGAATATTTTCCAATTTCAATGAATTCAGTAAAGTAATACTTTAAAAAACACAAAACATTATGCAACACTATGATAGTATTGCAAGTTATTTATTAAATGTATGTTAACCAGGTAAAAGTAAAATATCTCCAAATCGATCAAACTCGTGAAGAAAATTCAAATAAATTTCTAGAACTTATGGAAAGATCATTATTAGTGTTCATGCACATGTTATGCTACCCATAATTACCAACTCATCTCCCACTGCCTCCCCCCCTTAAGACATCTCCGCTTGAATGTTATTAGTTTTATACAATATACATACATATATACACACGTGTATATATTTTATTTCCGAAGGGTATATAGACAGAAGTAAACGAATTGTATTGTCAAATCATATATTCAAAGTTATAGGCATGAAGGTAAATAACTTTTAAATTATATATGCATCTTTACATGCAGTGGCGAAGCTTGCCATCGAAAACCAGGGGCGAAAACGAATATATCCAAAAATTTCTATAGAACCGGGGGGGGGGGGGGGGCGAAAACGTATATCCCTAAAAATTTCTATACGAAAAACACATACGTAACACTACTGACCGAAAAGTTCGGAGGGGGGGCGGGCGCCCCTCCCCGCCCCTGTTTACATGTATATATAAAGATCAAATACAAATGAGTTTTAACATGAGAAATTAAGAAACATTTTCTTCATGGAAACTTTTTTTCCATCTACTTAAACATGATTTTTAGATGGAAAATGTAAAAAAATAAAATAAAATAATAAAGTTCATGTAATTACTCTAAAGTAATTATAATTACGGTAGAGTGATTACATAATTATCTACTAGTGTAAATATACGAAAAGAAATTTACATTTTGAGACAAAAATATGTGTTTGATAAGATGAGAAAAAGATCTTAAAAAAAATCTCCTTCATTTCTCGCCTACAATATGTTAAATTCATTTGTAATATAACTTTACCCTATAAATTATATAGTCTCAGTTATTTTAATCGAAATACTTTTTTTTTCATATGCTATTTTTTTTATACTAACATAAATAATTGATTCAGGATAAAATAAAGAAGAAATAATTTGAGTTGTACGAATAAAAATCAACCTTCGATGATGAAACCTAGGTGAACGCCATGGTATACGTACATAGCATGAGGTAGATTATCGTAATAAAACTGTTATATAGCATTTATTTCCTATACATTATTGTTCATGTTTATACATACACACAATTTATCATTTTCGGATATATTCATTACGAACCTAACTTCTATACTCATAATACACCATGCTCACTAATATAATATGAAAAAATGTATTCAAAGTATGAATTTCCATCAATGGAAATGTGTCCTAATTGTGGTGACAAAATTATATGGTAATCATCAGTAACAACAGCCATGTGAAAGTAGCATCAATGTCACATCTTCTAAAATTAACCACTTTTGTTTAAGTTAGCAATCATATTATTCTTCTAACAAAAAGCTATTAAAGTGTTATAAAGCACTAAGAATAACAATAATAACAAGGTAATGATTTTCTTATAAAAAACTAATGGCATGAGTATCGCCTTTTAAAAATATATTAAGCATTAGGGTCTCTTAAAATGACGACAAAGTTTTGAATTTGTTTCAAGTTCTTGTTTTTTTATTTTAAAAACAAAGCACCAAGAATTAAACTAGTAAAAATCAAACATGGTCTAGTCTTTTAAGTTTTTTAATTTCCATGTGTTTTAACCACTCGGTCACCCTTAATTTTCTTTATTAAGAGGAAATCTGTGTATTTTTTTTCTTTAAAATGCCTAATAATAATAATATGCTAAACATAATATTTTAATTTTTCAAAAACAGAAATATTTTACGGGTAGGTGCCGGTGGTGTGGTGTCGGTTAGTGTTGCACAAATTGGGTTTTTCGAATACCCGGTTCCGGGTATGGAACCGGGTTCGGGTATGACCGGGTTCTATAAAATCGGGTATTGAGAATACCCGGGTCGGGTCCGGGTCCGGGTTTTATACAAAAAATGTATACCCTATATACCCGGGTTCGGGTAGGGTCCGGGTCGGGTTTTCTAATCTCCTATTTCCGGGTTCAGGTATGCCTCGGGTATGGATCGGGTATAGAGTATAGATATTAAATGTAAACAAAAATGGTCAAAATATATTTTCTAACGGCTATATAGCTAGGGCTGTTCTTTTTATCCGAAACCCGAAAACCGACCCGAATTTGAAGTCATCCGAACCCGAATTAGAGAATAACCGAAAAACTCGAACCCAAACAACCCAAACCCGACCAACCCGAACCTTAAATGGGTCGGTTATCGGGTCACTTTTTCCCAACCAAAAACCCGAACAACCCGACCCGAATAACCTGAAACTTGAAACCCGAATAAAAACCCGAACATTAGTTGTCTTTTTTTTATAGATGCGATTTGATTTGGAGTGTTTTGTATTTGAAACATTTGAATATTATCATACCATATTGTTAAATAATGTTTGAATTGTGATGATATTTCTTTAACAACATGATATATTTGATAATATTTTGTGAAAAAAAAAGTTCTTTTTTTCATTTACATGTAAGCCCGAAAACCGAACAACCCGAACCCGAATAACCCATACCCGAACAAGCCGAACTTTAAATGGTTTGGTTATCGGGTCACTTTTCCTAGCCAAAAACCCGAACAACCCGACCCGAAAAACCCGAAACCCGAAAAAATAACCCGAAGAACACCCCTATATATAGCCGTTACCAAGGCGCAAAACTCGAAAAAACACAAAAAACCCAAACAGGGTATTGGAAAACCCGGACCGGGTATTGAAAAAACCCGGTTCCGGTTTCGGGTTGAAACCAGGTACTCGTAAAACCCGGGTTGAAAACGGGTATAAGAAAACCCGGTTCCGTGTTCGGGTTTTATAATAGAAATGCATACCCGACCTCTACCCTACGTGTAGTGTCGGGTTCGGGTTCGGGTATAAAAAATCCAGGTTTATAATACCCGGTTCCGGGTTTTTTATGCACCACTAGTGTCGGTGAATATAAAGGCCCATTGAGCTTTATAAGTATAGGCCCACTTAATGGAGGCAAATTGGCAAAATAGTGCTCCACTTAGAGATGGGCATAATCGGGTTTTATTATTACCCGGAACCGGTCTGCTTGGATGTCATTGGAACCGGGTATGGTGTGGAACCGGGTCCGGTTCCTACCCGGGTTCACACCCAAGAATTTGGAACCGTGTAGAACCGGGTACGGGTATTATGGAACCGGGTATGGTGTGGAACCGGGTATGGTGCGGAACCGGTTCCTGATAGTGTTCAGAACCGGTTCCTGACAGTAAAAAGCTTACTTTTACTGTTCTAGTAAGATTTTATTTCTTTGATCGTTTACTAGCGGCAGGTGCAACACTCGACGAGTTTCTCTTAGGTGCGGGTACCTCGGTACAATCGTCGTCCGAATCGTTAGTCTCCACTTCTTCGTCCTCCTCTTCGTCAACAATTTTATGCTCTAACTCAACTTCATCTTCTAGACTAGTTTTATGTTGAACACGATCAACGGCATCCAAATGGTCCTTTAAGCATATTGCCATCTCTAGCGATTCCGGAGTTAGTCTTGTTCTTCTAATTGACAAAACCCTGCCACTAAGAGAAAACACACTTTCCGAAGCTACCATGGAAGCTTGGACCGTTAGTATATCACGAGCCATGGTGGCTAGAATCGGGTATTCGGATTCTTTCGATTTCCACCATGCCAAAACATCAAATTTCCTATACTCCTCGGTGGTCATAGTAAGCGAATATTGTTTTTTTTATATCTCTCAAGTTCACTTGTTTGTTCACTACCCCTTTGTTGTCTAGCGGTCTCGTCTCTAACGACATTCAACATGGCTATAAGTGGATCCCCGCTTGTTTCATCGTTAGAGGCCGTGGACCGAGACTCAAACAAATTTGTATGTTTTTTTCACCATATTTTTTTAAATAATGATCATAAAGTTTGGCCATACACTCATTGAATATTTTTTTTGTTTTTGCTTTTAAAGTTGGATCCTCCTCATGCATATCCAACTCGTCATAAATTTCATCAATTAAAGCTTCAACACCCGGTACGTTTAAAGCTGGATTTAAAGCAGCGGCACATAGAAAAACGGGTGGTAATTCTAAAAAATATTTTAAAATTTTTGAATCATTGGTCTCGTCATATTCCTTAACATGTCACTAGAATTTTCAAACTTTTTAAAATTAGTTGTTATCAAATACAATTGGTCCACAACTTTAGAACTAGTAGGATAATAAACACCGGAAATCAAAGTCGTTGTAGTTTTAAAAACTTGTAAAAAAGTACTTAGGTTATTAATATTTTTCCAAGCCGTGTCGGGAAAGGGGACGACAAGGTACTCATCACTTAAAGTTGTATGAAAAGATTTTAAAGTGCCCATTTGCTTTATAGCCATTTCAAACATATGACAAGTTGAATTCCAACGAGTCGGTATATCCCAATTCGGTCCAATAATTTTTTAGTTGACATCTTTACAAAGTTTTTTATATTCTTGATATCTTTCTTTTCCACTTTTGAAAACATCTTGGAGCATAGCTCTAAATGCTATAATAAAATCCGATACAAATTGATCTTTTAAACCGGTTTCACTACTAGGTTAATAAAATGTGCAACACATCGTGTGTGAAAAAAAACACCATCAAGTATTGGTTTGTACTTCAACTTTAATTTTTTCAATCGCCGTTGTGTTGTTTGAAGCGTTATCAAAGGATATTGAAAAAATTTTATCTTCTAAACCATATTTAATTATGTGTCATTTATAATTTTATAAATATTTTCTCCCGTATGAGGAGAAGGAAACTCGTCAAACGCAATCGTACGCTTCATCATTTGCCATGTATCGGGATCAACCCAATGAGCGCTGACACATATGTACGATTCCGATAAACCATGTGGAGCCGACCACACATCACTAGTTAGGTTTACACTAGTTTTTAAATTCTTAAAAAAAACAATTAAATCTTTTTTTGCATTTTCCCATAAACTTAAACAAAGACGTTTTAAAGTGCGACGACTTACATGTTTATAGCTAGGTTGTAGCGTCTCCCGAATAAGATTTGTAAGATCGGGGTCGTCGAAGTGTCCAAACGGCAACGCTTTTTGTATCACCAACTTCGCCATCCGATCGCGAGCTAATTTTTGCTCATAACGAAAAATGGTACCATCTTTGGATAGTGGAACTTGACCGGATGTCATTTCCTTTAAAACTTTGCAATACTTATTAATATGCTTCGTTAACGTTGAGTTTGATTCCTTGGCTAATAACGATCCACAATGTTTACATTGAGCTTTTTGCGAGCCGTCACTCATCTCGACCAACTCCCAATTGCTCCAAACTTCCTTACTGCGATTATGAGACAATGTTCCAACCACATATGGAACCGATTGATCTTGAGGAACATTGTTAACGGATTGGGAATTTGCGTTTTTGGAACTCTTTGAGGCCATTTGTTGATTAGAATGTGAAAAAGAACAAGAAAGAAATGTAACAAGAAGAATAGATATGAGAAATTGTGTGCTAAACAATAGATTTCAAAAAAATATATATAGAATCGGTTCTAACGGCAGGAACCGGTTCCAACGGTAACATTTTTAACGGCTATAACCGGTTCCAACGGTAAATTTATAACGGCTAGGAACCGGTTCCATAGACGGTTCAACGGTAGGAACCGGTTCACGTAGGAACCGGTTCCCGTAGAACTGGTACAGTGTAGGAACCGGGTTACTACCGAAACATGGTAATTGTGAACCTGGAACCATCAGTTACTTTTGGAACTGGAACCGTGGTCTTCCAGTTCGGTTCTACCGGTTCGGGTTCGGAACCGGTTTTTATGCCCATCTCTAGCTCCACTCCAAACAACTTTAAAGAGCAAAAATAAAGTATTATCTCAGTGAATTGATTTTCATTTTTTAAATTTCATTATAGATAAAAAAAAATAAAAAAATTTCTATTTGATGATTGATTATATATTGTCTGCCATCATGCATATTTAGTCGGAGCTCAATGATGATGCTCTGGCCCAATGCCCCAGAGGGAGGGATAGTATGTAAACGGACCTAGAAAGATGTTTGTATTTAGGCCCCGTATGTAATTGTAATAGCATATTTTCCCTATATGTCGGGTCGGGTAACGGGTTTAATATGGGTTTTCAATTAAAAAAACTATAAGCAACAATAATCACTTAGTTTTATTTGATTTTCTGTTCTCGCAGGTTTATGTCATTTTTGGGTTTGTTTTGGTTGAAGTTTGAAATGGAATGTTAATAATAATCACTTCATCAGTTCAAGCCACTGTTCGATCTACTTTTTTTTTTTGGATATTTGTATTAAAAAATACAAGAAAATTTGTTGAATTTCACATAAAATTATAATCCATCATTACATAAATAGTAACATTACGAGTGTTGAACTAAGTGGCCAATTATGTCAACTGTCCATTAGTTTTTTTTAGCAGCAGAGGTTGAATTTTATTAACCATGAATAGCAAGAAGTAGTGGTGCACAAATCGGGTTTTTTGAAAAACCGGTTTCGGGTATGGAACCGGGTTCGGGTAGGATCGGGTTTTACAAAATCGGGTTTTTTTAAAAACCGGGTCGGGTCCGGGTTTTCTACCAAAAATGTATACCCTATATACCCGGGTTCGGGTAGGGTCCGGGTCGGGTTTTATAAAACCCGCGTATTATAATACCCTATTTCCGGGTTCGGGTATGCATCGGGTTCGGGTTCAGGTTCGGGTTTTTTTGTGCACCACTGGAGACTAATTTCTGAACCCAAAATGGCAGCATGCAATTCGGTCTATTGGGTTCACAGTTGAACAATATAAGCCCATAACATGTATATGACAAGTGTTTTTTCAACGTCGTGTTCGAATCGGACTTCAACATAGCTCCACAATGAACGCATCGAGATTTGTTTGGTCCAAACGACATTTTACATAACTCGAAATGAATCCAAACTTCTTGGTTTCGAGTTGTAGGAATAACCTCCACGACGCTTGCTTTGGTAGCCGTAGATCCCACGCCAATGGAAGACGTGGCACTTTGCGAAGCCATTTTTAGAGCGGGTTTTTGTTGATTTTCAGTGTAAAATTGAGTTGTTGGTTTATATATACTAATTACTAGTTGTTTTTCAGTGTAAATTTGAGTTGTGGTTTATATAACCCAAACGTAGACTCTAAACAATGATATTATCGTTCGGAATTTATATATACTAATTACTAAGTTGTTGTGCATATTTATTATACATGCTTGTGCATATTAATTGATCTAGACTTATTTAATGGGTCTCTTACGTGGAAATTGAATCCAATGAGATCTGGTTGGGGATTGATCAATTGGAGCACAACCACTCTCTTCTGTACAAATGTCTTAAAAGCCTATGTTTCTATTTTAGTTAAGAAATAAAAAATAACAGCAATCTCGTCCTGCCAATGGGGTGGTGGTCCATTGATAAAGGCAAAGCCTTTAAAAACACTTAGATGGAAATGGGAAGGTCTTGGGTTCAAGTCTCACATACGACATACGACAGAGGATTAAAGAAATTAGCCGCTAAAAAAAACAGCAACCTCGTCCTCATGCAGCTGTGTATGGATACTGATGCAAGGCATGTCAAACATTAATTGTTATGCGCTTTTGGCAAGAAGTAATGTCAGAAAAGAGAGAAGTCTTATACCAAAGTAACCGTGAAAAGCAATCAGTAATGAATACACATTGAGTGCAAGTTTTTGTCCCTATATAACCGGTATTTATAAAACCCGGTTCTGGGTATTTATAAAAACCAGTTCCGGGTATTTATAAAACCGGGTATTATGAAAAACCGGGTATAAACCAGGTATAAAAAACCCGGTTCTGGTTCAGGTTTTAGATCAGATATGCATACCCAGTCCCTACCCTATGGGTCCGGGTTCGGGTATAAAAAACCGGGTTTTATAATGCCCGGTTCCAGGTTTTTTTCAGGTTTGGGTTTTTTGTGCACCACTAGCAAGAAGCCAAGAACTAAGTTGGGAATTTGGGCTCTATGTTTAACCCAAAGTAGCCCATTGGACTTTAATTGTCCATTAGTTGGTTGCCAACCATACCCATAAGTTCATAGCTAGAGATTTTTTTTGAACGATATGTTTAACCCAAAGGAGCCCATTGGACTTTAAGTGTACATTAGTTGGTTGCCAATCATTCCTATAAGTTGACAGCTATAGATTCTATTGGACAAAAATAAATGTATTTTAGTTGTTTGTCACTATAATTAGCCTTCCCCACACATAAATAATATGGATCTGGGGGCCATCCATAACAACCACATTGTTACCTTTTTTTTTCTTTCTGAATACAGGTCGTGTTCAACCAAAAATGACATTGATAAGTATCTTAATTTTACTTCATAAATTGTCTTTCTGAATACAGGTCGTGTTCAATCAAAAATAACATTGGTAAGTATCTTAATATTACTTCATAAATTTTATAGTAAACACTATTCTTGTTAATTTTAGTGTAATAGATTTATTTTAGTCAATTGGTAATTATTTTTGATAAGTGAAATCTAAATAAACATAGTTACAAGATGCGAAGTCCACACTCGTTTGAAGGGGTTAGTCAGTTAGTGCCCCAGACGAGGTCCATAGGACTAAGCCCCTCACAGGGCAGCAAAAACCGGATTACCATAATTGAAACCTCTTGGGCTTTGCCTCTAATCTAGTTGGTTGATTGATCCATTAGTAGAAACCGATCATTAGCATATCGATCCATCAAAACGAAGTAATTGATCAACTATAATCAAGTTGTATGGGGGATTAACTGATCGTTGAGTAAAATTATGGAGTTTAATATGTGTAATTATATGTTTTTAAGTGATTTATGTTGCGGAACACGTTTACTTTGCATGCATTTGTGATTTTCAGGTCTAAACGTGTTAAAGATGCATTTGGATACAAATTGAAGGATTGAAAGAAAGAAGCAAGACGGGCCAAATCAGGCTACGCTAACTTTGGATGCAAATTGAAGGATTGAAAGAAAGGAATAAATTTTATTATGGATAATGTATGAGATATGATTTAAAAACATGATTGTTTGATGGAAATTTGTTAAAAGGAAAAAAAAGGGTTATGCTTTCTCACTGATTAAAATGTAAGGGTGTTTGGAATAGGAAAGGGGGGAACTGATATTTGTTTGGATTTAATTAATGTAGATGATTATGATTTGCGAACGGAAAGAGGCCTCAAAGCCCTCAATGATGCTATTACTGAAGAAGTGATATATCTATTTTTCATTATTCTCGATTTTCTTTAAGTTATATTAAATCGATTCATTGTGTTTTATAGAATTTTTTTGGTTTCTTTGACAAGACTTTGTTTTGATGTAACTGTTTTTTTTTATCCCTTCAACCATATTCTTGGATCCACAATTGCTATTGGAAAAACTAGATATGCACCCCATACCTTAAGAAGGTTGAATTTTAACGCTACATTTTTGTTTACACATTGTATATGTAATACCGAATGTCATATCCGGCCACCAGACAACAAAAGATAACATTCCTTCTGAGAATCACCCTGATACTCCGGCCATATAAAATGCCGCATATCAAATAAAACATTGAAGCCGGATGATGTCATCTAAATCTGTAAGTATAAATACCCCACTTCGAAGTACATTTCAAGTACATCGTTTGATACCTTCGTCTTGACTCTCTCTCTACTTTCACTCTCTAAGAACACACACTTACTCTCACGCCAGAGGATGATCGCATAGTGACACCCACATCTGCAATAAGCCTAACGGTTTGTTAGTTTTGCAGGTCATCATTCTTGCATCAACTGATTCAATTCACTAGGTCGACTCAAGGTCTGGTTTTTGGATCTTCACACATCACTAATAATTAGATAGCATGATTTATTTTATGGAAGGGTGTGAATAAATATGGTGTGTAGAGGCCACAAAGATCGATTGTAGTCTTTTTCAGTTTCATGCTATAAGATCTGGGACATTTTTCAGTGATAAGTATATGAATGAAAATGGTTGATAGATTAATTGATAATAATCTGTTTAACCTTGATACGTTCCTAATAGCGTTTTGATTTTACTTCATAAATCTCATTTCATAAGAAAAAACATAGAATTATACATTTATATTCCCCTTATATATTAAAAATGTTAAATTTGGCTTGCCCTTAAACTTTTGTAGCTTACCTCAAAAGCATCGGAAACATAGGAGATCCTAGATTTGCCACTTTCGCCTAAACGAAAATAAAATCGACAAAAAAACAACTTTATTCATTTCAAACACTAGATTATTAATCCTACTTTACTTGTAGTATAATCCAAGACTTAATCAAAACAACTTTATATCCTCAAATACTTGTTTTATTTACACTGGTAATCAAAACGAACTCAAACTTATCAAAAAATCAAATCACATAATAAACAAATAAAACAATGTTTCTTTTTTTTTTTTTTTTAATTACAAAGAGGTACAAATGGTTAATAAGGATGAACATTCTTGCTGAAACCACCATGTACATTAGTAAATAACCCCATCAGCTCCGGCCGGTAAGGTAGGTACGACGACCGCCGGCGTTCTTCCTCCGTATGTCCCTTACTCCTCAAGTAAGCCTCGTGCGCCGATACCGGTTTTTTCGCTTTCGCTCCTTGCTTAACAACTCTAGCCTTACCTCCGGCCACATTCACTTTAACAAAAGTTCCTTCCCCGGTGACCGGTTTTGACGCCGAAGAGGTTGTTGCCGCCGCTGCCGCTGTCGCGGTCGTCCTATCAGAACTTCTGAGAAACACAAACGCATCACGGCCGTCACTATTACTCCGGCCAACTATCTCTCGTAATCTCCAGAGCTTCGAGAATCCGGTGGAGTTACTCTTTTTACTCAGCTCTGCCGTAGCGGCGGCGGTGGCGGTGGCTGTGTCTTTAGACCACGCGCAGTACGGTCCGGTGGCGTTGTTGTCGTTGTCGTCCTCGTTTTGGTCGTGTTCCGACGGTTTAGATGACGGAAATTCACGTGGCGATTCGATGAAAATCTTATCCACCGGTGGCAGAACCGGTAACCGGTCTATCTCTTCAATATCATACTCACCATCTAACAACAAATTCTGATCAAATAACGGAAAAACCGGCCGGATCTTACTGTTTTCAAACACTTTTTCATCGTATTTATCTTGATCATCATCGTTGCCTATAAACATAAACGTAAAATCATCATCATCATCATCATGAGCATAATTATCTTCTTCTACATGATCCGAATCCAGGTAAATTTGCTTGTTGAATCCATTGCTAATCGAGTCAACCGATCGATCTACATCTTCATCTGGATCGGTACTATGAGGATTATAATCTGAAGTGATTGTGTCCATGTCTGTATGCTAGATCTAGAAATTAGTCAATTGAGAAGAGAGTATGAGTATGAGATCTGAAGTCTGGTAAAGTTTGTTGGAACAGATTTAACCGCCTGAAGTTTGTTAGAAGAGAGATGTTGAAAATATGTGATCCATGGATCTGGGTGGATTATATAGAAAGGTTTTACAGGTCAAACTTTGGTTCCTAAATTATTTTCATGGTGGTTGCCCAAATATTTGAATCGACTTTTCTGGTGTGATCTTCGAGGGTGTTTTTGGGTTAAAAGTATTAAGTGTAGGGGTGACGAGTGTAATATAAAGATGCTGTTACGTGTTCTAGAAGGAAGCGTTGAGTGGCCGTCGTTCAATGTGGCGTGAGATTAAGGAGTTAAACAAGTTTGGGTTTAGCTTAACAAATTTTGTGTGTTAGATGGGTTTGAGCTTAATAAGTTTTGTGTCTTATATCTAAATGGGTTAAACACCTAGTGCCTTAAGCTGTTTACCCTTGGACTTTTAATGGATTTTTGTTTCAAATATGTTAAAAATTATGTATTAATTAAGACTTTTATTAATTTTTTTTTTGCCCCTTTTGATTGACTGCATATGTGACATATATCGTGTCCTAAACAGGTGTTGTCGTGTGTATCTATTTCTAAATAGGTTCGTGTTTGTGTTTGAAAAAAATGACACGCTTAGTTATCGTGTTGTGTTCGTATTTAGCAACACAGTCCTCGTAATCATGTTTCATCGTGTCATGTCTGACCTTTTATGTCAACCATACTACAATCCTCGTAACTTTTATGAGGATAAGCACCTCGTATCATTAGCCTAAGAGTAGGGATGGCAATCGAAACCGAATACGATGGGTAAACCCGAAACTCGACACATTTGGGACGGTTTTGGGGTCGGATAATCGGGTTTGGGATTTGTTTGGATTTTTTTCGTGGGTTTGGGACGGTTTGGGATTTGGTGATGTACCCGTTTAACCGACTCAATTACCCGATAAAATGTACTTGTATACCCGATTGTATATCGGATATAATTTCTTTTATAATTTTAAATATGTATATATATGATCCATCTATTTTTATACATATAGGCATTTTATTTCATGTACATTGTAGTTATTTGATATATATTTAATAGTAAATGTAACTGGTTAGTAGTTATTCGATGGAAACCTGATAGGTATTGGGTCGGGTATATCCAACATGTAATTTTTTTAGATTAACGGGTTTACCGAAACTCATTGGTATGCCCAATACCCAATGGGCATTTACCCGCTAGAAACCTGACGAGTTTGGAACAAGGTTATCTAACAGGTTTGGGTTGGGATTACCTAAACTCGACTCATTGCCATCCCTACCTAAGAGATCATTTGCATTAAGGAAACAAGTGAAAGTTGTTTAAACTTGAAAGGGGATTTTTGGACACATGAGAAAGTTTGACGTTGTCATAAGTCGTGAGTGGAAACAAAGGGGGAAGGTGGTTGGCAGTGAGGCACGGGTGTCATGTGAGAAGTCATGATTTGTGTCTTGCGGTGGAAGGTCGTTGGAAGTGAGGCACACGTGTGACTTGTATGTCGTCATATATCATCTAGTAAGGGTTTTCTATATTTCAAAAATGTTTTTTTCAACTTCTCATATATCATCTAGTAGGTTTGACAAACATTTTACTCTTCCATGCTTGATTATTTATTATTGTCAACATGAATGATGTATAATTAATTTTGAATATTTATATTCGAATAGATGGTTATTTGAACATCCTCATGACAACTATAAAACTATTAGGGTTCTAGACTTCTGGTCTAGAAATGAAAAAAGAAAACACATACTATAATTATATTACAATTGTTTAAGGAAGAAATGGTATGTGTTTGTTGTGAACTAATTATCTATATATATGCAATGTTTTAAAAATCGGTTTTTAAATCATACCGGATTTGGCTTTAAAATGGTTTAACGGTTGAACAGGGATGTACCAAACGGTTCAACCGGGTTTCTAGTTAACCATATAATTTCATAAAATACAAATTCATGTTAAAAAATAATCCAATCTCAATTAAAAATTTATGTAACTGAATCATGGTTTTATCTAAAATCAATTATTTTCTTCTACAATATTATGCATTTTAAGAGTATTCTTGCTACTTAATAATTATCTATATGCAATGTTTTAAAAATTGGTTTTTAAATCATACCGGGTTGGCTTTAAAATTGTTTAACCGGTTGAACCGGGGTGTACCAAACGGTTCAACCGGGTTTCTAGTTAACCGTAATCCAATCTCAATTAAAAATTTATGTAATTGAATCATGGTTTTATCTAAAATCAACTATTTTCTTCTAAAATATTATGCATTTTAAGAGTATTCCTATTACTTATAAACAAACAGTTTCAACGACGATGGGATATTGGAATGGAAGACGTTAGGTTAATTACCGGAAATATGGTAGGTCGGTATTGCCTTAATATGGTTTTTATTAAAATGAAAAAACTATAATTTTAAGATAATGCAAACCGGTTCAACGGTTTGAACCGGATTTACCATCGGTAAGTAATGCATACTGTATTCACGTGTTACCGGCCTTTATCGTACCGGGTCCATGTCCAGTTTAACAGGTATAACCGGCCGATTCATACCGTTATTTAAAACATTGTATATATGTAACTGAAGAAACGTAAATCTAACAGATCGGAATCTCGTTAGATCTAGGGTTTGGTTCCTTTCATAAAGAGGTTAATCCTTCGTTTGGTTTCGTTATAATAACGGTTGCAACTGAACTCCGACTGATCCTGCAAAACAGAACACCGTCAGCTCGCCACGGGGAGAAGGGGGTTCTCTCCGTGACCACCCTCCGGCGTGAGAATAAGTACAGGTAGTTGGAAGTAAAGTCAAGTAAGAAAGAGAGAGTAGTTGAGAGTGAATACCTTCTACTTGTAGCCTAAGTTACTTATTTATAGCCGGGGTTTGGGCGCCAAAATGAGAGATGTTAATCTTAACGGAATCTTTCGCTACTCCGTTAAGTGTGGTTATCCGTTAGTGCACACGGATCGTGAGCTCATCAACGGTTAGGGAGGTGCCACGCGTCATCATGAGATCACTACGTTTTATTGATGTGAGCATGCTATCACTGTGATCTTTCTTGGTCATCCCAGATGCTGCCACGTGGCGATTGGTTATAATCGAAAGATGCTTGCACAATTGGGTATTAGTGGCTTCTAGAAGATCTCACAGCTGTAACCTATCTGTTGCTCGCCACGTGTGCATTCTGTTACAACAGAAAATATTCCTTTTACCTCTGCACCAGCTCAAGTATTTTTGCTAAGGGAAAGCTTCTCAGGATTAACTGTTTCCTTGAGCGGGCGGCGCAAGGTAGTAAACTGATCTTCTTTCCTTTCTCTGCTGTTGGCGCAACGTTTACTGAGCTCTTGCTTTGGTATAAACGTCCGCGCAAGGTTTATGAGTGAGAAGTTATCCAAGGAAATTGATCAAGGTTAACTTTAAACCTTGCGCGAGCCCGCGCAAGGTAGTTAAATGGTACTTTCTCTTTTTAGATACCTGGCGCAGGGTCCAGTGAGTCTTTCTTTAGCAGAGAAACCTGCGCAAGGTCTCCTTGGTAGTTAATGGTGGGTATGGTTTTCTTGCTTGACGCAAGGTTTTTAGGACCATACCCATTCAGTAACTTGAACACCTTAGACAAGTTGTCCTTCCCAAAACCAACATATTATTAGACTTGTCACATTGAAAGAGGATTTCCTCATGTAACTAGCCTTCAACGTGAGATACGTCTTTGCTTTTAAAGAGATAAAGTTGAGTAACAACATGGTCGATGTTCTAACCCTTTTTTCCCTCATGATTTCCGAGTTTCTATACCATTTTACAGGGCACAACATGTTTCTCGGATCAGTGAAATAAGTTAATAACCGCAAGTAAGTGTCAAATAAATGACGTCCACGTTGATGGGTTCTATTTGGCCACGTGTCCCATAGTCTCACTGTGGCTCATAGGTTGGTGTATGGTGGGTCGGAATCGAACATGTTATTCCTAATCGTTTGGGACTATATCCCTTCATTAGATACAACCAACGGACTTTAGTGAAGTTCTTACCAAGTGTTTAGAATGTAAACAAATAAACAAGACATGTATTAACGTATTAGTTTGTTTATTCATCTTATCAACTAATATAAAAATCATGTTTGTATTCTCCCAACTATTCATGTATTATTTGAGAAATTAACCTATAGTTCATTTACGGCTTTTAATAAAGCAGACATTTATTATTAAAATGTATGATGCCATGATATAAAACGATCAAATATAATAATTATATAATGTTGGTATGCATTTTTTAATAACATAAGATGGTAACAACTCATGAATAATAGTGATTCCTGTTAAAAAAAAATGAATAATAGTGATTGATGTCAGCGGTGATGTGGTTATGCAAATTTTGTGACTAAACGCCAACACTATTGGTTGGAAATTTCACATTATTTCACACATGAGTACAATTCACATGTTCCTGCCTCTTTAGCTGGATACCAGGTAATGTGAGTTGATTCATTTATTGTGGTCACGTTTTACCCTTTTCAAAATTAAGGGTATCCGAACGAATCCGAATTATCAAAATTCCAAATCCGAATTATCCGAAATTTTGGATATTCAAAAAATTCGGATTCGGATTCGGGTAGTGATATTGAATGGCTACAGTTTGTTCTTCGACTAAATCATCAATTTCAGGCTTGAAATCCTCATTAAATTTGATGGTTTGGAACATCTCTTTCACTGGTATTTAACAAGAACCTCAAGATCTCATCTGCAATTCGACGGCTAGAGTTTATATATGCGTTGTATGTCAGTTGTTTAGTTTTAGATTTGCTCTCTTTTTGACAAATGTGAATTATAGGGTTTTCATTTGCTCAAGAATGTTTGCTGTTCACTTTTAGAATTCAAGTACCGTGGATAAATCTTTGCTTGGAGTATGATATTTGAAATGGATGGATAGATCTTTGCTTCTTTTTTTAAAGTGACTTTTATTTTGGAATTCGGATATGATATCCGTTTAATTATCCGGATATCCATGGCCCACCTACAAAAGAAGATGGTAGAAACGTTCCTTTACCTACCTCGCGACCTCAGCTCAATAGCATCGTGAATCCCTTGCAAGAAGTCACGGTGTAATGCATTTTGATTTTGCCTTACATATAATAATCGACTCTCCTCTATACATATATAAGTGTCTACAATATATTGCTGGAAAAGCTGGCCTCCACGAAAATCAAAATGTACAGATTAGCATAGCTATAGTACTTGTTGACCGTCAAAAAGTCAAAACACTTCAACTACAATAACAAACTTAACAACCCATTTTATATTGTTGTTTTTTTAATTTGGACATTAATTGTTATAAAACCTTAATGTCACAAGTAATTTACATGAATATACCATTTCTTTTGTATCTCGATACGACTAGATTTGTTGTGTAACATCTCCTAGAGTTGTAGAAAATTGCAAAACTAAATACAACATCGATTTAAAGGAAAAATAAGATAAGTAAAAACTAATAGCACATCTTATTTCCTTTGGATAAGTAACTCAAATCCTAGAAGAATTCAAATATAAAATTTTAATATTGAATGTACAATTAAGAAGACAAATCAAACATCACCATTTCCATAGAAAAATAACTCAAATCCTAGAATCTAATTCATCTATTTTGACTATCAATGTACCAAAAGAGAAAACGTGCTCGACATAATAAAAAGACAATTGAAATTACACAATTTGTCTCTCCCGATCATGACCTACATTATCTATTTGCTTCGAGCATCGATCGTGTGTTCTTTCATCTTCATCCAAGCACTCCTAATATGCATTTGACATGTTAGAGAAAATCTATGTAATGTTTTATCTTTAACGTATCAAATAAAAAATTATAGCTGAAAGAAAACGGACTGGAAATTTTATAACTTTCTGAATTTGTTTTATAAAAACAAATGTATGATTGTAATATTTTGATGATACTATTTAATCCAAATAGTAATAAAAAGCTACAAATTTTGACAAAATAGAGTTTGCTTATTAACAAATCCCAACTTGATGCATTTCAACTGGTATTACAGAATTAAGATTGTTAATTTTGACTTTCTTACATGCCAAAGACCTCTACTAGAAACATGTAACAATAAAGACAGGATTTTAAGGTTAAACTTGAGATGTTGGAAATAGCTATACCTTTTGATCATAAGCCTTTAACAATGGCCCTTAGAACATCATCCCCCACGATTGCCCTTAAGTTTCTTATAAAGCCAGGCCTCGAAATCTTATTTTTCTGAACAGATAATATACTGATTATTAGATATTAATCAATAATAGAGGAATAAAATGAAGAAAAGATCAAAGTGAATAAGCCTTACATGATACTCGTGTTGGAGTTTCTTGATCACGACCATCTTAGAAGAACTCAAATAATTCGTGAGGCGGCTCATCAAACCATTGATACCCATACGTGGTGATGTTGGTATCCTTATGGACGGCGTCCCTAGAAAAGTAACTTTTACAAATTAGAATAAACATTTACGATATCAAGAACTAACCAAAGTCACCGACACCCTAACCAAATTTTATGAAGAAATATTGATTTTTTTTCAAATAAAAGATCCTAATTCTATTTCATAGCCAAACATGTTAGCCTTGTTTCCACATTTCATGTTCAATGAACTTAAAAAAAACCAATATTTCAATTTCATTGAATTTTAATGAACCAAACTCATTAAAAAAAATAAAATAGATGTTTGCTCACCTGTTAACGAATCAATTCGGAAACTAATGATGTAAACCGGAAGAATATGGGTGTTCATGTGATGTTCCCAAATGACATACTTTGTTGGTGATGATATATCATTGACACCCGAATCGAATTTCATGGAGCTCGGTTGGTCTCTTTGTGACCGAAATCAATCAATTCAGGTCTTCCTAAAATCACCCGACATAGTAACACCTGCATTAAGCCGTCAGAATCAGGAACCGATGTTTTTACGCTGCGTAGAACAAAAATAAAATGAGTAATCATTTGATAATAATGTGTAACCATTGGTGAAATACTAAGAAAAAATTGTAGCCAAACACTACGTAATAACCAACTAGCAAAACCTTGAAGTTACATCATTGTGTTAGTATTTGACATTACACATGATATCAAATTATCAACATTGATTTTCTTATTTTTTATATCCCTAGTCTTCTAAGGAAAAAAAATCATAAATTAACAATCAAGTTTCGATATTGTTCAATAAAGTGAATTCAAAATTTTTTTTCTAACTATAAAAACAACTCAAATTTTAGCATGAATACATTGATGCAAATGTTTTAAAATAATAATCAAACTAAATGACATATAAATTAATTATTAAACTTGGTTACTAAGTAACTGTTTTTTTAAGATTTTCATGTTACTTAATGTTAAAGGTAAAAGAATTACTACATAGTAAAAACCTCTTATAACTATGTTATTTATAAAAAATAGAAATAAAAAGTATGAGAACTTAATGCCCTTATGATTAAAAAGTTTGAATTAATTCAATAGAACAATAAACAAACACCGGCGGCATAACATGTGAGTTTGCAATCATGTAATTACCCAACCAAAAATTGCATTAAAGAAAGATCGCATATTCATATTATGCTCGGGTGGAGCTAGTGTATTAGAAGTGATAGCACGGGTTACCCTTCAATATATCTCCGTAATGTAAAAAAAGATAAAATATTCCGGTTTTATACAAAGAATACCCCTGATCCTTAAAATAAAAATTGAGATGCCTTGAATTTTTAGACTAAGGTACTTACCTCTCCATTGGATTATTGGCAGCAGAAAGATGAACACCACGACCATACTGCAAACCTCTGTGTTCAAATGTCCTAAATCCATACATCATAATCTCCTTAATCTCATCACGAGAACCACCATACCAACCATACTTAACATTAGCATCTCCCCCGTTTCTACTCGCAACCGCGGCAGCAAACACTCGAAAAACCGCCAATCGAGCTTCATCCATCACACTCCAATCATACTTCTTCTTATGAATCCCAACAATCTTAACCTTCTTCCCCAAATCCCTCCTTCCACCAACCAAACTTTTCCCCACAATCCCATATTCATTGCAACCTTCCTCAACCCTCTGCACCTTCAATTCTTTCGTATCGAAGATTTCGACTTGTGAAGTACTCGCAAACCCGTCGTTTTCAGCTTCTGAATCGTAGTCGACCTTTGCAATATCATCTTCTTCAAGTATAACTGAAGGTTGAGCTTCAAATTGTACTAGTTGATTCATGATGATTAAAAACTTAAAATATTGCTTGTAGAAGCTATAGAAGTTTTAAGAACAAGTTGGCAAACAATTAGCAGAGTTTGAGGAAGAAGTTTGGATGAATATATATAGGAAAACATGTTTTGGGTTGTTGAATATATGTTGAAGTTTGCTTGCAGAGGTGGAGAAATAATTGGGGACGCATGTTAATTCTGGAAAGTGGAAACCGACTACGTTATTAAATGTTTTTATATTGGTCCCCAAGCTTAAGATAAAGTCTACTTAAATATTATTTTACTTGAATAGGAATATATGATTATTGTTGTAAACCGTGTTTTACACGTAAGCTATGTGTATGGCTTTATGATTTTGTTTATATTCAAAATTTTGAAAATATTTTTAGCATGTTATATTGTTATTGTTTTAAAATTATAATAAACTTATAAAAAAATGTGTTGAAATTAGTTGTTCATTTCTCTTTTAAGTTACAAAAAATGTGATATAATCTACCTAACAGATTTAAATTTTAACATAAATTATTATTTAAATTTTATAAAAAACAAGTTGATGTAAGATTGGAGCGAATACATAACGTTTTGACTAGAGACGGAAACATTTAGCAGGGGCGGACTTATAGTGTTACAAAGGGTCGTTGCCACATAACACTCCGACGGTAGTGTAAATTTTGAAAAATTCGACGCTTTTTTTATTTCGATACCCTTTTTTTTAACGTTTGGGAATTTTCTCGATCCGCCACTGGCATTTAACTAAATGTGTTCGTTAATATAAGTTTTGAAGAATAAATTCGACATATCAAATTTGTGTTAGATATTTGTAGTATATTTGTAACCAAACAACATAGTGGATATACACTATTTTCAATTTTGTGACCCAGAAAAGATAACATGTATTTTGTTAAAGAAGTTTTATGGCTACTTTATATCGAATAAACTTTTCTATGTTATCTTCTTGAAAGATTTAGATGGCCAAAGTATTTTATTTTTGCATATCAAAGATATTTTCTATTGTATTTGTGTTATATATTAGAATTAAATTAAATACTGAAAAAACAAATGACAATAAAATAAGAAAAAGAAAAAAAAACCTTGGACATGAAGGAACCTAACAAAATAAACACCCCAACTTGGAAAATAATAAACAAAGCTTAACTATGGATCAATAGCAACTTGTGACATCAAAATAGAAACTTCTCGACGGTCGGCGCACCCTTTCATACGTTCATTGACCTACCTCCTAATTTTGACATTCTCTTATTTTATATATGTATGTATTGCTAGCAAGAAAAAGTAGCTAACTTTGACTTTAACATCCTCTAAATTTTATTTTATCTTTTTGATGTTAAAATATTGAACCGGAACCGGTTGTTATATGGGATTACGTTTACTAGTTGGGTACAAGCACATGGGATTACGTTTACTAGTTGGGTACAAGCACATGATGGTTCCATTTTTTGTCCCATTTTTTGTTCTTTGAACTCTGACTTTGCATCACCTACAAGCTTCTTCACCTTACTTTCTCTCTTCCATCCCCCTCTCTCCTCCAATTAAAGAAGATGGTGTCGAATAACCGTAAGGACACAAGTCATATAATCGGCAGCACATGGAGGTACGCACCTGCTCGTGGCCCTATTGGCTCTTATCTAGATCTAATCGTTGTTGCTCCAACCAATGTTCGGCAATTATAATTCGATTCAACCATCAGACCGTCTGCCCATTCATTCAACTCATAAGTAGTCGATTTGACCCACTCAGTCTAGTGGATGTAAAGTCCTAGACAAATCCTACAACACATGTGGACATAAGAGAGGTTGGTTTATAAGAAAACACATCTCCTTAAATTCCACCACATTTGGGGCATATTGGTTGTATATGAGAGAAGAATTTCACAGCTAAACGTGTTTGGTGGAAGTAACGTTTATAATTGTTGACTTTTTGAGAAAGCTCCACCAGGCACCATAGCAATCCACAAACAAATAAGTGACCTCATACAACGAACTAAAATATATTAGTTGGTAACAAGACTTCAATGTAACAAATAAAATTGGCCACTCTTGAGCTATTTAAGATGGTGGGGCAACCTAATCGAGGATGGTTAGTTCCCACTGACGTTTGTTACAACTTAGGTGAATCTCACATTTTTAATTCGTTCAAGATTGTGGGGGAGAAACTCATCACGAATAAAAGGGGATGAATGTAACACCTCGGCTAAGTCTCACATTAGTTATGTTTAAGAGAGATAATGGATACATAAAAAATTCCCCACCACTAAGGACCTGCATGGACAATTGGACCATGTATGCCTTAAGAGGATGCCCAATTTGAGATCTGTTACAGCTTGAAGCACATGTCACATGCCTTAAGAGTGAGTCGATGCATGTAGTGTTGTGTTTTAAAATTAGGGTTGTAAACGAGTCGAGTCGAATCGAATCAGGGTGGATTCAGGCTCGGCTGGTTTAAAAATCGAATGCGAGTCGAGCCGGCTTAATTTCTTAACGAGCTGGAAAGTGGGGCTTGGGCTCGGCTCGTCAAAAGCTCGAGCCAGCTCGTGGCTCGATGAGCCGGCTCGTTTATTTAAAAAAAGTTTATATTTTTTTTATTTTTACACATAACTATATATACATAAAACCAAAAAACAATAAATAAAACATTATTTAGGCTAATAGAATAGTAATTTCAGGCAAACTATAAATAAAAAGAACAAGAAAAGATTCTATGTTACTTACCTTAATGTGTGTGTATATATATATATATATATATATATATATTTAAATCATTATACTAATTAAGACTACAGCTTAACAATCCACTTTTTTGATAAAAAATAACCATTTTATTAATTAAACAACATTTCTTAAATATATTAGAATATATACGCACACACCCATATATAATTTGGGGTTTAATTTAAACGAGCCAACTATGGCTGTAAACGAGCCGAGTCGAGCCATACCCAGCTCGAGCTCGGCTCGAACTCAATTTGAGCTGGCTCGGCTCGAGCTCGAATTTTAAATCGAGCCAAGGTTTGAGGCTCGAGCTCGACTCGAATAAAATTCGAGCTAGCTCGGCTCGGCTTGATCTAGCTCGAACCAACAAAAAACCGCAAAATTTACTAATTAAAATGCCGTAAAAATAAAAGTCTTCATAGACTAAGGCCATAATTACAATTTAATTTAACCAAATAGCTAAATATGCAAGTATAAATAGTTAATTCACTTTGTACATTGTCTTTGCCATCTTTTATAGGGGAGACACTCCCTTAGTTTTTTGTCTTTTGAGTGACGTGGGACAAAAAAATGAAGGATGTAAACCTTATCGAGCCGGATCACGAGCTCACGAGCCGAGCCGAGCCAGGCCAAGCTCGAGCTCGGCTCGTTTACAAACCGAGCCAAGCTGAGCTGGCTCGTTTACAACCCGCCAATTTCGAGACGAGCTTTTTTTGAGCGAGCTGCGAGCCACGAGTTTTTTAAACACCCCTAGAGCCAACTGATGAGCGAGCCATGAATCAAACCTACATTGGCTCGGGCTCGGCTCGTTTACAAACCAAGTCGAGCCGACCCAACTCGTTTAAAACCGAGCTTTTTTCAAGCGAACTTCGAATGAATCTTGAGCCACAGGCTTTTCAAATGGCCCGATTTAAAATATGTCAAAAAGGTAAAACAAGATAAATCCATGGAAGAAAACATGTCAATCCAGTTGAAATTTTGAAAGTCACACAAAACGTATTGTTAGGGTATAGGGGGTGCTCCTTTCGTAGGGAGTGGTAATCTTTCCACCACAGTCAATCACAGTATGTCATCTTATACATCCCCCGCGTGGCGCGAGGGCTTCCCTCTTTGACTTTTCCTACGAGTCCCATTCTGACCCGTCGATCCCTTTTTCCTACTTGTATAACCTTTTTACCATGTTTAGGCCCTGTTTATCCTGAAAAGCGTAAGTACATATATCAATACACATAAACATGTTAAAATATTTAAAACTCACACAAACTATACAAAATACAACGTGTTTGCACCCGCACATCACATGTCAACTCCTCTCTTCATCCCTATTTTGAATCAAACGTAAGGGGTGCTCCCCTCTTGGGGAGTAGTCCATTTCTTTTTTTATTTCTAAAGATTATGCATTAATAACTTAAACATATTTTAAACAAACGAAAATTACATAAAATTAAAAAAAGACATCACATTAAATTAAACTAAATAAAATTACACTAAAAAACAAAAAAATTAGAAATTGCATGGCCATTTGTCAAAAGTCGGTTGAGGTTAGGTATTGTTAAAACTCGGTTGTGAAGCTTGAGAGTAAAAGAGTTGAGGTTGAGAGTGTGCTGAATACCCGTGTGGGATTTGAAATGGTGCACTCGGACCGCTAGAACCGCATCGCCTCGTTTGCGAGACGCACCCCTTCGGGTTTGAACTGGTCCTCGACTAGCCGAACCTTTTTCTTGGCATCACCCTTGTTTTGTTTATCCATGGTGTGTGAGGTTTGTAGTTTGGTTGTGAATGTTTTTGAGTTATGAGAAAATGAAATGTGAGAGAGGTATTAAATAAATAAAACATTTTTTAAGCTAACGGCTATAGAGCCGTTGGAGAGGAACAACGGTCAAAAAAGCATGATTCTTTGCGGTGGCTGCTCCCCGTCTGACATTGTTCACCACTCATCGATGCGGGTCGGTGGTGGTGTGCCCGCACGGTAAACCCCTACCACCGCACCCCTCATAGCTTACACCCGGGGACACCCTTAATGCTTAAGACATCCAAAATCAATATACTTTGCAAAATATAATTACTAGATAAATAGAATAATTTCTATAAAATAGTTGATACACTAGTTAACTATACATTAAAAAAGGCATGCAATAATTGGAAAGTGTGTTCCGTGGTTCCTAATCAACCACCTTGACCAAACTTGTATTACAAAGTTAATGGTTACTTAACATGACAACATCACTAGTCCATAAGTAGCTTCTTACTTTTCAAACTATGAATTTCAGTTAAGTTTCTACTTTTAGACAGATCAAAGTTTTCACATCAACAAAGTTTGAAAATAGAATAATCAAATGCTTTTATGCTTACAAACATCCACTTCAATCATCATTCTCCTTGCAATCTTGTTATTCAAGTTAATTAGGTTCATCTTGAAGTTGCTTAACAATCTTTTGTAGATCTTTTACATACTCAATTACATCTCCAACTATTAAAGCTTTGTTAATCTGCTTATATAAACAAATCATTAACATTGACATACATAAAACAAGGATTTGAATAAAGAAAATGAAAAAAAAACAATAATGAACTTAGAGAAACCAACTTTGATTCTTTAAGTAAAAAATATTCTTTGAGTGGTACCATGGGCGGAATATATATAAACAAGGGGCAACGCCCGCTACCGCTTGGCGTTCCGGCGGTAGTGTAAAATTAGTGTAAATTTTGGAAAATTTTGACGTTTTTTCGATTTCGCTACCGTTTTTTTATAAAACGTTACCACTACGAACGAATCCTAGATCCGCCACTGATTGGTACCATGATTCTTTCGTTTTCTTGGTGCTTGGTGATCATAATTTCTTTACGTTAAACTTTCCATGATTCAATTACACATGACAATTTTGATTCATTACCAAAATGTAAAATGATTTACAGTAAAATTTATGTTGGAGATGTTTAAAATGAAAATAAGGATTTGGAAGCATGTAAAATGGGTTGAGCTGATTAAAATTCTAGCAATGTATAATCAACTGCTTAATTGAGAATTCACTCTAAAGGCTTAATTTGACCCGCTAACCAACCTGATGATGACCCTTATGTGCTAGATTGAGTAACTCGGAAAGACCTAAGTAATTTAGGATCATCAACTATTCAAATGTGATGGTAAAAATATGAATCCATACGAGTCATCAACATGTAACCCATGATCCAAAATGACACCCAAGTGTGAATTAAAGGTTTCTTACATGAGCCGACTCCCATGACATAGAAGAAAATCTTATTGAAGACGAAAATAGTAGACGTGTGCTTGGATACCGCTATGCTTCACCTAGATGTCTTCCGATCAACTTCTGACTTGAGTTCTTTAATCACCGCTAATGAAACAATGCAAAACAGAAGTCGTCAGTCTCGTCACAAGATGCTAGGTTTCCATGATAATTATTGACTCTTTGAGAACAACTAATGTTAAGTGAAAAGTATGAGTGAGAGTACGCATGAGTATGACTATATGAGTGAAAGAATTGTGTTACCTCATCATGGAGTATTCTTACTAGGTGAATTAGGGTTTTAATGTCGATATAATTTGGTTGTGGGCCGAAATTAAGATATAACTGATTTAACAGTGACATCTTCAATCCCATTGGTATAGAGGCGAACATTCCTTGTGTCATGTTGTACTTTTTTTTGCCACAATGGCATAACATAATTGTGGATTGGCTTGACCCAATTTAACCGGATCCGGTTGGGTATTTGGATCCAATCCAGATCATATCGCTTCACCCGTCGTTATCTTTAGTTTCGCTTGTCGCTACCAATCTATTGAGCCATCTCCAACAATAGTGTTACCAATCTTTCAGCCAACCTACTGGCTACTACACTATCAAAGCATACAAAGATTTACCTTTATTTTGTCCGAACAAGGTTAGTGCGAACCACTTGCACATTCTTTCTTCATGTTCAATGCAACTCGATTTTAAAACATTTAAAAACACGTGAGTTTTTTGTTGTCGACCATGATTTTTATTAGGGAATAAAACTAGCCACTAGCCACCTCGTGTCCTTGCCTATGCCAACTAAAAAAAGTTATATAATCTCACTCTCAAAGCAACAATCAGAAACACCAAAACCAAATAATATAGATCAGAAATCTGAATAAAAACGGGTAATAAGCCCATTAATATGTCAGTTTGTATTGATGAAACCATCTCGATCCGAAACGTATGGTCCTAAAATCTAGAATCGGAATTCGAATTCATCCGATCCGTGATCGATCAGTACCCGTACATCTCAATGGACACTGAATTCCCCGGTGCCATCTACCGTCAATTAGATCCGAAAAAAACAAACGCTCATCGCCAGCCGTTAGATCATTACAAGCTTCTTAAATCAAACGTCGACGTTTTGAACCTGATCCAGCTCGGTTTAACACTCACTGATGCGTCCGGTAACCTCCCGTGCGACGACGTCACGCGCTGTCGTTTCATTTGGCAGTTTAATTTTAGTGATTTTGACTTGGCGCGTGACCAACACGCGCCTGAATCAATTGAGTTGTTGAAGCGTCAAGGGATTGATTTCGAACGGAACCGAGTTGAAGGTATAGACTCGGAGCGATTCGCTGAGTTGATGATGTCGTCTGGGCTTGTTTGTAATGACTCAGTGAGCTGGGTGACGTTTCACAGCGCGTATGATTTTGGTTCACGCGCCGGGAGTTGCCGCGTGGGTTAGATTGAGTTTTTGGAGGGTTTAAGGGTGTTTTTTGGGGAGAACGTGTACGATGTGAAGCATCTGATGAAGTTTTGTCGGAAAAACTTGTACGGTGGGCTAGACCGGGTGGCGAGTATTTTGGAAGTGAACCGGGTTGTGGGAAAGTGTCATCAGGCCGGTTCGGATAGTTTGTTGACGTGGCACGCGTTTCAGAAGATGAGAGACGTGTATTTTGTCGATGTTGAGCCGGAAAACTTTGCCGGTGTTTTGCATGGGTTGGAGGTTTATTAGGATTATATAATATTCGTTTAGTTAGGATTATATAATATTCGTTTAGTGAGGTTAAATTGGTAAATAATCTAATAAAAAAATTATTATTAGTTTGTTTGACGTTCTTACTTTTTTTTTGAACGACAAATTTGAACCACTGGAGTATCACCGTGTCACTAGCGAAACCACCCGATCATATCCATCTTCACTAATTCAGAAGGAAACCCAATAAATATGTAGAAAACCCCTCTTAGAACAATTGAAAATCAACTTCAAAATATTCTTACCATTTCAACCAGACCCATTATCCATATCATCCATGATCCATCTCGTTATCATTCAATTCAACAGACATCAGCCGAACCCTAATGACCTAATCGCTATCATTCTCGTAGCTCTCAAATCTCTCTCTATCGCATACTCCGCCGCTAACCCTAATCACGCTTAGCGATTCAACTTTTCACGTGTTTAAGGTAATCAGAAGTTGAAGGTACACAACTAACCCTGATCGTTATAAGCCCTTCTCGTATACCCTAATCGATTTAGCGATTTGCATTTCCTTCACCTTTTCGTAGTATACCCTAATCGATATGTGCGCAATGTCTTGAATTGCCCTCATCATGCTTCATTTTTCTTCGACTTTGTGAAACATTCCATAAATAAAAACACTTTTTCTTTCCGGATGGAAAATGTTGAAGCTTGTTACTTAAAAGTGTGAATAAATTAAATGTTATTAGCTTGTGATTATAGTTATCATATGCACCCTGATTATAGTTATCATAGGCACCCTAACATCAGTAACATGGCTTCAGATGACAAAGAAGTGAACAAAGATGAGGATAAATTCTAGTATTGGGAATACAACCCCAGCCTCTTTTGACTGCTTGGAGATTTAAAAAACTGTAATTAGTTCATTAAGTTAGAATAGGCTAATTCAATTTTTAACAGAAATGTAACCAACTACCAAATCAAATTAACTGATAACCGAACCAATAAACACCCCTAAATCTAATACCAACAAGGCGCATTCTTCGCATATGCATCAAGAAACATGTATAATACCTTACATATTTACATGTAATATAAACTAGATTGTTGCCAGAGCCGCGCGTTGCGGCGGCGACGTCTTAGTTGTTTATAGCTGATGGCACATTATGTGATAAGTTAATCATATGAAAATACGTGTTTCAACGTATCCGATCTAAGAACGTACTAACTTACTAAGTCGGCAAAACCAAAAACCATTTAGTATATATATCATGTGTAGAGATGGGCATAATCGGGTTTTATTATTACCCGGAACCGGTTCCAACCCGGACCCGGTTCTGCTTGGATGTCATTGGAACCGGGTATGGTGTGGAACCGGGTCCAGTTCCTACCCGGGTTCACACCCAAGAATATGGAACCGTGTAGAACCGGGTACGGGTATTATGGAACCGGGTATGGTGTGGAACCGGGTATGGTGCGGAACCGGTTCCTGATAGTGTTCAGAACCGGTTCCTGGCAGTAAAAACCTGACTTTTACTGTTCAGAACCGGTTCCTGACAGTAAAACCTGAATTTTACTGTTCAGAACCGGTTCCTGACAGTAAAAACCTGACTTTTACTGTTCAGAACCGGTTCCTGATAAAATGTTACCGTTGGAACCGGTTCCTGATTAAAAAATTGTTTTTTTTGTATATAAACCCCTTCCTACTTACCGGTTCCTGATAAATGTTACCGTTGGTGTTTTAATAAAGTTTGTGTAATGTTTCTTTCTATTGTGTTTGTTATGTTTGATTTTTATTATTAGTTACATTGATAAATAACAATAGTAACAATAATCGGTTAAAATTAAAAAACAAATTAATCGGTTACAATATATAAAAAAAATTAACCGGTTACAAAAAAAATTACTCAGAACCGGTTTTAGTAAGATTTTATTTCTTTGATCGTTTACTAGCGGCAGGTGCAACACTTTCCGATGAGTTTCTCTTAGGTGCGGGTACCTCGGTACAATCGTCGTCCGAATCGTTAGTCTCCACTTCTTCGTCCTCCTCTTCGTCAACAATTTTATGCTCTACTCAACTTCATCTTCTAGACTAGTTTTATGTTGAACACGATCAACGGCATCCAAATGGTCCTTTAAGCATATTGCCATCTCTAGCGATTCCGGAGTTAGTCTTGTTCTTCTAATTGACAAAACCCTGCCACTAAGAGAAAACACACTTTCCGAAGCTACCGTGGAAGCGTGGACCGTTAGTATATCACAAGCCATGGTGGCTAGAATCGGGTATTCGGATTCTTTCGATTTCCACCATGCCAAAACATCAAATTTCCTATACTCCTCGGTGGTCATAGTAAGCGAATACTGATTTTTTTATATCTCCCAAGTTCACTTGTTGGTTCACTACCCCTTTGTTGTCTAGCGGTCTCGTCTCTAACGACATTCAACATGGTTATAAGTGGATCCCCGCTTGTTTCATCGTTAGAGGCCGTGGACCGAGACTCAAACAAATTTGTATGATTTTTTTCACCATATTTTTTAAAATAATGATCATAAAGTTTGGCCATACACTCATTGAATATTTTTTTTGTTTTTGCTTTTAAAGTTGGATCCTCCTCATGCATATCCAACTTGTCATAAATTTCATCAATTAAAGCTTCAACACCCGGTACGTTTAAAGCTGGATTTAAAGCAGCGGCACATAGAAAAACGGGTGGTAATTCTAAAAAATATTTTTAAAATTTTTGAATCATTTGTCTCATCATATTCCTTAACATATCACTAGAATTTTCAAACTTTTTAAAATTATTTGTTATCAAATACAATTGGTCCACAACTTTAGAACTAGTAGGATAATAAACACCAGAAATCAAAGTCGTTGTAGTTTTAAAAACTTGTAAAAAAGTACTTAGGTTATTAATATTTTCCCAAGCCGTGTCGGGAAAGGGGACGACAAGGTACTCATCACTTAAAGTTGTATGAAAAGATTTTAAAGTGCCCAGTTGCTTTATAGACATTTCAAACATATGACAAGTTGAATTCCAACGAGTCGGTATATCCCAATTCGGTCCAATAATTTTTTGGTTGACATCTTTACAAAGTTTTTTATATTCTTGATATCTTTCTTTTCCACTTTTGAAAACATCTTGGAGCATAGCTCTAAATGCTATAATAAAATCCGATACAAATTGATCTTTAAACCGGTTTGCACTACTAAGTTAATAATATGTGCAACACATCGTGTGTGAAAAAAAAACACCATCAAGTATTGGTTTGTACTTCAACTTTAATTTTCAATCGCCGTTGTGTTGTTTGAAGCGTTATCAAAGGATATTGAAAAAGTTTTATCTTCTAAACCATATTTAATTATTGTGCCATTTATAATTTTATAAATATTTTCTCCCGTGTGAGGAGAAGGAAACTCGTCAAACGCAATCGTACGCTTCATCATTTGCCATGTATCGGGATCAACCCAATGAGCGGTGACACATATGTACGATTCCGGTAAACCATGTGGAGCCGACCACACATCACTAGTTAGGTTTACACTAGTTTTTAAATTCTTAAAAAAAACAATTAAATCTTTTTTTGCATTTTCCCATGAACTTAAACAAAGACGTTTTAAAGTGCGACGACTTACATGTTTATAGCGAGGTTGTAGCGTCTCCCGAATAAGATTTGTAAGATCGGGGTCGTCGAAGTGTCCAAACGGCAACGCTTTTTGTATCACCAACTTCGCCATCCGATCGCAAGCTAATTTTTGCTCATAACGAAAAATGGTACCATCTTTGGATAGTGGAACTTGACCGGATGTCATTTCCTTTAAAACTTTGCAATACTTATTAATGCTTCGTTAACGTTGAGTTTGATTACTTGGCTAATAACGATCCACAATGTTTACATTGAGCTTTTTGCGAGCCGTCACTCATCTCGACCAACTCCCAATTGCTCCAAACTTCCTTACTGCGATTATGAGACAATGTTCCAACCACATATGGAACCGATTGATCTTGAGGAACATTGTTAACGGATTGGGAATTTGCGTTTTTGGAACTCTTTGAGGCCATTTGTTGATTAGAATGTGAAAAAGAACAAGAAAGAAATGTAACAAGAAGAATAGATATGAGAAATTGTGTGCTAAACAATAGATTTATAAACAATATATATAGAATCGGTTCCAACGGTCAGGAACCGGTTCCCAACGGTAACATTTTAACGGCTATAACCGGTTCCAACGGTAACATTATAACGGGTATAACCGGTTCCAACGGTAACATTTTAACGGGTATAACCGGTTCCTTCTAGAACTGAATTTCCGGGTACTGGTAGGAACCGGGTACAGGTAGGAACCGGTTACTACCCCATTCAAATGGTAAAATTGTGGAACCGGGTTGGAATCAACGGGTGTTTTGAACCCGAAACCGGTTCTACTTAATGTCGGGTAGGAACTGGAACCGGTTCCAGTTCGATTCTACCGGTTCGGGTTCGAAACCGGTTTTTATGCCCATCTCTAATCATGTGTCACGAAAAGGCAAGGCAGGCCCAAGAAAAACTCCAAAGAAAAGCCCATATTTAATCATGCTCTCTTGGTCAACTAAACCACAAAGAAAATCACCTTTGTTTGGTTTCTTTTCCATACTTACATCACAACAACACCAATATTGACGTCTTGCTTCTTTTGGAGTTTTGTGCACCGACCTTTGATTATAAGATATAGTAAATAAGTGGAAAGATTTCGTAAAGTAGTACATTTCCTAGACATAAACGTAAACTCCAAAACAAAGAGAGAATTAAATATTAACTCTTCATCCGCGTCACGTGTCGAAGCGCGTAATTATATTTCGTCAAAGTTAACAATCCAAACATGTGCGGAAGTTTTTTATGATACCAAACGTACTTTATATGATTAAACATAAACGTAAAATAAAAAGAAAACAAATATTTTCTCTTCATTGCCATCGATTAGTCGAAGTGCGTAACATTATTTTGACGAAGTTACCCATCAATAGGTGTGCAAATAAACTTAAACATAAAATACAAAAAAAAAAACTAAATATCTGCTCTTCATCATTGACGAGTAGTCAAAGGAAAACCTATAACCATAAAAATGAATATCGTCACCGATAATGATGTTTCGCAGATATTGATCGGTATCTGTTTGGTTTGGTTCTATACGGTACCAGTACTCGGTAAAAAAAGGTTAATTCCTTGCTTATGATACTAAAGAGCTACTTTGTACTGAATAAAACTTTGTTTTTAATAAAATTTAGAGTTAATTACGTTTTTGTCCATGTGGTTTGTCGAAAAGCACTATTTCAGTCCATTAGTTTAAAAATTGTCATTTCAGTCCCTATGATTTCATTTTCGTAACTATTTTAGTCCATTCACTTTTTATTTATTTTGTTAAATTTTGATGAAATGAGTAAATTGCTGCTGCAAAACTTCTTTCCCCCACCCCATTTTCTCCGACGACCCCACTATTTCCGGTCATCTTCTCCGGCGACCCCATTTTTCCGGTCATTTTATCCGGCGGCCCCATTTTGATAAATTAAACAACACTTCTCGCTCTCTCTCAACACCACAACCCACCCACCAGAATAACACTACACAGCCACACGAACAATTTGTACCCTCTCTAGTTCTTTCCAGTCCATTAATGCTCAACTCTAATCAAGATATATATTTATACAAAATAACAATCAGTATATACATTAACTTTAGTTAGTTTGGTCTCTCTTTATACACACACACATTAATTAGCTACCTGTCTTGAAGGGCTTGCATCTTCCTTAATGATTGAATCACCGGTTGTTTCAAACTGTTTTTTGAACCCAAAAACTTCCAATTCAAGATTCTTTAGTAGCTAAAAGCAGCCTCACGTAATGCATCCCTTTTTGTTCAGGCCATTGTGGAAAGTGTTTTGAGTATTCGGAATAGTGATGAGATACGGTGGTCTTGTTTTCCGTTGCCGGAGTTTCCGGTGAGCCGCCGCCATCGTTGTTGTTGGCTTCCATGGAGACGCCGTAGCTGAGAATGGCCAGGAGGTCGACGGTTTTAATTGTTACTACAACGCTTAGATCTCTCATATACCTTAAATCTTACCCCAAAATCAAATCTTACAACTGACATCGCCGGAGCAACCTCACCGGGAAGCCATATTCACAACAGATTTGACCGGATCTGTTGGTTATCGGGTGCGATCACAGCCAAACGAGTAGCAGATATGGTGTTGTGTGTGGTGGTTTGTATGCTTTTGAGTGGTGGTTTGAGATGTTGTTTCAAGGAATTCAGGGGTTTCAAGAGATGAGAGAGAAGCAGATTGTTGATGAGGGGGGATGGTTTGATTGGAAAGGTTAAAGTCATTTTAAAAAAAAAATTATAAAAATTGTTTTTATTTTTGCAAAGGGGTATTTTAATCTTTTTATAGATAACTAACAGTACAAACAGATGGGGTTAACGGAGGTGGACCGTAATTGTTATGTAAGTGAAACCATAGGGACTGAAATGACAACTTTTAAACTAATTGACTGAAATCGTGATTTTTGACAAACCACAGGGACGAAAAAACGTAAGTAACTCTAAAATTGATATGTCGATAACTTTTATAACATAACTACGTTTATATAATTTATATAAATGAACGCAACTTATTCGAGAAAATTAAATTAAGTAATAAATGAAATATTACTAAATACACCGACACACTCTATATATAGTGGTTTTTGTTGTGAGTAAATTGCAACTTTCATCCCTGAGGTTGCCTCAGTTAACACGTTCAGTCCAGCCTTAATATCTTGAGTCATTTTTTGATCTTTTCACACTTTATGTCCTAGGGGACCTTAACACCATTAGTGTTTCTGTTAGTTTACGTGTGAAGTTAATATGTCCCAATTCTTCTTCTCTATTAAACCATCACCAATTAACCTGTAACAACTCCAAAATTCGTTGTTATATTTTTCTTTTATTTTCTGTTGTATCTCTCATTGTACTCCGAGATTCATTTATAAGAAAGTTATGTTAATTAAATTATGTTGATTTACAGTTATATCGCATTTATTAAACGCATTGCTAATTCATCGCAATCACAAGTAGTTATGCTACTATGCGAGTCGAGTGGGTTATTGTTTAATAAACACTTGTGCCATCGCATCGCTTATCTCATCGCATTCGCAAAACGCAGTTAATTATCTGGAATTATGTTTTACGTGTGTTATGTTTGTTTATGTTATGGTTATAATCGCTATCGCAACGCTCTCACCCGCACAAATCGTTAAATCGTACTATTAAATCAATTATAACGTATAATGTAACTATCTAATACGAAACGAATCGCCGAACAAACTCGTAACGCGAAATAAGCAAACAAAACTTGCCCACTAGGTCAAGTTCGGCCGAACTTGTATACTACAAGTTCGCCCGAACTTGTCTAAGCCTTATAAACCTTCATAAACTACAAGTCCGCCCGGACTTGTTTCCCAACTCTCAAGAAACACACAAGTTTGCCCGAACTTGATGTTTCAGCCACCTTTTTCACCTCCGCCTATAAATACTCAGCTCCATTCCTCATTTGAACTTGCTGCAAGTCGCCCGGAGCTCCCCAAAACCGAAACCCTTGTTTTCTAAGTAAGATTCAACACGTTTTCAACTACAACAACGTTCAACAATGTTTTACAACAATTTTGGCATAAGGCATTGCCTTCGTTTTCATCAAATCTCTTCTGTTTACGAAAATCTTCATCTTTTTATGTAAAATTTCTGTTTTTCACTCAGATCTATGCTTAGATCTGAGTAACCTTTAAATCATCAATTTTTACACAATATTCAGACTAATGACGTATGTTTCGTTCACTTTTGAGTGGAACGAGGCGTTGTCAAGCAAGATCTCAGATCCGGAAGCACAAGGACGAAATCGTCACTTTACACAAGCTGGACTAACCCATACGGACCTTCAAGTTCGCCCGGATTAGCCCGAGTTTCTGTAAAATGGCTAAACTCGCTCCAAAAGACCTCTCCAGCCTAAGTTTTACTCAGTGGCTTAAGGTTGGAGGGATGGACACTCGATTTCCTCAGCAAACGACGTGAAAACGCACGGTTTGGATGCCAAAACAATCAAGTTCGCTCGGAAGACATCAAGTTCCTCGAACTTGCCACCAAGTTGGTGACCAAGTTCGCCCGAACTTGATCAAATGTGGCAAAAAACATACAAGTTCGCGCGAACTTGTACTGATTCCAAGGAAGTCCGGACAAGCTCGCCTGAACTTGTACTCCCTCATTATCCAGCACACAAGTTCGCACGAACTTGTACTGATTCCAAGGAATCAGGAAAAGTTCGCCCGAACTTGTGCTCCCTTCAAGAGAAATAGCACAAGTTCACCCGAACTTGTACCCCAGGGTACAAGTTCACCCGAACTTGTACCCCAGGGTACAAGTTCGCCCGAACTTGTATACTGTTCTCTCACCCGTTAACCGTTTCAGCAATTCGGAAGACTGATGCACTTCTGTACGCTTACAGGCTGATCTGGCACTCTCCGCAACTCCTCTCAGATCCCGTCTCATATCCCAAAACGCAATGACTGTGAGTATACTTGAACCCTTTTACGCTTAAACGCACTTTTGGGTATCACATATGTTCGTATATCAAAACACATCACACAACTCTCAAACACTTATTGGCAACCCGCTGAATTACATGACTATACGTGAAATCTGCTGAATTGTATGTATTGCTTGATTGCTTGTACGCCACCCTTAACATGATAGTATGCTAGAGGTTGACCCGCCACGCGGAGGCCGGGTTGTTAAGGCTAGTATTTTACATTTCTCATTTATTTTCTCTTTTAGGATGAGAACGCTTGTTCGCATGCCTCGATCAATCACGGTTTGTTGGTTTGCATGAATCTAAGTAGTTACACAGTTCACAACTGTTACGTATGTCATGCGGTGTATGCTAAACGCTTTTATATCTATATTGTATGCAAACCTGTATGCTCACCTTTACTTAATTGTATTGACGTTTTATTTTAACATATGTGGCAGATTGAGAATATTGCTTTGGATGCTTAGTTTAGGTTTTGCTTTAGAAAATCTAGGAAAGTTCGAATCGGATGTTTTGTTTAAGAGGTTTGCTTAATATTGTAATAATTATTTTGGATGTTATTGTTTAATAGTATGGGATGTTAACGTTTAGATAATGTTGCTTAATAGTTGTTATGATGTCTCTTGAGCAATCTGATTCGCCTAGTGCCGCGCCCCGATGATTCCGCCATCGGTTGGGGTGTGATATAACCACCATCAATCACCACCACCACTGCTAGGCGACCACCACCACATGCCACTACCCCATCTTGCTAAACTTCGACAACCACCACCACTAACCTGACACCGCTTCCAACCCTTGAGTTACAAAATCTACTCTAGCATCCTATTTAGACTAAAGATTTTTCATCAACTTTGAAATCCTCCACCATCAAATCCCCAAATCACGAACAAGAACAACAAACGATGAAGAAGCTGAGAAATTGAAACCGAAAAAAGAGGATGAATCACATCTACATATCACTTGCTATGTGCACTTGTCCTCAACCTACTATGATTTTGGATTATACTGCATCTGGTTCTGTATTTACATCTTCGTACATGTTTAATTCCAAGGGACACGGTGGCGGGAAGTTGGTGAATCGGAGAATCGTTGGGTTGAGGTTTAGAGTCGTGGAAATGGAGGTGAGAAGTGGAGATGATGAATTGGTGGAAAGTTGTTTGTTTGGAGGAAGTGCAAATTGTTTAGTAGTTGAAGATGATAATGGTGGTGATGATGATTTTGTAGATCCTAGATGTGATTCATTTAGTGTTACTCGCTCTAGTGATTTGAATAATTCTGGGAGGCTAGGGCTTGAGTGTCACACACTGACCCGCGACCGATTATCAGTCAAGGGCAATGATTGTCCAAAGCTTATGGCACTATTAAATGTTTCAATATTTACTCATGTCATTGATTAAAATGTCACATCAAACATAATAAATTTTCAAATGATCTAAACATAATGCGAAACATAAATCATAAGAAAATCCCATTTATTTAGTCTAATGTAATCCTATATGTCTTCCATCCTTGCATCATCAAAATTCGTTCCCTGTACCACATGTAAAATATTTGGGTCAACTAAAAGAAGTTGATGAGTAAATATAAGTTTAAATAACATAATTTATTTAAAAAGTTATCATGCAAATCATGTATTAACGAGACAACCACAACAATAGACAAACAACAATCAATAAAACAGCCAATGTGATGTGCGAGTCTCAAGCCTTCAAAGAGAGAGATTGTCTCAAGCCAAGATGAATATAATGATTATTTAGTGTTTAAAGCCAAGATGAATGAGAAATCTAAGCTTTAAGTTTGTGTGTTGGAACTTTAATGTGTGAGAAACTGTGCTTGTCCCACATAAGTGGATAAATAAACCTTGTGTTGGTTTGTAAGTAAAAACCTTTAGAGTAATGTATTCCTATGTGATAAGATACACCCAGTGGCAGCCATGAGGGTGCGAAGCACCCGACACGCCCGCGCCGGACCACAAGACCGGGACCGACGATGGCAATGGGCGCAATGTGGCGTTTTGATGGCGCATACTCGCATCATTGCTAACTGCCTTTAGTAGTTTTTAGGTGCGACTTTAGTCTGTGGCGCGTGACTCGAATAACTGGTGTTGTCAACAGAAGATGCTGTATAAGAATTTATACATTTTTAAAACGTCAAATATATCCTGTTTACGCGAGAACTCGTTGTATTTTCATTGATTTTTGGTACTCATTTGAGTTAGTTGTGAAAATACAGGTCCGGGCTTCGGCCCGGTGTTGAAACGAAGGCTTTCGGAGCAAAAACGAAGTTTTCCAACAAACTGCCAGATATGGCACGACCGTGCCAAACCTTGGCACGACCGTGCCAAGCCAACCGCAGCCGGCACTCTGATCGGCACTAGCAATTGTCAGCGCAATCCAGGAAATTCCAAGACTGATACGATCGTGCCAGCCCCCAGCACGACCGTGCGTGACCAAAATCAATCTCTAATCAGCTCATTCCCGGGATCATTCCAGTCATTGTCGGATACGTCATCGAGAAGCACGACCGTGCCACTGGTTGGCATGGTCGTGCAACCTCGGGAAAGTTTGAGCGGGATTTTTCCCAAAATGGCTAGCAAACAAGGTCGACAGTAAAAAAGGCTCCCTGACACTTACCAAGCACGACCGTGCCAAAAGGTGCATGGTCGTGTCAAACGCCCACTAGCATAGATACGTGTTTCAAGCTCATTTGGAAGGGGGTTGGAGCATTTTTTGAAGCATTCTCTCAAGAATCTGGTCTTGGAAGCTAGTTGGAGTCAAGAAGAAGACTTGAAGAGGATTAATTCACTTGAAGATCTACTCAATTTACCATTTAACTTGTCTTTAAACATTGGTTAGCACTTGTTACATTATGAACAATTATTGCTTTCTTGTATTTGATTTGGTTGCTATGAGCCTTATGGGCTAAATATTTGTTTTGCTTAAACTAGTTGAAGCTAATGAACATGTGATGTTATGGAAGAGATGTGGTGATTGTTCTTGTTAATCTTCATAGTAATGTTTAAATCTTGTTCTTGGAGTTCATGTACATGCTTAAAGTCCTTGTTCTTGAATGTTTGGTCATAAGTATTCACATGTTGTGTTGGAAAGCCCATGTAGAGATTAGGATTGTTGAATCTTGTTAACTTGTTAATATGATTCATAGCATGAAACTTGGAATGATAATTGCTAACATGATTAGAATAGTGATTTGAACACACTACTAGAAAATACACATATCTTGACACGCGAACGATGACACACACTCATTTTATGACATTCAAAAGCGTGTGTCAAGAAAAAAATGTCATGATTTTCATAATTCAATAAAGTTATGACATTCTTTTTTGTGTGTCATCTTTTAAGCGTAATAAAAAACATCTATCTTGACACGCAACAATGACATCACACTCATTCGGTGACATTAAAAAAAACGTGTGTCAAGATAAAAATGTCATAGTTTTATAAAATATAATAAATTTATGATACTGTTTTTTGTGTTCATCTTTTAGTGTGATTAAAAAGACATGTGACACTCTTTTTTGTGTCATCTTTTAGCATTGTTATGTTACATTTTCTAAATTAAACTTATCAATTAATTTAATTGATAAACTTGATTAAATTCAACAAAACTTATATAATAATGTCGAGAAAAAAATAAATATAATTGCGTACTTAACTTTTTAAGAGTTAAGAATGCAAGTTATCAAAAAATACAAATTAGTTATACATTAAATGAGATTTATATATTATATAAATTGAAATGAGAAAAATAAATAATCAAGTTATCATTGATACACAGTATTCGAAGATTAATAAAGATACGTGCGTGTATATAGTTTGATGTTATTATTTTGACCAGTCAATTTTTACTATGAGCAATCATGTTTTGGCTCTAAATAATCTCAACTATATCTTAATAGTTCTGATATATCTTAATATGCATGATGATGAGTGTCGTAATGGGTAATTAGTCATAACATTCAAAAGTCATAATAGGACATACACACATATTTTATGATTGTGAATCATTATGTTTTATCACAATATATAACAATTGACTATCATTTTAACCAACATTGATTATGTTTCACCATTAAAATTGTGGCTGACAAAATTGGACTTTATTTTCCTTAACGAGTCACTAGTGATCCTAATTACCCATAAATAACCCTAATCAACTATCAATGATCCTAATGGACCAGTTATGGGCCTAAAGGTGGCAATTTTCAACAACCTAGACATAACACATGAATATATCAAAATTTGGGTTGTCATACGTTACATGTTTAAAAATGTGCTATGATTGGGTTTGTGTGTTTAACTAAACAAGTGGTGTTTGGGTCAACATCTAGGATGGCAATTCCCGACACGACTCGAAATCCAACCCACCCGTCACGAAAAAAAGCAGACTTGATTGGTCAGTTAACATGACCTTGTTTTATAATGGGTCTGGTTCGAGTTGACCTATTTTAAAAACAAGTCGGGTCAAATTGACCACATATAATCGGGTTGGCCGTTAACCCGTTTAAATATTTAAAAAAAGACTTTTACATTTGTTTGTTCTATATTTATTCTGTAGACGCACTTGCAATTTTCAATCCATTTTCTGGTTTTCTAATATTTTTTAAATAAAACTATTCTTATTAGTCAATTATAATCCAACATCATGGGTATAACTTGTTATCATGTATGACTTATTTAAAAGTACGGGTTATTTGGGTCGTGTTGGGGTTGATCTGAATTTTTGTGTGTACGGGTTACGACACGAACAATACTATGAGTTGAGTTCGGATTGCACATTTTAACTTGCCAACTCACCAACCTAAGACGATTAATACCCCTAGGTTAACTTGTTTTACCCATTTAGTTAAATATGCCGACTTGTTAACTCATTTAGTTAAACAAGTCGACCTAGTAACACATTTGATTTTTCTTTAATTTCCGTTATTTTCTTAGCATTTTAAATCCACTTTGGCAGGCTATATTGTCTTAATCGGCCACGCCAGCTTCAAAGTTTGGTTTTTCGGGGCGTTCCTTGGGAAATCATACCGCAGGCTGCCACTTGACAAATGGTGGGACAAAAACCCAGTTGAGCTCAAGAACTAAACTGACAACCTCACACAAGGCTTAGTCCAAATCATTCATTGCCTACATCCACCCTAATATGACACAAGTGATAATTCAACTTAAGTCTCTAATAAAAAACTCAAACATCCTAGCATTAGAGGGATTTAATGAATAATGATTGAATATTAAAAACAATCTTGAATTGTAATAAATCGAAACTAGCAAATCAATGAAAATTTATATAGTTTATAAATAATTTTTTAAGAAAATTTAACCCAACCTTCCCCAAACATTAACAGCGACTTTCATCCATTGGCGGCAATTTGAAATTAAAACTTTCTCTCTTGCTTTCAAACCCTTATCTGTAGATTAGCAGCAATTAAAAATTTAGTTTCCCTCTTCACTTTCAAACCACCATAACTCAATTCACCTAATATCCTTGCGTGTGATTGTATCACCGAAGGATTTCAAAAGTTGAACTATCAATAGACGTTGTTCAATCGCAGGTTGCAAGTGGTTCAATAGTTCTTCAATTCACCCTCAATCCTAGGTCAGTAACAAGAAAATCATTATTTTCAACTTATCCAAAGTATGTGATTCTGTGTTCATAGGTAGGGGTGAGCACGGTACTCGTTCGGTACCGAACCGGTACTGGTACCGAAAATACAGGTACCAAAAAACGTGAAAAGGGAGTACTGGTACCGAATACACCGGTTCGGTACCGATACTTACCGGTGTTTTACCCGTAGGTAAACCGGTACCGTATCGGAACCGGTACCAAAAAACTAAGAAAGTGGGTACCGGTACTAGTACCGAATATACCCGATATGGTTCGGTACTGGTACCCGGTATCAAATGCACATCCCTAATGGAGGCATGTTGAATCAATTTATTTATTTCCAATCAAAAGATATCCATACTTTCATTTTAGAAAAAAAATACTCGAATAGATGGTAGGGCATAAGGGGATATTTGACATGTATGTTTTTAGAAAACTTACTATGTTATTATGAGGAGATCATCCGTAAACTGCAATGACAATCAAGTTTGACTTTGTGCTCTAGTTTTTCTTTAGAAAATGAATAAGTTATTACATGTGGTAATTACTATTTTGTGGTCTATTTTCTTGTATCAAGAGACATTTTAACGTGGCTGTATTAGTTTCATTTTCTTGTAGTGTTAGCTTTTACGACACTTTTGTTGAGAAGATCCGTTCGTAGATCTCTAGTGTTCAATTCAGGGGAGGGCGAAGAAAGAATAGGCCTGTTTGCAGACCTGGTGACGGAAAGGGGAACTAATAGGTTGTGGAGTAATTGACAAAGTAATTGTTGCATTTCAATATATGTTTGTTTAATCAACATGCTTATTTCATATCTCCTTCGTCCTCAAAGTGTCTCCGTCTATCTTCACTACCTTAAACCTCCACCGCTACCTCCTCAACGTCGCAACCACCCGCTATGTTCCGTTAATTCACCGGAGCATAAAATGGGTACAACTCATTAATTTTACATATCTATCTGGAGGATACTTTGATATAGTTTTGATTTTTTATATGGTAATGGTCGTGTATGCTTCACAAAGTGGTGCGACATAAGGGTTAAACTCATCTGGATCAACGCTAGGGTGAGCCCTTAATCCATTATTTAAATTGTGGTTGGAATGATACTGTAAATATAGAAACCCTTTACTCTAAACTTAAATCGCAACGGTTTCACATTTCCTGATATTTTTAATTGCGTAGTGTCCACATCAGCCGGGAGGTACTGAATGCAGCTACTATGTGATGAAGTTCATGAAGGAGATAGCTTACCAAGGAGTTGAAATACTTGACAATGATAATGTAAGTTTAGACATATTTTAGTCTATATTCGAGAAATATGTATTTATATGTCTAAACAAATGCTTAAATTTATAGATTAAGATCAAATTATGATTTATAAGATTTATTTAATTGTTTTCTCAGGTTGGGGAAGGAGTACTCGACTGCAAACATAGATGGCATTCACGAAGATTGGTCAACTTATGTGGTTACCTCTATTTTAAGTGACAAACCGTTTTTAGGTATTGATGATGTATTGACAAACATTTTTTTTGTTAATGTTAAAATATTTGTTGTATACTTGACAAATGATTATTTAATGGGTTGTTTTGGTATATATATATATATATATGTGTGTGTGTGTATTTGTTTTATGAAATAGATTTATTTTTTTTGTAATTATAAATGTATCTAGGGCAAATTCGTAATTCTATATTTTTTTAAACAATTAAAAGCATGACACGCGTAAATAAATGTCATATATATGTCATAAATGCTTGTTATCAACGTGTCATTAAAAAGTGTCATGAATGTTTGTCATTAAATGTATGTCAAAAAATTCGTGTCATTAAATGAGTGTCATAAATGTGTGTTATAAAAACATGACACATAAATGCATGTCATGTTAATTTTATGACTTCTCAATCAACGACACGCTTTTGCATGTCATAATTATTGTTTTTTGACGCGCAATGTGCGTCAAGACATGTGTATTTTCTAGTAGTGACATATGTATGAATTCTTGCATCTAGATTTGGAAAGATCAAAAGATTGTTTTTATGAATAGTAAACTGCCATTTTGGTCCCTGTAGTTTAGCCAGTTTTTGCCACTTTAGTCCAAATCTCAAAGTTTTTGTATCTGAGTTCTTGTGGTTTTTAGTTTTGTTGCCATTATAGTCCAAAAGTGAAATCAGGCCACATTCTCCGAATTAAACCCTCATGTTTTGTCTTTTTTCTCAAGGGTAATTTTGTCATTATAACACCATTAATATATAAATCCCAAAACTAATTCTTCTCTCCTTATATACAATTCAACCCAAACACATCATTTTTCCACTTTAGTCAAATCCAAGTTATATAATCTATTCTTTTTTCATTTGTTGCTATATCTTGAAATCAGGCACATTTTCCTTAAATCCCTCGTTTTTTCTTTTTTCTCAGGTATTTTGTCATTTTAACACCATAATATATAAATCCCAAAACTAATATATTTCTTCATTCTATCTATTCAACCCTAACACGCGATTCACCTTACAATTATCATCAACCCTAATTCACACTCCAATTCTTTCTTTTCTCATTTTTTGCTAATTTGAAAACATTTAGTAGTATTGTATTTTATAAATCCCTGCTTATTAACTTATTCCAATTTTGTGATTTGTCTTCTTGCCACTATTATGCAAGATTGAAGCAGAATAATATTATTATTCATGATCTTCTGTCACGTCCAGTACTTCTACGGCGGTTCCGGTAACTTTCAGTATTTGATTTTACGTAATATGAACAGTGCTCTGTTTTAGGGTTTTAATTTTCTTTGATTAAGGGAAAATTTAAAGTGAAAAAATGTAACTTATTAGGATTCGACGGAACTCAAATCATAACATTCAAACAAAGCTTGTTATAGTGTTATTGCTGTTCTTCTTGGGTCAATATTGCCTAATGGTGTTGATATGCGAGAAAATATTCAATCTGTGCCAATAGATTAGGTGTGAATCTCAGTGTGGTGGATTATGTGAGAAGATCGAATAGAGTATGATGGGTTTATATATTAATGGGTTAATGACAATTACCATAAGAAAAAGAAAAACGAGTTTTAATTGGAAGTGGTTGATTTACTTGGACCAAATGTACAAAGAAATCTAGGATAGATACAAAACTTAAGATTGACTAAGTGAAACTACTAACACAGGGACCAAAATGGCAGTTTACTCTTTTTATGAATTCAATAGCTTGTGCTTGTGTTAACATGATGATTTAGGCTAAGATTGTTGTTTAGCATGACCATGCTTGTGGTTCATATCAAGAACTTAAGAAAGATGTTACTTACTTGAAAGTAAGTTAGCGTGACTATTATGTTGTTTATAGTGGTTTTCCCTTGTTTGTAGAATTAGGAGTTTTAACAAACAAATAACTTTTGTTTATATTACCCTCCCTCCCGATGGGTACACTTGCCCTTTGTGTGTGTAGTTAGTTTTAGGTGAAAAACTATTTTTAAAACTAAATTTGTGTGAAAAAAAATCCAATTAAAAATATATATAATTCACAAAAGACTACCTACAATAGTGAGAATTCATCTCCATTGAATTTGTATTCAATCTGTCAAAATTAGATGAATTCATTTCAATTGGATTATGAATCCATTGGCATAATAATTGTGAATTCAACTGTTTTGAATTGAGATTTCTTGCATGACCAAACTCAAGAGTATATATACCAGGTATATATGTATGCCTTGTTTAGACACACGAAATCGCATGTTCCGAAAACCATACATAACCTCTGACAATTTTCACATTTTTTAAACCCACAAACTCTTATTTCATGTGCTAGGCTAATCCCGATGGTACAATCTGTTTGGGCTGTTGTACCATGGGAAACATACGGTTTCAACTGGATGACCTGAAATCGATTTTAAAGGAAGCATGTTGAATATGTGCCTCAGCCACCTTTGTTTTTTCTATTTCGTTTATTTTCTTTGTAATCAGTTTGTATTGTCCTTAGTTCATGTATTTTGCATTCTGTTTGTAATCAGTTACTTTTTGTTCATCTATATTGTAATCCGAATTATAATAAAGTTAGTATGTTATTTATTTTATCTTATGTTATTCTCTATACGGTTTTCCTTCATCCTGTTCGTATCGTGTTATCATAGCATTTTCATTTTTCATCCCAACCCGATTACTAATTAAACCCAACACTTATTAATAAGAACCCAAATAACTTCAACTCGAGCCAACACGATCTTTCAATGATTCGATTACTGGTTAAGTTTATTCCATCCAAAAATCCTGAACAACTCAACCTGATAAAAAAAACCAAAAGAACACCGACTACCTTTTTGGTAGGAAGTTTACACCACATCTTGACTTGCGTCCACGTTTAACCTCTCCATGTGAATAGTAAAATGTGTTCTACGGATCCCGACTTTTCTTTTCATATAGCACAACAACAAGAGTTCAATCTCCTTTTTTTTTATAATTCTTCCATGGTTTGCAATCTAATTACCTTCTATTCACAGCAAATTAATTTTATTCGTAGCCATTTCTCCCAAGTCCCATGACAAAGTTTTTATAAAATAATTAGGGTTATTTTCAAAATAAAATTTAAAGTTTATTTTTAGCCGACAACTGTGTTTCTCTTTTATCCTTGTCCATTTCAAATTCTTTTCTTTTCTAACAATCTTTGACCATAAAAAATTCAAAAAAGGATGTGGGGAATAGTGCCAACATATTGCCGTGAAAATTACATTTTTGTTCCCAGTTTAAAATTACAGTTATGTCATTGGTAGTGCTAGACAATTGTCTGACACTATCTCATTGACCCAGACAAATTACAATTCTGCCATCGGTTAAAAAATAACAGTCTTGCAACGTTTTAGTTTATTTTTAGCAAAACTATGGTATTGTTTTGTTTTAATTGGTTGAGTCGATTTAATTTTTATTCGTGTAGGCACTTGCCTTCGCTCACTGGTTCGGACAAATTATAATTATACCCCTGTTCAAATTACAGTCTTGTCATCGTTTTAATTTTTTTAACAAAATTGTGGTAGTGTTTTGTTTTAATCGGTTGACTTGATGTATTTTTATTGAGATCGTGTTAGTATGCATAAGTAACCAAAACACAAACTTACATGTTATGAAAGAGAGAAATATTCGGCTTAGTACCCCGTAATACTAGCGGGGCATAAAACTAGTTGACAACGTAAACTAAGTTAGTTATTATATACAAGCATACATATGCAAATAATTGTTTGCATACAAAGTGGATGGTTTAAATGAGAATAAATTATTTATAAGAAGAAAAAAAAAAAGAAATTTTAATCAATAAGAATGTTTTATTTTGTTTCATTTCATATTTATATTTAATGTTATTGTTAAGATATATTGATAAACTTATATAGATCGTTAATTTTCTCTAGATGCTACTAGACAATAATATTATTGATGGTTCATATTTTAAATAGTAGATAGTAGATGACACTAATTGTAAGGCATATTAATATATGAGAATATTTCATAGAAGAGTTAATTACTGTTTTCGTTCATGTGGTTTGTCAAAAGTCACTATTTTAATCCATGAGTTTAAAAATTGTGATTTCAGTCCCTGTGGTTTCACTTTCATAACATTTCAGTCCCTGTGGTTTCAATTTCGTAACCACTTCAATCCATTTATTCTGTAAGTACATGGACTGAAATGGTTGCGATGTGGACTGAAATGGTTACGAAAGTGAAACCACAGGGACTGAAATCGCAAATTTTGAACTAATGGACTGAAATAATGATTTTTAACAAACCACAGGAACGAAAACAGTAATTAACTCTTCATAGAATGATAACCCACTGCACTTTGTAATAATTTCTTCAGCCAAAAGATATTGTTTTTTTTCTCCCACTATTAGTTAGAAAATTGGTGGATAGATGTAGAGGGTACATTCATTTGAACATGGTCCACTGAGTTTTAAGTTCAATATAGGGCGAACCAAGTCTATGTTTGGGATTTAATTTAAAACCTCTTTATTAATGTTTTCAAAAATCATTTATAAGAGGGAAAAGTCATTTTAAAAAGTTAATAAGTTAATAAGGGGGTTCTAAATAGAATCCCAAACATAGCCTAATTAGGATTGGCACAGTAAAAGGAACTTCGCTCATTTTGAGAAGGGCTTTCTCCTTTCAAACTTTTTTCAAGTTGGGGTCTTCATAAACAGTTGAAACTAGGGTTGTAAATGAATTGAACGAACACGAACAATCTTATTTGTGTTCGTTTATTAAGGATATAATGTGTTCATAAACGGTTCATGAACACTTACTGAACAAGATTTCCTGTTCGTGTTCATTCATCAAGGAAATGAACGTATTCACAAACACAAACAAACGAACATGAACGATTCACGAACGCATTACGAACATTCACGAACGTAATTGAACGAACGGTTCGTATTCGTTCATTTAACTAATCGAACGGAATTTTTTGATCATGTTCGTTCATTTATTAAACGAACGAATGTAAACGAACTTACCGCCGAATAGTTCATGAACTATTCGCTCAACGTTCGTTTCGTTTACAGCCCTAGTCGAAACCAATCTAACCGAATAAATCAAAGAAAGTTGGCCGGTCTAAAATATGTACGGTCTAGCTTACAATTTTATTTTATATAGTTTGTCGGTTTACGATTGAAAATTGAAACTGATCATTTAAACTGAACAGACTGTTTAACATTTATTATTTAATTTTTTTTATTTTATGGGAATAAAGCTATGCATATTTATGAACAATCACTCTCATGCTTTTAATATATAACACAAAATTATGCTTTAAAAATAATACCTTTTCTGTCTAAAACTAGCAAAACCAAACAATAAAACCGTAAAACTGACCGGTTCGTTTTGTACTCTCAAAACTATAGTTACCTGTTTGGCGCAATGTTCCCGTCAAAACCAACCGAGCCCAATCGTAAAGACTCCTACTAACAACCATCTATCTATGTCTCTTTCTCTTTCTCACTCTTGTATTATGACACATGATACGTACATACGCACTTATGTACTAGATCCATGGTGTTTAGGTGATTCATGTTGAATAGATCGTTGGAGGATGGTCCCTAAGGCTAGCTTCGGCCTTGGGGGCCATGTTCCAATGGTGTCAATAAGCATATCATCAAGCTCAGGTAGATGGGGATCGACCCCAACATCAACACCATGACTATACTGAATCAAAATAATTTTTTTACTCGCATTGTTATGGAGATTCAAGCTTATTTTAACCAGGGTTTTTTTTTAACAGACTACCTAAAAAGAAATTGACAATATTCCTTATTCAATTTCAACAAATTTTCAGAAGCAAATTTTATCAACAACAAGCGAAATACAATATATTGCTACATAATTGCATGAAACTGAAACTATACTAGTCCTTCCAAAGGTGTCCAAGAGATTTTCTATCTTCAATAATGTTATCCACCTTGAGTGGTTATTTTAAAGAGAATCTCATTCCATGACTTACAAATGCACCAATATGCAGTTATAATGATCCCATAATATATTTCTTTTTGTTCTCGTATTGTCTAACCGTCGTGTGTAGTACAAACAAATCCCTTACTTGAAATGGCAAATATTTGTTGAACCTTGAACCATGAACTTATATGTTGCCACGCCACCGAAGCAACGAACCATGACGTGAACAAACGATCAAATCAGGGGCGGAACTAAAGTTAATTCAGCCGTAGCACGGGCTACGCTCAACCCCGTATTCGTAGTGTTGTTTTTTTCGGTTTTATACAAAGGATACCTCTAAAAAAATACGAGGATACCCCAAACAAAAAAATAAGATACTTGATATTATTAAATCTCATTTTTTATAAGACCAAACATTTTTTACAACCCAAAAACTTGTAGAATAATTAAGCTGAATGATAAAATAAGCCCCTTTGATATCTTGTTTAGCGTTTTAATTTATGTAGAATTATACTTTGTATATTTGTTAGGGTTTAAGACTATAAATCATACATGTTTTATCGTTTTTTTAACTATTGTATGATTGCATGGGAAAAAAATTTCAGGATACATCTAAATTAATGGGCTAGTTCCACCACTGGATCAAATTTGTTCGTCACCTCACCACATAGGCACATAATGCACACCATTGTGAATATACCCAAATATTTGTTTTGATAAAAGCCCCTAAGATTGGTTGTGAGATCATCTCAGCGCTCCTCAAATAATTGTTTTTTAAACGGCAAAAGAAGCTTTATCCTTTCACTTCATCGCATCTCCTTTTGAAACCAATCTTGATAATATGTAATTATAATTAATATTTCAATTATGATTACCAAAAAGAGTTAACAAATTAATAGGATCTAACAACTATCATTGCTCTAATCATGATTGGGAACTCCACCCTGCGCACCACTCCCAAATTATATAACTTTATACATGTATTCAGGTGAGTGCACTAGTCTATTTTATCGGGACACACTTTACTTTTAGTGGTTTTTTTTATTAATTCTATTTTTTATCTATTTTTTTTCACCAACAGTACATATTTATAAACAATTACTGTATAAAACTTAGTCAACAATTACTTGAAATAAGGTATATAGCCAATATTACTTTCGGTCAGTATTTTCTATTTTACTTTTATCAAGGGGTAGATCAAAACAGAGAGTCAAGTGTATCAAAGTTAATTGAATTTGATGAATATTATACTATTATATCACTAGTGTTATGATTAAATACAGATAGATTTAGCATGCTAAGGCTACAAATAACTAGAGTAATTATTATGACTTTACCTCATTCTTCGTAGTGTTATTACTTTAGTTCAAAACTGTAAGATAAAAACAAATTTACTGGTTACATGTGACTTTTAACTTGAATCACAATATATTAAGCTTGTCATCTATGGTAACTGTATATTTATCTACTATACTAAAAGAATACATCTTTGTCACATCATTTGATGATGTGGCATAGCTCTTAATCAAGATAATTCACAAAAAAAGGAGGGATTTCAATTCTCTTGCTTCTCCTTTTCCTTGAAATCACGGTTTATATTTTAGGAAATCACAAATTTTCTCTCCATCAGTTTCCGTCTTTCCATAGTTCTGAAATCCTTCCCTTGCAAGCTATATATTCAAATTATAAACCCTCAATCTTTCCCATGTTTTGTTTTCTCCACGCTACAACCTCTGTATCTGTTTCATCTTTCAAAATTGATTGAGCCCTAAACATGAGAGAATCACAGCATCTTCCGATGAAAAAAACCCCTAAATCTTCATGTGGGCTTAATCAACGCCACCACCACCACCTGTTCGCCTAATTCTTTAAAAGTAATTTAAGTGTTCTTATTTCGTTTATGAAGTTCTTTTGGTTAGATCTATATTCATCATTCCTTTGTTCTTCCATTAGGGTTTGCATCTCTTTTGTTGGAACCCTTAATCGGTCGCCGGTTTCTGAATTGCAACAGGTATGTTTCAGATTTTTTTAGTTTTTTTCTTTTGATTCAAATTGTTATTCGCCTCATTCAAGTTCGCATTTTTTTGTACTATTTCCTCTACTCTGTTTGAGTGATCATGTTAATTTTAGATTAGTTAGCATAGATTATACATCTATGTCGTTTCGTTGAAGATGTAAACGAGTATGATTGATAAAAACTGATTGAATTAATAATTAGCAAGAATTATAACCAATAATTTATTTTGCTGTTAAATTACAGATTCTTTATTGACACAATTGGTAGCAGATTTGGAATTAAAAAAAGAAGAAAAAATCAAACAATTTATAGATATAAAGAGTCAAAAAAAATTAATGGTGAAATTTCTGGATTTAGTTAATTTGCAGATACATGTAATTTGGATGAACAAGACTTACCACTCAGAAAACTTGGGGAATACTAGTCTTATGTTCGGACTCTAAAAAAAAAGGTGTAATTTTGTTTAGAAAATTTACCTTGAGTTGTATATGGAAGCAATTGCTTTAGATAAATATGCTCAAATGTAAATTAGTCTTAACCTAATACTTTAATGTAAATTACTTATAGTGCCTTTGGTACTACTCTTATTTTACACGATCCAGGTTCTTCCATAACGTTGGCGTGATTCGGTTTGAGCAACGGATCCTGATGGTGGATTAATCTTACTTCACTATGACTGCTTTTAATACAAATTGCTTTCAAAACGTAATACTTACCGAAGCACCTCTCGAGAATGGTCAAGATATCTTAGAAGAACCTTTTTTTCAATTAATATATAAATATTCTTTATGTAATTTAATATTTACTAATAAGGAACGCTTATTTTGTTTAAAAGTTAATATTAACACTGTTAAATAATATAATTTATTGTAAGATCACACTGTTAAAGTGTCAGAGATATTGGCGAGGAATGATAAGAATGGAACGTTTATTTCATTTCAAGTTTTTTGTCAACATTCTTAAATATTACATAATTTACTTTGGGTAACTCGTGTAATACACGGTACTTGAAACAACCCGTCTTCTCTAATGGTCAATTGTATGTTGCTTTATCAAGGGTAAAAACATGAGATGGAGTCAAACTACCAATATTTGACAACATCGGCAAACCTACAGATAAAAGAAGTAATGTGGTTTATAAAGAGATTTTCAACGAATTGTGATTATTGCATATTCATGTATTTTAATTTGTCGTTGTACTCTAATATATTTGTTTGTGTTTTAACGTGTTTAAAATCATAATATATATATCAACGACGATAATGAATATATTTTCTTTTAGGAACCGGTGAAATTCACCGGATCTTAAACTAGTATCTAATAAGGAAAAATAAAAATATATTTATACAAAAAAGATTGTTGAGTTTATTAACAATTATATTTTTATTTTTTCTTTTAATTAATTCAAATGCAAAAGATTACAATTACAAATATAAAAGAAACGACAAGTTACCTTTCGTTCAAGCCACTTCATGTATAAAACTGTTTGATACATTTAAAATTAGTGATGATGTATAAACTTAAACTATTTGATAAATTTGAAATTAGTGATTTTATGTATCAGTGATAAGAGGAATGTTTAAATGAGAATGCTAAATATTATGAGAACCATGGGAACGAATAAAAAAACCATGAGAACTTGATATAAAACAATTCAAATTCAATTTTTTATAGTTATCATTATTATCCAAATACATAGTTAGAAATTAAATTTACGTGCATTCGCAATAAGAAAATTACAATTGAATAAATTGTATTTTACACATGTGTAAAATCTAATAAGACCATAAGAGTGATTTTGAGATGAGAAATAAATTATTTGATGTTGTAAATTCTTTTTTTTATGTTGTGTTTTAGTTATATAAGATTTGTATTAAAAATGGTTTTGATTGGTTTCCATTCGTTCTCACGGTTCTTACAATATTTAACGTTCTAAAAATAACTCTCCGACAATGTATAAACTTAAACCGTTTAAAATAACCCTTCGACAATGTATAAACTTAAACCGTTTGATACAACTTAAATTAGTGAATTTAATATGTATGTATACATATCTATAATAAATGTGAAGTTTAATAAATCATTAACAAATTATCAGATATTTTATGAATATTTGTCTGCAACTATAGACTTGTTACATTAATATAGATTCGGCCCAAACATATGTTTTTTTTTTCAATTTGTCTGTTTTAGCCGGCTCACATATTTTTTATTCATATTTAAGGTTCAATGATTATCCAACATGTAAATTGTAAATGTAATAGAAACAATACAAGTGAAAAGAAAACACATAGATGACTTTATGCATATGAATACGATTTAAACGACTTTCAAACTGGTTGCTTTTATAACCTTGGTAACATCATTCAAAAACTTAAGATAAAACAAATGATAAATAAAAGTGAAAGTGCAAGACCGATCGGAAACAATAATGTCTTATATTCCGACATGTTTTTTGCTTTTCCTTTTATCGCATCTCCAACAAAAATCTGTTTGAAAGTGACTCCGATTAATCAACTTTAGCTTCGTTCGAGAAATTTTATTTGACTGTCATGTTCCCAAGCACAAATCCACATGCCTTCAAACTTGCTTATCATTCTCAAACTAAATTAATGTTTTCATTAAGCTTGATTACTATCGATTGTTGGTGCGAGCTAGAAACGAAGCGAAGTTTAACATTAAAGCGGCTAAAATGGAAAATATTTATCTGGGTTAGAAGTAGAACAAAATTCAAGAACATATCTTGAGAAAATTTGTGTAAATTTATGATTATGTAAGTTTTGTTGTGTTGTGGCCTCCCGGTTTTCAGGTTGGTGGTTTCTAATGAAGTTAAAGTTTCAAAAAAAAAGAATTGGTTACATTAGCCTACACCTTGGTTTGGTTTTCAAAGATACCTCTTCCTAAGGAATTTCATTCATTTATGGAGTGACACATAAGTCCACACACTCATCTTCACTCACGTACCTATTACCTCATTCATGAGAGAGCCTTTGGTCGTCCCAAAAAAAATGAGAGCGCCCTTAGCGTTCGCAGCATGGTGTTTCACACGATGATGTGATGTGAGACGCCAAACCACAACGTGTAGCCTTATGTGATTCTTTGATTATTAACATATAAATATTTGTTACATTATAATATCACATGTATTTTTTTATTTTTTTTTTGATTGTTGAATTCATATTACTCACTTTTATTAATTTCTTTTACAAAGAATTACATTTCCCATTTTCTTTTCTTGACATTAATTCTCTTATTAGTTTGATTTTATAAACAAATGTACACAGCCAAGTTTCTTGGCACACCACACACTAATTGAGTAATTGTGTGTTATTATGTCATCTGATGTTCATATTATATCATACGTTAGGAAAAAAAATTTATGCGTCGTACGAATTCACTTGATATTTACACAACTAAAGTTGATTAAACACGGCTAATATATGGGTGTAATCAACTTTAGCCGCGTAGATATAAGATGAAACATAAAAGTGAAACAACGAAAGGCTAGAAACACGATTTTAGCTATAACTTTAAAACAATTAGAATTATATAAGGGAAAACATATATGAAATCTGAAGTACCAAATTTTTTTAACTAACAAAATATTGAATGATGAATGTATCAATAAAGTGTTGATATGATAATAAGAAACATATGGTTTATGGAGACAATAATTGATGTGCATTAACCCACCCCAAGAGTGTGTATGTAATGAAGAATGGGGCCTTGAGATAATGTTCAAAGGAGCCAAAAATTTGCTTTCTCTCATAACAAAGCAAATAAATACCACTCAGTCAGAAAATGTTTCTTTACTTAGCTGTCTCTTTATTAAAGCAATTCTCATTGCTTTTAAATTCACAACATAAAACCACCCCAACACACTTATTGGTTTTGCTTGTTCCCCTCATATTCTTAACTTTGCCCACACTTAACCACCCCCCCTCTCTAAACCATACCCTTTGCCCATATTCTTGCTATCTTTCTCTTTTAACAGTTTTTAGAAATGTCTATTGTTGCGGACCAAACGCCGTTAGTTTACCCGGTTTCTGAAACAAACCCGCCTACACACCGCCAGTCGGATGGCTCGTTTGGGTCGGTTTTCATAGTATTGGCGGTGATCGTGGTCATATCAGCGGTTGCTTGCTTTCTTGGGCGGTTGTGTAATAAACGTCATAACAAGATGAAACCATCTAAGCATAGTCGACCCGCCAAAGAGAAGGATATGAAGCCTAGCCGTAATGCGTTCCAAACTAAAGATGGGGATATCGAGTTCGGGTTTGATAAGCGGTTATCAAGCGCTAAGGTGGCTGCAAATGGTGATCCAAACATGGGTCGGCCTAATTCGTTCCATGAACCGAACATGGGACCAAATATGGGGAGACCGAACATGGGGAGACCTAACATGGGCCGGCCCGACTCGTTCCGAGAACCATCTATGGGAAGGCCTAACTCGTTTCGCAAGGGTGAATTTAGAGATGATCAAGTGCGGTTCGGTGGAAATCAGGATCATGAAATGAATTTCAAATCTGGTAAAGGACCACAAATGTATTGAATGTAGAGTACCTTGTTGTATGATAGATTTGACCAAAGTTTGGTTAAGTAGATGTTCTTTAATGGTGGTGTTGTTTATGCTTATTTCTTATTATAATATATTTTAAATAAATTCTAAACTTTGCTTTGTCTCTTAAATACACTGTAGCTATTTTTAGTTATGTGTACAAGTCTTTTAGTTGCCACGTTTTTCCTCTGATACGTCTCCATCCATCGCACAGCTTTACTCCTCCATCTATAACAACAAGTGTGAAGGTCAATTCTCCAGCAACTAGGGTTCTGCCATGAACCTTTGACGGCGACGATACCATATCACTCCAAGAAGCGGATCCACTGCCAGTAGATCCATCCCTCAATCCATCAAGAGCCAACTGGCTGCATCTTCTCCGCAGTACCCGGCGGCGGCGCCACCACTGGCCGGCGTGACACTGTTGACGGAAAAGGTTGTCATTCAAACATCTATTGTACACTTTGTATAAAGGTTGTAATTCAATAAACAACCTCAAATCTATTGCTACTGCTACTAATGAATGCAGGTAATCCGTAAGAACTCTTTGTTGGAGAAGCAAATAGCAATGAATAGTGATAGCAAAGTCAACACAAGAGAAGGACAGAGAACCACTCCACGGCTACACAGCCCCACGGCGTCACAGTGACTATCACCGCCACCGCTGCCATATCTCCGATAGCAACTACACATAGTAGGCGATGAAGATTTAGGGTTCCGCCGTAACAGAGTGTGGCGGTGGTGTGGTTATTGAAGGTAACGGCAGCCAAGATAGAGGTTTATAAGGGAGAGTAGGTCGACGGCTAAATTAAATTGAGTCTTGATATTGGTTTTGGTATTAAATTAGAGCTCTTAAACTGTGGAACTAGAGTTACATGGAAGAGAAGGACAATTAAAGCTCAAATGTGGTTATTACTGTTAATTTTTTAATCACTAATATCTTCCTGTTAGTTTATTATAGACAGACAGATTTAAAGTTAAAGAGATCTATTCAAAATTGAATTGGAATACATTTATAACTCATACATGATTTGTTAAAGAATTCAAAGTGTTGAAATCAACATTCTGATTACTTCGATTAGGTTGATCTTTGGTATTGGAGTTATTCATGCTTATTTCTTATTATATAATTTTTAAAGAAATGGCTGTGGAAAGTAATATCTCCACTCAACGTCTAAATTGGGACTTGAATCTTAATGTTTATTCCCTTCTATTTTGTAAAGCAGCTACTAGGCATACGATGCACTGTGTTCTATAAACTAGAGTTAACTATCTTATTATGTATTTGCTATTCTATTATGTATACAAGTAAGTACTATGCAAACGATGCATTGCGTTTTGTAGCCACTACATATTTTAAACCGCGGCAAAGGAAGGAATTGAGACCATTGTTTTTCACATGCTATCGCCGCAACGCTCGGGGACAAGATCATAGTTATATGATTAATTATGAAGTGGTTGTGGAATTAACATCTTCACTTTAATGAAGGTTTGAATTCAAGTTGTACTTTCTGTTCTTTACTCAAGCTTTGCTTATTTCTTTCCTAGATATAAACCGGTGGTTCGCTTTTGTTGCGATGAAAAGTTGAAAACAACTTGAAAAGATTTTAACTCATTTACTTATAAACAGTTCGATTCAAGCTATGCATGCACTGGGTAAAATAAATATAAAAAAATTAATTAAAGGTTAAACAGGACACAAGTCACTTAAGTGTATTTTCGTACTCATTTAAACCATAAAATATGGGAAAAAAAGTATTCCAAATTCTCTCTGGACCCATTTCGACCCGTACCAATAATTTTGCGCAACCTGCCCATTTTATATTTTTGCCACAAGAGAAATTTATCTCAATCCATTGTCACATTCAAAATACCTCTTCAGAAAACTATATTTCAGAGTTGAGTTATTCTACAAAAGAGTATGAAAATAAGAAGTGTAAGAAGCAATCATAGATAAGAGAAAAAGAACATGCACATGCACATGCAAAAACCCAAAAACCTATACCCCCCTCCAAAAAAAAAACCTAACCCCCTCACAATCCAAGCTAAATGGTAAAAACGAAAACCCCAAAAAAAACTAAAAAAAACCTAACCACCCACCCCAAACCTACCCCCACAAGCTAAATGCTAAAAACAAAAAACTAAATTCCCAAAAAATCTAAAAAGCACAACATTTTTTTAGTATTAATTTTTTAATATTGTTTATAAAAAACGCTACTTTACTAAGAAAACAAAAAAAATCAGTGACAATAAAGTAACGATTAATTTAATAGAATATTGAAAAAAAAACTGTGCGTTTTTTTAAGTATTTTTTAGTGTGTTTATATTGGAGAATATTCCTACTTACAATTAAAGTCTATATTATACCCTTGCCTCAATTACTTTAAAATCGGCTAATTGGCCTTCCTATGAGCTTTCCGTTTACATCGATTTTGCTTTCCGTTCACTACTCCTTCAATAAAGTCGAAATAACATTACAAATCTCGAACTTAAATCCTTGAATAAAATAAAAAAGAGTTAATTACTGTGGTTTGTCGAAAATCACTATTTCAGTCCATTAGTTTAAAAATTGCGATTTCAGTCCCTTGGTTTCACTTTCGTAACCATTTAATGGTTGAGGTTTCACTTCGTAACATTTAAGGTTACGGAAGTGAAACCACAGGGACTGAAATCGCAATTTTTAAACTAATGGACTGAAATAGTGATTTTGACAAACCACATGACGAAAACAGTAATTAACTCAATAAAAACACTATCACCAATAAAGTGTTCTGCATAAGCACAGGAGGCTAAGCTGTGGTTTGACCAAAAGCATGCCCAGCTTCAGGTTAAAAAAATACGAACCCAGAAAAACAAGCAGCTAATTTCTCTATATTGACGACTGAAGTTCATTAATCAAGCTAATGGCTGTCAGATTCTTCGTCTATTGTCATTCCGTGATCTCTTAGAAGACCCTGCTTTCAAAGTGTCTGCATCTGAATCGATCTAGAAAATACAAAAAAAAAAAAGATTATAAAAGTCCACTGATAGAGTGAAAGGATAACAGTTGATTAGCGCGATACACACCTTATTGAGTTTTTCCCTGACCAGTCGAACCGTCTGATTCATCGACTCTACTGGAAAATAATCCTGATATTATAATTAACAACAAAATGTTGGTGAGTCAGCACAGTAGCACACATAAGCTAACTCAGCCAATCAAGCATAAATCATAGATTTTAAGTGATATAAATTGAAGAAACTTTTAGTATTGCATATTAGGCTCCCAACGTTGACTACAATCTAGACATAATGTAAGGAAATTCGGATAGTATAATATTACGCATCTTCATTTCATATATTAAGAAATGGTTTAGTGGATTACATGCTGCACAGATTCAATCCGCATGACACAGTTCATTTCGAAAATTGCAAATACAATGCAATATCAGATCAGACTTTAAAGCTTCATATTTCTGATGATATGTCAAAATAATAATATAAAGGTTTGCACCTGATTAGAAGAAACCATTGAAGGTAAATTTCGACTATGAACGGTATGTTGGCGTTGTGACTCTCTTGGGTCGCTGTAACAATAACATATAATCAGATTTCCAAAAAGAATCAAGTATTATGTTTAATCAGTGTTGTAAAAATCGGGATTAATCAGCAATAATCGGTAACTCGGAAGTTCATCGACTAAACTTCACCTAAGTAGAACAAAAATGGTAATCGGTAGTAAGTTGGTCAAAATCTTTAAAGTAAATGAAAAATTATACTTATTAATCCAGTCTGAATAATAACTTCGAAAGATTATGTACAAATTTTATAAAATATTTCGTTATTATATATATATATATATATATATATAGGGTAGGGATCCTAAGAGAAGTCCACCCTATTTGAGAAACTTGAGAAGCAATCTGGACCACACATTTCTCTAAGCTTTTCGTAATATACACATACGTATAGTTTAAAATTCACTATATACACATGTATATTGAATTATACACATACGTATATAGTTAATTTTAAACCATACATATGTGTATATTACGAAAAGCTTTGAGAAAATGTGTGGTCCAGAATGTTTCTCAAGTTTCTTCCTATGTTTCTCACATGATCCTAACCCTATATATATATATATATAAAGTTTGAAAAATAACATATAAAATTCCAATCCCATTAATCCTGATTAATCGCTAGTCGGTACCCCACCCCTCGACTAGCGCCCAACGGTTTTTACAACCATGTGTTTAATTCCTCAGGATAAAACAATATTATATTAGATGTATACCTTTGTTGAATATTTAATGGCTGCGAAACGAAATTATTGTGGGATGAAGTAGAACATGCACCGGAAACATAAGGACCCTTCGATCTTCCGGCTGAAACAACCAAGACAAACCATAGTGGCACTCCTTTCATATAGTAAACACGTTCTTTTTAACAAATATAGGATAATGCCCAGCTGCTAAATAACTTACGATTAAGTCTAGCCGCAACTTCTTTTCTTCTTCCTTCTAATTTCTCCTTGGTGTCATCAAGGCTCTCGTATTGTGGCGCATATGAAACTTGAATCCGATTTCCAATAAAAATTGATTCATCCAACTTCCTTTTGGCAAACCTACATAATAGAAGCTTTCATTACATAAGAGTCTTGCTTTGCAGATAAGTTTAATCAACGAATAAGAGTATTCGCGATTTGTGAATGTATATAGAACAATAGGCGAAACATGAATTTCTTGAAAAGGGGCGAAACATGTACATATATAACATATTCTAATGTCATATGAAAGAAAATGAATTGGATTATTTAAACTACCGAGCATTGTGGACTTGATGAAACTTGATCCAATAAACATCAGTATATGGTTCACAATCTTCATCATCCAACGGTACAAATCTACAAAAGAGAAACACAAAATTAAACTGAGCTCAGAAAATCAATAAACAAAACATATCATGATAAAAAAAAGACGTAAACACAAAATGATATTATGCGAGTGAAGGGGTAAGACCCTGATAGGCCAACCCAGGAGCACCCTATGCCGTACCTATGGTTCGGCCATACAAACCACAAACAGGAAAATGACTCATAGTAAGCACAAACATTAAGAAGTAAGAACCATCCGAATACAAACAATTGGAGTACAAAACCGAACTACAAACTTCCCCGGACAAATCAGCTGGGGACCACCGATGTGACATTCGGATCGGATCAGAAAAGGGTCCAAATCAGCAAGGTCAACAATATAAATAAATACCTATATTTTTCCTACAAGGTAGAATTTGACTTAATCCCATCACTCTTTCTCTCTAATACTTACTTTCGCTTTCTACAAATCACCGATTCTCCCGCCAGATGGTGGTCACAGTGAGACCTCCTGTGGCGATCCCAGCAGTTCTGTTTTGCAAGTTTACTTTTATCATTTATTTGATTTTTAATTTCATAGTTTGTTATATTTGTTTCCTAATTGAATTATATTTCCTACATTTTAAATAAATTAGGGTCTAGGGTTTATTGTTTAAGATAGTTTTTGAGTTTTGATTATTGTAAAGACACCTTTGAGATCTCTTTAAACCATTCGGTTCGATTTGAAGCTTTTAATTTAATGTTATAGTTTCTAGCCATTTGATTGCTACACGTTTCTGCATCATATAGTCTTCCTCATATCCAGGCCTGGCAAATTCGACCTGCCATCCCAAAATTGGGTTGATATGGGTGGCTTTTTAAAAGTTTTGGGTTGATATGGGTAGTTGTTTCTTATTGAACGGGTCAGAATGGGTTAACTGAGACAACCCTTTCTAATGAAATGGGTCAGAATGGGTTGGTGCTAATTTTCAAAGGGTCAGCATGGTTTGGTGCCATTTTTCTAACTGGGGAAAACAGTGTATTTCATTCTGCACACATCAATTAATAAGTTGAGATAGAAGATATCAACATCCATACAAATCTAATGTTGCAACCTGGTACGTGTGTAACCCGGCGCGGTCACTCGTGCATGGACGATTAGTTGCGTTGAATGCTGGGTTAAGCGTGTATCGAAGCTGGGTTCCGCGCGTTCCGGGGCGTAGTAGGACGGGTGTTTTCTCGCCCCGGTACGCGTAACCTACATTTAATAATGCGTAACCAACACCGCACACATAACCGACACCTAAACGTGTGAAACGACACTGGAATGCGCGTTACAGGCATTAAACACGCGTAACCAAGGGCGCCCGCGTAACTGGCGTCGGTTACTGGTGCAAAACCGGTGTCGAGTCCAGTGCTGCATTAAGCGCTTACCAGGGCCGGGTTACGTGTGTGTCCCAGATCGGGTACGCGGACCAGGTAAAAACGCGTAATTGATGCCTGAACGCGCGTAACCGACGCCGGTTACGCGTCATGCAGTTGGTTAATTGTGTGCCGGGGCCGAGTAACCTGGCGCCAGAAGCGCGCTTCCAGATCCTGGTACGTGTAACCGGCATTTAAACATGCGTAAAATGAGACATGATCGCACGTAACAGGTGCCGAAAACCAGAAAGTCAGAACTTAGAAGTTGATACACTAATATTCAAAATAACCATTTTTAAACAAACCCGTCCTGACCCGAAACCTGTTCCGACCCAAACCAAAAAACCCTTTATTGAATCATCCTGTTTTGATTTAATCCGCAGCCCAACCCCGCACGACACGACCCGTTTGCCAGGCCTACTTCTGTTGTGTAAAATTGAGGTTATCCAACTGGATAGAAGCTGTTGACTTTAAATGGAAATTCTGACCAACTTCGTAATTAATTTTTAGCTCATCTTGACCCAAATCACATCCTGACCTAAACCCATCTTGACCCATACCTATCCTGACCCCTTTTCTAAACACCCCATCTTGACCCAAACCCATTTTGACCCAGCAACCAACCCAACCCACTCATTTTGCATCCTATGCTCATATCACTATCGAAGGAACAGTGGTGGCGATGAGGGTGTGCCAGCTGTGATTTCTAGGGGCACGTGTTTTTTTCAAAATCCGATATATATGTTAATTTTTTTTAATAGTATACCCAACTCCAAAACAGGCCAATTTACAAAACAACTTTTACAAAAGTTAGCCCATTGACATTAATAATAATAAAATATTACGGTAGGGGCACGTTTTTTTCGAGCTAGGACAACAGAATTCTTGAAGACGCCACTGCTAAGGAATGCCAATTATGAACCAACAAGCAGCAATTCGCTTATATTAACACAGTTGTGAAAAAGGTATCTTACTCGTCAATTTCACCGTATCCGCCGAACAATTTCCGCAATTCATCACCACAACCTAACGCCGGAACGTTCCTGACGATCAAATACCTAATTCAGACGAGGAATGAATTTTAGGGCTCAGAAAAGAAATAAAGGAAAATTCGTGGAGTGATAGTTAGGGAAATAGAAGAAATATAGATAGGTATACGAACTTTGATTCATCGCAAACGGTATATACGCGTACCGCAGGTGTCTCGTCTTTGTTGCGCGGCATTTTCTCCGATTGTGTTAACAATGGAATTCGTTTCTTTGATCTGATTGAAACTAATTTTGCCCCTGTAACTAGTAGAATAAGCTTAAAGGTTTCTATTTTTATTTTTGAGTTAAATGCCATTTTCGTCCAGTGGTTTTTGTTATTTTGCTAGTTTAGTCTAAAGGTTTCATTTTTTGTCTGTGGATCAAAAATGTTTCACCGTTGCCATTTTAGTCTACTGGGTTAACTTCATCCGTTATTTCTGCTGACGAGAAAGGCAATTTGGTCATTTTATATGGCCGAATTGTCATTCTAGTTAACATAATTATATATAAAATGACCGAATGCCTTTCTCGTTAACAGAAAAAATAGATGAAGTTAACCCAGTGGACGAAAATGGCAACGGAGAAACCTTTTTGGGCCCACATGCGAAAAGTAAACATTTGGACTAAACTGGGAAAATGACACAAAACACATGGACTAAAATGACATTTTAACTCTTTATTTTTTGTTAAAACAAGCGAACTGGTAGTCTATTGGCAATAGCACGAATAAAAAGAAATTTGCATAAATAAAAAAGCTTAAATTCTTCTTTATCCTTACCGTTTTGACTAGAATGTGGATGCCCTTATCTAGATGTCATCACTAGGTCAAGAGATCATTTATTTAAAAATCAATTATTTTTTTCCAAATTAACCGACATTGATACCTCAAGAAAATACATACACTATATATATATATATATCTTTTGCAAATTTTTAGAAGGCGAAATATAGAAAATCAAAATGCATACCCTAAATCAAAATTCTTACCTTAATAATTGTGATTAAAGAAGTGGAAAAACATTCACAAAGAGAAAATAACAAACGAACATAAGATGGGCATATTAATTGAATCGATTGAACAAAGTAGAAGATATTACGAACCTTTGATGGCGAACGTGTGATAGATTGAAGGATTATGAATAGGTTTTGGGTACACGATTTGGTGATTTGGGTAAAGGTAGCACTCATCCATTCACAAAGTGGCATACATGGTAATTGACATTAACATTAACATGATATAGCAGATGGCAACATAATATTATAGGTATATAACGTGTAGGGGTAAGGTCCCTGTAAAAAAAAAACCCTTATCGTGAGAAGTGTGAGAAGGCAAGGAATTAACATGTAAGCATCATGTTTTGAACTTAGCCATGATATTTTGAGTTGTTTTGGCAAGAAAAACATTACATAACAATTTAAAACACAATACAATGTGTTACAGACGTGCAATTTAAAAAATATTATTTAACACTTAAAACACATTACTTAACGTTCTTGGCATGGTTTTTTAAGTTTTAAGCATAGAATTCATTGCATTGTGTCTTAAATTATTATGTTTTATGTTTTTCTTACCAAAACAACTCAAAACAGCATGCCTAAGCCTGAAACATGATGTCTACATGTCAATTCCTATGCCTTCTCACGAGAAATGTCTTTTTTACATGATCCTAAACCTAACGTGTAGAATATGATGTAGCAAAACCGGTAATTCATTCACAAAGTAGCATACATGAGATGGCAACATAATATTATAGGTATATAATATGTAGAATGTGGTATAGCAAAACCAGTATCTAGAAAACGCCATTAAAGTGTTTTAAGGAAAGTTAAGTTGGTTTTCAACAAAATTTATAGCACAACGTCGAGAAAACCATAAAATGAATATTGGTACTGGTTTTGTTCGGATGTTTGGTACATCACAATAATTAACAAAAAAGAACACCAAATTAAACGACGTTGCTGCAACCTTGTGTTCAAATTACGGTTCTGAATTCAATTTTCTTAATCTTATCTTAAAGTATGGTGTTATAATTTACAGATAGTATTTACTATTTCATTTATTCAGCCCTTATAATCCATATGTTTTCACAATACTGAAATTTAAAAAAAAAACAGATGATAGTTTTATTAGGTTTTATTGTCACCTATTTTAGAGGTAATGGAATTTTTTGTTAAGCTATGAAATATTCCTTTATGACTTTATAAGTTTAATTTATGACTTTATAATCAGAACGGAAGTAAAATTCCAACATGTTTTATTATTTTGTTTGGATAACTAATCTTGGATGTTCTCAAATGTTAAATGAGTTATTGTATTGGATGAGAAAGTTCAAGGTGGTATTTGTTTTTTTAAAAAAGATATGCGTAAACTCTTTTGTCTGTCGTGCAAATCACATGCAAACATTGTCATCTGCAGACTGTTTGTTTTTCCAAATATGTCTCATCAAAAACGTTTGTGCGAGTTCTTCTTGGTGCAGACTTGGTCCAACCACTTTTAAGATGTTATAAAGTCTGCAGATGGTTAAACATCACCACCCACCACCATTCACGTCCACCATCTACTACCACCCACCGTCCGTACACAACCACCAGTTTATTTCAAAAGTCTACATTAGTTAAAAAACAAATAGCCCTTTTCTTCTGCAGAGGTTTGGTCCACTTCTTCTTCTACAGATGTGTGCAAATATGGTCCGCAGATTACATACATTTTACCTCTTAAAAAACAAATTGCACCTAAATATAAGGTGTTTCTCTTAAATATAGACTTTAAAGGCCTTTGACAATGTAAATTAGGAATTCCTTATTTCGATCTTGACTCAAATAGCTTTCCATCCGTTATGGTTATGGTGTAACTGGGTTAGGGGGAGTGCTCTCCTCGGCAAGATCTACGGTTCTCGTTAACGGAACTCCCACTTTTGAGTTCCAATGCCATAAGGGTACGAGACATGGAGATCCGCTGTCCCGTTTTCTTTTTCTAATATCCATGGAGGCTTTTTCGAGTATGTTTTCTAAGGCTTGTGCGGTGGGGGCTGTGATTGGCATTAGGACCCGAACAATGGACCGATTATTTCTCATCTCTTATACGCATATGATACGTTATTACTAGGCGATTGGTCAAATTTTAATCTGAAAAATATCCAAAGACTAGTGAGATTTTATACCTGGTTTCGGGGATGGAGATAAATCTCCATAAATCACATTTGTTTGGCATCAGGGTTAGCAACGTGGAGGTAGTCGAGTGGGTGTCCAAGTTGGGGTGTAGAGTCGAGGAAATACCTTTATCATATATGGGGATACCCGACGGAGCTAATATGAATATAGTTAGCAATTAGAGTAGTGTTTCTAAGGTGTTCGAATCCTGGTTGTCTTCTTGGAAGGCTCACACTCTGTCCATTGGTGGTTGAGTAACTCTCGTTAAATCGATCCTTGAAAGCTTCCCTATCTATTTCTTTTCTATATACAAAGCTCAAATCATGGTAAGCGAGGGTCTCGAAGCCATTATGAAAAGATATCTTTGGTCTGGTTCTAACAACATTAAAAAAATGTACTGGATTGCGTGGGATCGGGTCGCGATTCTGAAGAACTTAGGTGGGCTTGGGATTAGTAAACTCAGAATGTGTGACAACCCGCAGCCTCAAGCTAAAAACCATTCGGTTTCGCGTTCATAAATAAATTAATATACTTATCTTATCCGACGAATCAATTATATACTTATGTAATTTATAGTGTGCAAAGGAATATTCGGAACCAAATCCATGTTGTGTAGAACCGACCTGAACCGTTTGAACCGAAGCACATGTCTCGCTTGTCGAATCAACCCACTCGAAACTTATGAGTCCTGAACCATAGCATGATCATTATACATTATATTAGTTGATTAATTATATTTTTATTATTAGTTAATTATAAATGAAAAAAAAATAGTATATAAACTAAAGTTTGCAACCATGATAAAGTGCCCTCATACTCTTGATATATTATGAACGTATGCATTATAATTTTCATAACTCCCAATAATACATGCTAACACACCTCCTTGTGGCCCATCTATGTACGGCCCAACCTTAGTAAATCCCTTTATGGTTCAATCTGGTATAATATGGTTGCGTGTATATTTATGAATGATGTTTTGATGTCATGTGATGTACTAGGCAATAGAGATCATGGTTATTATGTTTAGGTCGGTAATATAACGGTTAGGCTGCTAGGGTTTAGTCTTGCGTATTGTTATATATATTAAAATATTCAAGCATGATCGTTGGAGTGATATTGACTGTGATTATGATTAGATTTTGAGTTATTACGGCTGCGTTTTATGGGTAGATTATAATAGTTGAAGTTGGGATAAATCACGGATTCGGATATTCTCTCGGTGTTGTTTATGGGTTTAACCCGGTGGTTAGTGATAAACTAGTTGCTACATGATATAATTTATGACAAAAACTGCTGTGATTTATGGTTATAAGCTATTGAGTTCATAAATTAGTCTTTTATCGGGTTCGGGTGACAAAACAGATTCTGTCCAGAACGTTACAACGGACTTTAATCGGCTGTAACCGGGTCAAATTTAATTGAAAACTGATGTTCTTGAGTCTATGATGAACTTCCAGGAAATATCTTTCCAATCCAACTGAATTACATTTTTTAGACATCGTTTATATTTTAAATGATTTATTTCGTGTCAAGGTTCAGGCTGCATTTTCCTCAGAATTTTCAGCCGATTACGAATGTCATAATTCAATGTACAAGTTGAGTTATGATCTAAAATTTTTACGGAAGTACTTCTAGGTGATTCCAAAAATCTCCAACTGGAATTACCTAATCGGATAGCCGAGGATTTTTAAATGAATTTTTCAGTAAGCTGCAGTTAGAAAGTGACGAATCTGATTGTTTCTTAGTAAATGATTTTTAGTAAATTTTTGGTTAATAGTTAGACTCTAAAATTTTAACACAAGTCGAAAACTTCCGAGAGGCACGTCACATAAAAATATATAATTTTTGCAGCTTCGTAGTATGGTAAACTGACACCCCAAAACAGCTTATTTTCAAAGAATTTTGTTGTGTATGATTATAAGTATATAATTGTCGAACTTGCTACGTTTAGTATTCACACATGTTAATATAATTGTACAAATGGTGAAATTGCACGTCGTAGGTTATATTGTGAACATTGATTCATAAATTAAACTAATTGAAACGGTAAACACATCAGGAAGAGATTGACTTTCCTGATTACCTTTCAAGTTTAATACCGAGAAAAGTAAGGTGAGTTCACAACTTTTTTTTAAAGCATGCGTCCCTGGTTTAGGAAAACATTTTTTACGGTAGCCCTGGTTTGGGCTACGCGCGCGTCCCTTATGTGGACCACTGAAACATACTATCCACTGGAGGTGGATAGTACACTTGGACTAAACGAAAACTCTATCATGAAAATCCCTATATTTTACGATTAAATTGCCCGGGTGGGCATACGCGGGTATTAGTTGATAGCGCTATTAGGTTTGACAAACCTCACACCGTGCTGGAGGTCCGGTCGTGAACTTTTAACCTTCACTCTTGCTTTAATGTTGATAGACATTATTGAGGGCACAAACGAAACGTCATCATTCAATACACAGTTTAGTCATATGATGAGGGTTAGCTACCCGAGTCATACTTAAATCAAAAACATTGTGAACTTTACTTTTACTAAACTCAAGTTTGTGAATTCGCCAACTTTATTGTTGCACGTTTTTGCATGTTTTGCAGGCCAGTAGGTACAGCTTTGACGGGCATTGCAATTGGTCGGAAGTAGGTGGTTCGCTAAAACTTTATGTTTTTAAACATCTATTTAAATTGTGGTTTTAAGTTCCTGTTGGTTTTTAATTTTATTTTCCGCTGCAACATAAACTGTCTTTTAAACAAATTAAAACCTTATCGCTAATTATGTTGATAGTGATTTTTTTATTATTTTAAATGGTTGGTTCAACATGATTAGTGGCTAGATCCTGGTCAGTCACACGCCTCGTGATAAAACCCCGTATGTGGAATTTGAGAGTGTGACAGACTGAGTCCTTGTTGATTAAATGGATTTTGAAATATAAATCGTAAGACCAAAGTCTTGGCGTAGGGTTGTGGACGCTTGTCATGGTAATCAGAAAAGCGGGTGGTCGGATCTCCCTTCAAATAAGGCGATTTCGGGCTGCTGGAACGCGATCGTCCGGTTGGAATCGAAACTAGATTTCCGCGGGCTTAAATCTCACAGATTCATCAAGGGTAAGGTGGGAAATGGGGTTAATATTAGATTATGGATAGATCCATGTCTTCAAGAAGAACCCTTTTATCTCGTCTGGCCAAATCTCTTCTCCCTGGAGGAAGATAAACATTGTAAAGTGGCGGATCAGATCGCTATGGTTAATCAAAGGGTTGTTGGTGTTTGGTGCTGGAAAAGGTCTCCTCAGTCTTCAACCGAACTAGCTAGCTGAATGGAGCTCGGCTGAAGCAACTTTGGGTTTGGTGTCTTTGTTGAACCAAAAAGATAAGTGGGAATGGTTAGGTGATGCGACGGGCCATTTTTCGGTTAGTTCGTTTAAGAATATGATAATCAAATCGAGCGATTATAGTCAAAATTATGTCATGAGATGGTGTAAATGGATCCCGGGAAATGTAATATTTTGTGTGGAGATCGGAGTTGGACCGTCTCCTTGCTCGTACGGCATTAGCAAGAAGGAATATTCATGTGGAGTCGACGACTTATGTCTTGTACGAGGAAGGTGAAGAATTTACGGGTTATATTTTTACGGCTTGCATGATCTCCATGGCGGTTTGGCAAAGAATGTGTTTGGTGTAGGATCCCTTATATATATGAGTTTTCTTTCAGAGATAGGAGCTCTAGGTTGGGGAAGAAGGAAGCAAAGATTGTTTATGGCATCATCTTATCACATGTTCGTCTATTTGGAAAGTCAGTAGTGAGATGGTTTTTTCGGATAAAAGATGTAATATAGAAGATATTGTTGGGGCGGTAAAGTTGGCAGATTTTCTTTGGCTAAAGCATAGGTCTTGTTTCAATTTCATTCAGTTGAGAGAGTGGTTAACTACCCAATGTACATGATGTAAGTTTTTTCGTTATTGTCGCCCCTGTTGTTTGGTAGGGGGCTGTTGTTTTAATGAAAGTCATATTTCAAAAAAAAAAAAAAAAAAAACTAAAGCCAAATGAGAAAGTAAAGCACAAAAAATAAGCAGTAACCTTTTGCAACGGTTTGCAAACAAAATAATAAAATCTTCTTTCAACTTTTTTGCAACTATTTAACAAAAAGCACTCAGCCAAAAATTACGTGATCAAACTACCGCAAGTTGCATTTTGTGTTTATATAGTATAATTCTAAATATTGAATTGAAATATGATGAAATTGAAATGGATTCATATCATGTGTTTAGTTGAGACTTATTGCAAACCTGGTAGCCCCAAGTCTCAAGGTCAAGAAAAGAAATCTAGTTGTGAGACTTGACGAGGTAACACCCAATTATGCCCGACTCAATCAGTTTGGGCCCAACACATATGGTCCAACGGGGGCTTTGGCCCCTTCCATCATTAGTATATTGAAATCATTGTTGGAGAAATAAAGATTGTAACAGATGATTTGAGAGGTTTGTAGTTATTTTCAGATTAAATTATTTTGGTGGTTCATTCAATTAAATTATTTTGGTGGTTCATTCAAAACATCCAATCAGGGACAACTCAGATTTGAGAACAAGAACTTTGTTTGTGATTTCGGTGTGAGTTTGTGAACCTGATGTCAGTTATATTTTTTAATTTTCAAATTTCTTAAGAAATTAGAGCCAAATTTATCTAAAAAATAAATGGGACTTTCAGAAAATTAATTTTTTAATAAATTTCTAATGAAGCAATTAAATTAAATATTATTTTTAATAAAATCTTTATTAAAGTTTAATTTTCGACCCCAGTCAGGAGCTCTGCCCCTTGGACCCTGCTTCAGGAGCGTTGTCCTCGGATTCCCGCCAAGGGGGTGTTGCCCCCTTGGAACCCTCATTGATTATAATAAACTCAAACGAGTGTGCACTCCCGCACCGCCTAACTTGTTTGATGTGTATTATAATTCACTTTGGTCACCAACTCAATCCTAATTACACTAAATATCTAAGGGGTCGTTTAGTTCACAAGAATTCAATGGAATTTAAGTGAATTAGAATATGAACTTCATCTCTTAATATGTTTGATTCACAAAATATGATGATTCCAATTAAAAAATAAATAAAAAATCTTCATGTGTTTGGTTGATAATGGAATTGGAATTAGTCATGAATTCCTGTAATTTAAAGGAATTCAAAATCTTTCCTATATGTGGAGGAATTAAAGTAAATTCATTGGAATCTTCGACCATTTCGACCCAAACGGTTACGACCCGCAACCGTCTCGACCCATATCGGTTTCGATCGAGCAGTTTCAACCCGTACCGTTTCGACGCGACCCATTCCCACCCATAACGTTTCAAATCGAACCATTTCGACGCAAACTGTTTCGACCCTACCATTTCAAATCGAACCGTTTCGACGCGAACCACTTCGACCCGAACCGTTTCGCCTCGTACCGTTTCGTTGCGAACGGTTTCGGCCCGTACTGTTTCAACCCGAACCGCGGATTGTGGGTGATGGGGTGATGGATTCCAATTCATTTGACAACCAAACATAACAAAAATGGAAATGGGATTCCAATTCCAACAAGTTCCAATTCATTCCAATTGGAATGTTTAAATTCCAAATCCAATTCCTTCAAATTCTAATTCCTATACAAATTTCAATTCCAATTCCAAAACGTTACGCGAACAAACGCTCCTAACAGTCCTATCCCCCATTTTGTAAAGATTCTCCTTTCTCCTTGAATACACACATTTAACCTCATCTTCTCTCTCACTTTAATACATTCTTATTTACATATGTGCTTTCATTGTATGAATACTTGATGGTATTTGAGCGTCAGATGGTGGTTAAGAGAACTCGGTCTCTGAAAACCTAAGAGTCTTAACCATGTCTAAGTTTCTTCATCTTGACCAAGTTCCACTAGAATTGTCTAATGATTAGTATGACTAAGCTAAACCAACGCTAGCTCTTTATCGTTATCATCTTAAAATTTGTAAAACTGATGTATGTTTTCTTCACAAGTCTCAAACATCCAACCCCTATTACCGACTATATTTTACCTTAAAACGTTTTTGTTTTCGCTTAAACTATTCGGAAAAACCTGGGACTAACATAACTTTTAAAACTTTATGTATGAAAATGTATCAAATGTTACGCACTTTGTATCAAAAGATAGTTTCAAATTAATTCGATAACAACTTTTAAATTTCCAAATGTTTACAAATGTTTCAAATCCTCTATGTATAGTGCAACGTAATCCGTCAAAAATATACATTACATACGAAAAAATGCTGACTAGCATTAGATTAGTCGCTAATTAATCGCTAGTCGGGAGGGTCACCGGGTAATTTCCTTAAATCGGTAGACGGTCAACGATGGCCCTAGGCAGTCCTAATCGGCCAAAAACTGGAGGTTTCGGCCACATTCTGGCCATTTTTTCCGATCAAACCTTGTATATTTCAATGATTAATCTTGTATACTTATAAAAATGGGTCGATGAGGAGTTAAAATGTGTCTTGCTAAAACAATTGCACATAAAAATGTGTGCGTATATATAAAACGGAAGATTACATGTAAAAATCTCAATTCTGTTAATCCCGATTAATTGCTAGTCTATACCCAACCATTTGCTAGTCTATACCCAACCAACCGACTTGCGCTTAGTAATTCTTACAACAATGAATTTAAGGGTAAAATGCATGAGAAAAGTAATAAATTACCCAAATTTCCCCTTTTTTCCTCTTAAAAAAGGCTTAAAACTTATTTCAAATGTAATTTAAAAAGAAATATTTAGGGGCTGTTTGTTTAGCTCGTTATGGTTCATACCTTTTACTGGTTCAACACTGAATTGTTCAGACTGTTTGTTTCACGAACTGATGTCTGAATGGTTCAGATATTTGCTCTGAATGATTAAACATTACACTGAGTCTGAATGGTTAAGACCTTTAATCCGAATTGGTCTGACATGAATCCCGATCATCATGGGTCCAAATTTGACTCTTTACTTTATTTTCTTTAGTTTTAACATTTCGATTTTTCTACTTGAGTTGAGTTGCATGCTAATAATGGATGCCGGTTGAGGTTAAAAAGGAGGTTGAGGAAGATAAAAAGATAAAGGGACAAAAGTTATGTCATCTTTTTGTAGAAAAGATAGTTTTTATCGTAAGGACAAACAAATAAAATTAAATTAAAGAAACCTAAAAATAAAAAAAAAGATATTAATTAGTACCCATATTAATTTGTTATGTTTTTTTTTTCATATTATGTGTTTTAATGTGTTTCTATAGTTAATATTATATTTTAAAAATTTTGTTTTAGTTAAAAACAATAATATTTAATTGTATTAATAGATATATAAATAAAATGGAGAGGACGAAAGGGGATGAGATTAATCATAACATAAGTTTAGGGATGGATGTAAGCAACAGAGAGGTAGTGAGGTGGCGTTGAGGTATCAATGGAGATTGAAGAGGAATGGGATAACCATAACACATGACAAATGTATAGTCTTGTGTTAAAAATATTCGACACCAAAATCTGAAAACCCCAAATTCAAATTTGCGCCATTAAATCTCTCTTACCATAAACCTGAAAGTAAAACCAAGTATGAAACAACCTGCATATTGCAGGATTTGAACTCCCAACATCACTTGCTACCAGGATGTTCCTTTGAGACAGGTGAGTTACATATTAATAAGAAATATTACTCAAAATAAACATTCTATCTAAATGATATAAGAAAACATAATGACGTCTATATGATTAGTTAGTTGGGTTGGATATGCATACCAAGACAAAATAACGAAAACCATGGGTGAGAGGGCTTCAAATCCCTTGTATTGAGTGACTAAAATATTCTACCAACCGTCTGCTATTTATGATTAGACGTATAATAAACAACTTCCAAAACATACTCACGGGAACCCATTAAATATGCAACTCAATCAAACATTCAAACCCACATTTCACTCTCATTCTCTACGTAACAAACCCATCATCATAATTAAAATGAAACACTTCATATCTCCTTACCTATTCGTAAAAGACAAAATAAATAATTTTGATCGGTATGAGTGGTCAGATGTTACATACTGCTTACGAGATTTTGTTTTAGAGATGACTAAACATATGGATCCGAGTAACAACTAAAAGTGAAGACAACGGTGATGAAGATACCCGGTAATACAAATACGAAGGGTTGAACTTGATCCCTTAGATGATCAAATTCACATTATTTACAACACGCATTCTTGTTCAAAAACGTTTTTTAAACAAGAGTTACCTGTCATTTTCGTCTCCGTGGTTTGTCCAGTTATGCCAGTCTAGACCAAAATTCAAATTTGTACCATTTCTGACCTTGGCGTTCTTGAAACATGCCAATTCCGTCCAAAAAACAAGGTTGAATCGAACAAACCACAACGACGAAAATGTGACAGTTAACTCATGTTTTATTTTTGGAATAATGGATTTTAATAATCCAAACAATTAGTCAATGGCCGGCAACGATCCCAACTTAAAAAATAGCCAGTGGTGGTCTCACATTTTCGCATATTGTAAACTAATGGACTTTACTAACAGAACCTTAATTTGTTATTGTCCCCTTATCCTTCTCGATTTAGTACAGGTCCATTAGTTTACAATGTATGAAAAGGTGGGACCGTCACTGGTTATTTTTGAAGTTGAGACCGTTGCCAGCCAACAACTAATAGTTAGTATATTAAAATCCTTTATTCCTTTATTTATTAAGGAACTGACATGTTTCAAGAATGTCAGGGACAAAAATAATAAAAATTTAAAATTTGGTTAAACTAATATAATTGGACAAACTACGAGAATGACAATTGACTCTTAAAACAATTTACCACGGTTTTGTTGGTTTGTAAGAAAGGCACTGGTCAATAAGCTAGTTTTCCCTTAGCCCAGGGATACTGAACCACGTAGGCTCATAAACTATCCGGACAGAAAAGGGGTTAGAATATAATATGGAATGATAATGTGTGAGAGGCTAAGGCTAAAATGATAGGGGCCATATGTTGCTAACTAACAAAGAGATAGAAGGGGTTCAACTGTATAGCCCGTGAATGCATGTGATCCCTAATTGAAGGGCTGTTATCTTTCTTTCTTTCTTTCTTCTTTCTGTGTTTGGTTTTGACAACTAATTATTTATACACACAAGGTCCTACTTACTCACGTGTCCTTCTTTGTCTTTCTACACAAAAATAAATTGCGATTTTTCTATATTCTCACATTATTACTACCCATAAAATCCCCTTAACTTTTTATTTATATCGACTCATATATTAATATGATATGTGTAGTGAAATAAAGCCTTTAGTAAATGTGTTGAACTTAAGAAAATAAAAAACCTATTATGTATAACATTGCATCAAAAGCATAAAATGTGACAAATATTTGCTATTTTATAAGGTCCGAATTACGTGCAATAAGTAAATTCTATGGAATTGTAATATCGTCGAATTATATTTCTAACATATATGATTGTGAAATTCATTGGAACTGAATTTGAATTTAAATTCAATAAATGAGTAAAATTCGAATAAAGTCCATTAAATCCTTTCAAGTAATGGAATTCAACAATCATTCTTACTTGCAAAGAAACTAAACCAAATGAATTGGAATCTTTCACTTCTTCATCGTTACCAGCATTGTCCCCACCCATGCCATATCGTAGCGGCCGCTATGACCATCATCCCACTTACATCGTTGCCGGCCACCAATATTGAAATAAAGAAAAAATTTACTTCGTTGGATACCAGTTAAATAGTTGTTCTATGCCGTTAACCATATTAAACAAATGTCAGAAAATAACAACATACTTAGATTGGTGTCTGTTGTTACAACAGATATGAGACCAAGGATAGTGAGTGGACTGGTTAGGCTAAAAGGCTTCAAGGGTTCAGATTTGCCTAACGCAGGTTGTGGGTCCCCCCACGTTTGCAAGACGTGGAGAGAGGTTCACTAGTTGTGTTTGTAATTTTCCCAAGATCCTTAGCTGAAAGATGTTCAGCCTTGGATGCAAGAGCAAATGTATTGTGTGTGTTGGAATAAAGAAAAGAGACTTGTATGAAACAAGTTTCTTGAGAGACAAGGAGGAAGATCAGGGATTCAAGAGAATCAGGACTAATCTCAGGATGTCTTTGATGCATTTAGTGAAGTGTCTTTTATAGGGAAAGAGATTTCTCAAAGGAGAAACCTGTGACTAGTGAACTCTGCTTGCAGTGGTGGCTTACCCATTTATGAGGTTGAAGGGATCGGACCTACGGATAAAAGATTGTTACCTTTGCACATGCTCTGGCCGAGCACTGTTTGGGTAGTAAGGTACACAAAGGCTGATGTGACAAGACCCTGTTATGTTCCTTTTGCTGGCTAAGATACTTCAACGCTTTTGAACCCTTAAACCTTTTAACCTTTTAAGCTGTATTGTATCTTAGTCATTTTATTGTGCTTTATGTTATCCTTTGGGTTATCCCCGTCATCAGTGTCCATTTCAATAATCATATTTTAAAGAAGTATAGTTAGAAACTAGCTAGGTCATTTACAAAAATTACCAAATAGCTCATTTGGTGATTAAGTGGCTTTTCTAATTAGCACACAATCACACTTGAAATTAAATAAAGTCTATTAACGACAAATAATTAATTCAGCATGCAACAAATAATAAAAAACAAAAACACCAATAATTGAGAAATACAAAACTAACCAGAAGGCATATTCATGGGGACCTGCATGGTTTATTATTATTCTTAACAATTTATTATTGATTATTCTATTCCCACTTAAACCTAATTAAACTAACTTGGTAATTAAATTACACATGGAGTTGTCATTACAGCAATACGTTGCTACATATATGCATATATGAGAGATTTGTGGGGCCATGCATAATGTTTTACGTACTTAAGTATCTGTCGGTTTTCGTTAATTACACATGAATCAGTTAATGTGGTCCGTTAATAAAACCATCAATGGTTTTGTTTATGTTTTTTTCAGATATATCATTTTCACTTTTTGTTTGCTCAATCCGGCTAAAGTTTTAGTGATATGGTATCTGAGCTAGAACTTTTTTTATAGTTTTATAATCGCTAAATTGTTACGGGTATACTGAATGTAAAAATGATTTTTTTTCCGGTTAGAAAGTTCTGATTTCAACTAATTATCATGGTTACCTACATAATTTGGGACCGGTGATATTACCATAACTAAAAAATTTGGGACGAGTGATATTACCAGTCAAATTTACGCAAACGAACCAAACGTTTAGCAAATGTACAAGAACAATATTTTTTGTTAATTTAACTCAACAAACAAATATGAAAACATGTCTTGTGTGTTTACTTACGCCTATGAACGTTTGTTTATTATGTCCATTTGGTTATGTAACCACTTGCCTCTCTCTCACGTTATATTTGGTTAGCACTCGTACGCACATTATGTGCTTCTCACATTAATTTCTCTCCTTAATATTAGTTGTGCATTGAATTTTCCCTTACCTATGTGTATACGCACGTAACTCCACATATGTCATGTCTGTAATGTTCGTTTAGCGTATAGGTAAATATAAACAAACTTCAACAACTTCATTTCCTTTACAAACGAACATGAATAAAGCCTCACCCATGTTCGTTATCTCCTTACGTGGCACTAGTTATTAAGGATGATTAAGCAATATATAGCCATCATCTTATGCTTGGAGAAAAAGAGAGATCACATGGCATTCTGCTCTACCATTGGCCAACTAACCTACAATAACATATTGTCATTTGGGCAAATGGGGTCAATTAATGGGACCATATGTTCAAAACCCCAACTATAATTCACACAAAGGAAAGAAAGAAGTAACATGTAAAGGTTGAGAATAAAAAATGGAATGTCAGGCACTATCAAACAATCTCTTCCTTTGCAGACCTACATTACTCTTAAAGTCCTCTGCCTATATAAACACCAAACAAACTCCTCATTTTGGCCATCTAAAATCCACCAATCACATAAAAACACACACACTAGTACACACTTGCCAATCACATGGGTGTTTTACTTTCAAGAAACTTACATTTGCATTTGTGGTTGCAATTTTGGTATGGGCTTCAAGCTTGGAAACTTGCAATGGTAGGAGGGGTAAGCATTGGAGGCATAGCAAAGATACTTTGAGTTCTTTGTACAAGAAGAAAGGAAATAATCATGGACACCAAATCATTGTTGAAAAGCCGAAATCGAAACCGAAATCAAAATCAAAACCAAAACCAAAACCAAAACCGAAACAAAAACATCCACTTCCAACCCCAGAAGAACCGATAGCTCCTCCACAAAAAGGTTCAAAATTTAATGTACTTGACTATGGAGCTAAAGGGGATGGTGCTTCTGATGATACACAGGTGAGCTATATTTTCATCTTTATAATCTTGTTAGGACCTTTTCTTTTAATAAGTTCTACATAGAATGTTTAGAATCCATGCTTCTTAAACACGCTAGGATTCATTTTCTTATCTGTGGGTCCCATTTCCATAATACGAATTACGAATGAATTAGGACCCGAGATGAAAATGAGAAAGGAGTTAAAGAACGGAGTCTCAACACGCAATGCATGTAGAACTCTTAGGGTACCCATATTTGGACCAACTGAGATGATTTTTAGTTTTTTACCCTCATTCGAAAATATCATCACTAATGTGTCAAGGTGGGTGTGTGGGTGAGCGAGTCAGCCGGGTTGGATAACGGGCTAAGAAACGCTTGGGTTGGAATGGGTCATTTTCAGTAGTGGCTAATACAGGCCTCGACTTGTGAGTTTGGCCCATAAACACTTATGTGTCTTTTTTTTTAAAATTACTTTATAGATATTTAATGCATTTTTATGATTACAAGATAACTAACCGAATAAAACACTTTAAAAGGTTGTAACTTGTAAGCGCGAAAAGTTTATTTTTGGTGGCTTTCAACCAATTCCGTTTCTACCTAAAAACTTAAAAACAACCACCCGAACTAAACATAACACAAATTCATTACTACATTGGGGGGGGGGGGGGGGGGGTTACCTACTGAGCCAGGCACAAATAAACCCGTCGGTTTTAGCATACCGTACAAAATCAGTGGCATCCCAACTTTTACTCCGGGCTGACCAGTTAAACCAGTGAACCATCTGAAGCGAATGATCGCAGGCGGTCCTGGTCTTAAAACATTTTACATAAAGACATCTCCATTTGTTGCAACTTGTGCCGTTTCTAGAAAAAGACAGATGGCAGTTCACTTCATTGTTGTATGTTTCTATATTAATGATCGAATAAAATCAAAGCAAAAAGATAATAGGAATTGGATGATAAAAGAGAACAAAATTAGGTGGGACCACTCACAATACTCTCTCTCATACGGCAGTTTGTATGGTCTAGATTCCCAACAATAATTGTATACTGTCAAATGCAAACTACCAACTGTATGACAAATAACTGTACTCATATTTTAACCATAACTGTCAAAATAAGCAAAAACCGTTAGGAAACTGCCATAATTCTAAATTAGGTAACATAGATTTTGGCTTTGAAACTAACGTCATCTGAGACGTGTGTACAACGCAGGCGTTTCAAGCGGCATGGGCGGATGCTTGTAAAGTAGAAGCGTCAACGATGATTGTGCCATCGGGTTATGAGTTTTTCGTGGGACCCATTTCTTTCTCCGGTCCATACTGTCAAAGAAACATTCTATTTCAGGTTTGTTACAACAAAAGTAGGCTTCAAACGAACCGAACGAACACAAACAAAACCTTGTTTGTGTTTTTTGATTAAAGATATGTGTCTGCGAACTGTTCACGAACATTTATCGAACGAGATTTAATGTTCGTGTTTGTTTGTTAAGGAAATGAACTTGTTCGTGTTCGTTTGTGTTTAACTGTTTGTTTGTTAATTTTAGACAACGGACAAAAACGAACATTGACGAACACAAATGAGCACAAACTAATGTTCATGAACGCAAATGGAAACAAACGAACACAAAAAATCGTTCATGAACAGAATATATAATACACTGACACTTATTAGATCTTTAATTTGTCAGAATTTTGAAGTATATAAATAAATATAAAAACTAAAAACAGTAATGAACTATCGAACACAAACGAACACGTTACCGAACGTTCACGAACATAAACGAACGGACACGACCTTTGTTCATGTTTGTTCATTTAAATAAACGGACAAGATTTCGTGTTTGTGTTCGTTTGTTTAATAAACTAACAAACACAAACAAACTTCCCGCTGAATGGTTCACGAACTGTTCACCGAACGTTTGGTTTGTTTGCAGCCCTAAACAAAAGTATCAATTTTGACTCATTTAGTTAAATATAAGGGTCCGTCAGTTTATTTATAAAAGATATTTAAAAAATGCATAAACTATTGCAGCTTGATGGTACAATCATAGCTCCAACAAATGCACAAGCATGGGGTAAAGGTCTCCTACAATGGCTTGAATTTACAAAACTTGTAGGACTCACAATCAGAGGAAAAGGCACCATTGATGGAAGAGGCTCAGTTTGGTGGACAAATTCTATAGTTGATGATCCTATTGACAATGAAGAACAACAAATTATTTCATTAGACAACACTACAGTTACACAAAATCCACAAGTAATTTAAATTCATCCCACTCTTTTAGTTTTTGTTTCAATTATGCCCTAATTGTTTTTCCAAATTATTGAGAAAATCGTCCAAAATAATCATTTTTACCTCTATATAGTCATTAGCCACGAAAACAAAATTTCTCGTGTATTTTTATAAATGTCTTGGAATGTACAAACATGATCAAAGTATTACATATAAATAAAGTTGACACTCGACCAAAGTATTACATATAAATAACAGAAAGAGTTAACTGTCATTTTCGTCCCTAGTGGTTTGTCCAATTATGCCAGTCCAGGCCAAATTTGAAATTTGTACCATTTCCGTCCCTGATATTCTTGAAACATGTCAATTTCGTCCAACAAACTAAGGCTGAATCGAATAATTGGAAAAACCATAGGGACGAAAATGACAATTAACTAATATTTTTTTGGACGGAATTAGCATGATTCAAGAATGTAAAAAGCGAAAATAGTACAAATTTGAAAATTGGTCTGAATTTTGCATGATTGAACAAACTAAGGGACGGAAATGTCAATTATCTCTAAAAGAAATAAAAAGTAGATAGTGTGTTATATTACAAGAAAATTCTAACGATACGAAAACATAAAGTAGATATACAAAATAATTTCAGTAATTCATGGGTATAGAGGTAAAAGAGCTTATCTATATGAGCATCAATGTAATAACTAAAAAACTTTATTCTTCTAAATTTGTTATTAATAAGAATTTGGTTGTGACAGGTAGGCAGCTCACTGGAGGGGAAAATGCCCAGTACAAAGCCAACTGTAAGTATCCTGAATAAAAAAATAAATACCAAAAATTGATGAATATATTCTTAAATGATGTTTTTTACATAACTATTTTGTTACACGCAGGCGCTGAGGTTTTATGGGAGTTTTAATGTGACAGTCACAGGCATAACAATACAAAATAGTCCTCAGTGCCATCTCAAGTTTGACAACTGTGACGGAGTTCTAGTGTACAGTCTAAGCGTTTCGTCTCCAGGTGACAGCCCCAATACTGATGGAATTCACTTGCAGAACTCCAAGAATGTGTTAATCCACACTACTGATCTTGCATGCGGTAAGTAATATTATTTTACAAAGTTTACTAAAGAGTAGTAAAATGTCATTTTCGTGCCTGTTGACCAGTTTTGTAGCTTTCGTCCAAAAGGTTTTTTTTTTTTTTTCCAAAATGTCATTTTCATCCCTGATTTAATGGAGAAAAATGAATAGAGTTAACGAGCCGAACGAAAATGACAAGATTTCAAACATTATGGATCCAAATGCCAAAAAACAAACCTTAAAACCGACCAAACCTCAAATACGAAGAAAAGACATTTTACTCTTTAATACATTAACTGCTCATACTTCCTTATTTAAATGTTAAGGCTCTTATGTTTCACCTCTTACTGAGCCTTAATGGTTCAGACTGTTTGGGTTTCAGCGACTTAATGGTTCAGACTTTGTTGTCGCGTAAGCAAATGGTCTGAATGGTTCAAGACACTAACATTTGCCTCTGAATGGTTAAATATTATACTGCCTCTTAATAGTTTAGACTTTTAATGGTTCAGCACTTAATGATTCAAACCTCTTACTGGTTCAGCACTTAACCATTCAAAGTTGCCAAACAGCCCCTAAGTCTGACACCATGTGGCATTATATACTTATACAACAAAATAACAAATACATGTCACTTCATCATCTTTTTTAAATATATAGCAAGAAAATGACATGCTAGTTCTTTATTTCCTTAACAGCATGTAACAAAATGTAACTTGGTTAAAAAAAAAGGTAATAACATGCAAGTTGGTTTCTATTTTACCCACAGTTAAAGTTTGATATTAATACCTCTGAAATACAATGATGGAGCTATTAGCTATAGTAACATTTTGTTTTTAGTGTATATTTTCATTATACCCCTAATCTATAGTAAATTTAGCAAAGCCCCCTCAATTTGAATAAAGTTATTTTGAAACTAACTTACACTTCATATCTCAGAACTTTAATAAAGTTATCTAAACCCTCTTTTGCGCGTACGGCGTCTAAAGTTACGAAGATTATCAACAACGTCCAGGTTTTGTTTTTTTATATAAAGTTACGTATGTTGACGGTTTGACGTTAATTTTTCATGGCTATCTCTTTTTGTTGCTACACTGAGTACCTGTCACGTATTAATACTGTAAGGAAAAGAACCAATACTAACTAAATTCTCATCGTAACACGTGTGGTTAAAGTGTAAAATCAATTCTCTTTTGTGCTACTTGCCCAACTTCCTCAATTTTCTCCAATTTTAAAAATTAAAATGAATTTACTTTAGTTAGAGGGAAAAGGATATATCATGAGACACCTTATCCCACGTTCTTCCTTAGTATTCAAATTCATGGCAACCACCCATTCTTATTATCCACAAATGTGACAAATTATGCTTACATAGGAACAAAAATAAAACCTAATTCATAAATGTAGAACCACACACACAAGAGACAGCAAATGTATCTTGGCACATACTTCACCTTCTATCACCTTATCCAAAATTTATGCACACACATACAAAAGTAGAGTTAGTTCCGGTGAAAATAAAATTAACGTACTAAACGTACAAACTGAAGGAAAAGTCAAAAAAAGGAGGTGGCATTTTCGTAAATATATGGTCGTAGGGTAATTATCAAAATTACTCTACATGATCATTTGTAGAGTGATTTTGGTCTTGTAGAGTAATTTTATAAAATGTTCATGTAGAATAATTTTGATCTTGTAGAGTAATTTTGTAAAATATTCTTGTAGAGTAGTTTTGATATAAAAAAAAAAAAAAACTAACCCCCCACTCCCCCCCCCCCCCCAAAAAAAAAAAAAACCTGAAAAAACCTAACTCCCCACCCCTCAAACCCCCCCCCCCCCCCCCCCCCAAAAAAAAAAAACTCAAAGCTAAAAATTAAACCATAAAGCTAAACACCATAACTAAATGCTAACAAAATTACTCCTACAGGATAATTTTCAAAATTACTCTACAAGAACATTTTACAGAATTACTCTACAAAAGATCAAAATTACTGTACAAGAACATTTTACAAAATTACTCTACAAGACCAAAATTACTCTACAAATGATCCTGTAGAGTAATTTTGAAGACCAAATATTTACGAAAATGTCACCGCGTTTTTTGGCTTTTCTTTCAGTTTTTATGTTTTATACGTTAATTTTATTTGTATTTGATCTTTAGTCTACAAAAGTAAATCAATTTACTACTGTAAACATGAACCATGACTTTTATGGCCTTATCTAGAGTTAATAAACGTTTCGTGTAGGTGACGACTGCATATCGATACAAACGGGATGCACAAACGTATTTGTACACGATGTAAACTGTGGGCCCGGGCATGGAATAAGCATTGGAAGTTTAGGAAAAGATGGCACGACTGCGTGTGTTTCCAACATTACTGTTAGGAACGTTAATATGCATAACACTATGACTGGTGTTCGGATCAAGACTTGGCAGGTACAAATTAACAAGCACCTGTTATTGTTGAACTCAAATAGTAATGTTACATGAAACAACATGAAGATTGTAACATCTCAAATTACTCAAAATAGTATTAGAACGTGATAAGCAGTTCAGACAAAACTAGAACAGATTACTATTTTGCCCTGGTGGTTTAGCCAGTTTAACCCTTTCAGCTCAAAAAGGAATCTCTTGACATGTCAGACCTTGAGGTTGCATTAAGTAATGGTTTTGACCCTAAACACTAGCTCTGTCACTTTTTTCTAGTTAAATGTAATGGTATACATAAATAGCCCCTTAAATATTTAAAATACACTTAACTGGAAAAAAGCAACAGAGTTAGTGTTGGGGACCAAAACCGTTACAAAATGCAACCTTAGGGTCTGGTACGTCAAAATATTCCTTTTTAGACTGAAAGAGTTAAGCCGGCTAAACCACAAGGGCCAAAATAGTAATTTACTCAAACTAGAAAGTTAAAAAAATTTGTACTTTCTATACAATTTATTGTAACTTAGCACACAACATAACGATCTCGAAATGTTTTTTTGTGCAGGGAGGGGTAGGGTCAGTGCAAGGAGTGTTATTCTCAAACATCCAAGTTTCCGAAGTACAATTTCCGATCATGATTGATCAATACTACTGTGACCACAGCAGCTGCACGAACCACACGTCTGCAGTGGCTCTCTCAAACATTGCATACGAAAATATACGAGGAACATATACGGTTAAACCAGTTCATGTCTCATGTAGTGACAGCAAACCTTGTATGGATGTAAGGTTGACCGATATTGAACTAAAACCTATGCCTAAAGGCTACCACATGTATGACCCGTATTGCTGGCAAGCTTTTGGGGAATTATACGCTCCGACTATCCCAGAAATCGGTTGTTTGCAACAAGGCACGCCGTCAAGCAGCTGGGATCCCGATGAAACTGGATGTGCAGCATAGGCGCATAGCCTAAACATGATTGGGTTTTTTCTCTGCATATCATACCGATGTGGATTTGTTTTTGTCCTGTTGTAGTCACTGTACTTTTTTTGTACATACAAGACATTAAAAGATGGATTTTTAATATTTTACCATTTGGGTCATTATGTGGATAATGATCCAAGTGGTACAAAAAAACGGCACACTAACCGAAATGAGATAAAAGATCATCTTTTAATGACGCAAATGTACAAAAAGAAGTACGATGACTAAAACGGTACTAGAGTGAAAGCAGGTTGGTATTTATGTAAAACGAACCCTATATGATTTAGTGCATCAATTAGCGAGGTCGGTGTAGTTGCTGGCCCCTTTTCACATTATACAAGTGCTCGAAGGCGATATATATATATAGGTAATATTACTATACGGGATTGGTTGTATTATAGGGATTCTTGATTCTTATTATGTCAGTGTAAACACTACAAAAAAGTTGTCTTTGTATTCACCATCATTTCATTGTTATGCTTAGTTACTCTTTGTCTAGCCCAGTTCAAGGCCCAACACAGACCGAATAGAATTGGGGCTCGGTGAAAGAATCTTGCACGATGAGAATGTTGTGGTTCCAACCGATAATCGATTGGCCAAAGCAAATAGGGAGAAAACCAGAGAGAATTTAAGATAGGATTTTAGATCATTTTTTCTTCATATCTTACATAACAAGAGAACCAATCCTTATATAGAATTACAAACACTGAACAACGCAAAATACTAGGAAACATAACTAGAAGACATGGATAGTGTGACACCCCACCACTACCTTTATATAACCACTCACAAACTAGAAATAAGGAAACTACTCAACAACTTAAACAAACTATTAGAACCCATGTGCAAAAGACCCACGACCCATGCATGCAAGCAAGCTTGACCCGTATGCCACTGACCCGTACCCGACACACATCAGAGAATAGGGATCGGACAAATATGATTTGTGTATGTCTTCTTCCCCATCTTTTTTCGGTAATCTCTATAAGTTGCCATCCCCTTCTTTAGTACTTATCCTTTATTACTTCTGGTTTCTTAATTATAATCGCTCAGAAAATCAGTAAAACTTACCAATTCTATACGTAGTTGTAATCTCTGATTAGTTGTGAAATAACCATTAACAACAAATTCTATGCATATATTAATTTATAGTCCAACTCAGGCTTTGGAAGCTTAGAAGTTGCTTGACTAGGCGAGAAACGGCAGGTAATCGAAAATCGAATTTAGGAACATGTGATCTTTTTGATCCGTTTGCATAGGCGACATTGGATACATTCATTTGTTTCTATTTAATCACCGTTTCATTAATATTCAACGTTACAGATCCTGGAAACACTTGGAAAGAGCTTCGCCTCTGTCGTGACAAAATCTCTGAACGTTACAAATGAAATGACAAGACACCTATTTATAGGAATCACAAGTTCGCTGGTGGGATGCAAGTTCGGGCGAACTTGCTTAGTCAAGTTCGGCCGAACTTGACTACAAAACATACATTTTAAGCGAACTTGGCCTAAAACATATAAACTTCGTCATTTCGCTCCTAAATACAGACTCGATATTATACGATGACGTAGGCAACAGACATATGCATCAACAAAGGTTCGCTCGGTTCGGTTCGGCCTCGAATTATTATTTTTAATTAGTATATATATACATATACATTGGAAGCTTAATCAGCATTAAGGCGATGAGCAGACTGTTATACCTGCCGTTTCTCGCCTAGTCAGAGGGGCGTCGCCGACGGTGCTTGTTTTTGGTGTTTTCTGAAAAATACGAGTTTATTAAAATTTCTCCTAATTTAAAACAATACAAAATAATATATGTAATTCATCGTTTAAAGATGACGACGATGCATAGTGCGGAAGCTTGTATCTTGATTGTGTTCGGTTCTTCGTTGAGCTTGATCGTCTTCCGGTACCTTACAATATACCTACATTTCATACAACATGAAATGAGTTAGTCATATTTAGTTTATAGGTGTTTAAATCAAGCCCGGATAATAAAACGAACAAGAAAAAAACAACTTTTGCTAGTTATTGGGCCCCTCGCGGGGCCGACAGACTTTCCACTGTCTCTCGCGGGGCGCGACAAGCCCTGGCGGGGCGTGAATGTTTTAGTTAATTCTGTCGCGGGGCGCGACAAGCTTATTTCGACAGAAGACTTGTTGTTTTGAGTTGCATCTGTCGTTATATATACTAATTATTAAACAATATACATTTTACATGTATATTTAACAAAAACCTAAAATCACTATTTTATAGCTATATTTAATTGCTATTTATATTAAAAAAATATAAATAAATAAATAATCTGCCGCTATTATCGTTATCTATGGTTACAACCCTAGTAATAGCGAGCCTAGACCTATAGGCTACGTAGCGCGCTATAGCGATCGCTATACTGCTATACAGAAGATTTGTTGTTTTGAGTTGCATCTGTCGTTATATATACTAATTAAATCAATATAAATCTAAAAGTTAAACCCTAAACTGATTAACGACAGTCTGCATGCTTATGTTCATGCCGTTACCCTAAGTCGATCGTCTCCTGCTCTCGACGTCATTGTTCGTGCAATATGATCATCACCTCGTCGGCCATAACATTGTTATTCATAAGAAAAAATATTATACCATGAAATTTGTCTGTTTTTAAAGGCATGAAAAACTTGATACCCAACATCGTCACTATCCCTCCCAGCAAATTTAAATTGGGCGACACGGTTTTACCAAATTGCTCGAACTTCGCTTGCGCTCGCTCACAATATTTACTGCTCGGAAATGCTCGCTTGATTTGAGGCTTGGTTTTAAATGAGCCGCTCCGCTCGGTTCGGTTTGTAAACGAGCCAAGCACGAGCAAAGGTCCGTCTGGTTCAGCTCGGGTCATGAACAGCCCTAAATATCACGCTAATCAATGGGACCAAGTAAAACTCAGTTGGGATGGGTATGTGGCCTTTGATTTGAGACCTATGCTAGAAGGAACAGGGGCAAATGGACAATTGTGTTATAGTCTCAAAGAAATTCTTTGCTTTTTTGGATCTTTGATTTGATTCTTTCCGAGAGGAAATGACTTAATTACTATAAATCGCAGTACAAGCAAATCACATGCATTGATTTTTACCCAATTGCACATACCTGGTCCTAGAGTTTGTAATATTTTACGCGTGTGCAGTTTTTTCTCTTGCCAAGCTAATGAATCTGAAAGAAGATAATAGCAAAGCTAAGGTAGGGTCTGAGGAGGTTAAGATGTACACAGCCTTACCTCTATCTCGTAGGAATAGAGAGGCTGCTTCCAATGAGACCCCTGGCTCGATAGTAGTTTTGCATCAAGCCTTGGACATAAGTCACATAACACTCTGCAATTAAGACAAAGGCCGATTAGTGCATGTACTTTCTTGTCTTTCGGCTATCAACGCCACCACATGATGCATGATTAACCATCCCCTCTTTTAACGTTATTTTCACGAACTTAGTAAAATAACGTTAAAATTAGTGCACTTTCACTTCTGCCCCCGAGCACCCACACATATATACATTATATGTGCATACCGCAAGCGGGGCCTTAGTTTCTTCTACCAAGTATGGGACCAAATGTTGTTACTAAGCTTTCGGTATTGACTATAGGAGGATAATGGAAGTGGCAGCTTTGCTATTCAACTTGCCGATGAGAAACATTGGGATGAACTTGTAATTATCATTGCTGTGGTATGTTATTTGTTTTGTCTTCTTGAGCTTGTAACTTACTTTCAAGCATTTCATCATGGTAATGCTGCTTACAGGTATGTGCCTGACAGAAAGAAACCAGCAGCACCTCAGGCATGCGTGATACTGTTGAAACTAGTGCACTTATTCAACATCGAGCCAAGGTACATGGATACTCCTGTTAATATTTATGCACTTCAATTTTATAATCACATTAAGCTTCCTACTTTTATTGTGAATTGCGATAGGAAGTTGTGCCGAAACACATAGTCCAAATGGAAGAGGCCATACAAAAACGTGATTTCCCATCCTTTGCACGTCTAACTTGTATAGAAAGCAACCAGTTTCATGCAGTCTGCCTTGACACGTACCCCCCTATATTCTACATGAATGACACATCCCATAGGCAAGTTTTGTATCGTGGATCAGCACTACAAGAAGCCAAAAATAATAATAATAAGTTTATTTTTAAACAATCGCGGATAATCAGTTGTGTCGAGAAATGGAATCATGCAGAAGGAACACCTCAGGTCTGTGTTCTTTTCCATACTATGTCCGCGTATGCACTATAAATTTGAGACGCTGTGCAGGTGGCATATACCTTTGATGCAGGGCCAAATGCGGTTATGATTGCACGCAACAGGAAAACTGCTGCACTTCTTCTCCAGAGGCTGCTTTACAACTTCCTCCACAATCCGATACTAATTTAGACAGGTATGATAATGGATTTTTTTTACTTCTTGGTATATGATTATGATATCCATATGTAAATGATTTCATACCGGAGACCATGGGCGGACCTAGATAAAGCCCAAGGTGGGCGGGCGCACCCCTTGAAAACAAAAATTTAGTGTATTTTCTAGGCAAAAAACCCGATCACACCCCTTGAAAATATGCTTGAACCACTTATCCGCACCCCCAGCAAATTATTTCTGGGTCCGCCGGCGGAGACATGGTAGTTCTGAATCAAAACTTTGCCAAAAGGGAGATTTTTTTACAGGGTTTATGTAATCTGTTTGATAATTGTTATCTTTGACTCGATAGATACATAATTGGGGACAAGTCTATACTAAAAGATGCTGGGATTAAGGATATGAAAGATGTGGAAGCGTTGACCCCACCTCCAGAAGTCAAAGATAGCATTCCACCAGCCCAGAAGTCAAAGGGAGATGTTAGTTACTTCATCTGCTCGAGACCTGGCGGTGGCCCAGTTGTGTTGTCCGATGAAACTCAGGCTCTCCTGGACCCACTCACTGGCTTGCCCAAGTAAGAAAGAAGTGCGTCTTCGACGTGTTCATTTCCTTCAGTTTTCTAATGCTTTTTTAAGAGATTTGAGTATTTTAGAATGAGATTTGTATGAAGCTATGTGAGAATATATTGTGTACCTATTTTTAGGATTATGTACCCAAAACATGTTTTAATAAGTTGTTTTTCTTTCTGAGTTGTTTTTTTAATTTCTGCACTAACGCCTCGGTTAACACGTGGATCCTCCCGAGTAAAGTTTAAAATCATAGCGTGCAATAAAACAAGTTACATTTTAATTGCTTTATCAAAGGAACATAGAAAAGATATTGGGGTCGACTAGAACCTTGTTGTCCCATCTCATTTCGCCACTATAATAAAAAAAAATTAATATATGGTATACGATATCATATAGAAAAAGTTTTTTTTCGTCAGAGATAATTGTCATCCATCGACTGGGTTCGAGGATATCGTCTTGCCGTTTGCAGGCACGTCCTTGTCTTTTTTCTTGATTTATTTGTTTCGTTTGATGTACTTTTTGGCCTTGATCTCACCATGGGCAGGTGGGAATTTTGTTGCTCCTTCTTCTTCTTCTTCTTCTTCTTCTTCTTCTTCAATTTCTTAATCTCAATACTTTAAGGGTTATCATAACAGCAGTTGAAATGTCAGATGCAGCCTCCTGTAGTAGCTACTGATATAGAGGATGAAATGTCGGATGTCATGCAATATCCAAATCGCTTTGCTATGAGTTATAACGGTGAGTGATACTCCAGACTTCATTTAACACAACTTATTTAATGCTATGGGTATCCCTTTTTAGTGTTGAAGCTAAGCGGGTCTCATTTACATAATGCCTACTTGATGTGAAGACAACTGTAAACGGACCGTGTATGATGTATAAAATTAAATAGATGAATACAACATAAACTTTTGCATATGCTTTCACTCGCTTTCTTTATATACTAGCTTCATGTTAATGACATTCTTAAATTTATTTCTCTTTATCGAAAGAAGTTTTATGTATATTGGTAAATTAACATGGTTGGTTCATCGTTCATGTCTTTATGGCTGGAACTTGAAGGCGTTTTCATGATCCTGTTAGTGTTGTTTATAAAGAAAAAATTTGTGTTGTCATACCTGATATAGCTAACACCTGCTGGAAGGGATCAAGCAATCAAGTTAGAAGATCACCAGGTGGTTCTTCATCAAGAGCTAAGTGCCTATACGAAAGCCGAAAGCCGTATAAGACGTGATACAATATCATTTATTAATGTGCAGGTTTGCTTTTCAAGTATTATGGATGATTTATAATGTAACATCCGTCAAAAAACGGATTTACCAAACCCGCTCCGTTTATCAACCGAACAGTCAGTCAAAATTTTCGTTGCGAATTAAATGCCCAAAATATTTTTAAACGATCCGTAATCAATTATTATACGGGAATATATATTTAGTTTTTGAAAAACTGTCAAAAATCGCAAAATAAAAATATTATGCATCTGCCGGGTTTCGAACCCGGGTCTGTACCGAGTCACTCAGTGACTTATCACATCACACACAAACCACTGCGCCAACTGCTTTGTTTGTTATCTAGTAGAATCATTTAATTGATAAAGTGTCGTTACGAATTCAAAACCGGCGCCCAATCAGTTCAGTCGTCGGAATCCCGGTAAACTCGCGAGTCTTAACTACGATTTACGTTATGACGTAAACCATTAACCAGACATCGGTTATAACCGATGTTTGAAGTCCGCGACACTTTTCAAAACCGCCGGAAATTTTAAATAAACGAATACAGTCGGAATTCAGACCAGATTCTTCAACGATTTGCACTATAAGTTCACCCACAACCCACGACAAACACTTTCGCTCAAAATCACAGCTTTTCTCGGCGTAATTCCACTCGCCGGAATTTCCCTGCTCATCGCCGGAAAACCGACTTTCTTATTTCTGAACCTCACTGAGCCCCTGAAGCTTATCCCGGAGATACCCATACTCTTTCCAAGCTTTCCGGAGACTCGCTGCTGCAAGACACCTGACGCCGGAGTTGATTGCTGTCGCCGGAGTTCTGCCGGAAAACAGAGAGTCCTGTCGGTATACTTTCTCCGCCCAATTTCTTTTCCTTTTTCACATTTATCTCACCGTAATGAACTGTAAAACACTATCAAACCGATAAAAACTTTGAACCCGTCGATTTCCGAATTCTGGTTCAACCTTGATGAAGAAGACGATGTATTTCGTTATATTATAAGTATAATTAAAATCAACTTAGTAATCGGGTTAGACACACAGTCCAGCGGTGGACTGTGTGCACATAAAACGTTAAACATGCAAAGGTCTCGAGTTCGATTCCCGTTTCACACACGCTGCCTTAATAAAATCCATTTTTTTTGTTTACTGAACCGGAGTCGCCTTAGATATATGTTAAGTATATTAATAACCGGAATAATAACCAAGTTAGACACACAGTCCAGCGGTGGACTGTGTGTTTGTTTATATCACAGGTCACGAGTTCGAGTCCGGTCTTCAGCACCGACTCGGACAATTATCTCCTCTTTTTAATTAAGGCAGAAAAGGAAATAAATAAATAGTATTTAAGTATAATAAAAATCGAATGATATAACATGTTGAACACACAGTCCAGCGGTGGACTGTGTGTTAGATTAAACCACAGGTCCCGAGTTCGAGACCTGTGGAGTGCAAGACCGGTCCGCTTAAACTGTTTTTAAAATAAAAATGATTTTCTGTTAATTCTAATTAATGTATATATGAAATTAAAATCGGATATATAACGGGTTAGACACGTAGCTCAGTTGGTAGAGCTGCGTGCACGCGTACGGGAGGTCTCGGGTTCGAGCCTCACCCAGCGCACAACAATATGCCTCGAACCGGTCAACGCCAGTCAAAGTCACTGTAGCAAAAATAAAATAATTTTTTTTATTATTTTTATTTAATTATTTTAATTAAAAATCAATTATAAATACTTAAAAATAACATTTTTAAGGTTAGAAAATAGCCTCAAATTCACAAAAATACACCCAACAATCCTACTAAAATAGTTTAATAAAATCCGTTTACTTACCAAACCATAATGCGATTTATCTAGGTTAAACCTCACTCGTGGTTAAAACCACTTCGCGTGCATTCAACGTCATCAACCGAACGCACCCACTGTGAGTGAATCTTACAATTCCCCCTTTTAAATTACACGTTTTGGGGTGTGTCATGTGTTATGAAATTAATTAATTTATTTATTTAAACTTGTGCCATACCACATCATGACTTAAACTTAGATTGTTTTTATTGTTGTGATTTACTTATTGCCATTTGTCAAGTCATATGAAACTCATACATTAAGCCCATCAGTTCCTCGTGGGAGACGAGTAGAACATCGCGTGCTTCATATCAATTTCATTATTGTTCATGTGTGTATCATTGAGTTTATATTGTTTGTAGTTGTGTTATTCATATTATCATGTTTATGCAATTCATTCATCAGGCCCCTCAGTTCCTCGTGAGAGACGAGTTGAGCATCGCGTGCCTTTAATTGTTCCATTATTGTTCATGAGTGTTTCATTTAACATCTTATGATTATTGATCAAGTTACATCTAATTTTACTCATGTTTGGTTGTGCACATATTTCATAATCAATTTAAATAAATTGTTAAAATGTTTTCCATAGGATTCACTCGCCAACATTATGTTGATCCAAAAACCTTTTTACACATGATACAGGTGAACAGGTTGAAGCAAGGATAACATAGGATATGCCTTAGAAGAGAACAAAGAAGTTAGATTGTTAGTTAGATTATGTTGTAGCAATCATTGTAAATTTCCATTTAATTTGTATTAATGAATATGAAACGCTTAATAAATGTCATGAGCTTTGATGATAACCCAATCATGCCCCGATCACCTTTTCCGCTGCGGGTCGGGGTGTGACATATAATTTTGCAGAAGTTATACATGAGATGCGAGCTTCAATGGTTAAGTTAAAACCCATACTGTTAGAAAATTTCTATTTGGTATGGTTGTGAATAACCTATATATAAGTTATGAGCCAAAACGAGTTTATTCAGGTTCATGATGCGACAAAATATTAAGCATATAAAGAGTTGACCATGTATGTACAGTGGATAAAATTTGTTCAACAATGAGTTAATTTGTTCAATGATTTATACTTATGAGTTACTATGAACAAGTATGTATTTATAACGCGCTATGTGTAATGATTTCACTAAAAAGTGAAAAAGCAATGTCATAAAGAACCTTCGTTAAAGTGTGTAATGGTTTTACATGAAAATTAAATAAAGACAAAACAATGAGTGTGATGTGTTTAATTGTGCTTGTGTCTGAAAACTAAATAAATAAATAGGGTTTGTGTGTTTGCTTGAGCCCGATGCTCATCGCCCGTCTGAACCCCCACTCGCCCACCCACCCACAATGAACGCTCCTTAACAACCAAACCAAATGGGTTAATTTGACAAAGTTCGTTAGCCAATTACATATGAGCTAAAGGTGGACTACGTGTTAAATTTATATAAGGACTGTTCTAATATGTATAAAAAGTTATGAAAAACCAATGTTTTTAGGAATGTACCTGACGTTGGATTAATTTCCTTATCAGTTCATTGGTCAGTTTAGATGTAAGAACCGGATGACGCGGTAGCTATTATAAAAGACAAATAGGAGCAAATGGGAAAAGTTATCCCACAAATTACACATCAATCCCCGGCTCTTGGTCCGACGGATGGGTCATATTCAGAACGGTTCTGATACCATGAACCAACATGCCAGTGGCGAATCTAGAAAACCCGTCAAGCGGTAACGTTTTATAAAAAAGCGGTAACGAAATCGAAAAAATGTCAAATTTTCCAAAATTTGCACTACCGCCGGAGCGCCAAGCGGTAGCGGGCGCTCCCCCTTGTATACATGTAGATCCGCCCCTGCAACATGCGTAACCCCTGATGTCCGTTGTACCTAGCTAGTCTGGTTTTCAAAAGACCGAAGTGTAGATGGGATATGATCCGGTGGTTCCGCTTGTGACACGATAATACTCTCGTGGTCCGTCACTGTTCCAAATTTGTCGTTAAAAAATCAAATTAACCTAGCAATATAGCATCCTGAGATGTTGGTCAAGTGGTCAAAAGGCTTGTCCTCCCTGGTTGAGACGCATACTCAATTCCCGCTTGGTCCATTTCGAGGGACATCTGAGTGAAGGGACGAATCAGGGCTTTAATCCCGGGTTCGAACCTGACGGGAGCCGAGGGTTTACGGATTCCATCCGGTTTTCACGCATAGAGGGCTAGTGTCATGACGGTCGAGGAGTCGAACTTGGACATAGCCTGATGGGTTTACACTTGTGATTCTTTTACCTTAAAAAGAAACTAGCAATATAGCATGCGACGTGGCAGGATGTGATTCGCTCCTGGTGTGTATGTTTTTTGCTATCTTTATATAACCCCAACTCCGTTGACGTATCTCGCATTCTCGCCCTTTATTCAACAAATCCCCTTTTTCTCTCTTTCTCCATCGATCAAGCTAAGCTTTTTCTCAGGTAAATCGAATCTCCATTTCAATTTTATGTTCATACGCATTCAGATCTCTACTTATTTCGCAATTCACACGAATTCAATAGATCTCTACCGAATCTTATAATATTAATCGGTACTCACAATTTCTTACGGTAAATTTCGTATAATCGTTACAAATTAGGTTATATTTGTGCCGATTTACTTCTGAATGTTTAGGTTTTTGTTTGATTAGATGCTGATCTGTATACTATAGGTAGATCTAGACTTCTAGTGTGTGAATTATCATTTTGTTCATATTTGTTCTGCTGGAGCTTTAAGATCCATTAGGTTTAGTCACTTTGGGAGATGAAATGTTGGTTTTGTGTTCGGAATTTAGGTTTTGTTAAGATCAGATCGGTTAGGGTTAGATTGTTGCTTTGGTTTTATTGTAAGTGAGTTTATTATGAACTTTGATTTGAAAATAGAGTTTAAGTTAGCTTGCGATGAAGCGATTTGTTTATAGTTACGATAATATTGAATTATGCTACTGCATATGTTGGTTGTTAATGTGGTAATCTATGTAAGTATGCAACATTGTAGCTTGAATACAAAATATAGCTAACAAATATATATTTGTAAGTGATCTACAGTTTGTTTCCGCAAGCGTTCTGATTCTGTATACATCCTCAGATTCATTAGATTTAGTTATATTTATAACAGTGTTATGTTAGTTTTTTGTTTATAATTTGAATTTTTGTACATAGGATCATATTTGTTTTCACTGATTTATGTTGATTGTTTACTATCTGTAGGGATCTTCTCTAGCGACGAAATGGGGCTAACATTCACCAAGCTCTTTAGCCGGCTCTTTGCCAAGAAGGAGATGCGTATTTTGATGGTGGGTCTTGATGCAGCTGGTAAGACAACCATTTTGTACAAGCTCAAGCTTGGTGAGATCGTGACAACAATCCCTACCATTGGTATGTCATTTCTTTATAGATTAGTTGGCTATTCAAATGTCAATTTTTTATCTGGTCCATTGATTTATCTCCCTCGTCTTATGCATCATGCTTCATAGAGAACTAAATGGGCATTTGTTTTATCAATTATTCAGTTTGATCAGAATGTTTGCCTTTGTTATGACTCTTGCTTTGCTGTCTCAGTATTATCCTCATGGACCATTTTGTATGAATTGTTTAAAGAAAATCTAGCCTTGTTATAACTACTTCTTGTGACATCTGTTTTCAAAGCATAGTAGATTCCTTCTAGAAAGGCTAAAGTCATTTTGGTGGTCATTGTGTTCTTCTGTTAAAACAGAATTCAGTATGTATGAAGTCTGAACTATCTGGCGCTGAATGGCGATTCCTTAAAGGATAAACTTGTGTTGTGATTTAGCTTTTATCATAAATGTTGTAGCTGCAGTTGTGGTTGCGGGACGTCATAAATGTTAATAAATTTAGGATATTCTTTTATCTCAGTTTTGTATAAAGTCTACCTTGCTATTAGCAAGTTCGGCGGATATGAAATATTAAAAATGCAATTGTTATTCCATCAAGAGACATGTTCAGCTTCATCTTTTAGTTCTGTTTTTGACCAATAATATTTGTGATATTTTGCAGGGTTTAATGTGGAGACTGTTGAGTACAAAAACATCAGCTTCACTGTCTGGGATGTTGGGGGTCAGGACAAGGTATGAAATATTTAAGATATATGATTTTTTGGCTGGTGTTTTATGATATGATTATATCGTTGAAGTAAATATAGATTTAAGAATCTTATTTTTAATTGATATAAATGCAGATCCGTCCACTATGGAGGCACTACTTTCAGAACACACAAGGTCTTATCTTTGTTGTTGATAGCAATGACAGGGATAGAGTTGTTGAGGCAAGAGATGAATTACATAGGATGTTGAACGAGGTATATATAATAAGTCGGCATTCATCTGTAATGCTACATCACAATTGTTGCTTTGCAATTTTAAGTTTGACAGTAGAGGTTGCAAAGTGGGTGGTTTGGGTAACAGGTCAACATCTCTGGGCCGGGTCAATCTGACCCACTAATTTTTTAGTTCCTTTCGATTTATACAATAAGTAATATATGAAATGCAAATTTGATATGATTTTTAATAACTAAAAAAGGCTTTAGGATCATAAGGTTGAAGCTAGTTACTAAGTGCTAGAAAAAACTAGATTAATCGCCAGTTTTTTTTGTCGCAAATTTTTAAGTGCTTTTTTAGCTGTGTTCTATTTGGATATGTTGTCACCCGAACAAACCCAAAAGATTAATATAAAGCCAAATTATTTCACTGTTGTCAGTATGGGCCAAAATTGTCCTCTTAGTGGTAGTGTGGTACATAGTTGCTGAAGGAAAGTTGACTATACAGTACTGAACTACTGATAAATAGGGATATATAAGAAGTGATATAATGTCTAGACAACTGGAAATGAATAGGTGTCAATTTTACCTACAGGACGAGCTTCGCGATGCAGTGTTGCTTGTATTTGCTAACAAACAAGATCTTCCAAATGCAATGAATGCTGCTGAAATCACTGACAAGCTTGGCCTCCATTCCCTCCGACAACGCCACTGGTAAATTTTTGTCTTGAATGGCATTTTTAACCGGTTTGCTTATAACCGGGCTGATTTTGCATTTTGTTTTATCTCAGATGGGCCAAACAGGTTGAAAGTCTCCCATAGTCTATATTTAATGGGTCAAACTGGCTGAAGGTCTCCCCTAGTCTAGTTTTAATGCATGCATCCTAGACTGTCTTCCTTCAAAGATCTCAATTGTTTTCGTCATTGTATTTTATAATTATGATAAGGCAACTTGAAATTAGTTTATAGGCCACCCATATATCTATGATGTATCCCTTTTTCCATATACCAACATTGATAAAAAAAACATGCCAAATGACTAAAATTTTCTGTAACTTGTTGACCTTTAGATAAAGTTAACGTAGTGGTTTTTGGCTTTTAACAAAATTTGAAGGTCGTATTTGTCATCCTGCGTGTTTTTTGAGGATTTCGTATATAAACAAATTCAGATATATGTTTGGTTGCCTACTTATACTACTTGCACATTACCTATTACTTTTTTATTTAATATGGTTTAATACGTGTTTGTGAATCGTCCCATAATTTTAATGACTATAACCTTGGGCTTTTTTCTTTTTACATAGGTACATCCAGAGCACCTGTGCAACCTCAGGAGAGGGTCTCTACGAGGGTCTGGATTGGCTTTCTAATAACATTGCTAACAAGGCACGTAAACATTAGTTTTATCTTCTTTTCTTATGCTCTTTTGTTTTATCTTTTAATTACTTTTTTTTGTTACAGGCATAAGACGGAATGTGGATCTTGGATGTGAGCTGTGTGCCTTTGGTGTTGGTTTATAGCAGCTTTTTGCGGTAGCAAAATGTGTCTTATATAGTATTCAGGTTTGGGTTGTATTGCAAGTACTTTTTTGAATAGAGTTTCCTTCATAAGCCTGAAGTTGTAATAGAGGTTAATTTTGACTCTATGCTTTTACCTTCGTCAAATCATCACCTATTCTTGTGTTATTCTTTCTTCTTCCATAGTCGTGTGTGTTGGTGGCAACGTTTTGAAAACCGGACCAAATCATGAACCGATCTGCTTGCTAAGAGAAGCACGCATTGGTGATGGTTTTGACTCACTGATTTTTTTGTGTCCGGTGCATTTGCACATGATTAAAAGATGTATATGAATAGTTTTACTAAATAAAATCATAATACACTTTTTATCTATTTATAACTGTCAACTAACTATAGAAACTTATTGAATATCACAAGTGAATATTAAAAGTTACAAAATGTCATACATGCTAAATGTATTAGTGAAAGTGGGTTTCGAGATACAAGTCAGAAAAGCATAGGTTATGGAGAAGGGTAATTGAAGCAATACATTAAAAAATAGATTGGTCGTTGGTTCTGGTTAACAATGGTATCAGCATTGAAAAACATAGTGAAAGATCGAGTTTAGTGGGAATGAAAACGACAATAGGCTACAACAACAGATGAAGTTTTGGAATGGGAACAGTGCATCAGAGAGATAGTAACAGCGGGTTGTAATGGATCGAAAGTTAAGTGGGTTTGATTGGGGGATTCTTTAGGGTGTATGTGGGGATGGCGTGTGGTGAATGGTGTTACCACGCGGTAACACCGCCGCCATCCCCAGAAAACGTGCGGTAAGTGGGAGGACGAGGAGAGTAGTCACCGCTTAAGGGAAGAGGAGGGAGAGAAGGTTAATGGTGGGCCCCACTCTCTTCCACCGATCATACTTTTATCTGCATTTTTTTTTTTTTTTTTTTGAAATTTTAAAGAAAAATATATTTGGATGGAGTGTTAACAAAGTTTGAGTGCAAAATGGAGAGTTAAAAGGGGAGTTGAGTATGATTGGCTAGGTGGAGAGGTGAGTGCTCGACACAAGAGGAGCACCCCTTACACCCTTAGACAGCTCCTTGGTGGGGTCGATCAAAAGATGGACAATATCGTCGAAAGATGCAAGTCAATTTTTGTGTTAAAATGGTGTAAGTCGGTGCCAAGAAATGTAACCGTTTTTTTTTTGCTTGGAGGGCGTATATGGATAGGCTCCTAGCTCCCTACCCTTGAGACTTTGAGTAGGAGAAATATTCAGGTTAATTCGATTAGGTGTATTATTTGTGGTTTTGGTATCTAATCAGCAGATCACATTTTATCGGTTTGTCTAATAGCTTCTGTGGTGTGGTGATACGTGAATGTTTGGTGTGGGGTACCCCAAATTTTCGCATTCATAGAGAGATTTGTTGGATTTATATAGTTGCACTCAATAATGGGATGGAATCATAATCATTTTGTGTCCGAGGTTATGGAAAGCTAGGATGAGAAGTACTTCTCGGGCATAGAGGTCAAGATTGAAGAAATTATTGGTGATGTAAAGTCATTTAAGTTTTTATGGTTTAAAAATAGAGCGAATGGTCTAAATGGTGTAGTTTTGATATAATGTAATTATTGCATTTGGTCTGTGGTTCTTTTTGTTGGGGGCTTTTTTTTTAACGAAGTTTACAGTTTAAAAAATGTAAAATTATATTGTATAAGTTATCCCATTGTTATTTTCTGCTAATAATTGAAGTCAAATAGCAGGGCCGTCCCCGAGAATGATATAAAACTTTTGGGCCTTGTGCGAGACAAAAAAAATTGGGCCCCCTCCCTATAATATAAACTCATTAATCATATATCAAAAAACCACAATACGACGATAATTATTAAAAATAAAATAAACAAAACAAAAGTAGATAGCAAAAAGAAGTGTAATATGTGTAAACATATCCAAATTAGTTTGAAAAACGAACCCTTTCATACAAATAAAATTATTAGAACTAAATATTGAGTTCTCTTAAGTTAATATTGTAAATGGTTAAATGAGAAATAAGAAACCTACATCCATCAAACAATATTGAGTTCTCTTGAGTTTAAACAAGAAAACATGTAAAGTTTGTTATGTAAATGGTTAAATGAAAAGAAAAAAATGAAAAGACTTACAAATTTAGATGTTAAAATCAGAATTAAAACTAAAAATGAAGCTTGCAAAAGTTGCAAGTGATAGCACATGGAGAAGCCAAAATGATAGCTGAAATTAGCCCCTTAGGCCCAAAGCCACAAACAAAAACTAAACATGAAAAAGCCAAAGTAATGGCGGGATTCGATACCTGCAACAGTCAACTCCCAAGCAACTTCCGCATCCACTGGGCTAAAGTTCAATTTGTATATCTATACTACAATAAGTCTATATAATAATATAATAACTTGTTTTAAACAACTTTGGACCCTTAGATGTTTTGGCCCTATGCGTTGGCATCTTTCGCACAGGCCCAAAACCGGCCCTATCAAATAGGATAAGGTTTTCTAAATACGGGTATATGATATTTGTTATTTTATTAAGTAAAATGCCCGAATAGTCCCTGTGACTTGTCAAAATAACACATATAGTCCTCAACTTTTAAAAATTACACTAATAGTACCTATGGTTTTACACTTTGTTACTCGGATAGTCCTTACATTGGATGTCCATTAGATTTTCTAGTTAAGTCTAATTAAAATGATAAAATTACCCTTACTATCAATAAAATAATAATTAAAAGAAATATAATATAAGTTATAAACACATCTCCTAATAAATAAAAAACAAAAACTAAATTAAATAAAAAAACAGAAACTAGTTTTAAGACCAGTCTCACCCCCACCCCGAAACCCACCTTCTTTCTCATACCCTCCATTTCCGGTCATCTTCTTCGGCAAGTTCGGTCACAACCACCATTTTATTCAAAAATACATTATTATTAGTTTGGAAAAAAATGTTGTTTCAATCATACATTACCAAAATCCCAATTCAATAATTAAACCTACCATTACAAAACCCACAAGAAATTCAACTCCAAATCATATAACAGAACCATGTGAATCACGTTTAATGCAATAATTCCACTTTAATCCTACCATAAAGAAACTTTCTTGCTTTTGAGTATATACATGCAGACAAATCTAAAAAAAACGACAACTTTTTGTATATATTTAAACACCTTAATTCTGGTGACCACCTGAAAAACAAGAGAGAGATGGATTGCCCCCACCAACTCGTCAAACCCTCAATCGCAAATCTAAATCAGATGGCAACGGGTCGCCGGAAATACGGAGAGCCAAGGGAAGAAACGAGTAGATCTGAACGATGAATAACAAAGATTGGGGAGATCTGAAACACCGCAACATATGAGGTATGGCGGGCGAATGATGCACGAAGGTGATGGTTGTCGGGCAGAAGCAAAATGGTGATGATGATGATGGTACCGGTACCGGTCGAAGTGTTAGGAACTAGGTTCACTTTTTATTAAAATTGTATTGCGAGATATATAATAACGAGACTCTCGTTATTTATAGGAAACATGATAGTACAATCCGGTTACAAAACTATATGAAAATAAATGAAATACAAATACATTGTACCAATTTGATTTAAGTCGACGTCTTTGGAAAACTTCAACCACACCTTCTTGTTCGAAACTCTGCTACAAAACAAACAAAAATTGTTGACGGTTTTGGTTGAGGCACGTGTTCAACACGCTTCCCTTAAAACAGATTTCGCGCCTCTACTAAAGACGACGCGACTGTTTCCCAGGGTACAACAGCCGAAGCAGTATGTACTGCCGGAGATGGCCACGCGCCCGAGGTTACACCGGATAAAATTATAGTGTTAGAACTCGAGGAAAATTATGATACGAAGGCGATGAAATCGTATAGAGAAACATATCTCTCTAAGTACCCAACACATGGGTCTTCAAGTGTTTCATCTTTCCTAAGAACTCTCAATGTATTCACGAATTTTTCTTGTATGATTTCTCTTGTATTTCTCTAGTGTATTTTCATATGAGACACCATGTTCTAAATATCCAAGAGTCTTTTATAGAGTTAAGAGTCTCAATAATTATGTACTTAAACTATAATAAAACTCATCAAGAGTTTCACCATATGAAGAGTTAAGAATCACCATAATCATAGACTTAAACTCTATTAAAACTCATCAAGTGTCATCATTAAAACTCTACTTAAGAGTTTTACCATATGAAGAGTTTACCTAGTAATTATAATTTCACTTAATTATAAATTAACTAGATATCCATTCACTAATTTTCTAACAATCCCCCACATGAATGAGATCGTTCAAAACACATAAAATTTCCAATGGAACCTCGACAGTTGAGTTTTGCATACGATAGGTAGGTGTTACCCTTTGAACCTTCGCTCATGAAATGCACTTAGCCCACTAGCTCTGAGTAGAACTCGATGTCTTTGAAATCGTCTGCCGTTTGTGTAGAAAACAATACACTTCACACAAGACTCTCCTTTGTCGGGTCATCTCCTCATAGTCGTGTCCAATAATGGTCGTGGAACACTTTCCTGGTTCTGCGAGAGCTCTAAGAATTGTGCCCTCAATTCCATTCGAAGCGACCCCACTTCTCTCTAACATGAGTGATTCTCCTTAGATCATTAAAAGCATTGTGGTTATCATGATTTATCCAAATCATTTACCACATATTATGCTTAGACTCACTCTTTGTCACTGAATATCATCGGAATAGACTATGACGTATTTAAACACCCATTTATACTTTAGGGGTATGTATAACCATATATACTAGCTTATGCATATCATTTATGCCCCCACAATGACCACCCTTAGGCATATGAGTTAGTTGTCCTATTGAACTTAGATCTTGGGATCTCCAGTCAACTAAGTTAGGTGTCCTTCACATACCATTTTTTCATGGGCTTTAGTCTCATTCCACAACTTGATCTCTAATAAACCCTCAGGTTGTTGGATCCATAACATTAACAAATAACTTTGCGTATTTGAGATCAGTTGTCATGATGTGTTCTTAACTCGTAAGTTAATTTTGCCAATTGTCAACTTCTAAGACTATAACCTCAGTGGCCATCTGATTCTGGTTATAACATATGTCTTTGTAAGATACGCGTATCATTTAAGGCAAACACATCTCCATTATGCACTGCAACTTTGTGTCCTCCACTTAGTCATCTGTTGGCAATGTTAAATTGGATTACAAAATCCTTATTGCCAAACTTTTATGATACAAATGCAAGACACCCCCACATTTAAGTGTTATAGGATATCATCCAGATGGGATAATGAAAACCATCTCTACATACCCTTATAGGGTTGTTTCTAAATGTATACTCCCCCACATTTCTTGTCATTTGATCAATATTTCCGTAACTCCACTTATGAAGACATTTATACACATATGGTTGAACAAGATCAACCTCATTGTATCAGTGAATTCAACTTATATTGCATTAGCTTACATATGCTTCTGAGCTAACCAAAGCAACACATGCCATTGTCATAAGTTTGTCACCAAATTAGAACCATTCTAATTTAACATCTTGAATAAGCCTAGACAATGAGTTCTCCTCATTAGCTTTTCGAACAAACTTTTCAAAAGTTACATATATTTTCTTTATAATGAATGAAAATCCGTCCTCAACTTTGTCTATACACAAATTGTTATTGTGTTCATACACATTTGAATGTTTAGAGTTAATTAGTCTCCGTCAAGACCCATAATTAACCAAGTACTAGTCTAGCATGCTTTAGACTACAATATTTTAGCATGTGAACAGAAGATGCATCATTCCGATTCTTCACAGCCTAAAGGATATCATAATATCACTTTGCAACATTCATCCCTTGTTAAGACAAAATAATGAGACTTATTCATAATCTTAAAACATCAATATTTAGGAAAGTCTCACAAATTATTGTATATAGCACATAGCCAAAATTTATCATTCAATTAAGGAACATAACTTGTTTACCTTTGATCTCCAACGTTTTACCATTGACTCATAAGGACTTAAACATAAGTCTTAATCTAAGTCACTTGGCGAACCCATTCATCACCGACAAGATGAATGTTCCTCATCTACAATCACTATTATGTGTGAGATAGAGTCAACTAGATCGACACTCAACAACATGGCATTCATAATTTGTCATAAGTGATTTGTACACATCTATTGTTATTTATTAGGAGATATGTATATTTAGGATGCTCTCCAAAAACAAATATAAAATCTCCATATAGTTCTAACAATAATCAAGTGATGGACGTATCTACGTAGAGATCACTTGGAACAAATCTCGCAAGATTTATCAAAGGTATACAATAACATATAGTACTTTTCATTCATATGTTTGAATTCACACTTGTGAATTTTCCAATGACTTCTAACAAAGTACTTCAACATGAATCTCGTTTCCACTCACTCGTGATGTGGTTACACATTTGATGTCTCGTCTTTGACTTTAAGTCAATGCAATAACTCTCAAGTTGTTCATGTTCAAATATTTTCATGTACTATCCGTTTTGACGTTGTAATTATTTTCCACAAAATAATTTATAAGTCACAAACATTAGTGATTTATTTCTTTGTAAAAAATTGTATGTGTTATCCGAAGATATTGAACACAAAACAATAATTACACTAGAAACTAAATCATCATAAGTGCCAAACACTTTTGAAATTTAAACGGAAACATAGACGATATGGAGAAATCAAATATAAAGTGCTTATATCTTTAGCACTTTATAATCTGATTCTCAACGGTATCGTCCCATGGCATGTCTTGAGGTACTCCCTCAATAAGACACCATGCAATAAGTACAAGTTCCTCATTTCATCTTGAAACTTTAAACTTAGACAATTCTTGCTCAAAACAACACCAAGTTGTTATAAAGACTACATTTAAATAGTAAACTTGAACAATTAAATTTGTTCACAACAACATCAAGTTGTTTTCCACCAAATAATATCCACGAGAACGAACGTTTACCTAAAACGTTTTCCAAGGATAAGTTTATAAAATAAATCATTTCTCATCATTTTTAATGCAAACATAGGCAATAAAATGTTTACATAAAACATTTCCATTCATTATGGCTTATACAATGTACAATCTCTAACATTGTATTTGTTATACACGTTTTCTAATACACGTGTTAGAAATTTTAAGTCATTTTATATATATAAAACATGACTATTTAGATTTAGAAATCACAAATTAAAGTTGGTGATAAATCCCACACAACTACACCATCACTTTATGGTGATATAATTCTTGTATTCTTACTCTTGTAGTATTCCAATCTCATCAAGTTAGGCACATAGCCTACTTTTAATACAAGAGACGTGGGGTGGAGAAAAGTCTCACTCAAGTTTATAAACTCTAATAAAAACTAATAAATTGACATAAAACTCTACTTAAGAGTTTATCTTCCATACTTAATTAGAGATTTTATTAGAGACATAAACTCTAATAAAAACTAATAAATTGACATGAAACTCTACTTAAGAGTTTATCTACCATACTCAATTAGAGATTTTATTAGAGATATAAACTCTAATAAAACTAATAAATTGACATAAAACTCTACTTAAGAGTTTAACTTCCATACTCAATTAGAGATTTTATTAGAGACATAAACTCTAATAACAACTAGTAACTTGACATAAAACTCTACTTAAGAGTTTATCTTCCACATGAAGAGTCTAGTAAATGATTTTAATTTCATTAAATTCATATAAATACCACACCATCACTTTATGGTGATTTAAATCTTGAAGCCAATCAAACATCAACTTCAATGTATGACCTTTTATTTGTAAACCATACAAAGCATTATATTTATTAAAATCAATGCCACAACAAATTACTTATATAAAATGTTTACGTAAAACATTTCAAAGCATTTGTGTTTTAACCATTTTTAACAATCATGTTAAAACGAAAGAAATTCTAACGCGCACGTTAGAAATATTAACATGTCCACAAAATGTTAATTCGACTTGCTATAAACACATATATGGTTCAAATAAATAAGTCGTTTCCAATACACACGTTAGAAATAAACAATTAAAAATTGCTTCCCAACTAACGCTTTCCATGAACGTTTCTAACACACATGTTAGAAGACAAATGATTACAAAAATCATTATAAGTCTTATTTGTTCATATCAATCCATGGGTGGATGAATTAAATAGAGACTTAACTAGAGACATAAACCTCTTATTTAAATATATGAAAATTCTACTCAAGAGAATTTAGCGTTTACAGAAAAACATATGGTTTACACCCAAGTTAGAGAAATTTAACGTTCACAAAAAACGTATGGTTTACACAATAAACCCATTCTAACACAAAGGTTAGAGAAAATTAACGATTCCAAAATCGTTTCAAACCAAACGATTGAACCAAAACTATTCATTTTGTACCACGGTATAGGATTTAAGATTGCACCACAATCTCATAAATCCAAACACACCAAGTTGTACTATATACATATTTCCCAAAGATAATACTTATAAGATCATAATCTCTAATTTTTTTTTTATAATAAATCCTTTTGTGAACCTAAAATCCTTATAAAGTTTTAAGATTGTAGCAACAATCTCACGAAATCTGTTTTAAGTTTGTAGGAACTATGTTCACTTTTTATTAAAATTATATTGCGAGATATATAATAACGAGACTCTCGTTATTTATAGGAAACATGATAGTACAATCCGGTTACAAAACTATATGAAAATAAATGAAATACAAATACATTGTACCAATCTTGATTTAAGTCGACGTCTTTGGAAAACTTCAACCACACATTCTTGTTCGAAACTCTGCTACAAAACAAACAAAAATTGTTGACGGTTTTGGTTGAGGCACGTGTTCAACACACTTCCCTTAAAACAGATTCCGCGCCTCTACTAAAAAACGACGCGACTGTTTCCCAGGGTACAACAGCCGAAGCAGTATGTAGTGCCGGAGAGGGCACGCGCCCGAGGTTACACCGGATAAAATTATAGTATTAGTACTCGGGGAAAATTATGATACGAAGGCGATGAAATCGCATAGAGAAACATATATCTCTAAGTACCCAACACATGGGTCTTCAAGTGTTTCATCTTTCCTAAGAACTCTCCATGTATTCATGAATTTTTCTTGCATGATTTCTCTTGTATTTCTCTAGTGTACTTTTCATATGAGACACCATGTTCTAAATATCTAAGAGTCTTTTATAGAGTTAAGAGTCTCAATAATTATGTACTTAAACTCTAATAAAACTCATCAAGAGTTTGACTATATGAAGAGTTAAGAGTCACCATAATCATAGACTTAAACTCTATTAAAACTCATCAAATGTCATCATTAAAACTTTACTTAAGAGTTCTACCATATGAAGAGTTTACCTAGTAATTATAATATCACTTAATTATAAATTAACTTGTAACACCTCGAAAATTCGTTCAATAAAATCCCGACACGTGTCCCGAAGATTCTTGATTTCCACGTGTAGCCGAGAGGGACAACGACGCCGACATGTTATTTACATAACCTCTGAACGAGCGTCGGAGAAAGTCGGAGGACAAAGTTTAAAAATATTGAATTTTTGGGTTTCTGGAAGGTCCTTGCGGACCGTAACCACTTCTGGTTACGGATCGTAAGGCTAAGTAAACCTTGGTTTCAGTAAGGCGGTTACGGAACGCAAGCCTCAATGGTTACTGTCCGTAAAGAATTCAAATCAGTGGGCGCCAGAGGTCCTTACGGACCGCAAGGCATGACCCTTACGGTCCGTAAGGGTCGCCAGCGATAGGTTGCATGGCAGCCTGCCATGTATTCCCCTATGTCGCGCCAGCGATAGGTTCCTACACCTCTTTGCCTGCTTGTCATCATCTGAGAAGTCATGGTAACACATGGCATGATCTAGTGTGCTTGGTTCAAGTATAAATAGCACCCTTGTGCTACCAAGTCACTTGCTCATTTCTCTCAATCCTTCTCTCTTCATTCTCTGGAGGTTCCTAATCCTTGGGAGCTTCCTAATTAGTCTTATTTCATGCTAAGAGACTTGTGTAAGTGTTCTTAGCCTTCTCTTTTCAATTTTATTAGGCAATTAGCCTAAGTCAAAGTGTTGAAGTAAAAACGCTTTGACTTTGAGCTAAGACCATTATGGTCCAGCCAATGTTCGTAACGAACATGGCTACGTGATCGTAACAAGGTAGGTGTTAATCCCTCAAGAGGGCATCTCCTGATTACCACGTTTGCTTAGTCAATTGACGGGTCAAAGTTATGTTAATAAAAAGTCAAACGGGTCAGTTTTGAAATAAACTCATAATTAGCAATGTAGGTATTATGATGTCACACCCCGACCCGCAGCGGAAAAAGGTGATCGGGGCATGATTGGGTTTTCATCAAAGCTCATGACATTTATTATAAAGTTTCATATTTATTATTTCTTTTAAAAGGAGATCATACAATCAAATCATACAAGTACAACATGTTCTATACATCTTTCAAGACTTCATTATTTTTCTTCTAAGGCAATTTCCTACGTGTTCCTGGCTTCATCCTGTCCACCTGTATCATGTGTAAAAATAGGTTTTTGGGTCAACAAAAGTTGGCGAGTGAACCTTGTTTAAAAACATTGTTATTGATTTCTTGTTGTATTTAATAATGAAAAGTTGTGCAATAATCAATGTGAGCAAACGTATATAAACAAACAATCACAAACCACCTTGAATGAGTATATGACATGAATGATAATGTATTGTGAGATCCAGGCTCAATCAAACGGAGCTGGCCTCGTATGTTGGCAACGTCATGTTCCGCTCATAGGTAATGGGGAACAGACGAGCCTATGATGATGTATGTGAGATTAAGGCTCAATCAAACGAAGCTGGCCTCGTATGTTGGCAACGTCATGTTCCGCTCATAGGTAATGGGGAACAGACGAGCCTATGATGATGTATGTGAGATCAAGGCTCAATCAAACGGAGCTGGCCTCGTATGTTGGCATCGTCATGTTCCGCTCGTAGGTAATGGGGAACAGACGAGCCTATGATGATGTATGTGAGATCAAGGCTTAATCAAACAGAGCCGATCGAAATGAGGCACCTGTACTCAACCCGTCTCCCACGGGGAGCTGTTGGGCCTAATGAAATGTATGTACTGAAAATGATAAATTAAATCTAAACATTAACCACACAAACAATTGATACATATTGGATACACATTTGATCATGGATATGATGGATGCACAAGTGTTTTAAATATAATAAATAATTAAGCGACACATGATACACCCCAAAATGTGATTAACACGGGGAATTTGTAGAGATTCACTCACAGTGGTTGCGTTTTCTTGGATTGATGATGAATGCGCACGAATTTGGATTTAACCACGAGAGAAACTAACCTAAATAATAACATAATGGTTCGGTAAATAAATGGATTTTATTTGAGATTAATAATTTTAATTCATAACCTTAATAGGATTTCTAGATTTATTTTTGTGAGTTTAAGGACATTTTCTAATTTTAAAAATATTATTTTTAAGTATTTTTAAATAATTTTCTGATTAAATAAATAAATAAAAAAATGTTGACCGTTGACCGTCTGATTGTGTTTATTATGTGCGCTGAGTGAAGTTCGAACTCATGACCTCCCGTACGCGTGCACGCAGCTCTACCAACTGAGCTACGTGTCTAACCCGAAATATTCTATGTTTTAATTATATATATATACTAACTAAATGTTATTTTATTTGGTTTATATTTAAAAGGATTTAAAATGGTCGAACCGGTTGCAGGGACCCGGATCGAACTCGGGTCCTTCGGTTTGTAAGCGCACAGCCCAACCAGTTGGGCTGTGTGTCTTATCTGTTTAACTTACGGTTTATATTAATCTTATAGACATACTGTGACTTGACCTAATTCTGTTTTAAAAAAAATTGGTTTTAATTCGGAAAGTCGGTATGTTATAAGGATCGAACTCGTGACGTGCGCTGTGTGTTTGCACACAGTCCACCGCTGGACTGTGTTTCTAACCCGGTTTAATATCTTGTTTTAATTAATCTTATACACAACGTTCGACTTCGTCTTCTTCATTCAAAGCCACAGACAAACGATATTCGATTGTTTTGGTTTAAATCGTTCGTCGAACATATAAGTGATTGAAATGTGATAAATAAAGAAAGTTACGGAATCGAATGTACCGAACAGGATGTTTTTCTCAGAATTCCGGCAAGGGTCGTCGGCTCTAATTTGTGAATTCTGTCTGAGTGGATCAATTAACAGTTTTGATCAATGAGTTGTGAAATTAAGTGACTAAACAAGGATTATCAGAGGGTTTTGATGATTGTACCGATTCACAGCGTGATTTCGGAAATTTCCAGAGATTTTCCGGCGAGTGCAGAATATCCGGCAACGTCTTCTGGGACCGATTCTGGTTGAAGGATTGAAGTTAGTATAAGTCTAACAATGGATTGAAAACGAAAGAGTCGAGAAATTTACCGATTTGATGTAAGTCTCGGTTTTCCGGTGAAAGTCCGGCGATTGCAGAATACCTCCGGCGAGTGCAATTGCTTCGAGAAATTGTGCGACTTTGAGCGAAAAGATTACCAGAGATTTGGGTGTGTATTTATATGGAAGAATCAGGATGAATTGAGTCTGAATTTGGTCTTGATTCGTGGTCAAGACTTTTCCGCCGGTTATGACCGAGATTGCGGGATTAGACATTGGTTATAACTGATGTCGAAGTTAATATACCGTTCAGTCAAAGGAAACCGTCGACAATTGGCGAAATCGTCGGTATTTCCGGCGACTGCGAATTGGGCGCGCTAATTACCGAATTTGAGTTTTGAGTTTTATTATAAGTATTAATTGTTTTATCATTTATCACAAACAAGTCAAGTGGCGGAGTGGTTAAGTGTTTGTTTGTTTCTTCCGGCTGACCTGGGTTCGAAACCCGACAGCCTCGAATATTTTTGTTCTCTTATTTTTTTATGATTTATTAATTATGTTTTAAAATTCTAACAATGTTTATTAATTATGTATCGTTTAAAATTAAAATAACCAATATATACGCGACGAAAATTATTACTGGCTATTCGGTTAATAAACGAAGCGGGTTTTTTTGGAAACCCGTTTTTTTTACGGATGTTACAGTATCCCCTGCTCTTAGAAATTTCGTCCCGAAATTTAAGTAGTGGTATGTTTGACTCGAAAGGAGGGTGGTTTTGACAATTACATACTTAGAAGGGGGTAAGAGTTTAAATTTTATTGGAGGCGGTAACGTTCCTAGTAAGGGTTGAATACCCTGCTACAGGAATCGCTTTTTGATGCCTAAGATAAGGAATATTGATAAACAGAGTTGATTGACTAGGTATGATCTCATGCACAAGAGTTTTGAGAGAATCGATACGTTTGGAAAGATAAGGTTATATCCTAAAACAAAACTTCTACCACTAAAACCTACATGGAACCTCTCATAACCGCCTGACAATGCCTCTGATCCTTTGGCAAGAATACTTATATATAGGAAGTACCAGTGGCGTATCCACCATATTCTTGTCAAATTTTCATTGGCTTTATCAGTAAGTTATGATTAGTTCTATGTGACTCTAGAACATAAACAAACACAACAACCAAAGCTTGAGTCTTAATTCTGAACGTATACATGTTTGAATGATGACAGTACCTCTCTCATTTGTTATGATGAAGAGGTTAGTCTATGTAGAAGTGAGACACAACCCAACTTCTTTGAATGATGAGATTGAAATACGTTGAGATGTATAATGATATGAATGCTAAATCAGTGAGTATAAAACAAACTTCAACCATGACATTACTAAATCCTACATGGAACTTCTCATAACCGCCTGATAATGCCTCTGATTCTTTGGCAAGAATACTTATATATAGGAAGTACCAGCGGCGTATCCACCATATTCTTGTCAAATTTTCATTGGCTTTATCAGTAAATTATGATTAGTTCTATGTGACTCTAAAACATGAACAAACAAACAACCAAAACTTGAGTCTCAAATCTGAAAGTATACATGATTGAATGATGACAGTACCTCTCTCGTTTGTTATGATGAAGGGGTTAGTCTAGGTAAAAGTGAGACACAACCCAACTTCTTTGAATGATGAGATTGAGATACGTCGAGATGTATGATGATATGAATGTTAAATCAATGAGTATAAAACAAAACTGAAATAGTAATTCGCATTAAGATTCTTGGATATATAAATTTCCAATTTATAATTGAGATACGTAAAGATTGAGATAACATAAAGAAAACATAAAAACTAAACGGTTGGAGTTGAATCTTGATTTTTGGTGACGGAAAGCTAGTTGGGTGGTTCGTTTGGGCCGTTATTATCTTCAACAGGATTGGCGTTGATGTTGTAAGCTCTTCCTCTTGCTGGTGGCCTAGTGGTTAGGTTTTCTTGATTTGCTTGGTTAACTGGGTTTGCTTGAGCTTGGGCGTTTATGATGTTAATCAATCGATGGCACATGTTTCTAAAGTGGGTAGGGTCGCCGCAATTAAAACAAGCTCGAACATATGGAAACATGGGGTATTGGGGTTGTTGATATGTTAGGATCATGTTTTGAGTAGGGGGTGAGGTTTGGTTTTGAGAGGTACGGCAAACCTTGCTCAAATGACCATAGCGTCCACAATTCGCATATAGTCGAAAGGTAAGGTAGATGGATGGTTATAAAAACAGGTGTTGCATTGAGGGGAGGTCCAAAGTAAGGTTTCTTATTTGGGTAAGTTGAGTTGGGTGCTACATGAGTGATTGGGATAGCTTGAGGGGTATGGCTTGTGAAGTTGGTTGATTGTGTTGGGTGACAGCGAAAATTTGCCCATCTCGTTTTCTCTTAGAAATGGGTTGGGAAGGGGATTCGGTTTGGGTGGAGTTTGAGGTTTCAGTTGATGCTTTATCCTTCTTCTTCTCTTCCTTGAAGTCCTTATTTCGTATGCGGTTCTCGGTGAGCTCTGTAGCTAACTCCATAGCTGCTTCCAAAGTTGCAGGTGTGGTACTTATAATAGGCAAAAACCGGGTTAACCAAACCCGCTTCGTTTATTAACCGAACAACCAGTTAAAAATTTCTTGCGTATTTAATGCCCAAATTAATTTTAAACGATACATAATTAATAAGTATATTAGAATATAAAATTTATATTTGAAAATGTATTAAAAATAGTGAATTAAAAATAAAATGCTGAAGCCGGGTTTCGAACCCGGGTCAGCCGAGAGAACTCCAAGTCTTAACTCTCACTCGCCCAACCACTCCGCCACTTGTGTTGTTTGATAACATCTGGAAACAATTAATACATATAATAAAACTGGAAAAACCAAACCCAGTCAACAGCGCGCCCAAATCCGTTGACGCCGGAAAATCCGACGATTTCGCCAATCATCGTCGTTACCTATGACTTAACGTAAGAATTCACGACGACATCGGTTATAACCGATGTCCAGTCCGCGACATTAGCCATAACCGCCGGAGAATTTTTGACTAACGAATCAAGACGTAATCAGACCCAATTCGTCGATGTTCTTCCCTATAAATACACCCTCTAACCTCTGATAACCTTTTCGCTCCAATCACACCAATTCTCGACGCAATTTCACTCGCCGGAATTCTCTGCAAGTCGCCGAAAACCGAGACTTTCATCTACACGGTAAATACCTCGACTTTTCTGTTTCATTCCATTATTAGACAAATTCTAACATCACTCCATCACCCAGAATCAACCCCAGACGACATTGCCGGATTTTCTGTTTTCGCCGGAAAACTTCTGAAAGTTTCAGAATCTCGCTGTTAACCGGTATGATCATGTAACCTACTGATAATCGTTACTCAGTAGTTCAATTTCACATCTAATTCATCCAAACTGATTATTGAATCCGAACAGAAGGAGTTCCCAAAACAGAGCCGACGATCTTTGCCGGACTTCTGAAGGAAGACGATCAGTTCTGTACAATCATTCCCCAAACCCTTTTCTGTTCAATACATTGCAATTGTTTATAAGTTCGTTAAATTAATTTAATAAATAACAGTTAGTTAACCATTGTCTGTGTTTTGAACGAAGAAGACGAAGTCGTGTAAGATATAAGATTAATTAAAATCAATATTATGAACGGGTTAGACACACAGTCCAGCGGTGGACTGTGTGCAAACAATACGCATACGTCCCGAGTTCGATTCTTGACACACGCACCTTCGCTGTAATAAAATGTTTCTTTAAAACTGAACCGGATCCACAACAGTAAGATGTTAAGTATAATAAAAACCAGAATATTTACCAAGTTAAACACACAGTCCAGCGGTGGACTGTGTGCCAAACTAAACCACAGGTCCCGGGTTCGAGACCTGTGGAGAGCACCTAGTCGATACATTAAATCTTTATTTTAAAATAAATGATTTTCGGATTAACTTAATTAGTGTATAAATATAATTAAAAACAGAAATATTTCGGGTTAGACACGTAGCTCAGTTGGTAGAGCTGCGTGCACGCGTACGGGAGGTCTCGGGTTCGAGTCCTGCCCGGCGCATACATACACACAATAGAACCGGTCAAACAGTCAACAGTCACAGTCAAGCAGTCAACGCTTATGGTCAACGGTCAAAAGTCAACATTTTTTTATTATTTTATTTATTTATTTAAATTAAAAATCAATTAAAAATACTTAAAAATAACATTTTAAAGTTAGAAAATAGCCTTAAACTCACAAAAATATATCCAAAAATCCTATTAAAATTGTTAATAAAATCCATTTATTTACATTACTTTTTCGTTATTAATTAGGTTAGTTTTTCCTCGTCGATCAATCCTCTAAACTCGTGCGCATTCAACATCATCAACCGAACGCACCCAATGTGAGTGAGTTCTTACAAACTCCCCTTTTTATTCACGTTTTGGGGTGTATCATGTGTCGCTTAAACTAATTCGTTATTCAAACTCGTGTTATACCATATTATGATCTAAAACTTAGAATGTAAATATTGTTTTGTTGATATGTATTATATATTGTCAAGTTGTATGCAAACTATTTGTTAGGCCCATCAGTTCCTCGTGGGAGACGAGTTGAACAACGCGTGCCTTAAAACACATTCATTAGGCCCATCAGTTCGTAGAACAACGCGTGCCTCAAAACTCATTCATTAGGCCCATCAGTTCCTCATGGGAGACGAGTTGAACAACGCGTGCCTCAAAAGGATCAATTGTTGTATGTGTGTGCAATATCTAATATTAAGTGTTTTGTGAATATATTTACATTTACATTTACTCATATGTGGTTATGCACTTTATTTAATAATCAATTCAATAAACTTGTTTAAATGTTTTTCATAGAATTCACTCGCCAACTTTTTGTTGACCCAAAAACCATTTTTACACATGATACAGGTGAACAGGATGAAGCAAGGAAAACATAGGAAATGCCTTAGAAGAAAATAATGAAGTCTAGAAAGATGTGTAGAACATGTTGTAATTATGATTGTATGATTCCCTTTAAATTGTAATAATAAATATGAAACGTTATAATAAATGTCATGAGCTTTGATGAAAACCCAATCATGCCCCGATCACCTTTTCGCTGCGGGTCGGGGTGTGACAATGTTCCGCTCATAGGTAATGGGGAACAGACGAGCCTATGATGATGTATGTGAGATCAAGGCTCAATCAAACGGAGCTGGCCTCGTATGTTGGCAACGTCATGTTCCGCTCATAAGTAATGGGGAACAGACGAGCCTATGATGATGTATGTGAGATCAAGGCTCAATCAAACGGAGCTGGCCTCGTATGTTGGCAACGTCATGTTCCGCTCATAGGTAATGGGGAACAGACGAGCCTATGATGATGTATGTGAGATCAAGGCTCAATCAAACGGAGCCGATCGAAATGAGGCACCTGAACTCAACCCGTCTCCCACGGGAAGCTGTTGGGCCTAATGAAATGTATGTACTGAAAATGATAAATTAAATCTAAACATTAACCACACAAACAATTGATACATATTGGATACACATTTGATCATGGATATGATGGATGCACAAGTGTTTAAATATAATAAATAATTAAGCGACACATGATACACCCCAAAATGTGATTAAAACGGGGAATTTGTAGAGATTCACTCACAGTGGTTGCGTTTTCTTGGATTGATGATGAATGCGCACGAATTTGGATTTAAACACGAGAGAAACTAACCTAAATATTAACATAATGGTTCGGTAAATAAATGGATTTTATTTGAGATTAATAATTTTAATTCATAACCTTAATCGGATTTCTAGATTTATTTTTGTGAGTTTAAGGACATTTTCTAACTTTAAAAATATTATTTTTAAGTATTTTTAAATAATTTTCTGATTAAATAAATAAATAAAAAATGTTGACCGTTGACTTTGACCGTTGACCGGTCTGATTGTGTTTATTATGTGCACTGAGTGAGGTTCGAACTCGTGACCTCCCGTACGCGTGCACGCAGCTCTACCAACTGAGCTACGTGTCTAACACGAAATATTCTATGTTTTAATTATATATATATACTAATTAAATGTTATTTTATTTGGTTTATATTTAAAAGGATTTAAAATGGTCGAACCGGTTGCAGGGACCCGGATCGAACTCGGGTCCTTCGGTTTGTAAGCGCACAGCCCAACCAGTTGGGTTGTGTGTCTTATCTGTTTAACTTACGGTATTATATTAATCTTATAGACATACTGTGACTTGACCTGATTCTGTTTTAAAAAAATTGGTTTTAATTCGGAAAGTCGGTACGTTATAAGGATCGAACTCGTGACGTGCGCTGTGTGTTTGCACACAGTCCACCGCTGGACTGTGTTTCTAACCCGGTTTAATATCTTGTTTTAATTAATCTTATACACAACGTTCGACTTCGTCTTCTTCATTCAAAGCCACAGACAAACGATATTCGATTGTTTTGGTTTAAATCGTTCGTCGAACATATAAGTGATTGAAATGTGATAAATAAAGAAAGTTACGGAATCGAATGTACCGAACAGGATGTTTTTCTCAGAATTCGGCAAGGGTCGTCGGCTCTAATTTGTGAATTCTGTCTGAGTGGATCAATTAACAGTTTTGATCAATGAGTTGTGAAATTAAGTGACTAAACAAGGATTATCAGAGGGTTTTGATGATTGTACCGATTCACAGCGTGATTTCGGAAATTTTCAGAGATTTTCCGGCGAGTGCAGAATATCCGGCAACGCTTCTGGGACCGATTCTGGTTGAAGGATTGAAGTTAGTATAAGTCTAACAATGGATTGAAAACGAAAGAGTCGAGAAATTTACCGATTTGATGTAAGTCTCGGTTTTCCGGTGAAAGTCCGGCGATTGCAGAATACCTCCGGCGAGTGCAATTGCTTCGAGAAATTGTGCGACTTTGAGCGAAAAGATTACCAGAGATTTGGGTGTGTATTTATATGGAAGAATCAGGATGAATTGAGTCTGAATTTGGTCTTGATTCGTGGTCAAGACTTTTCCGCCGGTTATGACCGAGATTGCGGGATTAGACATTGGTTATAACTGATGTCGAAGTTAATATACACGTTCAGTCAAAGGAAACCGTCGACAATTGGCGAAATCGTCGGTATTTCCGGCGACTGCGAATTGGGCGCGCTGATTACCGAATTTGAGTTTTGAGTTTTATTATAAGTATTAATTGTTTTATCATTTATCACAAACAAGTCAAGTGGCGGAGTGGTTAAGTGTTTGTTTGTTTCTTCCGGCTGACCCGGGTTCGAAACCCGGCAGCCTCGAATATTTTTGTTCTCTTATTTTTTATGATTTATTAATTATGTTTTAAAATTCTAACAATGTTTATTAATTATGTATCGTTTAAAATTAAAATAACCACTATATACGCGACGAAAAGTTATGACTGACTATTCGGTTAATAAACGAAGCGGGTTTTTTTGGAAACCCGTGTTTTTTATGGATGTTACATATGCCCGTTTTAACACTCTAATAACTTGGTAATAATTATAAGAACGTGTAAAAACATGTTCGGCTCGTCAATTTCAGGTCTAAGTCGGTTCGCAACCGAAAGTCGCAAAAGTTGACTTCTGCTTTGACTTTCAGTTCTGACCCGATTTAGCAACATTAGCTTTTGTCCCTAAGTTGCATTATGACCTATGTTATAGTATGCTATAACCCTCTGAAGTTATAGGACATGGTCATGTAGTAATCTGAGTTTTTATACAAGTATCCGATAAATATGCATAAAATTGCCCTTTTGTCACAAACTAAGGTTTGACCACTAATAAGCATATAAATGAGTTGTAAAATGAATTATTATATTAATACACCTATTTTCATAGTAGTAACCTGGTCATAAACTATGTTTAACTATTTAACATAATTAACACGTTTAAAGTGACCAAACCGCCCTTTTGGCGTATAAAATGGTTTAAACATAAACTTGATATCAAAACTCATTACCTACTGATGTAATATCATTATTATAATTATTTGGGATGTTCATTCAGGTTGCAAACTAAGTTTAAGCTATAGTTTGCATATTATGTTCTTAAATGACGATATTGCCCTTTCGGCACTTTAAATGGGTTTTAAACATTTAAATGAACCAAAACTTTATACCCACTGATGTAATATATATATATAAACATATTTTGGTCATACAAACCTGGTCAACGACAGTTTTACTTAAATACATTTAAATCGTCATTTAGCGACTTAATCGCCATTTCGGCGCACAATATGATTTAAAACCATATTAGAGCATCAAGGCTTGATACCTACTGATTTCAAAACATATTTTCAACTTATTAGCAGTAGGTACATGTCCCAAACTCAGACTCTCAAATAAGTAATCAAATTATATGTGAAATTACCAAAATACCCTTTCGGGACATAGTTTGGTCTTAAACTATAAACCACGCATATAATTGATGTCCTACTGATATAACATCATAATAGGTATTTTTACAGAATTTTATGCTATTAACATCAGTTTACTTATAAACTCGTTTATTATATTTTAAAATGACGAAATTGCCCTTTTAAGGCATAGTTTGCTTTTAAAACCATAACGGGCTAACATATCAGTAACCTACTGTTATAATAACATATTTTAAACTTAATGGCATATGGAACTTGTATAAGACTCCCCCGGTTACCTAGTTTCGCTTATATGCGTTCGGTTAAGCCTACGTGACTAGTTTAAGCAATTTAACCGAAACGGGTTTAACCATATCAAAATATTCTCAGATTCCAGAATGTAGAATGGTAACCCATATGATACAAGTCCTAGTACTTGTCGGGTCCAAAATGCATTCTCTTCTGGTCATCGCATAATCTAGTGTTTCGTACCGTTATCTTTACTTTAAAGTTAGCCGGTCTAAGTCAATGACTAAATAAAGACCCGCTAGCTATCTAATCGGTTAATAAAATCATCCATTTCAGACTAGAGACTTCCGGTATATTGTCACCAAGCTAGTTTATTTTGATTACGGCTGTGCTTTGCTTATTTTCTTATTACTAAGGACTTTGCAAGCCAGGTAAATACTTTAACTTATTTTCCCTTATACGGGCTTGTGATACGGTATACTAATACCGCATGGTTGGATATGGGATCAAAGACCAATGAGTCGGGAATTCAAATAATTCATTTTAATTCGTATTGCTTAATATTAAACATTTGGGGGTTAAAACGACCGTGTCCTGGATATACACGGCTCATTTAATTACAAATGGCCACGACCTAAGCACGGGTTGTAGGCATACACCCGTCAGATGCTAAATTAAACTATAACCCATTAGGGGTGCACCTATTAAAGGTGTTAAAGTGGTGTGTCGATTAATCAGGATCCTGACATAGTTTTCGGGCTCTAAATGTATTATTAGCATGTAAAACTGATAACATGAAAATTATTTATCCCAAGTTATTTATAAAACAAAGTACCATTGTGTACACTAAATATTTTCAAAATGTTTTCAAAATGAGTCAGTTAAACGTATTTACCAGTGAAAACTGACGTATTTTCAAAAGACTAAGCGCAGGTGACAAGTATTCGTATATAGGCTGGAAGTGCTCAGACGAAGCTTAAGAGGAATTGCAACCCTTGCTTAGAAGGCCTTAGTCTGTCAAGTTTCCTTTTGAAATCACATTTCGATCCGCCTGTGGATCTAGTTACAAGCGTTGTATTTTTTTTTTATTTTGAACTTTGAACATTCAAACGTTTGTAATAGTAATTATCCAGACTTCCGCTGTGTTACATTGTATAATTTGGTAATGATGATATCAACTTACGTCACGATATTCCCCAACGGTCCCACCGGGTTACACGTGGAAAGTAGGGGTGTGACATAACTAGATATCCATTCACTAATTTTCCAACAGTGTGTGCCATGGCGAGGTTGGAACATGGCAGTGATAGAGATGAGAGAGATTATAGTGTAGTGTGTTTCGTTGGGATGGGATGGATTTAGTATTAATTGTTTTTTTAAACAATGGTATATTTGGCATTTTACTTGGACTTAACCTGAAAACTTAACGGTCATTCAGTGTAGGGACTATCCGAGTAATAAAGTGTAAAACCGTAGGGAGCATGAGTATAATTTTCAAAAGTTAGAGACTATATTTGTTATTTTGACAAACCACATAGACTATTAATATTTTATTCTATTTTGTTATATCTTACTTTTGTAACCCTTTTAATTGTAGAAGCTACGAGAGTTGTAAAATAATATGAGAGGACTTATCTACAGATAATTATTTTATAAAATTTCATCACAACTCTTTTGGTTTTTTAGATCATGAATCGAATCTTATATTATTTTTTATAATATTAAAAACGTCGTATTTGATGAGGTTGTATGGTTCCAAACTTCCAATCCACTCACACCAATACTTCTTTCCAGTCGTTTTCGCCAATTCGAGTGGTCTGCACGAGAGTCAACATCATTCGTCTTTTCCAGTGATATATTTTATTTGGATTTTAATTACTACAAAAATCGTAAATGAGTTCTCATGACGTTTTGCAAATATATATAAATTTAACATTAAATAAACTAAGTTCATGACGTCGTCGCGTTGTGGCTAACTTCTTTTGTTATTTACCCTGCGTTTACATGTGTTTTGAAATCACTACGAGCGCGTTGCGCATTGAACCGCTTACAAAAATAAAAAGAAAATTTAGAAAAAACACTAAAAGATAACCGAAAGAAAATCAACCAAAAAGTTGTATGGTAATGATGTCTTTTGTATGACACCCGTGGTCAGAGATGAGCAAATGGTACTAGGTACCGGTACCGAATTTCCTAAACCGAAAGATCTTAAGTACCAATTCGGTACCGACTTTTGGCGTTACTGGTACCGGTGCGCTACCGGTTTTTACCTTCATATACCGGTACCATAACCGGCATTTTCGATACCTGTACCGATTCGGTATCTGTTGGCACCGAGCTAATCTCTGCCACTGAAACTAAAAAAAGAAATCATTAAAAGTTGAACAAAATTAACAAAAAAAATTGTACGTTACCGTTGTTGCTCGTATAGTACCCGTGATCAGGGATGAGCAAATGGTACCGGGTAGGAGTACCGAATTTCACGAACTAAAAGATTTTCCATGTTAATTTGGTACTTACTTTTGGCATTTTCTGTACCAGGCTGGTGCTGGTATTATCTTCGTGTTCCGATACCGAACAAGATCATTCAGATGTTTTTGATACTAGTACCGGTTCGATACTGGTTGACACCAAGCTTATCCAAAGCCGTGATAAAGGAAAAGATAATTAAAATTAAGAAAAATATGAAAATGTATTCAACTTAACAAGTACCGGTTCGATACCGATAGAAAGCTAGAAAATAGTTATTACTATAACCTTAGAATAATAAAAATATATAAAAAACTATATGTAATATTATAGTATTGAAGTTACTAGTCATTAAGTTCTATTTTTAATATGTAGATAATACTTATTTCCTTTTTTGGAATGTTTCGATACAAGCTTTTAAATGACAATTTACGATTAATGGTGTGGTCTCGTGAAGGGTCATCGTGAGCTGAGTGGCGTTTGTGGCTACTAGTGAAATAACGCCTCCCTCACCAATGATCGTGAAGGGTATGGTGATTTGTACGAAGGTCACGATTGAGGGAGGAGAGAAAAAAACCATCGGCAAACACTTAACTTTAAAATAAATAAATAAATTCAATTAGCTATCTTCAATATATTTAATCAAATAAACGTTTTTTAAATCTACCCCATTCTACACCATCATTCTACCCAATTTCTTACCATTTTTACACTGTCATTCTACTCAACTTTTACAATGAATTCAACCAGATCACCATTTACACCACCTATACACCAACCCGACCACCAGTTATGTCACTCGTAGATCCATCTATGTATTCGATTGCTGGTTTTAGTCAAGCTCCAAACCCATTTTAATTGCATGTGCAACAAATGCAACAAGCAGGGATGAGCATTTGGTACTACCGGGTACCAGTACCAGTACCGATTTCCATTTCCCCGTTTTTCGGTACCGAAACTGGTTTCTATTTTCCCTGTTTTTCGGTACCGGTGTTTACAGATAAAACACCGGTAAGTACCGGTACCAGTACCGAACCGGTGTATTCGGTACTGGCACCGCTTTTCTCCGTTTTTCGGTACCGATCCGGTTCGATACCGAACGGGTATCGTACTCATCCCTGGCAACAACAACAAACGCCCCTACAACAACCATCACAAGAAGTGGAGCGTGATTTCATTTCTCTAACCCAAAACGATGAGGAGGAAGTTATGCAAGAAACATGTGACTACTGACATTGAAAATCTTTCATCTAAAGAGCGGGCAGTGGTGTCAAAGAATAAAGACAAAATTATGGATAGATGACTTGGGGCTAGGGGTGCAAGCGAGAGTGGAAGCGGTGATGATCAGATTAAGCATATATGTTTATTATGTTATTTTTTTTGCTTTAAATTATGTATTTTTTATCATTAACAAAAAGTTTAATTTTATATTTTGTAAAAAAATTAGTGACTTGGATAAAAAAATTATATAAAAAAGAGGGGATAGTAGAGGACTAGAGGAGATAGTGAACCATACACATGGATAATGGAGATAAATGATGAAAAGATGATGACGTGATGCTAAGCATAGGATGATGATGGGCCTCTACTAGTAAACCAGAACCTATCTCTAATCTTTGAAATCAATGATAATTTGATTACTAGCAAAATTAGCACATATATAAACACTGAATATGCAAAATTTTACTTATGTGATGATAAGAGACTATTTTACTAATGCAAACCACTTAACTAGAGATTTAATCATATAGTCATCAATTTTATACACTTAAAACTATCTTATTAATAAGTCATTTTTTAATTGGTTTATGTAATACACACATGACACAATAGTTAGGTTGATGAGCTTTCTTTGAGGATTCAGCAATTCAGCCAAATATTTCATCTCAAAAGTTGATTCTTCAACGCCGCTAATTATACACCGTTTTGCTCTTTATTGTTGTATGTTGTGAATCTAGGGTCCGGTACCCATACCCATACTTACGACATCAATCATTCTCGGTTTGAGTTATTTTGATATAAAAAAATATTTATAAGATTACAAAATAAACAGGTAGAACTAAATTCTTGCTAAAAAGACGTGTGATCCAAAGTATTACATTAAAAGCATGAATAATAATTTATAATTTGTCTTAAAATGTGTCTATTTTTGAGACATAAATGCAAAAAAATAATAATATATCTCAAAGTGTGTCTTTTTTTTTTGGGAAGGTTCAAAATGTGTCTTTTGTATTTGATAAATGTTCAGACATAAATATGTTTTTGATTTTTGTAATTGTGCAATTAAAATTAAAATAATAATAAACAATTATTTTGAAAAGAGGCCCATTGAAAGCCCAATAGAATCATACGTAAAGTCCAACAACCTTTTAAGCTGACACATCTGGCTTCCACGAAGCCAATGTAGAGCCTAACTTTGACTTGTAGTCAACCTTCACCCGCAAAAACAATTCTGCTACAGAATATTTGTTCCATCACCCAACACTCGTTTCATTTTCATTTTTATTATATTTTATTACTAGACCTTCAATTTACAACTATGTACAAACCCAGTCCTTCATCAAAAGAATGTCTTTTTTTTCGAGTAAATTGCACAAAACGTCCTTTAACTTTCACCAATCTTGCTGGTTTCAGCCTTAATCTTTAAAAGTTGCCAAAACCAGCCTTTAAGATTAAATTAGTTACGGGTTTCATCCTTTATCACTAACCCAGTTATTAAATCATGTTAAATGGCATCACATGCAAGCCATGTGAGGGTAAAACTGTCTATTTCATACTTAAAGGACGTTTTGTGCAATTTACTCATATTTTTCATCCTCTTCATCCTCCGTTTTGTGCAATTTACTCTTTATATAAACTGAGAGCAGGCGACCACTACCATCTTCTTCATTGTCTCTCATCATAAACGGACCACCACCACCACCAGGGGCCGCCGCCGCCACCACCACTATCTCTCACACACACACACACGATTGCAACCACCGGACCCCCAAATCTTTTCTGGTCACCACTTCCAGATCCAAAATCTGGATGTTGGATGTGAACATTGAACCCCTAACCATCCTACAACATAAACAACCACTAGCATGATGATAACGGTGGTGTCTAGCGGCTACAATGACGACGGCAGCTTTCACCAGATTTGTGTGTTGAGTTTTAGAGTTTTGTTCAAGCATAACCGGCTCCCATTTGCGTCCTCGTCGGTTATTTGTTTTCGATCTGTCTATGTGTGAACCGAATCTGGTTTTTGGATCTATGTGACTTCGTCGGCGGCGGTTTTGGGAATTAATCCCTTTTTCAGATCTAGTTTTGAATTAGAGAGAGATGGTGGTGATGGCAGCCGGAGGTGGCGGTGGCAACTGGTTGTGTTGGGTGGTGGTACAAAGACATAGATAAATGGGTGAGAAGGAAACGCCAGGTTTTGAGCTTGAAGGAAATGCCAGGTTTTAAGCTTGAAGGAAATGGCAGAAGATTAGGTTATGAAAAGTTAGGGTTTTTAAAAGTGAACAAGATAACAGTTTTTTGTTGTTGAATGTGTGCTCATTTACTTCGATTCGAACTGGGTTTGGATCTGATTGCATTAAGGCGGATTTGATTGCTGATTGGTGGAATATGTTGTCCTAAATGTATTTAGTTATACGAAACTGGTTTTGTGTTATGGAATTGGATGTGTTTGTGAAATATCTTTTTAAGGATGAACTGCAGCTGTATGAAGAGGATGAAAAATATGAGTAAATTGCACAAAACATCCTTTAAGTATGAAATAGACGGTTTTACCCTCACATGGCTTGCATGTGATGCCATTTAACATGATTTAATAACTGGGTTAGTGATAAAGGATGAAACCCGTAACTAATTTAATCTTAAAGGCTGGTTTTGGCAACTTTTAAAGATTAAGGCTGAAACCAGCAAGATTGGTGAAACTTAAAGGACATTTTGTGCAATTTACTCTTTTTTTTCTTGTGTAAAATTATAGTGGATTATAAACATTATGTTTTAACTTGTATTCTAAGAAATTAAACCTAAAAAAATACATATGAAACCTTAAAAGATTATGTCAAACAGACGGGAACATGTGACACCTAAGATTACAAGTTGCACAAGAACACAATAGTTATAATGTAAAACATCTTAAAAACAAAATCATATTTATAATTTAAAACAAGTTAAATGGTTTTTTAAAGCATGATATAAAGTTATAAACGGATAACTTTTTAAATGCTAGATGCATTTAATGGATACTTAGCTTTTACAAACTTTAGAATAATTACATGACATTACACCCACTCTTCAAAAAGCTCTTCACACGCCAAAGAGTTAAATTGAAGAAAACACAACTAAAAAAATATTCAAAGCATGTTAATATGATAACAACTCTGTTCAGCTTCTCAATGGTTTGGTTCAATATGGTGAATCCTTTGATCTATTTTTAGTTCGAGTTTATAAAATCCTCTTAGTGGCTCAAAAAATAAAACAAAGAGTAAATTACATGCTTTGTCCTTTAACTTTACACTAACTTGCATCGTGTGTCCTTTATCTTAAGAAATTACATCGAGTGTCCTTTATTTGAAACTTTTGCACACCACATGTCCTTTATACTAACCTCCATACATTTTCATGGTTAAAACCAATCATGTGCCACTTACATGAGCGGCAAAACTGTCGTTTTATCATTTTCTATATGATTTTATATTCCACATATGTAAACTAATTTTTTTACATATATGTAATTACTTATAACACGTATATATAATTTAGTTATTACACATATGTAAATTAACATGTATCGAATCATAAAAATACATAAATAAATGATAAAAATAACACACACACACATATATATAATGATTGTTTATTAGAAGTTTTGAAAGTTAGTTTAAATAAGAAAACTAAAAAACTACCAAAAATAGCCTAAATACATACCAACTTTTTTACAATTATTTTATTAAATTTTGCTATTTTTGTTATAAAAATAAATAAATACTACACATGTGCATTACTACGAAAAAACTTAAACCCCCTAACCCACCCCCACAAAAAAAAAACCTAAATTGCATGTGCAACATATACATATAATGCACATGTGTAGTGCTAATTAACCATGAAAATGGATGAAGGTTAGTATAAAGGACATGCAGTGTGCAAAAGTTTCAAATGAAGGACACTCAATGTAATTTCTAAAGATAAAGAACACACGATGCAAGTTGGGTCAAATAGGTCGAAACTTGTTCAAAGTTTATTTTAATATAGAGATGAAAATAATGTCACGGTGTAGTCTTTCGAGGCCCTATGTTGCGTCCCCGGTTGCCCGTGATAAGCCAAGCCATCTCACTCTTGATCCGGGTTACTGGTTTCGTCCTACCTTAGACTAATCAAGAGGGAAACAACAACTCTCGACCAGTGATGCATTTGTCAGATAGACACGACTAGACACACACATCGCCTTACCTGCCGAGGTCGTCCCTGATGAATTCCCAAACTGACCACTGAACCCACACATTCAAGTACAAACACAAAGAAAACCACCTTCGAACATTAAGCATGTGAGAAACTGGTGGCATAATAATGTAACTTGATTAATAATAACTGACTTTAAAGCATAAAAAACATGTTACATTGATTACAAATAAAAGCAAACTTACATATATAGCAAGTTAAAGTTAGTAACCAACCAAACAGAAATAAAACCAGAAGGACTGATGATGCAACACACCTTAACCTCAAGAACCATTTAATCAAACTCTTTTGTCCATTTCAAGACTGCTTAGGAAGCAAGTTGAAGCAAAAAGCCAGAAGAAGCCAAGTCAACCAAATTTCACCAAAAGTCTCAAATAAAGTACCAACCATTGCAAAAACACACAAACACACACTTCCATCTTTTCCAATGAACCAATTTACAGGAAGAACAAATTGCTCTTCACTCTCGAAATTCGCAACCTGAAATCCTATCGATTTAATTTTTGCGTTTAAGCTCAAATTCGGAAGCTTAAAAATGGGGATTCGCGTTAGATCTGAAGATTATTGTTGCTGTTAGCTCAACGATTTAGCTTTAATTCGGGTTTTGTTGAAGATATTTGTATTTCTAGGGTTTTTAAGCAACAAACTTCGTTTTGGTCTGATTTAGGGTTTTTATTTTTGGTTCTGGAAGCAACAAACTTCGTTTTGGTCTGATTTAGGTTTTTTTTTTTGGTTCTGGAGATTTGTTGTTATGGGGGTTTGTTGGAGCATTCAGATTAAAGCGGATAGCGCGTTTTTGACTGGTAATTTATTAGTTTTTATTTGATAATTATTTCTGTTAATTGGTTGTGGAATTTATGGAAATTTTGGGATTCATTGTTATTGTTAATCATGATTATGATATAGTATGATTATTATTTATTAGTTGGTGTGGATTAGATTATAGTTGATTATTTTGGCATAATTATTGTGTCTTAGTGATTATTTTTTTATTATTTTTTTTAAGTCATTAAGTGACTGTTTTTGCTAATTTCATACTTTTTACTTGTTAATTTCTGCTAATTATGATTATATTAAGATTGTCAGTTGATTAAAATGATTAGATTATAGTTTTGATTATTTTTGCATAATTATAGTGTCTTAGTAATTATTAGTTGCTAAGTGACTGTTATTGTTAACTTTAAACAAATTAATTATGTTATTATAAGTTTTTTTACGGGTAATTATTTAGTTTTTACTTGTTAATTTCTGCTGTTTGGTTGCGAAATCTATGAAAATTTTAGGATCTATGTAGTATTATTTGGATATATGATGACTTTCTGAAAGTGATTATTGCTAATTATGATTATAATAAGACTATTAGTTGGTTAAGTACTTAATTTGATTATTCTGGCATAAGACCATGCGTAGTCGTTGGGGTGGCCCCGCCCTGGGCGTTGTCCGCCACGTGTCGTCTTAGTCAGCAAAGGGGCGTTTTTCTAAAATGGGTGTAGTGGGGATGTGGGTATTATGTTAATAGGGGTGTAAAGAATTAAATAAATAAAAAAAAACCATGAAAAACTTGATTGTACAAAGAATAGGAAGATGAAGGGTGATTGGACAAACAAATGGGGGCAAGGGCGTGGAAAATCCAACGCCAAATTCAATTTTTCAAAAATAACGCCCATGGGGGCCGAAGGGGGGGGGGGCGTGTTTTGGGCGTTTTTGGCGTAAAAAACGCCCCAATTTGATCGACTACGCATGGTCTAATTATAGTGTCTTAGTAATTATAAGTTTTTAAGTGACTGTTATTGTTAATTTTAAACAAACTAATAATTGTGTTAATATAGGTTTTGACTCTAAAACTGGAGATAAGAATGGAAATAGTAATTCAAGTAGCAAGGGTTCCCAAACGCAGACCCCTCGAAGTGAAGGTGAAATTCTACAGTCATCCAACTTAAAAAGCTTCACTTTCGCTGAGCTTAAAAGCGCTACAAGAAACTTTCGTCCTGACAGTGTTCTCGGTGAAGGCGGTTTTGGTTCTGTGTTTAAAGGGTGGGTTGATGAGCATTCACTTGCAGCTTCAAAACCGGGAACTGGTATCGTGATCGCTGTAAAAAGACTAAACCAAGAAGGATTACAGGGCCACAAGGAGTGGTTGGTTAGTTCTTTTCACTTTCTTGATCACTTTGAAAATTTCATTATTCTGTCAACAGAATCTAGCATCTCACAAAATGAATCTTCTGATTGTGTGCAGGCAGAAATTAATTATCTTGGACAATTGCGCCATCCGAATCTTGTGAAGTTAATCGGGTATTGCTTAGAAGATGATCATAGGCTTTTGGCATACGAGTTTATGCCAAAGGGTAGCATGGAGAATCATTTATTCAGAAGTAAGTTACCAATAAGTATTAATTTATTTACAAGTTTGAAATGGATATGTTTAAAAAAAATATATTTATAAATTGCTATGAACTATCACATCAGTTGCCACATGGCATGTACACACACTGAATAACAAATAGGATGCTACATCTGTAACTGTCTAAGAATCGGAAAAATGACCTTCTGCTGGTTCAACATATCATTCATTCCGATAATTGCTAATAAAATGTAACCTGGTTACTAAAATCTTTGCTAAAAACAGGAAAAAGTGTAAAGTTCTGTTCTGTTTCATGTTGTTTGGCCAATACAAATTAGCTAGAGGAGCATCCAAATGGGTTGAACCCGTCAAACAAGTTAAAACTCGGTCAAAAGTCTAGTTTTAATGCATACAACCTCCTAGACCATTCTATTCAAAGTTTTGGGTTGTAATCATAATAAAATTGTTTTATTACACTCATATTTAACACACGTTTAAATTTTTACATAAATTGGGCTAAAAAGTATTCACTAGCCAACCCAATCCGACCAGGCATGTACTTTAAAATGACCCATTTGTACCTGAACCCGTTAGGAATTTAATTGGATAAATTCTTTATGTGAAACAGGAGGTTCTTACTTCCAAACACTATCTTGGCGTCTACGCATGAAAGTTGCTCTTGGGGCTGCAAGGGGTCTTGCTTTTCTTCATAACGCTGAACCAATGGTTATATATCGGGACTTCAAGACTTCAAATATTCTACTTGACTCGGTATGATGTATTTTAATGAAGCTTTGAATCTTTGGTTTTGTACTTCTGTTATTGCATAAGCCACAAAATAAAGGTATTGGTGACTATGCATTTTTTGTACATTTGAGTCATAAATAGATTTATAGATGGTTTTTTGTTCAATTTCGTTAAAAAATAAAATTACCGTTAATTTTATTTATAATCAATTTAACATTTTTATACAAAAAGTATGGATGTGATTATGTGCATGATATAGCTAATATCCGGTTTTATGACTTTTGGCAACAATCAACAGAATTTCAATGCAAAATTATCTGATTTTGGGCTAGCAAGGGATGGACCTACCGGTGATAAAAGTCATGTTTCTACTAGGGTTATGGGAACCTATGGATATGCTGCTCCTGAATATTTATCAACAGGTACTGTTTACACATTTGCGAAATTTTAAGTGTAGTTATGGTAGTTAATTTCTTTCTAGTTAATCTCAACTCATATTTTATGAATTTATTTTATTTTCATGAAGGACATTTAACTCCAAAGAGTGACGTATACAGCTTTGGAGTGGTTCTTCTAGAAATCTTATCAGGTAAAAAAGCAATCGACAAAAACCGCCCCCCTGGAGAACACAACCTAGTCGAATGGGCCAAACCTTGTCTAACCAGCAAACGAAGAATCTTCCGTGTTCTTGACCCACGGCTCGAGGGTCAATATTCACTGGGCCGAGCCCTCAAAGTAGCCAACCTTGCGCTTCAATGTCTATGCATGGAGCCCAAAATGAGACCGAGTATGGATGAAGTTGTGTCCACTTTAGAAGAGCTTCAAGATGGTGAAAAGCGTGAGCGTAAGGACCCACGTGTGGAACCCGCTAATAATAAAGCGCGGTCATGCAGGCAAGAAGTTGGGACCGGGTTGGTTGCTTATCCTAGGCCTTCAGCTTCCTTGCGGGCTTAATTAAGAGTTATGATACCGTTTTTTTTTCTTTTGCAAGTGTGCCTCAATAGGTCTACTTGGTGTACAGTTATTGTTTTTATTTTTGTCTGGCTCCGTGTTTTGGAAGTGGGTTTGTGTCCTTTGTTTGAATCGATAGAGTATGTTGTTGTCTGTTGCTAGAAAGAAACATCGAATGGTTTTTGATGGTTATGATAAAGAATGTGTTAATTTGTGAGGAAAGCTTTGGATCTTTGTGATGAAGAGTTTGTGTTAAAGACATCTTTTGTTACAAATATAGGAATATGAATATTGGATTTTAATAATCCTAATTATTCGCCTCTGGCCACCAACAATTCCAACTTAAAAAATAACAACTAACAGTCCTAACTATTGACATATTGGCCACCAACAGACCCTGACTAACAGAATCCTAACGCCTTTAGTCTCCGGTCACCAGAAAAACGTTTTTGGCCGGAAAACCCAACATTTTCGTCCCAAACCTCTTTGTAACCTTATTACGGACCTTTAGAAACCTTTTTCTAATAAAAGCCCCAATTATTAAAGTCACCGGAAAACTCCTTTTTTCGCCGGAAAACTTAACATATTCGTCTCAAACCTCTTTGTAACCTCAGATCGAACCTTTACAAACCTTTTTCTGGTCAAAACGGTTTTACGGCGACCGGAGACTAACGGCCTTAGGGTTCTGTTAGTCAGAGTCCATTGGTGGCCAATATGTCAATAGTTGGGATTATTTTTTAAGTTGGATTGTTGACGAATAGTTGGGATTATTAAAATCCAAAAATCCAAAACGTTCATACGTATATGTTGTAAACTAGATCTTGCCTACCACATTAAAACATTTGCTCAATCACTGAAAAATGCTATCAAACGACGCTGCCTGGATGTTCAAAAACCGCAACCAAGCACACTTTACTGTTTTGGTCAGGCTAGGAGTAATATGGTTTAACCGATGGTAGTAACTTGTGTTTTAATAGCGTGAAGCGTGGCGAATTAGTCCCTGAGGAGGACCAGGCAAGACGCACTTGTTTGTTATTTAACTTGCATTATATCGACTTAGTAATGTTTTGTTATATTTACCACAGCGAATTTGGTTTTTTGTTTTTCCTTTTTACAAGCAGCATCTCTGCCCTTTATGTTAGAAAGGAAAGACTAACCTTGGAATAAACCGCAGCTAATCGACAGCCGGATATCCTGCGGCAGTTAATCCACAGCTGCATATCCAGCTAATCTTCAGCAATCAAACAGCAAAGATAAAGACAGCTAGCAATCAGCCGCTGTCTTCTATATTTAGATTGCGTTTTTTGTGTATAAATAGAATACCCGTCTTTGTAATGATACGTACAAAAATACACACATCAATTCAGTGTTCTTGAATCAACTTTCTATCATGGTATCAGAGCAGTGTCGTTCTTGACCTGTTCATCATCTACCTTGCTCACCCAAAACCGAATCATCCTCTCAACCAAGCTGCCATGGCCGAAGCCGGTAACTTGGGAGAAGATTTATCCATTCAAATCGCCAATCTGCTCAAGAATGGCCTTAACCCACAAAACCGAAACCCAAAACTATCCGATAACCTTCAAATAAACCTCAAGCTCAATAGTCAGAATTACGCCTTATGGACCCGGATGATAGGGTAGCCATAGGCGGTAAGTCAAAAACCTTTCTAAATCATCTATCAACCAACCCACCAAATCAAACCAGCGAGCAGTATGAGCAATGGGAACAAGACGACCTAGTCGTCTTCTCATGGCTCATACAGAACATCGAACCAACTCTTGCCAGCAATCTAACCGAATTCCCAACAGCAAAATCGCTGTGGGATGCCCTAGCTATAACATATAGCAGTGGGCGTGACAAGCTCCAAACTTTCAATCTACATGTCAAGGCGAATGAAATCAAACAGAACAATCTCTCCCTAGAAGAATTGTGGATTATACTCCAAGGAGTATGGGGAGAAATTGATCGGATTGACCCAAACCCTATGACCTGCCCAGCCGATATCCACGTGTATCACAAAATCAGGTCGGAACAGAAACTGTTCCAGTTTCTAAACGCTCTCAACCGGAAATATGATCCTATAAAAAGGGAAATACTCCGGTTAGAGCCCCTTCCAACCGTAGAAACTGCATACTCTACTGTCCGCAAGGAGGCCGCTCACCAGAATATTCTGGGAACACCTCTCAATGACGCACAGGGTATCACAGTGGGTCTAATGGCCTCGGAAATTGACGGACTAGGGCTTGCGTCAAAGGGTTACCGACGAACCGGTGAAAAAAGAATCGGAACAAGTAAAGACGACAAATCTCACCTCAAGTGTGATCATTGCGGGATGATGAAACATACCCGGGAACAATGTTTCAAACTCGTCGGATATCCGGAATGGTGGTCTGATGGTCAGAAGAGAGGCACAAAGACTACAGAAAAAGGAAAGTCATCCGGCGCCGCTAACCGAGAAGCTCCCAAAGATGAAAGCCGGAACAGATCGGGCTTCGGCGGAGTGGCCAAAGCAGATGACGAAGAAACAACAGGTAAAGGGTTTGGGGCGCAACCCTCAAACCCTAATTCATACATAAGTGAAGAAGACGAAGATAATACACATATAGTCTCTCGGTCACTTTTAAAAACAAATATTACACAAACAGTCCCTGGAAATAAGGGAAAAGCCAATATGGCCCACGAACATCAAAAACAAAAACTATGGATTTTTGATTGTGGCGCAACCGATACGATGACTTATGAGCTATCGGATATTATTTCAGCAACCATACCAGAAAAAACACATATTCAAACGGCAAACGGAGGAATAATGGATGTAAAATCGGGAGGAACTATTGAGATTTCACCCACAATAAAAATCTCTAATTGTCTTTATGTTCCTTCGTTATCACATAAGCTGCTTTCCATCAGCCATGTCACGAAGGAACTCAACTGTATTGTCCTAATGTACCCTACGTTTTGTATTTTACAGGATATCAGGACGGGAGTGATCATTGGGCGTGGCACTGAAAATCAAGGGTTGTACTATGTGGATGAGGTGACTCAAACTGGTGCTGTGATGCTGACTCATGGGACATCGGAACGGGAAGCTTGGCTATGGCACCGGAGATTAGGTCATCCTTCTGCAAGTTATTCGCATATTTTATTTCCGAAACTATTTCCAGTTAATTCTATGTCACATTGTGAAACATGTGTTTTAGCAAAAAGCCATAGAAAAACTTTTAAACCCAATAACACTAAGGCTGCTTTGCCATTTTCATTAATCCATTCTGACGTATGGGGTCCTGCCCCAGTTCTTGGAGGACAAAACCTTCGGTACTTTGTGATGTTCGTTGATGATTGTACCCGAATGACCTGGGTTTATTTTTTGAAAAACAAATCCGAAGTATTTGAAAAATTCACTATGTTTTACGCCATGATTCAAACCCAATTTCAAACAAACATCCAAATATTCCGATCTGATAATGGCGGTGAATTTGTTAATACCTTGTTTAAATCCTTTTTCCAAGACAAGGGAATAATCCACCAAACTACATGCCCAAATACCCCAGAACAAAACGGTGTCGCCGAAAGGAAAAATCGCATTTTGCTAGAAATGACACGAGCCCTCCTGATTGAATCCCAGGTCCCGAAATATTTTTGGCCTGAAGCCCTTGCTACTGCTACCTATCTTCTCAACCGACTCCCAACAAAAATCCTAAAGCTTAACACTCCATTACACACCCTTTCAAAATTCTTCAAACTACCCTCAGTTCTCACCCTTCAACCACGAATCTTTGGATGTACTTCCTTTGTTCACATACCTAAATCAGATCGAACCAAACTTGACCCTTGTGCTGAAAAATGTGTCTTTGTCGGGTATGGAATGAATCAAAAGGGATACAGATGTTATAATCCAAAAACACGTCATATGTTTACCACAATGAACTGTGACTTTCTTGAAACCGAGTATTACTACAATTCCCAACTCAGTGGTCAGGGGGAGAAGGAATGTTTAGACACACTAAGCTGGTTGGAATATGTTCCCTATGTACCAACTACAGAGTCACCAACCACAGAGTCACCAGAACCCAATCTCAGTGCCACTGACGGTCCTAATGTTCCTCCTAACCTGGTGTCCGAGGTAAGTGATACTCATCCTATTCAGTCTGGTGGTATTTTTGAAGTTTCTAATGACTTTGAGGACACCAATACTTCTAACCATGAAACTGCCACAGAACAAACTGAAAATTTGCAGGCAGATGAATCCAGACAAGAAGAACCACCATCGAGATATGTGTTACCCCCTAGAACAAACAGAGGGGTTCCTCCGAAACGGTATTCTCCTGAAAAAGAACCGAGAAGATCTAGTTATCCTATAGCTAGTGTGGCCGATGGAAACTTCACTAAGGAAGCCAAAGCATTTATCTCATCTGTTTATTCCGAAGAAACTCCTACAAACGTAGATCAAGCCTTAAAATCTAAACATTGGAAGGAAGCAATGAACACAGAAATGGAAGCCCTAACCAAGAACAATACATGGGAAAAGTGTACTCTTCCGTTGGGAAAGAAATCCGTGGGTTGTCGTTGGGTCTATACGATTAAGTATAAACCAGATGGTACAATTGAAAGATATAAAGCCCGACTGGTAGCAAAGGGGTATACTCAGACACATGGGATTGACTATGCTGAAACATTCTCCCCGGTTGCAAAAATGAACACAATCAGGGTCCTTTTTTCGATAGCTGCAAATGAAGGGTGGCCACTTCAACAGTTTGATGTAAAAAATGCCTTCTTACACGGGGACCTAGACGAAGAGGTATTTATGGATGCTCCTCCAGGATTCACAAAAGATTTCAAAACTGGAGAAGTTTGCCGTCTGAAGAAATCCCTTTATGGTTTGAAGCAGTCTCCCCGGGCCTGGTTTGGCAGATTTACGGTAGCTATGAAAAAATTTGGATATAAACAAAGTAATGCCGATCATACTTTGTTTCTCAAAAAAAGAGGCAAATTCGTAACCTGTCTAATCATCTATGTAGATGATATGATCATTACAGGGAACGATAGAGAAGAAATGGTAAAACTCAAAGAAAACTTGTTTGCTGAATTTGAAATGAAAGATTTGGGCAGACTTAAGTATTTCCTCGGTATTGAAGTACTAAGGTCGAAACAAGGAATCTTCATTAGTCAAAAGAAGTATGTCTTAGACCTGTTGGCAGAAATTGGAATGATCGATTGCAAACCGGCAGATACTCCTATGAGTGTAAACCAAAAACTTTACATGGAAGAAGGAGCAAAATTAGCAAATAAAGAAAGATACCAACGGCTGGTGGGAAAACTAATATATCTCTCACACACTCGTCCAGACATCGCCTATGCTGTAGGGGTAGTAAGTCAGTTCATGCACCAACCTCAACAGTCACATATGGAAGCAGTTTGGAGAATTATTAGATATCTCAAAGGAACAGTAGGTCATGGAGTCCTGTTTGAATCACATGGACACCTAAATGTTCAAGTCTATACTGATGCAGACTGGGCAGGAGATAAGGGAAGTCGGAGGTCAACAGCAGGCTACTTCGCTCTAGTTGGTGGGAATCTTGTCACTTGGAGGAGTAAAAAACAAAAAGTGGTTGCTCTTTCAAGTGCAGAAGCTGAATTTAGAGGTATAACTCGAGGCTTAACAGAAGCCATGTGGATGCGGAGACTCTTAGCTGAGATTGGTTTTCCACCAAAAGAAACAAGTAAGATTATGTGTGATAATAAAGCTGCAATTCAGATTTCAGAAAACCCAGTTCAACATGATCGAACAAAACACGTGGAAGTTGATAGGAACTTCATCAAAGAAAAGTTGGAAGATGGTACGATTGAATTACCATTCGTTCGATCAAAGGATCAGCTTGCTGACATTCTAACAAAAGCAGTTAACGGGAAAATTCTCAATGATTGTTTGGGCAAGTTGAATTTTGGAAATCCAACTATTCAACTTGAGGGGGAGTGTTAGAAAGGAAAGACTAACCTTGGAATAAACCGCAGCTAATCGACAGCCGGATATCCTGCGGCAGTTAATCCACAGCTGCATATCCAGCTAATCTTCAGCAATCAAACAGCAAAGATAAAGACAGCTAGCAATCAGCCGCTGTCTTCTATATTTAGATTGCGTTTTTTGTGTATAAATAGAATACCCGTCTTTGTAATGATACGTACAAAAATACACACATCAATTCAGTGTTCTTGAATCAACTTTCTATCACTTTATACAGCTAATTGCTGACCAAAGGGTTTGTAGCATATTACTATATAACTTAAAATCCATGGTCGGTTGCAACAGCAGAAAAGACAAAACTGCCGACAAGTTCTTTCAAAACAAAAAGATGAGAGATCTGGTCCATATATCAGTCAAATGTTTCTCCACGTTTTTTGTTTTTTTAAGTCTTTTGCGTCACTCTTACCACACCACCAGACTGACCCCAAACCACCGTTCACCGACTACCGCAACATCGGAATGGCAACGACCACCTCTGAACGCTTCACGCGCCGCATCGAGAAGAGGCAACAAACCTGTGTTTGCCGGAGAGATTTACCCATGGTCCGATGTTCGAGTGCTGAGGAGGCCGCCGGCTACCAGTTGTGACGATGATTTGAGGTCCAATTGAGTTGAAATTCGGTATGCCTGGTGGTGTCGGGGCGGTTTAAGCGGTGGTATGGTGTGGCGGTGGTAGGGGTATGAAGCAAATTAGATTTTGTACACGAGGGGTTTTCGATGATTACAGACGCAGATTAACGAAGATCTAGAGTTTGGGGTTTGAAATGGTTGGTGGTGATGTAGAAATGATAGAGATGAGAGATATAGACATGGGGAGTACAAGTTGTGGGAATAACGGAAAAAGAAAATGAATAATAGGGTTAGTAGAAAAAAAAAATAGTTAAAATGAAAATTGCTTAGGAAGTTGTAAACTGCCACTCTATTTTTTCTTTCTATACTTTTTATTTTCTTATTAAATAAACAGTTTTTACATGTTGAAGATCATTTTGATATGTTCCTTATCGATTTTTCAAGAAAACTATTTTCACACATATATAAATATGTTCTTTCTCAAATAAATCTGTTTGATGTTCATGTTAACGACAATCACGACATAAAAACTATTTTTAATAGTTTGTTTCATGTTTATACATAACTATTTTTAATAGTTTGTTTTCTTGAATTAATTTAATTTGTATATAATCTTTTGATATGTCTACAATTTTCATACTGATAAATGATAATAGACACATATTTTGTTCATGTGCTAATAAATTTGATTAATCGTGCAGCTTGCTTATTTAAAAATTCTCTTCTTATTGTCATTTCGACGTCTATTTTTCATTACGTGAGTTTTGTTATCTTTCGACTTATGATTCTGTTTCTTTTGTAACATGCGTTTTCATATGGTTAACGTATCAAATAACGAGCCACGACTATAAACAACTAAGGCGAGTAGCTGCCGCCGCAACGCGCGACCTATGGAAAAATCTAGTGTGTTTAAAAATGTGTCTCCTTTTAAGGTTGAGTTTTTAAATTTTATAGTAGAGAAATGTAAAGATTTGACATATGGAATATGGGATTAAGGTGTGAGCCACAGCCAATTATTAAAAAAAATGCAGACTTGATGAAGTAGAAGTAGATTCATGCTTTAATCAGATTGTGCAATAGATTCAAACTTACACTATAGCTCTCACTTTTTTCGATCAATACCGTTGATCTTGCATGATTAATCAACCTTTTAAACAAAAAGCTCTTTTCTTCTTTAACTTACTGCAAGAGAATTTGTTACGGCTTAATTGTTATATATATCAGGGTTTATTCTATTATAGTACTAATTGTGTAGACAAAACACCCTTTGCGCCTTGAGGGAGCCTTGTGCTTTTTTTAATAAGCAATAACATAGCCAACATAACATTTTGAGTAAACCTCAATTTTCGTCCCTATGGTTTGCTGATTTTAACACTTTCAATCCAATAGTTTAAAAATTGCATTTATCATCCATTAGTTTGCTGATTTTAACACTTTCAGTCCATTAGTTTGCTGATTTTATACAGTTTTAGTCCACACCACTACCTCTAGTGTGGATTGAAACTATTAAAATTTAACACTAGTGTGGACTGAAACTGTTAAAATCAACAAACTAATTGGATGATAAATGCAAGTTTTAAACAATTGGACTGAATGTGTTAAAATCAGCAAACCACAAGGACGGAAATTGAGGTTTACTCTTTAACATTTTGACAAAACGCCCTTTGCACCTTGAGGGAGCCTTGAGTTTAACTCGCATATCCATGGTAAACTAAACACGTGAATGCCCTGAAGCTCAGTCAAGGCAAACAGCCCAGTCGCCTAAAACTAGTGCAGCATCAGCGCTAATATCAACAAGCTGCGCCAGCCAATATCTAGTCTAAAACAACCTAAACGGGTCTAAAACAACCAAACATTCGCCTGGCTTATCTCGAGCATGCGCCTTTTAGCACTATGGCTAACCCTTTACATTTTGAACCTTTAACCGCATAGGCTTATCCACCACAATGAACACAGATACTTCTAACATGAAATCATTCAGACACAACAGTTCATGATGGAAACTCAATAAGATCGATTACGAACATCAATTCGACAATTACACCCATTTTGGATCATTGTGAAACAGGAACGATTACAGACTAATGGCATGTAGACGGGCAACAAGCTGTGCCGCCACCCCCTTCTGCATAGCAAACCCTACCATGCTAAACACAAAATTATGCTTCGCGGTGTTACTACTTGCTGAACCCGCTTGAGGAAGCGTCAGGGGCGAGAGCGCTAAAGGTATCAAAAGTGAACGGGACGAACCCATTTTCGGTTAGAAAGTTTTATAACAGTGGCCCAAATCAACCCATACATTAACAAAAGGCATCACATTTCTGTATTAGCATGTCAGATGAATAAGCAGCAACCAATCTAATCAACTTTAAACCCTAAACAATCATCAAACATCAAACATAAATCATAGAAACCATAATCAGGTAATGTATGAAAACATAACAATCCATATAAACTAAAGCATTCAACTATATTGTAGTGAATTAACCTATAACTCCTCAGGCCTTCTGGTAAACATAAGTAAGCCCACACTTGCCACAATAATGCCGATCAAAATGATTCGCCATAAACGTACCCGCCCCACACTCCCCATTCGGGCATTCTTTCCTCAACCTCTGGACTTTACCAGCATCATCCACCTTATAAAACTGCAACACACTCAGCTTCACCTTCTTATGCTTATGCTTGATCTTCTTGGGCTTCGTGTACGTCTTCTTCTTCCTCTTTTTGGCGCCGCCGCGGAGGCGGAGGACTAGGTGGAGCGTTGACTCCTTCTGGATGTTGTAGTCAGCTAGGGTTCTGCCGTCTTCGAGCTGTTTTCCGGCGAAGATGAGGCGTTGTTGGTCCGGTGGGATGCCTTCTTTGTCTAACATTCCCATTAAATATAACTGCCTACTAAATGCATATTAGCCCTTGGATTGGATGACGTGAGATGAAATCTTGAGCGTAATAACTGAAGGAATGCTTCAAGAAGGAGAGGTCTCTGAGCAGTTATAGTGCGTCTCCTGTATATTACCTCCCAAGTCCCAACACGACACCCCTGCTAACTCATTTCTCCCAACCATGGCATCCTTCTTATTCTTCCCCAAGCTACAATGGCATCAAAACCTAATCAATAATTACCATGTCTTTTCTATAGACTATATGACATCATGATGGACTCCGATTCTGGTTACACTGTACACTCCGGTCAAGATTTCGCCGCCCCTCCTCTCCTCTGTCTCCGAAATATTCATGGCCGCCGGTAATATCACTTCCGTTTCTACGCCTAGCTTCTTTTGTGATTGCTTATATTATATGAGCTTGTCTTTTGTGATTCAATTAGGGCTAACTGATGCCAGCGTTGTGTTATTCATATACTAAATTTTCATTTATGTCATCTCCATGAATTTTCATATTGAATTTCAACTTGCAACGAGTACAGGCTATGTTGCTTTTCTCAACGGGTTTGGATTTTACTTATTGTATATGAGTAATGTCATATAAATTTTGGTTTGACGAGATTTTTGATTATGTTATTGTATATTATTTAGTTTGTGTATTTAACTATTTGATATAAGATTTATTACACGTAATTATATTTTTTTTCACTTTATAAATATCAAATTTTAAAATGTTTTTAGTATAAAACTCAAAACAGAGGGCTTAACAAGTATATTAAAGATCAATAAAACTAATAATAAAAGAGGTTGAGAATGCTTATAACTATTTATTAAAGATAAATTTGTTAGAAGTTTGGACTTATGCAGACTAACTAATGATTAATTGATTAATATTAATGAAAAGAATGATACAATAGTTAGCTAAACCCTTTAAACAATGTTGAGAGGCTATATCAAAAGAAAGATATGGCTGATATTATTCAATCAAAATGTTGACTAAACCATTATTGTTAGTAAGCTATTATTAGTTTCAATGAGGTTTTCTATATATCCTGATAATGCAAAAAGAATGGATCCAGAATGTATTAAATTGAGCATGTGGACTGACCTCTTTGACATATTAACCATGAAAATATGATGATTGTCTATTCCGAACCACATTGACCTTAGTGTGTATTTCATGGACATGTGGCATGCTTTTGACTTGAAACAACCAAGGTTTGAACCGTACAAGCACACCAAATTATGTTTCATTGTGGTTGTTCATTTCACCCCTTTTCATTTTACTTTTGTTGTTTTGACAGATGTATTACCTAGTGATGAGTCAAAAAGAGCTCGTGTTAAGGAATATGGATAAATCTCTTATGTTCAGATACAGTAAGTGGGCCCAGATAGAAATTCCGATTTTCCACAGCTGGTGATGGCACTATGTGCATTATAAGTGAGATTTGATTAACCGTTTGTTTGTTAAATTGTATGCACTATTAAATTTGAGTATATTGTGTTATTTTCTAAAAACATTATCTTTTTTATTTTAACATGTGTTTTTGTAGGAAGCAACATGTGGAGACCCCTGATTCCAAAGAAATGTGATAGTGAATTGGAGAGGCCTAATGGAACAATGTTGTGCACCTAACCCTATGCTTTTGACCTTCTTTCACTAAAATAACTGATCGGTTATGCGCTATGTGACACACTATACTGAAGGCAGTCATTGCAACTTTTGATAAAAGAGCTTGAGAATAAGCTCGGCACCATTAATGATATACTGAATTAGAGAAGTGTAGAGAAGCTGCAATTGGATGCAAAGAGGAAATGGGTTTTTGAGTTGGGTTCAATAATCTGTAAGTATCATTTTCTTTTGTCCTTGGGCTAGAGCTCAGGTTAACTCGTCGGTGGGCACTCTTGGGGAGATGGTGGAGCACTTTGAAGTATGGAAGTTTGAAGGATGGTATGAAAATTCTCCATTCCTTTGTCCTAGCGACCCTTTGGAGATTATCGATTGCTTGAAACGATTGGTGTTTTAACGGAAAAGGGCTCCATTGTTCAAGCTGGTAGAAGATATAAAATATATAATCAATTTATCTCATCTGTTTATCTATACGGGATGACGCTTTGGCATGTTGTAACAGGTTGAATAACTCTTAAGTGTTGAGAAACTAGCATTTATGTGTATACTTCCAATTCTGATTTGTTGTTTTGTGAAATGTGTTTTTTTTAATTGCAGCTTTTGTATGCTTGTAGTATCAAGAAAAATGGATGAGACATTTAAGGCTTCATCACAACAGGAGGTAAGCTCCTGGATTAGTTCATATGTTATATTCCTTCACATCCTACTATGGTTTGATTACATTGTGCTTTCTTAGGAGGAAGTCATAAAGAGGATGTACTGAGGTATTGTGCCAAAAAAACCTCCACTTATTTCTAAGGTAAGATTCTTAAATCCATTCATGAGCTACTTTTAGACTATGGGCTTTAATGTGCATTGAATTTGATTTTAGGATCATGAACCGCTTATTTTGATTCAGGGCTCTGGGAAAGGTGAACATTTCTCTCCCAGTTTTCCCTTGTACTCAATGTTGAAGTAGTCGCTAGTAGGGCGGTGGGGTGGGGACTAGCGATTAATCGGAATTAATTGGGATTAATCAGCGACTGGTCGGGATTTTTACAACCATGCTTGTACTATTGCATGTCGATTTTCTGACTGCTATTTTTAAAACTTTTTCACTAATATAGTTGTATGTTAGTTGACGATAAAGCATTTGAATTTTTGGATCTTGATGGGATCTGGAACCTAGCAGGAGTGAGCCACTGCCAACCATCAAAGCTGCACCAGAATCTCTTTCTATTGTTTGTGTGTGTGTATATATATATATATATATATATGAGAACTGCAGAATAGTGGTGACAAATATCAACCAGATCGATGACGGACAAGACGAGACATCGGTGGGTAAGGTGCGAACCGGTTACATTAGGCTGTTTTTTTAATACCCTTAACTACCTGGCCTTTCTGATGCGTGTATGCTAATTTCTTGGCGACTGATGGAATGCTAAAACAGTACCAGTGATGGTGAAGAATACTGGATTGTACTTTTTTGAAAGTTAATTTTAGCCTAACAAAGCAAAAAAGGTAAATAATGGCTGCATAATACTTCAAAAAAGGTGAGTTGGATCATAGCGAGTCAACCGCGCTATATTTGTTGTTATGGTAGCAAAAGATGTGTTCACTTCCACCCATTCTAAAATTAACTTTGTTTTTTTGTCAATCGAGTATGACTCGTTAATTGTTTAGAGACCTCAACCTCTATAGATTTATATTGATCACTGAGCAACCAGGTACTTGCATTTGTTCATGCATAGATTTGTTTATTCTTGGTCATGCAGCATGACTCATGCCCTAATATTTGGACTTAATACGACTCTTTGAACATTCATTATCATCATTATTTATATAGTAGAATAATTTATTTGCACCTCTAAATGTTTTTGCAAGTAAGTATTGAAAGTGAACCAAAGTGTGTGCGGGCTGACCTCGGGTCAAGTTTTTTAACCCTGCACTAAAAAAAGTATCGTTTTTGTTTGAATTTGTTTGACCTGTTACCTAACCTGCCCATTTTATAATGAGATCAAGCCCAAAAGTATGTTTTTTGTTAAGGGTCGGGTCAATTTTTAACCAAAACTAATAACTTTCGGTCGAATTGTTATTTATATTATGTTTTTTGTTTAAAAGATGTACTGAAATATACGTCCTACTTAAATATATATGTATGTTTTATCTGTGTGTGTATATTGATATTCTTTGTTAAGCGAACTGCTCTTAGAAGAATTCTATTTTGTATTTATTTAAGTTATGTTGCTGACATTTTGAGAATTATTTCGGTCTTATGTTCTTCAGGTTTTAGACCTCTTTTGAATGTTGAAGTTGAGCTCTTTGGAGGAGTATGAGACAACTCTGATAACACCTAATGGTAATTTGAGCGACATACCCTTGAAGGTTGGTATAGTGTGGAGATCAAACTTTTTTGGTTTTATGTATTTATGAATGGTCAACCTTTTTCCTATGGAACCATGAATGTAGTCAAATGTTGCCTCGTAGGGTTATAACTTGATGATACTATTGAGTTATAGTTACATTCTGGACTAGGAACCATTTTAAAACTTATGGTCTGTATAGACATAAGGATCTTTTGTTGTTCTCCACTAGAATTCATTACGATCTTCATATATTTTGAAGGCTATGTTTCATATATCTTAGACATGTCAATTGTTTCCTTTGCACTTTCTCACCTGTGGTCATATGATATTTTAACCCATCAAGACAAAAGATTTCAATAAACATTCTAGCTCACGTGAATGAACAAAAATGATATCGACTCAATTCCCGTCGCAAAGCGCGGGGTAGATATATAGAAAACATGTATGAAGATGGGTTGGGTGTTTTGGGGTCCCAAGACACCCAACCCATCTTCATATCTTTGTTTGTACGTTGTTAGCGTAACCCGTCCACCGGACGGGTATTAAACTAGTTATATATTAGGGTGGAGAGAGTGGTTAAACACTTGAAATTGTTAAATTTCAAAATCAACCAATGAGAGTGTGCTATGTCATTTAACCTTAAGAGTTTAAATTATGCTGAAAATTGTTGGCAATGGTTAGACACTTCATAAATTGGTAAACTTTTTTTTTTAAAAAGGAAAATGTGTGATTGGTTGAGAAGGAATGGACCCCACCACACACACATCTCTCTCCCCTTCTCTCCCTCTTCCCGAAGCGGTGAACCTTCACCGATTTTGGCCAAGAATCGGTAAATATGTAAGCGGCAAAATTGATGGCGGCGGTTTACCGATGTTTGCCGAATCCCGCTCTCATCACCCTTATATATTTGATATATCTACAGTTCTAAGAGGGATAGCTGCCATTAGTCAGTTTTTTTTTCTTTTTTTAACCTTTAACATTTAGTATTGGCATTTACAATCTTTCAACTTTCTAAAAACTATATAATCATTTTTTACGTGCTTATATGTATAGCTTCGTATAAGTTCATGTTGATTGCGGTTTTTTTTGTCTTTTAGTAAGTTTTTGTTTATTTTAGTCTTTACTCTTCAACATTTAGTATTGGCAGTTACAACACTTCAACTTTTTTATCATTTTTACATGATTATATTTATAAACGTGTCGGTATAAATTAAAATTGATTACATTTCTTTGAAAATGGGTAGGCTCAGATATAATAGTTTTCCCACGTTCTTTTGGTAAGTTTTCAGTTAATCTACGTTTTGGCAAAAAATTAGTTTTAAAACAAGTCGGGTAAAAATATATATATAATATATTTTCATTAGATTTTATAAACTCGGCTTACTTTACGTTTCGGTCCCTCCGCAACGCGCGGTACCATTTTTAACTTAAATAACATAATTTTTTACTTATTTTTATGTTTGTATCGGTGTATATTTCTTTCGTTTCCGTGTTTATTTTTATGTATATTTCAGTTTATGCACGTTTGACGTAACTTTTGTTTAGAAACGATTCAGGTCTTTACTGCACAAATCTGAATTACTTTACATTTGAACCCGCCGCATCACACGAGGAGATTTACTAGTTATATATATAAAAAGCCGATTAGGTGCTCCGTGCGTGCTCTATCGTTGTGTGGTGCTCGTCCAACGTTCTCTTAAGTCTTATCTTTTGGTCAACGTACGTCAAACGTTCTCATAAGTCTTATCTTTTGGTCAAACGTACAATTAATATTTCTAACGGTGTGATAACATCATGGGGCATGCTTTAACATCTTGGGTGTTAATGGTGACATAACATGTTAACTGACATTACGTACCACTCCCTCTTGTATCTCCTCACTTGTGGTCTAGTGGTAGGAGGCTTGGGTTTTCCGTTGGAGACTTAAGTTTAATTCTTACTTGTGTCATATTGGAGTGGATATAGCCAACAAATGATTTGGACTAGGCCTTGTGTGAGGTTGTCAGTTCGATTCCCGAGCCCAACCGGGTTTTCGTCCCACCGTGTGTTACGCTAGAGAGTTATGCTCTTGTGGTGGCACAACGACTGTCAAGTGGCTGCCGGCTGTATGGTTTTTCGGAGGAATGCCTAAAAAAGCCAAAAATTGAAGCCAGCGTGAACCCGACTAAGGCAACATAGCCTGGCCAAAGCGGGGTAATACGGGGCCCTCCGATTTGGAGAGTGTGGTAATCTATCTAATACACTAAGTTCATCGTTCAAACAAAAAAAATCACTCACTACTTGTGTTAATGGGCATTAAAAGGGTTATATGTTAACATGTAACCGAATGTTAATAGATTAAATTAGTTATTCTTTTCCTTTTTAAACCAAAACCACTATAAAATAGGGGGTCAGGCGAGTTTAACGGAATTAAACCGTATCCTTAAAGTGAGGCAGAGTAAAATAGGAAGAAAAGTTGATATAACATTTAGGTGGAAGTAAGATAAGTAAAAGTATATGCAAAGACCTAATATCAACACAAATATTTATACAAAGACGCCACCGCCTAAAAATACTATTATAACTCCAATCGGGATGGTGTAGAAAATGTGAACCGGTGTGTTCTTTATCGATAAAAGTCCATTATGATTGACCTAATAAGTTTATTTGTTTTGTTCTTCTTTTCTTTTGTAGAAGCTTGACAATTGCCATTCGAAAAATCAGTAAATAAATTCTTCTTTTACCGATTTATATGATAAATTTCAATAATCTAACTAGATATATATAATACATTTCCTATAATCTAACAAAGTAACCATTATTTAAAGGGCTCCAACTATTCTCCACATCTTCACAATCTTATTTTCACACCCCTGAATCTATTTGGGTTGTATAAGGTATACAATCCGTGTATAGAAATGTTGTACAAAAAAAGAACAAAGATTGTTATTTTTGTCTTGTTCTATACGAGCCTTATAGCATTATATGGGTAGTATTGGATGTTGCTATAGCAACCCAACCACAATATTTTATTGTGTTTTTGATCAGTTTTTGAGGTTTTGAATATCTATCCGGTCGTATAACCTTATATAACCCGTTTAGATATAAAGGGTTTTTTTATGTCAATTTGCAAAACCGAAAACGTATTGCCAGTTTTTGTTGATATCAAGTTTATTAGCGAAAAATGTATACGAGTTTAATAACGGTTTTATTAACATACGAGTTTATTATTGAAAAACGTATAATTTTTAATAAAATTCGAGTTTAGATAACGATTTTACTTTACTGAAAAACGTATACACGAGTTTTGTCGGAATAGTTGCGTTAGACGCCGAATTATTAAGATACAAGTTTGTAATACGCCCTTGATTATGTTAGAAGACAAATTTAAAAATCTAATGCATAAGATAAACATTACGATAACAATCATCAAACAAAATAAGATAAACATAAGATAAATATTTAAAATGATATATAAAATATTCCAAATCAAAATACAACAAAAGCAAAATACAAGCGGACCACGGTGGCAAAGCTGGTGGTGGTGGAGTGGTGGACCGTGGATGTGCAACATCTGCGACCACACTTACATGTGTCATCATCGCTATCAGGGCATTCGTCATCCACCGTAGGTCGCTCCGTATACTAGCTACATTTACCTCGACCTATATCAATCTCACCTCAAACCCCGACGGAGGCACCCACGTGGTCTCACGCTCTATCGCTCATACAAACGATCACTTTGTGAAGCATCCGCATCTGCCTGCACCCTATCAACTCATGTCTGTATCCGCAACCTCTATTGTGTCAGATTATTCTATACCGGCCGTAATACCTATATAACCCATATTTATAAGACACTTATAAAGAGCGTAAAAATAAGAATGAAGGTGGCTTTATTGACACTCCTTTTAAAAAAGTCAAACAGGAATTGAACAAAGTCAAAATTGGAATGTCTCTCCAAATCATGTTTCTTAACGACGACTGCTAACCAAATCGACAAATGATCTACCAGTGTCCCAACTCCCATAAACTTCTACCAAAATATTATTATATATATATACACACATATATCCCCTGATCGAAGCCATGATCGATCCGTTCACCTAATTTTCACAAACCCCATAATCGCTCCCTGTTGCGTCTAATTTGGGGGTAATAACGATGGAAGACAACACAATTCAGGATCTCACATTCCTAAATTCACCAGTCGATCAAATCTCTCATTTTGCTGTTGATATAGGAGGTATTAATTTACAATTCTGCTGACTTTTGTTTCATTTTGTATGATTGTTATCAGATCGTTAGTTGACTTGTTGTTCTAACTGTTGATTATTAGATTCAACAACACGCAATTTAACAAGTTATTGAATTATGTTAACTACTTGATATGCATAATTGAGCAGAAATTTGTGGAGCAAAGTTAATTTTATTAGTATTTAAGTAATAATTTTATATGATGATATCGAAACGGAAGCTTGCCGATTAATTGCTGTTTAAGCCTTTTATATGTTTAGATTTTAAGTAGTCGCTCAAAAGCTCTTCTGGCGGGCGCCTAGGAGGCGAGGCGCAGGAAACGCCTTGCTGCCGTCTAGGCGCTCAGGAAAGCTTCAGGTGAGATTCCAGCCATATTTCGGTCAGATTCCGGCTAGATTCCGACCTAATCATGAAAATTTCGGCAACATTCTGCAAAGTACGTGCAAATTGGAACCAGCCTAGACTAGCCCTAAACAAGCCTAGAATATGTTAAAACTCTAAAAAATGTGTGTTTATGCTATGCGCCTTGCTTATCTCGAGCCCTTGCTTTTTAAGCACCTCGCCTTGAGTGCGCGTTTGACTACTATGGGATGAGCATTTTTGAGTGTTTGGATGAAGCGGATTGCTTGTGCTTATTTGCATCTGCTTTCAATAAGCAGTCTGAGATTGCTGAATTTAAACTGATTATTCTTGATGGATTCTATATAACAAGTTTACCGTTAGGGTGAAATAAGTTTCTTAACGTCTGGTTATAAGCATAATATTTAAAATAAGCAATCCCAAACATACACTTAGGGATGAAACAACCAAGTGTCTTGGTTCAGTTGGCGTAACAAAATGTTTGTAGGTTAGTTTAGTTTAATTACTCTTGAAGTGTTGGTTTATCTGAATCGAAATAATTTTTCATTTACAGCATATGGGTTAAAGATTATCCTTTTCTAACGCCTGTTTCACTGAAATGATTTTCCGTTTATGTACCTCATATGTCGTGTTCTCATCAGGTTCTCTTATCAAGATGGTGTATTTCTCTACCAACAGAGAAAAATTTGTAGATAAAACACAAACTAATTCTTCTAAAGATAATCTTCTTAGTGGAAGACTCTACTTTTTAATGTTTGAAACAAGCAAGATCAATGAGTGTCTCGATTTTATTTCATCAAACCAGCTGCATTGTAGAGGTATGCATCTTCACTTAATATTTCCAAATAGTTATAGTAATTATCCTCTAATGTCAATATTGGTATTGCTGTCAATTTATCCGTCCATGTGAAAGTTAAATATAATTAAGGTGAACATATTGATATTGTAAAGCAAATGCTACTTAATTTAATCTTAATCATGATGGCTTCAGGTGTTCAGCATCATGGGTTCCCAGCCAGTGACAAGAATACTATTAAGGTGAAGACCATTAGTGAAACAATTGATATTATAACAGAAAAAAAAGCAAGCGCATATGTTCATACATTCCATAACTAAAGTTATATGGCTTCTATTAAAGATGACAGTGGTTCTACTTCCACACTTGCCTCATATTTTCCTAAAAGAATTATATATATGAGATATAACCAGAAAAGAGTTATTGTATGGTTATTAAAAGAATTATACAGATACAACTGGGGGTGTGCATGGGTCGGTTTTGGCCCAAAACCATAACTATAACCGCGATGTCGGTTAATGAATAACCATAACCGATCGGTTATGGCGGTTTCGGTTAATCAGTTTTGAAGGTTATAGTTGGTCGGTTATGGGCGGTAACCGTGAATTTAAGCCTAGCTAAAGACAGTTTCAAATTGTTTTTGAGCATGGAATAAACTATTACTACACATTTCTATATATTAGTATATTACATGGTACTAAAAATTACATATAATCTTAATATTAATACCGACTATTGTCAAATATTCAAACAAAATGATATGATATACCATAAATTCAAACTAAGATTTAATCAAAATAATATGATATAACCCATAAATTTTAACAAACATTCAACCAAAAATATCAAATATTGAAAAAATGGTGAAAAGTCCAAAATCCAACAAAGATTTTACTACATGTTGGTTCAGTTCAGTTATGGCTGATATGGCAACATTGATAACCATAACCGACCCGCTACTTTAGGTTATCATAAAAACAATTAACTGACCCACCAGTTATTTATATGGTTTGGTTTTTTCAGTTCGGTTTTGTTGGTTAATTCGGTTACGGGTCGTTTTTTTCGGTTTTTTGCACACTCATACTTAGACATGCATAGCATCTTAAAAACAGTTATTAATTCGTGTATGGCCAAATGTATTTTGGATTTTTCAAGTCATGCAACCTATCAGCTGATGTATTTTTTTTTAATGGTGAAGGCAACGGGTGGAGGGGCATTTAAATTTGCAGATCTGTTTAAAGAAAAGCTCGGTATTAGTCTTGACAAGGTAGATGAAATGAGCAACCTTGTATCAGGAGCAAATTTTCTTATAAAGGTTAGATTCTTACACCATACGGAAACTTATGACATAAATAATTTCTTCATTTTATTCTTAAAATACCTGAAAATGTTTTGACGGGTAAATGGTAATTATTTGATTTAAACTTCCTTCTGAATAGTCAGTGCCATCTGAAGCGTTCACATACGTGAATGGCCAGAGGAATTACGAGCAGATAGACCACAACGATCTATATCCATATCTTCTTGTTAATATTGGATCTGGTGTAAGCATGATAAAGGTAATTTCACTATTCATTTATTGGCTAGTCCTTTTTTCTATTTACAGATGTGGTTAGGGCTGTAAACGAACCGAACGAACGTAAATGAACGCAAATGAAAACAAACAAATGTTCATGAACGTAAATGAACGCAAACGAACGTTATATATACATTTCAAAACAAATTCGGCATTTTTAATCTGAAAAATTACGAAGAATCCACCAAAAATAACTCAGTACTTAACATAACTATCTGAACATAGTTGACATAATTATCATAAACATAATTAACACAACAATTAAGAAGTTTGTCAAGCTTTAACACAAAATGAAATTGAACGGTCAAATGAGGGATGTTGGCGCAGGCGAACAATATAACTATAGTTTCAAATTTTTAGAAACTAAAATCAAGAAAATAAAAATATAACATAAAAAACCCTTTAAATGAACGAACACAAATGAACACGTTACCGAACGTTCACAAACATAAACGAACGAACACAGCCTTTGTTAATGCTCATTTGTTTAACTCATCGAACGGAATTTCTTGTTCGTGTTTGCTCATTTATTATACGAACTTCCCGCCGAACGATTCACAAACTGTTTGCTGAACGTTCGGTTCATTTACAACCGTAGATGTGGTAAATGCTCAACTTCTTAGTGGTCAGATACTACTGTTTTTAATATTATTTTCTAATTTAAATTTTCCGTTTTGGCTATAAATCAATACGTGCTAAGATCGTTGAAATTTATTATGAGCTTTTAGGTTGATGGAGATGGAAAGTATGAACGAGTCAGTGGAACGAGTGTAGGTGGGGGCACATTTTGGGGTTTGGGGAAGCTTTTAACAAAGTGTAAGAGGTTAGCTGGTTAGATCACTAGTGATTCTTATTTTTTAACATTATAATGCTAATGAAAGTTACCAAAGGTCCTTTAATACAACATTTTATTTTTATTTTTATTTTTTTGCTTCAGCTTTGATGATTTGCTGGAGATGAGTCATAAGGGAAACAACAGAGTGATTGATATGCTTGTTGGAGATATATACGGTGGATCGGACTACCTAAAGGTACGTTGATTTGTTTTTTATCATGTCTTTGTTCAACTTATTTCTTTCTTCCAGTTATAAATTTTGGTTATAAGTAGGGCTGCAAACGAACTGAACGTTCAACGAATAGTTCGTGAATCGTGCGGCAGGAAGTTCGTTTAATAAATGAACGAACAAGAACAAGAAATTTCGTTCGTTTGGTTAAATGAACGAACATGAACAGAGGCCACGTTCGTTCATTTATGTTCGTGAACATCGGTAACGTGTTCGGTTATGGTCGTTTGTGTTCGATAGCTGATTATTGTTTTTAATGTTTGTATTTTATTTGTATACTTTAAAATTCCGACAAATAAAATATTTAATAAGTATCGATGTTTTATATATTTTGTCCATAAATGCTTGTTTGTTTTCATTTGTGCTCATGAACATTGGTTTGTGTTCGTTTGTGTTCATGGACGTTTGTTACTAAAAACAAACGAACACGAACACCAACAGAAAATCTCGTTCGGTAAGTGTTCATGAACCGTTCGTGAACACATGTATTTCCTTAACAAACGAACACGAACAAAGTCTTGGTCTTTCGGTTCGTTTGATGATGATTTTGTGTAGTCACATGTTAATAGTATGTGAACTTGGGAACAGATCGGCCTAACATCAACAGCTATTGCATCTAGCTTCGGGAAAGCAGTGTCAGAAGACAAAGAGCTTGAAGAGTACCGGCCCGAAGATGTAGCAAGGTCCCTCTTGAGGATGATCTCCAACAATATCGGACAGGTGAATTATAAGAATTTGAACCTTTTCGACATGTATCGACACATTAATATATAATCCATAAAGGGGTTATAAAATAGCAACATAATTTGGTTGGTGTTTCAGTTTTGTAATTATACCCATTACCTACCCGTAATGGACAATGGTGTAGATTTTAGGAGTAGGATTAGTGGGTGTGTGAGTTAGGCGTTCTAAAAAAAATCTACCCCTAACTTAACGGAGAAAAATGGATGGAATTAACGAGCTGGATGAAAATGGAAAGATTTCAAACCTTTTGGATCCAGATGCGAAAAAACAAACCTTTGGATGAAAGTCGCAAAACTGGCCAAACCTCAGAGACGAAAATGGCATTTTACTCATTAGTTTATCAGATATGGTTTATAAGGTCTTTTTTCAGCTAATCTTTTATATTTTGATCCCTGTTTTGGGTGATTTTGATCCCTGTTTTTTTCAGCTAATCTTTTATATTTAATGGTTTATTAATAGAGAATAATTCGTTAGAGATAAAATGTAACTCAAATCGAGCCATTTATACGAAACATGCGACCTCTATTGTAATATGTCAAGGTAATTTGAAATGTTTGTAATGAATCACATTGCACATACACTCTGTGTCATTTTATTGCGATTAGTCACAGCACTTTTTGCTACATTTCAACAAGTATTTATAGATTGATATATGCTTTTGATATATGGTTCTCTTTTCAGATTGCATACCTGAATGCACTTCGATTTGGTCTCAAAAAGATATTCTTTGGGGGATATTTTATACGCGGTCATGCTTACACCATGGACACCATATCCGTGGCAGTTGATTTCTGGTAATCGTAGGACACTTTTGAGAATCGTACTATATTTTGTAGTTAACTGCTAAACTTCAACTGTAACAGATTACTTTCTTGCTAGTTTTTCGTACTGTCACACTCCTCGACCACGAGAGGTGGCAAAATGAGTTTTCCAGGCTTGTTGGGTAACAGTCAAAATGAGTTCGAGTCGAAATGTGTTGTTTTAGTGTGGGTTGAAATGGGTCGGGTCGATCCGTGAATCTGTTTGTCCAGTTTTTTATATTTATAAGTAGCTAGTTGTTAAATATGAAAAGCAACTGTATTATTACAACAATGGCCTCAGTTTTATAGCATTAAATAATTTAGTGTTGACATCGAAAAAAAAAGCCCCTACCCTAATAGGTTAATTTCTTGTAATGTCCCGTCGTGTTTTCATGTTGTGTCTGGAAGTTCCACCTCAATAAGTAAAATGCCATTTTCGTACCTGAGGTTTGACCATTTTTTCGAGTTTTGTCCCGGAGGTGCCATCTTCATTCAAAAAGTTTGGAATGTTGCCACTTTCATCCCTGAGGGCCAAATTTCGAGGGACAAAGTCGAAATAAATTGCCAAACTCAAGGATGAAATAGTAATAAAACGCACACCTGAAGGACTCAAATGCACGAAAAAGTCATTTTTGATGAAACAAGCAAAAATGAGTAAAACTCAGGGACAATTTTAGCATTTGACCCGTCGTCTTTTTAGCTATATTTTTACCCTTATGTGACAAAAACGTTACCCCGGATCAACCGTTTAACTAAATGGTTTTAAATTACCTTTTTAGGTAAAAAAGCAAGGCCAGCCCTCTTGTTTGGCCCGTGTTCTTCAACTTAAATTTTATATGACATGTCAACTTGCCTGTTCAGGTCTAAAGGCGAGGCAAAAGCAATGTTTCTGAGGCACGAAGGTTTCCTCGGGGCGTTGGGTGCATTTACAAACTATCAACTTGTTGAAGAATTCCCTTGCACAGCAGGCGATTATAGCCGAAACCCGCTTGTTGAAGATTTAAACGATAATGGAATAATCGAATGCTGTTTACGGGCCAGCAACTGAAAACAGGTAATATAGTTAATCACATTTTAAACCAAGATCAAAACTAACATCTTTTCCATTTGTGAGTCCTGATTAAATTATGTATTATGATAGTGTACCCCAATTTATTTTTAAAAGAGTGTCTAGTGTGTGTGTGTGTGTGTTGTGATGATGCATTTATGTTAGTGTACTTTGTACTTATGCATGTTTCCATGAATATAACCATAGCAACATTGACAGGTCTTTAAAGTTGTACCAGTGAACAGTAAAACTTTGTTTTATTCAAATCTTATGATTGTATCCCATGTGACTCTCAACATGACTCATGAGGGTTACAAATTGCATGAATGTATTGATCTATCAAGGAATTGCCAGTTGGATTTTTGCATATTTTGAGGCTAATGATTTTATGATCATGTTTGGATTCTCACTTTCATAGAAAACTCATAGGTGAATAGGTTATTTTGTACTTACACTTGAGGTTGAGGTTATTGTCAAAAAGTGTTTTTTGTGAGAAGTATAAGAATGAATATGGTGAGAACACTAATTAAAATTAAGATTTAAGGGTATAACTGTCAATGCATCAACAATTCAAATATGGTAATTATGGTAATGAATCTCCAGTTTAGAATTTGGAGAGAGAAAATCCTTGATTTAAGGGCTTGATAACCGTTCATAACATCATTCTACTTTATTTCAAGGGTTTTTACATCATTCACAAACATTAGAGCATGTTTAGGTGTTTTAAATAAATTCATAGTTCAATTCATGGTGTTTTTACAACATGTGTTCCAGAAGCTGCTCTTGGTATGGTGTTTTAATCGCGTATGGTGTTTTCCATCATTCACAAACATCAGAACACATTCATAACATGATGTTTTAAATTAATTTGTAGTTTAATCCATGGTGTTTTTACAATCTGCGTTCCAGATGTTAAAATACCATGTCTTGAATCGTAATTACAATGTTTACTGTTGTTTAAAACACAACGTTTGAATCTTATTACAGTTCCTTCAGATGTTAAAACACCATAACTCGAATAGCAATACAATTATTCTAAATGTTAAAACACCATGGTTTGAATCACAATACAATGTTTCCAGATGTTACAACACCATGACTTGAATCACCATACAATGTTTCCAAATATTAAACACCATGCCTTGAATCTTAAAATATTTCAGATATCTAATAAGAAACACTTGCGTAAACACATGGTGTTTTGTATCTAAGCACAATCAAGCAAGGAACAACTAGGAGATGAGGAAATCGTTGAAGAAAGAAGTCGTGGATGTTGTTAGAAGGACATCTAGGGTTTTTTTTTGGTGTTTGGATGTCGAATTGTGATGGAGTATGGTGGGGAAGGAGAGAATCTCTATTTTTTTCATAAAATCGTGGATATAGGATGTAATTGATATAATTTAAATGGTGTTTAGTGACACTTATACCCCTATCAAGTCAAATAAGTAATAAAAAACAAAATACAATTTACATTTTTGCCATTACGACATTAGATCTAAGGGTGTAAAACACTTCTTACATTTCTCACACACTTATCTCTTTTTACACGATCCTTAATCTTACACTTGATTTTTAAAAAGTTTTTGTAAGATTATGAAATCACAAAGTAAATAAAAGTGTTTTTTTTAACGGTACTTTCTTATGAGTGACCCATTGTCACACCACCCATTGTCACACCTGCCACTTAAGGCAAGCCTAGCCCACAAGGCCCGCACCAGACTTATGTTGTCTGAACCGGGTCCACGCTGGTGATGTCCAGGCGTGAGCTAGCGCTCCTCCGGAAACCGTACTGCCTCTACACAAGATACCTCGCTAGAGTAACAACCGAGTAACAACCGAGTAAAAACCGGAGTGACGCTCAGGATCAAACCCTCATCGGTGGGTTTTTCACCATCATTGCGCACAAAGTGCTTCCTGTTGATGGAGGTGGGGATCGAACCGGTGCCACTCACATGGCAACCAATCCTTTCCACCACTCCATTGTCACAAAGTGTCAAAGTGTGATGAATGAAAAATGTGTAGTATGTATAATAGTTTAAGTGAATATTAATAATCCACGGTGTTGGCAGTTATATAAAGGCACTATCCTATTCTAATAAATAAGTAATTAATAAGTAAGTAATTGGTTGTAAATATAAATGTGATGAACGAAAAATGTGTCCTATGTATAGTAGTAGTGAATGAATATTAATAATCCACCTTAGTGTAGGCAGTTATATACACACAAAGACACCATTCTAATCTCTAACAAATAAATAACTGATTGCATCAACAATTAGGGATGAACAAATGGTACCGGGTACCGGTATCGAATTTCCCAGACCGAAATATTTTCGGTACCAACATTTGGCGTTGTCGGTACCGGTATTACGGTTTTTACCTTTAGATACCCGTACCGAACCGTACCATATCAGGTATTTTCGGTACAGGTACCTATTTTTTAAGATTCTCAATACCGGTACCGTTTGATAATTTTTATTTCATGCAAGTTTTGTCAACGATAGGAAAAGACCAAATTAAATAGTCATGGGTTGTTGATTTTTTTTTCACTGTTTACTTTTAAAAATTAAATAATTATTTTATGTTTTGTTATTTAGAAAAACTTTAAAGGCGAGTATTTTTTTAATTTAAGTTGATTTTTTTAATTTAAGTTGAGTATAGTATTAGTAAAGAAGAACTAAAAATAGTTGTTTTGCTTCATGTCATATATGTTACACCTTAAGAAAGGGCTAAGCCCCTTGTAAAATGGTTTGTTACTAGGTTGTGTAAAAGTTCCAAGTGCCTTTTTAGAGTGGAGGATGCGCATGCGGGTAAGGGCTCGAGGGGGTAGGCTGAGCGGGTAGCGTGCGAGGGTATAGAAACCGCTGAAGATCGGTTGAATGTGTGGATTGAATGGTCATTTGGCTGTTGTGGCTTAAAAAAGTTATTTTACAATTAAAACCCTATTAATACAACCATTTTTTTTCACAAACACTACACCACACTTCACGCATATTATCAATTAAGTAATCGATATAGATGTTATCCTATATTATTTTTGTATTCAATTTACATTTTTCTGTTTAATATTATCTACAGCTATTAGAAGATAAATACGAAAGAAACACGGAAAACCCCTTAATTTTCAGAATTGTAAAATGGTGAAGGTTATTATTGTAAACCTCCAATTAATTGTCTTTAACAAAAAAACTAACCTAATGATATTGGTGAATTCATCTTAATCAAGTAGTGAATTTAGACTCTATTGTGAGTATTTAAATGAATTTAAAGTGATGTAAAATTAATAAGTGTATCACCATTCTAAAAACAATATATATAAAAAAACTCCAAAGCATCTTACACCTTGCCTATAGCCCCTAATCTTCTAATAAGTGAACATTTATAAAATTGAAAATTAATATCCATCGAAACCCCGTCGCAAAACGTAAAAAATCACACTAGTTTGCATAAAATCACATACATATCATATCATCAAATCAAAAAGATAATGAACAAAAGCCTCAATTCGGCCATACACATATCTCACAATGTTAGATAGACACGTGTAATTGCTATTCCTAGCTCACTGTTATAAATTTGAAAAGAAGCACAAGCACTTACTAACGGTAAAGGGGAGCTGGCTTTAAGGAACTTGTGGCCACGTTAGACGGCCTTGTACGCTCACGGGAACTTGTGGTCACGCTCGCTATGCTTATTATATGAGTAATAATATTATGATTGAAGTTATCAACTTTCATGTTATGATAATCATATGATTATTTTATTATTAATTTATAGGTCAATTGTAGTTGTGAATAACGAGTTTTACAACAATTGCTACAGAAACGGTTACATAACTTTGAGTATATCATAATTAGGGTTAACCTACATATACAAACAGCATGGCGGCAATAGTTCTGCCGTCTCATTTCTGGAAAAGGATGGTGTCCCTATTTTATTTTTAAGCTTAATTTGTTATGATTGAACATCACACGTGATTGAGTGGTTTTGATGTATGTGTATGATTAAATAAATTCAGTAGACAACCACATTGGTCTAATCAATTTATGATTTTATTCACAGTTTAAAATTACAGTCTGGCCACCAGTTCAAAATAAAATTATGCTTTTCCCCTAGCTCAAAATTACGATTTGCACTCAGTTCAAAAATATGATTTTGCCCCCTTTTCAAAAATTTCGATCTAGCCCTAGTTCAAAAAACTCGTGACTCGCAGCTCGCTTGAAAAAAGCTTGGCTCGAAATTGGCTCGATTGTAAATGAGACAGCTCGGCTCGGCTCGGTTTGTAAACAAGTTGAGCTCGAGCTTGGCCTGGCTCGGCTCGTGAGCTTGCTCGATAAGGTTTACATCCTTAATTTTTTTTTGTCCCACATCGCTTAGAAAACAAAAACTAAGAGAGTATCTCTCCTATAAAAGAAGGTAAAAACAATTTACAAAGTGAATTAACTATTTATACTTGTTTATTTAGCCATTTGGTTAAGTTAAATTGCGATTATAGTCCTTAGTCTATGAAGAGATTCATTTTTAGGGCTTTTTAAGTAGTAAATTTGCGGTTCTTTGTTAGTTCGAGCTAGATCGAGCCGAGCCAAGATAACTCGGATTTTAATCGAGCCAAGCTCGAGCCTCAAATCTCAGCTCGTTTGAAATTCGAGCTCAAGCCGAGCCAGCTCGAATCGAGTTCGAGCCAAGCTCGAGCTGGGTCTAACTCAGCTCGTTTACAACCCTAATCATAATATATCTTTATTTTTACAATGAATTTCATTTTTAGATTCTTAAATAAAAGGGGAAGATCCACTAAAAAACGAGTTTTGACTAAATAGACTAATATTATGGAGATGATATGTGACACTCTTAAAAGGTAGGATGAAATGATATTTTGGTTCTAAAATGCAAACTCGCACCCTTTTGTTTTCTTAAACATACAACACAAAAAATCTATTACAAAAAAAATTCGCACAAAATATATAGTAAAAAAATATAGCAAAATAATCTAGTACAAAAAAATATAAAAAAATCCAGCACAAAACATAGTACAAAAATCTAGTACAAAAAATACAGCACAAAACATAGTACAAAAATACAGCACAAAAATATTATACAACATAGAAATACAATTTGGGTTTTTTAGTTTTATATTTAATATTAAAATATGGTACTCAAATTAAAGGAAAACAAGGTAATGATAAACGTATAAATGATATCATTTAATTGAAAATAAAAGAGAAAAAAATAATTATTTTTAGTGTACTTGTATGGATAAAATAAGAATTTCAATGTGAATGCTCTAAAAATCATAAAAAATGAATCTAATGAATCTGGATTATAAGGATTATAATTATAATTAAGTAAGAGACAAATTTATGATAAACATATGTTAACTAGAAAAACCATCCCTCGTGTTGCGGTGGGGGACTTGAAACCATGTCTATTAGCAATGCCACATAATCATAAATAGGGATGAGCATTTGATATCGGGTACAGATACCAAACCGTACCGGGTATATTCGGTACCGGTACCCACTTTTCCCGTTTTTCCGCACGTTACTGGTACGGTACCGGTATTTACTAGTAAAATACTGGTAAGTACTGGTACTGAACCGGTATATTCGATACCGGTAAACATTTTTCCGTTTTTTCAGTACAGTACCATCGGTTCGGTAACGAACGGGTACCGTACTCATCCCTAAGCATAAATAACCATCAAAATCGAAAAAGCTCTTATATAAAACCAATAAAAAAACTAAATGAAAATCTATTTTTCTATTACCTTTCATATATATAAATATAAGATAAAGCCTTCAAAAGAAGCTTTAAGCTTCCAACTTGTACCATACAAATACAGTATGCAAGTAAAATAAAAAAGCATGGTGTACAAGCAACATTGCACAACAATGTTGTAAATTATAGTATTATATAATATAATATGTAATATATAATATATAATTTAATATAAATATATAATATAATATAGAGTAAACTGCCATTTTGGTCCCTGAGGTTTAGGCAGTTTTGCCACTTTAGTCCAAATTTCAAACATTTTGCATCTAGGGCCCTGTGGTTTCGTTTTTGTTGTCATTTTGGTCCAAATTTCAAATTTAGCCAGATCTAAAAAATAAACCTGGTTTTTTGTCCTTTTCTGAAGGGTGTTTTGGTCATATATATATATATATATATATATAAAAGATTATAATAAAATCAAACACTTCTATCTGCACACTCTCTCTAAACCACCCCTTTTTCTCTCTCTCTCCCCCTTCTCACCACCGCACCTCCCCCCCTCCATTAACACCACCCACGCACCACCACCATCCCCACCGGACCACCACCTTCTCTCTCTTCTCTCTCTCCGAGGAAGCAGCGACGGAGACAACACCCCTATCTCTCTCTCTTCTCTATCTTTTGCTACAATCACCACTTGCCACCGCCACCTCTAGCAGCTACCACCGCATGCCGCCAAATGTCACCACCACCACAAAACTTAGCGAAGCAAAGGGATACCGCCACCACTATCACCGCCACACCTGCAAACTAAACCACCACTTAAAAATCGAACCACCTACAAATCAAACCACCACTGGCAAGTGATGTGGGGGTTTAGTATTCGACGAAAAATGGGCGGCGACTAAGGTTTATGTTTTGAGCTCAGATCTGAGTGGCCTAACATGAACGACTAGGGTTTAGGTATGAGTGGTGGTGGCCTAACGAGCTCAGATCAGATCTACTTAAAGGGGTTCTGATATGGGGACGGTGATAGTGCTGATAGGCTGATTTTGCCCAATTTTTTGTGGTGGTTGCTGATGCGGGGGTTTATGTCGTTTATATGGTGGTTCCTGGAGGTCCAGAGGTGATGGTTGTGGTGGGTGGTGTCTGCAAGTGGTGGTTAGTGGGGTAGTGGGTGGTGTTAGCAGGTGGTGTTAGTGGGGTGGTGTCAGCAGGTGGTGGTTAACGGTGGTCGGTAGGTGATGGTGGTGGAAATGAGGGAGACGAGTGAGTGCAGATCTGCCATTTTGGGTTTAATTATTTTTAATCAATTTTGAGTTATAATAAAGAGTAAATGACCAAAATACCCCTGAGGATAAAGGCAAAATATCAAGGTTTAAGTTGGGGAATCTGGCCAAATTTGAATTTTGGACCAAAACGGTAACAAAAACGAAACCACAGGGCCCTAGATGCAAAAGGTTTGAAATTTGTACTACAATGGCAAAACTGCCCAAACTTCAGAAACCAAAATCACTGTTTAAGAAATTTTGCTAGATTTTTCATGATTCAAGAAGGGAGAAAAAATGGCAAAATTGGAAAAAGAAATATTCTTGAATCGATTTAACAAAGTGCAAACAATAAATATTTATAAATCTTAAAGCATATTAATCTGTATATGCAGATAAAATAAGAGAAATAAGGATAAGCATGCTAATGGTATATACTTTAATCATATGAATGGGAATTGTTACCCTAATTGCGATTCAAAAAGTACAAAACGAGAAACATGAGAACGTTATGCGTGAATTGATTTAAAGGAGTACAAAATGTTGCGTGCTAGTCGGCTTTGATGTCAGATGTAAATGATGGGCGCTAGTCGGCCGGTGAGATACCGACTAGCGATTAACCATAAGTAATAGCGATTAATCGGATTATGATTTTATGAGTAAGGTTAATGTACATACAAGCTTAATATACGAGTGATTTTTCTTTTCCATCTTGTTAAGCATGTATTTAGTCTCAGAATCTAAAAGAAAAGAAAATATTTCGTGTATTTACAATAGTAGAGTATTTATAATTCCTCATAACTTCTACACCTTTTCTTTTTTTACATTTTGTAACTAAACATCATGTTTAAGTATATAAAAATAAATTTAAAAAATAAAAAAAATCTTTTACTTCTCATGTTAAAAAAGAAAGACTCAACTTGTATTTGTTTTTTTACATAGGATTTTGTATGTAATTTTAAGTTTTATATGTATATACACACATTTTTATGCGTAATTTTTAAGTTGAGAATTTTAATACCTTCTTTAACCCATATTTTGAAGCAGATAATTTTTTTTAACGAAATTAGGTTTTAGTTAAATCTGACTGGAATACAGAGATTTTGGCCGAAATATGGCCCTAATCACTAAAGTGTCCCTGATTTTTGATCAATTAAGATCAAATTAAACCACTATAGAGCGTCTAGCAATTAATTAGCTAATTAAATAAAAATTAATCAGTAAACCAAAGATAAATTTATCACTTACTAGACAGATCTTTACAACCATAATAACATCTAACGTCTCCTATATAAGGTATGATACTTCACATACATTTACATTCAACTCTTTTGTCTTCACCCCAAAAAATAACAAAATGCAACCATCCGGCAAACAACCCCTAGTCGCCACCGTACCACCACCCATCCACGGTGACGTACTGGAAGCAATACTCTCTCACCTCCCACTCATCCACTTAATCCCCAAATCTCTCGTTTCCAAAGCCTGGAACAAAGCCGTAACCTCCATACTCCTCAAATCCCCAAAACCTCAACCATGGCTAATCATAAACACTCAAACCACAAGATCCCCATACCTAACAACAACAGTAGCTTACGATCCAGCATCACGTTTATGGATCAACATTAATCAACCATCAATCAATTACATATCAGCACTAAGATCATCTCAACCAAACCTTCTGTACATGATAAGTCCATCAAAATTCTCTTTCTCATTCGAACCGCTCCATGTCACGTGGCAGCACACCGTGGGGCCACGTGTCTGACGGATCGACCCTATGGTTGCCAAAGTTGGCACGCACGTGATCGTCGCAGGCGGCACGTGCGACTTCGAGCACGATCCACTCGCTGTTGAGATCTTCAACATTGACTCACGAACCTGGAGTAAAGCGGAAGCGATGCCGGAACATTTCAAAGGCTCGGCATCGTCCACGTGGCACTCGGTTGCACACGTTTGATCCGGTAACAAAAACACATGGACGGTCCGTACAATTTAGGTACGGGCCGTACCGTGTTTCAGTCTGTTATTGGATTCTGTAACGATAGGCTGATATTAATCGGGATGTTAGGTGATGCAAACGACGTCGTAGGGGTTAAGTTGTGGGAAGTGAGTTGTGAGTCGTTTGAATGTTACGAAATTGGTGAAATGCCGGTGGATTTGGTGGGGAAATTGAAGGGGATGAGTTGGAGGTTTCGTCGATTGAAGGGAGGATGGCGGGAAATGTGGTTTATATTTATAAGCCGGTGCGAGCGGAAGAGGTGATAGTGTGTGAGTTTGGTGGTGTTGAGTGTGTTTGGTGGGGTGTGGAGAATGCGGTGGGGGGTGATCGGTGGATAAGTGAACGAGTGGTTTTTACGTGCTCGAATGTGGGGATTCATGAGTTACGAAGCGTCAATCGGTTGATGGTTTAGTTTCAACGGTGAAGATGTTTGTGTAACGTGTAATGTCATTGTTAAAAGCAAAGAGTTCCACTACGGTTGATAATATCATTCTTTTTTACTTTTTTTTTTGGTTTTTGTTTTTAAACACTATTGATTCAAAACATCTTCTAAACGTACTTCTTGATGTATATTAACTAGTATTTTGACCCGTTATGCGTTACGGTGGCGCCAAAATCTAAAGTAACTCGAATTTTTATCGTTAAATATCTGATCCGACTTGTTTCCAAACAAAAGTTATGTCAAAATATAGACCAGCTGAAAACATACTCTTTCTGATTCCACCTCTCATCAATATACTCATTTTTATCAATAACTCATCTCTAAATCATGGAAATTTTCATTTTTCATATATATAAATCACCTACTTCTACAATGTGAATAAAAAGGTAATACATTAAGCTATATTAAAATATAGAGAAATTCTACGTATGCGTTTTGATTGACTTGAAGATACCGCCCACCACCACCCCGTGTGGGGTGGGGCAGTGTTCAAGTGTCATGGGGTAGGGGCTTTGTACTCGTTTAGTACCACATTTTTACCTCACATACCGACTGAATGACTATTGAGTTCTCCAACCTTTGTCTTTAGTGAAAAGTGTGTGGGGGCCTTGAGATTGGGTTGTAGTAATTAGGGACGACTCGGGGGAAGAAGAAGAATAGTTGGGTTGGTGATGGGTTTAGTTGGAAGTCGCCATTGAAGAGAGAAAATGATCAAATTCGTTGGAGTGTTGTGAGATCTTACACCATATACTAGTATAAAGAACTTGATTAAGAAACTGATGCTTGCAATTGATTTACAAGGGTATATTTATGCATAATAATACAAAAATGTACTTTGACTAATCAGGTGGTTAAGGTTTGAATAATAATTAAATGGTAATTATTAGGTGGACTTGACTTGTAACCATTGATATGGACTTAATCATTGACAATGAGTTTTCCATATAGATTGATATCATATGATGCTATGAATTTTGTAAATTTATATGTTTAACGATTAATAACAAATGGGAGAATGGCAAAATAAAAAGTTTAGTAAAGTGTAATTTGCCACCATATCTTTCAGTTTTTGCCAAATAAAACTCTGTAGTAGACATTCCATCAGACCTTACATCCTATCATTGGTCAAACATTGGTTTGACCATCAGGCCCAAGGGTAAAACGGTAATCTCACATCCCAAACCTTTTCTCTTGCCGTATGCGTCCTTATGGTTTCATTATTATTACCACTCACCACCAACCACCTACGTCATCATCACCACCCCCACCGCCAACCACCTCCATCACACCACCACGCACCACCTGCACAACATGCTAATAATGAAACCAGTCAAACCATCCATTAAAAAACTTACTGTTTTCAAGCATAACAACAAACAAACAAGTAAGAAATAAAAGAATTGAGATTTGATCGAAACCCAAGATTCAAAATTAAAACACAAACCTGAATTGGTGTGCTTTTGCAACAAATTGGTGAAAGACAAGGGAAAAAGAAATCGAGAAAATTATAGAACTAAAAGATAAAGTTTTTCATGGCATTATAGTTTAGCAACATCTTACGGGTGGGGTAAGGTTTATGACTATTAGGTCCTGGGTTCGATTTCCACAAGAGGTTTTTCTCAGTTTTATTAAGTTTTCTCCTGTTCGTCAGTGATCCAAATTTACCGTTCAAATAAAAAAATTAAAAGATAAAGTTGTTTGTAAGAAATTAAATCACCCACCAACCACCTCTATCATCACCACCCAGCAACCACCTCTTTCACCACCGACCACCTCCATCATCATCACCACCACCTGCACAACATTCACCAGGTCCGGGGTCAAGCAGATTGAGTTTGTTTTTAAAGATTAGGTTAGGGCTTGTGGGTTTTAGGATGAGGTTAGAAAGTCTGGTGGCATCATCCTCTGCAGGTGGCGGAGGCGTGATGGTGGTGAGGTCATAGGATGACAATACAGAACATACAAGAGAGGTAGGATTTTGTGATGTGGAGCTTGTGGGGAGGTGACAACATTTCCGATGAGAGCCACCTTATATCAGTCGGAGCATTTGTAAAGTAGCAAAAACCACCAAAGCATTTTAGAAATTGCAAAAAAGAACAATCTGTCAACAATTAACAATTCTCTATTAGAACTTACTTGTTGTTGCCCATGCCAATCTTCAATACCCTTTTTCACGACTAATTACAACAAATGGAACATCTATCATTTCAAAATTTTATATTCTTGTTAAAAGGTATAAAAAAACAAACTTTAGTTCATTGAGATTAAGGTGCTACTTGTTTTCTCAAAGGTAACCAGACAACTGCAGTCCAAAAAGAATAAACTGTTTGTTTTTTAACTTTTGTAAGCCGCTAAATCTAAGCATAAACAATAAACATTATTAAACATGAATCTGAAACAATAACCATAAACCTAAACATACATAATTAACATAAACTTAAACCCTCAAACATAAACAATTTTCATAAACCTAAAAATAAACAATCAAAATTAAAAATTAAAAAAATTCCTTAAACATAAAACCATGAAAAAAATGAAATTACCTTTTGTTTTTAGGGTTTACAAAAGCTTGATTGCAAAGAGGAGAGCAGAGAGGTGGGAGATGGAGTTGATTAGGGTTTGGAATGAAGCGTATGAAAGAAGACGCAGTTATTAGAAGCAATATAAAGGATCCAAAATAATTTGGTGCAGGCTAAAGAAAACCAAAGTCCAACCCAAAACCATTCGGATCCCGTATCTAATTTTAAATGGCTATATAAGATTGCTTCCCACCTAAAAAGAGCCTCTTGCTCCACCATAACATGTCACGTAGACCCAAAATTATTCAAAGAAGACCAGTTTATTTATTATATTATATAGATTATTCAAAAAATAAATTCAAATTAGATAAAAATATTCACATTAGTTTGTTTAGAAGAGGCCCCTTTAGGCCCAAAATAATGTCAATAATTTAAATGAGCTATATATGTTATAATTCAATATTTTAAATGAGCTATATGTTAATGTTATTCATATATTTGTTATTTGAGCCTAATCATGTAGAACAAATTAAGGTAAAAGGAGAAATAACATAGTTGAAGTTTCTCAAGCTTGGAAAATTCACAATGAAAAACGAGTAAAATGCACGAATAGTCTCTGTGGTTTGGTAAAATAACACCTATAGTCCCCAACTTTTGGAAATTACTCTGTGTTTGACAGTTTGTTACTCGGATAGTCCCTGGAGTGGATGTCCGTTAGTTTTTATCATTTTCATGTAAAATTACTTATTTACCCCTATTTAAAAATAAAAAAAAAACAAATATTATTATTAAGTGTGGGGCCACAAACTCCTTTCTCTACTACAAAACAACCACCACCAGCACCATAGTCACCCACCTTCCACCCACACACCCACCACCTAAACCTAACCTCTCCAACCCTTAACCCGTCACAGAACACCACCATGGTCACCACCGCCACACAACAGCCACCATCTGAACCACCACGGTCACCACAACTACCATCTAAACCACCACCATCATCATTTTTCTCCGCCGTCATCAACAACCATCATCAAAACCCAACCAATAAAACCCTAAATCGGTTCTAAATCTACAAATTCAACTCAAAACTCAAAACCCTAAGAGGCGATACGTACCTTAATCGACTGATGTCGGTGGATGAGGGAGTTGCAGTGGCGGAGTTGCAGTGGTGATGAGTGAGTTACAGTGGCGGAGATGGAGGAGTTACATGGCAGAGTCAGGTGGTGGTGAGTGACCTTTTCTATGTGTCTCTTTCTCTCTCTCTCTCTGATCGACCTTTTCTAGGATGGAGGATGGAGTTACAGTGGCGGAGATGTTGATGCCGGTGGAGTGGCAGGTGGTGGCGGCTGGTGGTAGGTAGTGGTGAGTGAGTTCGTGTGTTTGTGTATGAGAGTGAGGAGAGGGAGAGAAAGATACAGGGCATAAAGGTGAATAAGAAGGTTGGTCCCACATTTAATTTTAATATATTACTTTTAGTGTTTTAATTTAATACTAAGGGCATTTTGGTTATTTTACATGGAGTTAACTGTGAAAACTAACGGACATCCACTCCAGGGACTATCCGAGTAACAAACTGTCATGCCATAGGGAGCACCGGTGTAATTTCTAAAAGTTAGGGACTATAGAAGTTAGGGACTATAGGTGTTATTTTACCAAAACACAGGGACTATCCGTGCATTTTACTCATGAAAAAATTACATATCTTTTCGTTATTTTTTACACGCGCTATTAATTATGTATTTCATTTTTTTAAACTTTTATCTGGTATTTGTATCATAAACGGGTTTTTCATGTTTTTTGGTTACTTACACAACTGTGTACTAAAACATTTTTGTATTAAAGATATCGAAGATAACTTAAGTTGGAATTTTTATCAGCAAATTACTTATATGTTTGTAGCGGGGCATAAATAGATGGGTTGTGTTTTATAGCTAAATGTCACATAAATTGAATGATTTCATAACCTTAACCAAAATAAAGACGATGCAAAAGGGCCCTTATTTTTACTGGGGTTGTTGGTTGCGGCCCGAAGTAAAAACTGATACGGCCCAACATGACAGTTCACGCTTAACTAACTGGGCTTTCTGAGATGAGGCTCATTAATAATTATGAATAGAGGTGACTTGGATTGGGGGGGGGGGGGGGGGGGGGGGGGGTTAGGCTGACCTGAAATGCTTGTTCTCAGTCTTGGTATGCTAATTGATTTCTAAGTTTGAGTTGTAGAAGTTACTATTAGTTTAAAATGCAGCTTCTTTTTATTTGGCAATGTAGTTTAATTTTAAAACTGTTAGATGGTGTAGCGACAGCATACATACAATGTTAAGACTTGCTGGTCTCATTGTGAGTTGGGATGACAAAGGCAAATAATGCAAATTTCACCCAGTTCAATCCCTTATGATTCATGAATATGTTGAGATGTGTAGTTTTCTTAAACATTAACCTAATCACAAAACGAGTAACCATACAAGTTGCTGAAAGGTCATAGATACACTTAGGTTAACAATAAATACGTATTACATTTTTGTAAGATAAGAAAATAAACACACGACCCAACTACGTCATGTCATGTCCTCGACAAGAAAGCAAAAAAGAATTACTTAAGTCAGTAGGTAATATAATCCGCAGAAAACTTGAACCTGCAAGAAGAAAGAGCGTACCTTAATATTCATCATGCTTAGTAGGATACCCACCTAGATTCTTGTGGCATATCCCTAACAAGTTCAGCATAACGTTATATGGGTCCTTTTTCGGCGTAGGATTACTCTTCATCCGGGTTTCCTCTAATAAGACCGTAAGTACATCATCAAAGTCAAACGACCCGTCGTTGTTCCAATATCCTCGAATGGCCTCTTTAACTTTCAGGGGGCATCCGAGAGACCTTTCCAATTCAAAAAGCAACTTTGTTGCATCTTTGAGTAGACCTCTCCGCCCAAAGCCAGTAATCATCAGTGTATACGTCCTGACACCAGGTTGCAAACCTTTGACAAATGTAAGTTCATGAAAAAGACGCCTTGCAGTATCAAACCTCCCGCATTTGAGGGACCCCTCAATGAGGGTATCGTAAACACCGGTATGTGTATTCAGCACACTGCCATTGTCATCCATAAAACAGAATAAAGCAAGTGCATCTTCATGGTGTTGCCAAACATGGAGGTAGGTCCATTCCCAACATTAATACATAAGGGTGGTCCATTGAAAACTTGACTTCTGATTGCGGTTGTTTGTATGCGCCTTGCAAAATGCGTATAGTACTCAACATATTCTCCACAACGAGCATGCTCTCCGCGACCTTGTTGGGCTTGCAGTTCTCACCATTTAAGCTGCGATAGAAACAAAAAGCCTCATGCGGGTTCAAATCCCTGAGATACCCATCCAACAGAATGTTATAAGTATCAGCATTAGGATAGACGCCACAATCATACCCCAAGAGACCATATGTTTCCCTTGCTTTGGTCATCTCTCCTCGCAAACAGGAACCCTTGATAAGTGAATTGACTGTCGTTGTATCAACATGCATACCCAAATTGTCATACATGATGTCAATAACAGCCTCTGCTTCTTCTATATGCCCTTGTTTGCAAAGGGCATCGACTATTGCCTAGGACGTTTTGATATCCGGGGAGATCCTTTGAGCCTCCATTTGTTTCACCATCCTATAGACCTCATCCAAACGACCCAACTTACAAAGTGCGCTGATCAGAGAGTTGCAGGTGAACACATCAGGCGGGACGGATGAATTGTGAAAGATCATGCGTTTAAAGAGCTTAAAAGCATCCTCTACCATGAGGTCCTCGCAAAGACTGTCGATGATGATGTTATACGTATCAACATCGGTTTACAACCTCTTGCATCCATGAGCCTAAGCAAAGCAATGGCTGTAAAGTTATCGCCAATCTTGCACAGGCCGGTGATCATAGTGTTGTAGGTGACTAGATTAAGTTCACAAAGTCGGGTTTGGAACAGCTTCTTGAACAGTCTCTCAGCCTCGTGAGTCTTGTCTTCTAGGATGAAGCATTTAATGAGTGTGTTATAAGTCCAGGTCCAGGAGTGGTCCGGGGACGATACCGTGTTTGAGGCAACAACCTAAGACTGTAAGAGCATGTTGGGTCGGATACAAGTGAGAGTAACAGCTTATGAAAATACATGCAGTGTGCTTATTAACAGGTACACCAACTCTACACATTTGTTTGAAACAATCAGTGGGCCTAGAAAAACGTTGTATTTTGTTTACAAAACCCAACATTTGAGTATAAATATAAGGAGTTGGTAGAGGTTCTGTCTGCAGCATTATTTCATCGAACGAGTACAAAGCGCCTTCCAGGTCGTTAACTCTTTTAGATAAATGTTTAAAGTAATGATAATATGAACATGAGAAAGGTGGAACAAGGAAACGGTTGGTGGTATTATTAGTCAAAACACCTGATTGACCTTTAGAAACAAGACGACCAACAAAACCATTAGAAATCGCCATCTCTCCCACAGAGCAGCCAGCACCTAGGGTTTGCTCAATTGGTATTTGTATGCTTTGATATAGATGAGAGTACCCCATTCCGTTTGATTTTACACCACTTAGTTACACATACTTTAAAGAGTAAATTACGATTTTAAACCCTATGGTTATATCACTTTTATCATATTAGCCCAAAATAGAATTTTTTAATAACTGTATCCCTAACGTCTCTGTAACTAACTATTTTGACCCATTCGTCTAACTCAACCCATAACCCAGTTAATTAAATATCACATGTCACCTCTCACTTCATCTTCTTCACCCATTCCTCCTGATAAGGGTTTATGATTCTCAAAATCTCCTCAAATTAGGATCTGTTTGTTCACCAGTCGTCTATCAGAACCTTAAATAAAAGTGTTAACAAAATTTTTATATTTAATTGTTAGATTAGTTGCCTTGATTTTGTTAATAATTAAAGATATTAGTTGACTTTTCCTTCCTTCATCTGTTTCTTCCAAGAGAAATAGAACGCTCCCATTTCAACCATTCGAAAATTGAGGATATCATCAAAGTATATGGATAATTATTATTATTATCATTAATTGGATGCTCATCGAGAAGGAAATGTAAACGAGAGTATATTAGAACTTTACAAAACCGATACATATAAAGCTTTTGATAAAAATCCCTTTGTGGAGTTGAACTTCAAAACTGCTGTATATCTATCGTTTTTTTGTGCCGGCTCAACGAACCAGTCGGATTACTTACTAGTATGAACCCTTTTAAACCATCAACGATGCACATCGAAAATCATTTCTACATTCGACCAATCTGTTTCAGCCACCGCCATTTTGTTTCGTTGCATCCGGTTAGGGCGTCACCCCGCCCCACCGTCACACTCCGCCACAAACCATCGTTCGCCGCCTTCTTTCACCTCGAATTGCCGCCGCTGTTTCGTTTTCTGATCAGAAGAGGTAGGTCACCGACCTTGTTTTCTTTTTCTCGTTTTCTATTCTGGTGATTTAGCGTAGGAGGGGGTTGTGTGTGTTTACTTTCCGGCGAGACATTATTAAGAGTAAGAGACAATTTCGTAATTGTACTATGTATGTGCGATGTGTGTCATCTTGGGTGTAAGGTGTATGTTTGGTTATGTATCTGTGCAGTGTGTGCGTAAATTGACATAATGCCCCTCGTGTGAGGGTCACATGACTAGTTTTTAACCAAATAAATGGATAGAGTTACTGATAGGGACCAAAAGAGTTAGAAAATATGACGTTAGAGGGCACATTTGTTAAAAAATTCTATTTTAGGCTAACAAGGTAAAAATCATATAACACGGGGACCAAAATCGTAATTTACTCTACTTTAAATTATAGGAAATGTTGCAACTTTTAAAATCTATGTTGATAACATTTAAAATTAAAATAATGTACTTTTAAATAGTTTACTATATAACAATTAAACAAAGTTATAAAAAGTTAAAGACTCTTGTAGATTTGTAGATGGTCTAACTAGATAAACAAAAAACGACTAGTATCATTGCTCTGGATACGAGCCAATGACTATGCTACAATGAACCAATCGAGTGAGGTATACCAATGAAAAACTATTGATTCTTGCTTCCTTCATTTGTCGATCGACCAATCAAATTAATGAATCGCTAGAGTTGTGGGTTCAACTGTCTACTCTATTTTCATAACCCGGTAGTTAAGAATATGAGTTGTAGTTAATGACACAACTATTTACCACTTTATTATAACAATTGTTCTAAAGAAAGACCTGTTAGAGGTGTTAATCAGTTAGTTTCAAGTTATTCGCATCAGATTAGTAGGACATGAATAAAAACATACATATTAAATAAAGTAAAAATGATATCATATAAGGCGAATTCGAATATTTTTTGTTGAATTGGAGTAAAAAAAAATCATAAATTCGAATGAAAGTTTGGAATGAAATTCTGGTTCTATTTTAGATGTTAAATCGAGTCGAAAGTTCAGTTCAAGTTGTGATTCAGATTTGATTTCATTCGAATTTTAATTTCCAAAAGTCAGATCCAAATAAAAGATCATGGACCTTACGAAAAATCTATGTCGACTCAACCCTTTTTCGGTGTATAAATCGAATTCGAAATTCGATGTTATTCTTAAAAAAATATATCTTTAGACTAGGATTGTAATACCTAAGCTATATGGCACATTTTGTATAAGATTTATACAAGACAAAATCACACAATTTAAAAGAAAAAAAATCAAGAGATTAAGAGATGGTCGAAAAGGAGGAATGCATAACGGATCTTTGGGAGGCAATCATTATTGGGCTAGATCCAGGGAGGGAACATGCCCTAGCTTGGGTCGGCCGACATGTTTTATTTCGGTAGTTAAATTAGGGTTTTAATTTAGTCGTCCCTAGTGATCTCTATGCGGGCTTAAACCTAACTTGGGGTTTAAGTTTCCTAACTCTAGATTAATGCCTATATAATGATTGCTTTGTACAATTCCTTGTAGCACCCGAATAATAAATAAACTCTAGTTGCAGCATCATGGACATAGGCAGCCGACTGAACCACTTTAATTATTCATGTTCGTTTGTTGATTTCGTGTGTGTTTGTCCAATCCTAACAATTGGTATATGAGTTTAGGCTTTCAATCGTACACATGAAAAACATCGTTTGAAACAGCCACCGCTGCAATCACGGATGTCGCCACCACCCTAAATCGCTATGGTTTCTGCCGCCGCCGTTAAGGTTATGTTGGTTTTTGTTTTTTTAAGTTGTCACCACCCTATATCAAATTCCGACACATAACTATTTTTGTAGAAGAGAAAATTGTTGAATCAAAGAAGAAATCGATTACCGAAACCTATAACCTGAGTCAATCGCGTTTGTGAGGTTTTGTCGTTTCTGTTTTACATCAGTTATTGGTTATCGAGTTCTTAATTCCACTGTACCGTTGATTAGATTGTAGTGTTGTTTCTATTTATACAAAACTAGTTTTTCGTTTAGTCATGGCCATGGATGGAAACATATATATGCTACAATAGAGAAGTTTAATGAGAATAAGTTTGGTTGGTGGAAGATGCAGATTGAGGCACTACTTTGTCAAAAATACTTAGATGCAGTGCTTGAGGGTGGGAAGCCAGAATATATGACACAATCAGATTGGTCTAAGTTGGATAAGAAAGGCAGAGCAATGGTAATGCTTTCACTATCATAGAATATTGTCTATAACATTCAAAAGGTGACCTTATCTAGAATTATGATGGAAGCATTATCAAACATGTATGAGAAAACTTCCGCAACAAACAAGATTTATCTTATTCGAGAGCTTGTGAATACTAGGATGAATGAGGGTAACTCGGTAACATATCACGTCAATAACCTAAACTCGATATTGTCTCGCTTAGTGTTTATCGATATTAAGTTTGATGATGAGGTCCAAGCTCTATTACCCCATTGCCTGAAAGTTGGTCTGGAACTGTAACTACTGTTGCTAGCACTTCAGAAACAAGTAAGTTCACGTTTGTGAAGATGCAGAATCTTCTTTTGGGAGAGGACACTCGACGCTGTGGTTTAGGTGAGTCTTTGGGCTCTTTGTTGAGCATATAAGGCAAGGGAAGAAAGACTTACGTGGACATCATCAGGGCAGGATAAGTGTTTCTAAAACACCGAAGAATGTGATATGTTGGGATTACAAGGAAATTGGACACTTTAGGAATCAATGCTTAGAGCATAAGAAAGAAATTAACTTTGCTAAAGACCGCGATGTTGATGATGATGCTGTAGTAAAATGTAGCATGGAGAGAAGTATGGATTATTGGGTAATTGATGTGGTTTAAATTAAACATATTTTCTTATAAAATATTCCCTACACTTTTGAGTAGAATTTACGCTCTTTTATTAAATATTACTCATAGTTGATTCACGTCTGGATACTAGAGGTTTAAAGGAAAAAACTAATTAAAATGAGTGATATCTATTTAAGAAGCATTAAGTTAATTAAATGTGTGTTTTTGAAAAGTGTCCTAGAATTCCAATGAAATAATATCATAATTGTGATATAAGCACTCTTAAAAGCTATTAATTTCTTGATAATATTATCAATTTACTTACTGTTAGAGCATCCACAATAGATAACTATTTGTGTGATAATTTTTAGATGCCACATAGGCACTTGCCCCACCACAATAAATACACCATTTATCTCTCCTCTCTCTTCATTCCCTCTCACATAACTTATTTTTTCTCATTCTTCCTCACATACACATCCACACTCTCTCTCCTCCAACTCATTATCTTTCTCATCCACCTCATTTTCTCTCTTTTAAAAATGCCTAAAAATGACTCTATTGTGATGCTCTTATGAATTTTAGGAATTCACACAAAGGTAACCAAAATCAAAGCAAAAGAAATAAAAGAGCAGTAGAGTGGACGAAAAATTTGGACAACAATAGAATTAGCTGAGGAGAAAAGAGCTATGGAAATTACTAAGTTGCCCTCGTAATCCACCTATTCACAACAACATGCCACTGTTATCTTTTCTTTTGTTCTTGGGCCGGTTGGGGATTCACGAGATTATGGCCCAATTAATTAAAAAGAATATCGCATGAAGGTTATAATACGCGGTAAAATTTGATTTGGACAAGGATTCTTATGTTTGCCATATAAAAACATCTCTAAACCCCATTAAACTGGAATCATGAAATCACAACCATTAGGAACGAATTCAGTTGCAAGTTGGGAGCTCTGAGAGCGTTTTTGGAGGCTTGAAGCTGTGGTTTGAAGTTGGAAGCTGAGGAAGTCATTCAGGTCATCTTTGCATCACTCGGGTTCTTCGTCTTTTGTTTCTTATTAACCGTGGTTCTTGCGCTTAAAGATACTCGTTTGTTTATTGTTTTCATGACTATGCTTGGCTAGACTTCTTTTACTACCTAGGTGAAGATGAATATTTAATAAAGTTTGGATTTTTATTCGTTTATTATCGTGTGTATGGGTTTTCTTAAAAAGTAAAGAACTTTGGAACCTTTAATTTAGTGTGTATGCGTATTTTTGTTTTGATTATTGTTTGTTTATTCATTTCACATGAACCTTGGTGAATGTCTTTCATAGGATAGATTTGTGTTGATTGTTCGAGTCTTTGCGGGTTCGGATAGTCTTTGGGTGAATTGGCCAATAACCTTAGAAATGGTAAATAAAATATAATCAGAACTTGGTATTCTGCTAATCTTGTCGCTGAGAGGCTCGAGGTTATTAATAGGTTTCGGTTTGATATACAACTAGGATTAGGTTTTGAGAGAAATCGGTTTAGTTCCCTAATCATATTAGTGTCTATGAAACTGAATTAAAATCCATAGTTTCCTTAGATTTTCGTGCTGATAGGTAGATTGTGGGATTAGGGCACTTTTAAAGAAGTTAGAGGACTGAGGGGAGGTCTAACTAACCGGTAGTCATAACAGCCCTGTAGAGTCTCACAGGTTTCTTCTTGAGAACGGTCGGGAGGTCTTAGTAGGGATTTTTTAGGGTTTAGCACAGAAAGATCCCGGTTCCATACCACTTTAATTTCGAATAGAAATCTATTCCTAGTTACATAGGATTCCAGCCTAGGTAGTTGTTTATCATCACTGAATTAAACCTTCGTCTTTAGTCGTATCTTAGTTAGTTTTACTTTAATCATTAATTTGATATTTTTAGTAACCCCCCCAAACAATAAAAATGGTTAGTATTGTATCCGTGTCAGTTTAGGTCTAGATAGGGTCGTTAGCGTAGTTAAATAGAGTCTCGTGGGTTCGATATCTGGACTTACTTAGCTTTACTAGAGTCGATCGGTTCACTTGCCGGTTAGTAGTTTAGTCGAGTTTAGAGAGTCTAGAATATTACTTTGAGTCTAGATTTAGTTTAATTTTAGTTGTTTTTATTAAACTACTTTTAGCACATTAATAATGGATTCTAGTGCTTCAATTCACGATACCACAACAGTGAAGAACCACAAAATCTGAAAGAATGTGACTGTTGAAAAGTAAAGTTAGATAATGATAGGTACTTGATGTTATGGGCATGGGTTACATTGTTTTAAAAAAATGTCAAGGTTATTCTAGGTCTGAAGAGGTTATTGATTTTAGTCGGATTGTTGGATGATCAGGGACATGAAGTGAAGTTCGGGAATGGACAGTGGGAAGTAGTTAAAGGGAATATTTCATGGCTAGTGGAAAGAAAGAGGCTCATTACAGATAGTTAGTATACCCTCAGAAGAAAGTGAAGTTCTAGTTCTAAAGAAAAACAAAGTCGAGTTCACAGAATCTCGGGGAGTAGAAGAAGGTTTCCTTTGGAAGGGAGAAACCGAGAGTGACAGGGAAGGTTCAAGATGAACGGGTTTGGAAGATCAAACCAACTTGGGGACATCATGATAATGGGAGCATATGGCGTGCTTCAATTATAGTTTCAGGGTGATAGTGAGTTAATAAGGTAAGAATTCCAACTGCAGAAGTCTCTCCGGAGAATCTCTTGCTAGTATTGAAGAGTGTGTGTTTTCAGAATTTCTCAAGATCCGATAGTTCGTTTAAGTAGGAACCGATAGGGATAGAGAATGAGCCACAGGTTGTGACTGATGATTTGAAGCTCAGTGAGAACTTCAACGTGCCTTTAGGTTAATGATTGGGGAGGGTGTTGGAACTAGTGGTTAAGGAATATTACAAGAGGTACAAATGCTGAAGACTCTGAAACATTGTTTTAGCCTTCAAGTGGGAGATTGATAGGTTATTTTGTGTGGAGACCCGATCAAGGGATGGTGGCCGACCCGACGACCCTAGCTTCTCTTTATCTTTTTTTTGTGCAGTTAAATTTGGGTTTTAATTTATCCGACCTTAATGATCGCTATGCGGATTTGGGTCTAACTTGAGGATTAAGTTTCTAACCTAAATTAGTTTCCATATAATGATTGTCTCTTTTTTTTTCAACGGCCAACATATAATTATTAAACAAACTAGCAAGGCGCTAGACACCAAAATTACAAGGAATATTAAAGGATTACATGGACGCTTCACACCAAAATGAGGCCGAAGCCACCAAACACAAAACAAAAACTTCAAATTTTTTTCAGTCCTCCCAAGTCAACTTGCCTCCTTCGAACGGTTCTTAACCCACACTAAGCCCACAGACTTTACTTCCTCCAACACTTTAGAGATTGAAATAGTGGTACTATCGAAGACCGTCGCATTTTCCAAATACTCGACATGACAGTAAGAACTAAGACGTGGATAGTTTTTTCTTCTTCCTTGAGCCCGGACTAAAGTTGTCTCTTACTTATAATTCTTTATAGTACCTGAATGATAAAGGAATCCTAGTTACAGTACAATACACTCAACATAGGTCAGTCGATTGAACCACTTTAAATCTTCTTATTTGTTTAGTGTTTTCATGTATATGTTATAAGTAATGGATTCTAGTGCTTCAATTCACGATACCCACAACAATGAAGCACCACAAAATCTGAAAGAATGTGATTTTTGAAAAGTAAAGTTAGCTAATGATAGGTACTTGATGTTATGGGCATGGGTTACATTGTTTTAAAAAAATGTCAAGGTTATTCTAGGTCCGAAGAGGTTATTGATTTTAGTCGGATTGTTGGATGATCAGGGATATGAAGTGAAGTTCGGTAATGGACAGTGGGAAGTAGTTAAAGGAAATATTTCATGGCTAGTTAAAAGAAAAGAGGCTCATTACAGATAGTCAGTATACCCTCAGAAGAAAGTGAAGTTCTAGTTCTAAAGAAAAACAAAGTCGAGTTCACAGAATCTCGGGGAGTAGAAGAAGGTTTCCTTTGGAAGGGAGAAACCTAGAGTGACAGGGAAGGTTCAAGATGAACGGGTTTGGAAGATCAAACCAACTTGGGGACATCATGATAATGGGAGCATAGTGCGTGCTTCAGTTATAGTTTCAGGGTGATAGTGGGTTAATAAGGTAAGAATTCCAACTGTAGAAGTCTCTCCGGAGAATCTCTTGCTAGTATTGAAGAGTGTGTGTTTTCAGAATTTCTCAGGATCCGATAGTTCGTTTAAGTAGGAACCGATAGGGATAGAGAAATGAGGCATGGGTTGTGACTGATGAGTTGAAGCTCAGTGAGAACTTCAACGTGCCTTTAGGTTAATGATTGGGGAGGGTGTTGGAACTAGTGGTTAAGGAATATTACAAGAGGTACAAATGCTAAAGACTCTGAAACATTGTTTTAGCCTTCAAGTGGGAGATTGATAGGTTATTTTGTGTCGAGACCCGATCAAGGGATGGTGGCCGACCCGATGACCCTAGCTTCTCTTTATCTTTTTTTGTAGTTAAATTTGGGTTTTAATTTATCCACCTTAATGATCGCTATGCGATTTGGGTCTAACTTGAGGATTAAGTTTCATACCCTAAATTAGTTTCCATATAATGATTGTCTCTTTTTTTTCAACGGCCAACATAAAATTATTAAACAAACTAGCAAGGCGCTAGACACCAAAATTACAAGGAATATTAAAGGATTACATGGACGCTTCACACCAATGTAACATCCGTAAAAAACCGAATTTACCAAACCCGCTCCGTTTAATAATCGAACATTCAGTTAAAAATTTCGTGGCGTATTTAATGCCCAAAATAATTTTAAACGATACATAATTTATAAGTATATTGGTATATATAATTTATATTTGAAAAAGTATTGAAAATAAGGAAATAAAAATAAATGGCCGCTGCCGGGTTTCGAACCCGGTTCAGCCAGCGAGTCAGCAAAGCCTTAACACTCAACCCTCCAACCACTGCGCCACTTATGTTTCTTGTTCAATATTGAAGACAATTAATTCATAACATGAATATCGAATTCAAAACCGACGCGCCTATTTGCAGTCGTCGGAAATCCCGACTAACTCGCCAAGATTGAACGGTTTCTTCAAGTCTTAACGTAAACATTAAACCTACATCGGTTATAACCGACGCCTGAACCCGCGACGCAAGTCATAACCGCCGGAAAACGTAATGACTTTGAATCAAGTCTGAAATCCGACTCTATACATCTCGATTCCTCCCTATAAATTCACCCACAATCCACTGGTAGCCTTTTCGCTCAAAACCGCACCCTTTCCCGACGAAAATTCACTCGCCGGAAAATACCTGCAAATCGCCGGAAAACCGAGTTTTTCACCTTTGAGCCTTACTGAACCCCCAGAGCTCATACCGAAGCCACCCACACTCATCTCAAGCTCGCTGAAGACTCTCTGCCGCAAGACACACGTCGCCGGAATAAGCTGCTGTCACCGGAGTTTCGCCGGCGAAACAGAGGAGTCCATTTCGGTATATCTAACACTTAATCTTTCATTCTTTTTATTAATCTCACATGTAATTAACCACCAGACACTAACGAACTTGATTAAAACTTCGAACCAGTCGGACTTCCGATTCTGGTTAAGATTAACGAAGAAGATGAAGTTTCAGTAGTATATATGTTTAATTAAAATCAAGAAATATCTCGGGTTAGACACACAGTCCAGCGGTGGACTGTGTGCACATAAACACGCAGACGTCTCGAGTTCGATACTTGTCCCACGCATGCTTGCCTCAATAAAAATGTCCTTTTTTCTAACCGAACCGGAGTCACCGCTTATACATGTTAAGTTTAATAAAAACCAGAATAATAACCAAGATAGACACACAGTCCAGTGGTAGACCGTGTGAACGTTTAATCGCACGTCACGAGTTCGAGTCCGGACTACCGCACCGGTCCGGACAATTATCAAACTTTTTATTTAAGACAGAAATGAAAATATTTAGTTTGTATATAAGTATAATAAAAATCAGATTATTTAACAAGTTAGACACACAGTCCAGCGGTGGACTGTGTGTTAACTCAACCCACAGGTCCCGGGTTCGAGACCTGTGGAGCGCACCGATTCGATGCATTAAAATCGTTTTTAAAAATAAATGATTTTCTGTTTAATTCAATTAATATATAAATATAATTAAAAACAGAAATATTTCGGGTTAGACACGTAGCTCAGCTGGTAGAGCTGCGTGCACGCGTACGGGAGGTCTCGGGTTCGAGCCTCACCCGGCGCACACAATTACACATACGAACCGGTCAACAGTCAAAGTCAATGGTCAACGGTCAAAAAGTCAACATTTTTTTATTATTTTTATTTATTTATTGTAATTAAAAATCAATTAAAAATACTTAAAAATAACATTTTTAAGGTTAGAAAATAGCCTTAAACTCACAAAAATACACCCATCAATCCTACTAAAATGGATTAATAAAATCCGTTTACTTACCCAACCATTATGCCATTATCTAGGTCAGTTTCACTCGTGGTTAAATCCAACTTCGCGCGCATTCAACATTATCAACCGAACGCACCCAATGTGAGTGAATCTTACAACTCCCCTTTTAATTACACGTTTTGGGGTGTGTCATGTGTCACCAAAAATTAACTCGTTTATTTAAACTTGTGCCATACTATATTGTGATCTAAACTTAGATTGTATACATTGTTTATAGTTATGTATTTCATATTGTCAATTTATATACAATTCATTCATTAGGCCCATCAGTTCCTCGTGAGAGACGAGTTGAGCAACGCGTGCCTCAAAACAAATCCATTAGTGTTCGTGTGTGTATTATTTAGTTTATATTGTTTGTAGTTACGTATTTCATATTGTCAAGTATATGCAAATCATTCATTAGGCCATCAGTTCCTCGTGAGAGACGAGTTGAGCAACGCTTGCCTCAAAACGGTCCATTATTGTTCATGTGTGCATTAATTAATATTAATTGATTGGTGAATAAGTTTACATCTATTTTTACTCATGTGTGGTTGTGCACTTTATTTTATAATCAATTAAATAAACTTGTTCAAATTTTTTTTTTTCATAGGATTCACTCGCCAACTTTTTGTTGATCCAAAAACCATTTTTACACATGATACAGGTGAACAGGATGAAGCAAGGAAAACATAGGAAATGCCTTAGAAGAAAACAATGAAGCCTAGATTGATGTTTAGGACATGATGTAATATTGATTGTAATTTCCCATTAAAGTGTATTAATGAATATGAAACATTAAAATAAATGTCATGAGCTTTGATGATAACCCAATCATGCCCCGATCACCTTTTCCGCTGCGGGTCGGGGTGTGACAGATTGGTATCAGAGCCATGACTATAGGGCTATAGGATAGGTTATTAGACCCTTAGAGCCTATACTATAGTTTGCCTAAATTTTAATTGTTTAGGTGGTTACATACAAACTTATGATATTTATTTGTTTCATATTTGTTTATACTTACAGTCAAACATACATACTTACATACGCATTCATCATACATATTTCAATGATCATATATTCAAATCTTTTGTTATTCAAAGATTTTGTCGCAATTTTCAAATCTCATCAAAGTAAGTTCTGCGACGGGCATGTAGTAACTGGAAGGGTACAAGTACCGGTAGTCAGAACGTCCTGTCTAGGTTGGCATTCGTATAAATCCAATATAACGGACCAGTTTGCCTACCTGGGGACTAACGATGAGAGTACGAAGGACCTATTAGGCCAAAGCATGCCACACCAAACGTCGTTCGAACTAACCCCACTTTGAGGTGTCACCGTGTCTACACCTGGACACATTCGAATCTCATACGTTGTATACATATTTCTCGATTTTCTCCGGGTTTTAGTGTACGTAACCAGGCTAACACATGCGAACCATATGAAAAACCCGTATTATGGGGGCCCACATGATTACGAAGGTGAAGTATGGCGGCATGCAGGGCCTAATGACGAGCAAAGCCCAAGACATCCTATGGATGTAGTAGATTTATTTTTCTATAATTATTTTATAAATGTTCATCCCTAAATACGACCCATGATCCCAAAAACATCCAACTCATACTCATGATGCGTATTCCTTGTAGATGTCTTCTAGCCTCGCCCGTAGGAAGATGAGAGCAGGAAAAGCCCGCGAGCGCATGGCTGCCCTAATCGCTCAACAAATGGCTGCCGTAATACCCAACATTGTAATCCAAGTCCAACAAGCACTTACCGCGAATCCTGTCAATCAAGAAGATCAACACGTTATCAACCCTTCCCTAAATACCACTAAATGCACCTACAAGCATTTCAAATCATGCGACCCTCCAAAATACGAAGGGACTGAAGGTGTCACCGCTCTCCTCCATTGGTTTGAAGAAATGGAGAACACTTTTCTGAATTGCGATTGCCCCGATGATCGCAAAGTGCGATATGCTACCGGTCGTTTATATGGAATAGCACTTACTTGGTGGAATACAGAGAAGGCCAAACGAGGTGTTGAAGATGCTATGACTTTAACTTGGGATGAATTGAAGGAAATCATGACCAGACGATCTTGCCCAAGGAGCGAAATCAAGAAATTAGAAGATGAGTTCTATTCGTTGAAGCAAAAGGAAGGCGACCACACCACTTACAACAAAAGATTCCTCGAGTTACATCAAATGGTTCCCAACTTGTTTCACTCCCCTCTACCGTTTGATCGAGCACTACATCCGAGGTCTTCCGTCAAAGATTCAAGACTCTGCAATAAGTACCACGCCTGCAACTTTGGAAGCAGCAATGGAGTTAGCTACAGAGCTCACCGAGAACCGAATCCGGAACAAAGACTTCAAGGAGGAGAAGAAGAAGGATAAAACATCAACTGAAACTTCAAACTCCACCCAAACCGAATCCCCTTCTCAACCCAATTCTAAGAGAAAAAGAGACGGGCAACTTTTCGCTACTATCCAACGAAATCAACCAATTTCACACGCCATACCCATCCAAGCTATCCCAATCACTCAAGTAGCACCCAACTCAACTTACCCAAATAAGAAACCATACCTTGGACCTCACCCTCGATGTAACACCTGTTTTTATCACCATCCCCTTACCTTACCTTGTCGACTATGTGCAAATTGTGGACGCTATGGTCATTTGAGCAAGGTTTGCCGCACACAAAACCAAATCTCTCCCCCTACTCAAAACATGATCCAAACCTATCAACAACCTCAATACCCCATGTTCCCATATGGTCGAGCTTGTTTCAATTGTGGCGACCCTACCCACTTTAGAAACACGTGCCCCCGATTGGTTAACATCATAAACGCCCAAGCTCAATCAAACCCAGTTAACCAAGTAAATCAAGAAAACCTAATCACTAGGCCACCAGCAAGAGGAAGAGTTTTCAACATCAACGCCAATCCTGAGGAAGATAATGACGGCCCAAACAAAACCACCCAACTAGTCCTCTTCACCGAAAATCAAGATTCAACTCCAATCGTTTAGTTTTATGTTTTTCTTTATGTTTTAGAATCACATAGAACCAATCATAACTTAAGGATAAAGCCAATGAGAATTTGACGAGAATATGGTGGATACGCCGCTGGTACTTCCTATATATAAGTATTCTTGCCAAAGGATCAGAGGCATTATCTGGCGGTTATGAGAGGTTCCATGTATAAACTGTTTGAGTGATTATTGTTTATTATTTTCAGTACATGCAATACGATCGGCTCCGTTTGATTGAGCCTTGATCGCACAGACATTTTTCATTTTCAGTACATGCAATACGATCGGCTCGTTTGATTGAGCCTTGATCGCACAGACATTTTCATTTTCAGTACATGCAATACGATCTTGTGGTTGGTGTGTTTGTTGTAGAGTCACATAGAACTAATCATAACTTGCGGATAAAGTCAATGAAAATTTGATGAGAATATGGTGGATACGCCGCTGGTACTTCCTATATATAAGTATTCTTGTCAAAGGATCGGAGGCATTATCAGGCGGTTATGAGAGGTTCCATGTATAAACTGGTTGTGTGATAAGTATTTAGATTAAATTTATTATTTTCAGTACATGCAATACGATCGGCTCCGTTTGATTGAGCCTTGATCGCACAGACATTTTTCATTTTCAGTACATGCAATACGATCGGCTCCGTTTGATTGAGCCTTGATCGCACATTCATTTTTCATTTTCAGTATCTTGTGTTTGTTGTGTTTGTTGTAGAGTCACATAGAACTAATCATAACTTGTGGATAAAGTCAATGAAAATTTGACAAGAATATGGTGGATACGCCGCTGGTACTTCCTATATATAAGTATTCTTGTCAAAGGATCGGAGGCATTATCAGGCGGTTATGAGAGGTTCCATGTAGAATTAGTATGTTTTGGTTGAAGTTTGTTCATCATACATTTCAGTGTAATCAATTTCATCATTTATAGAAGTTGAGCTATGTCTCACTTCCACAATGACTAACCTTTCCAACATAACAAACGAGAGAGGTACTGTCATCATTCAAACATGTATACTTTCAGAATTTAGACTCAAGATGTGGTTGTTGTGTTGTTTATGTTTTATAGTCACATAGGACTAATCATAATTCACTGATAAAACCAATGAAAATTTGACGAGAATATGGTGGATACGCCGCTGGTACTTCCTATATATAAGTATTCTTGTCAAAGGATCAGAGGCATTGTCAGGCGGTTATGAGAAGTTCTATGTAGGATTTAGTAATTTCTTGGTAACTAATCATAACTTGCGGATAAAACCAACGAAAATTTGACAAGAATATGGTGGATACGCCGCTGGTACTTCCTATATATAAGTATTCTTGCCAAAGGATCAGAGGCATTATCAGGCGGTTATGAGAAGTTCCATGTAGGATTTAGTATTGTCTTGGTTGAAATTTGTGTTACATTTATATCATCTCGCCATTTAAAGAAATTGGATTGTGTTCTATTTCTACATAAACTAACCTCTCCATCATAACAAACGAGAGAGGAACTGTCACCATTCAAACATATATGCTATCAGAATGTGGATTCAAATATTGGTTGTTGTGTTATTTATGTTCTAGAGTTACATCATAGGACCAATCATAACTTACTGATAAAACCAATGAAAATTTGACAAGAATATGGTGGATACGCCGCTGGTACTTCCTATATATAAGTATTCTTGTCAAAGGATCAGAGGCATTGTCAGACGGTTATGAGAAGTTCTATGTAGGATTTAGTAATTTCTTGTACATTAGTTGTTGTGTTTATTTATGTTATAGAGTCATATCATAGAACCAATCACAACTTACTGATAAAACCAATGAAAATTTGACAATAATATGGTGGATACGCCGCTGGTACTTCCTATATATAAGTATTCTTGTCAAAGGATCAGAGGTATTGTTAGACGGTTATGAGAAGTTCCATGTAGGTTGTAGTATTAGAAGTTTTGCTTTAGGATATAACCATATCCTTCCAAACATATCAAAACTCTTACGCCTGATATCATATTTAGCGAATCAACTCTGCTTATCAATATTTTTACAGTAGGCAACAAAAAGCGATTCCTGTAACAGGGTACTTAACCCTTACAAGGAACGTTACCGCCTCAAACAAAAACATAAACCCTTACTTTTTCTAAGTATGTAACTGTCAAACTAAACACCATTCTTTTTAGACAAATATATCACTACTTAAATTTCGGGACGAAATTTCTAAAAAGCAGGGGATACTGTAACATCCGTAAAAAACCGGATTTACCAAACCCGCTCCGTTTAATAATCGAACAATCAGTTAAAAATTTCGTGGCGTATTTAATGCCCAAAATAATTTTAAACGATACATAATCAATAAGTATATTGGTATATATAATTTATATTTGAAAAAGTATTGAAAATAAGAAAATAAAAATAAATGGCCGCTGCCGGGTTTCGAACCCGGGTCAGCCAGCGAGTCAGCAAAGCCTTAACACTCAACCCTCCAACCACTGCGCCACTTATGTTTCTTGTTCAATATTAAAGACAATTAATTCATAACATGAATATCGAATTCAAAACCGACGCGCCTATTTGCAGTCGTCGGAAATCCCGACTAACTCCCAAGATTGAACGGTTTCTTCAAGTCTTAACGTAAACATTAAACCTACATCGGTTATAACCGACGCCTGAACCCGCGACGCAAGTCATAACCGCCGGAAAACGTAATGACTTTGAATCAAGTCTGAAATCCGACTCTATACATCTCGATTCCTTCCTATAAATTCACCCACAATCCACTGGTAGCCTTTTCGCTCAAAACCGCACCCTTTCCCGACGAAAATTCACTCGCCGGAAAATACCTGCAAATCGCCGGAAAACCGAGTTTTTCACCTTTGAGCCTTACTGAACCCCCAGAGCTCATACCGAAGCCACCCACACTCATCTCAAGCTCGCTGAAGACTCTCTGCCGCAAGACACACGTCGCCGGAATAAGCTGCTGTCACCGGAGTTTCGCCGGCGAAACAGAGGAGTCCAGTTCGGTATATCTAACACTTAATCTTTCATTCTTTTTATTAATCTCACATGTAATTAACCACCAGACACTAACGAACTTGATTAAAACTTCGAACCAGTCGGACTTCCGTTCTGGTTAAGATTGACGAAGAAGATGAAGTTTCAGTAGTATATATGTTTAATTAAAATCAAGAAATATCTCGGGTTAGACACACAGTCCAGCGGTGGACTGTGTGCACATAAACACGCAGACGTCTCGAGTTCGATACTTGTCCCACGCATGCTTGCCTCAATAAAAATGTCCTTTTTTCTAACCGAACCGGAGTCACCGCTTATACATGTTAAGTTTAATAAAAACCAGAATAATAACCAAGATAGACACACAGTCCAGTGGTAGACCGTGTGAACGTTTAATCGCTCGTCACGAGTTCGAGTCCGGACTACCGCACCGGTCCGGACAATTATCAAACTTTTTATTTAAGACAGAAATGAAAATATTTAGTTTGTATATAAGTATAATAAAAATCAGATTATTTAACAAGTTAGACACACAGTCCAGCGGTGGACTGTGTGTTAACTCAACCCACAGGTCCCGGGTTCGAGACCTGTGGAGCGCACCGATTCGATGCATTAAAATTCGTTTTTAAAAATAAATGATTTTCTGTTTAATTCAATTAATATATAAATATAATTAAAAACAGAAATATTTCGGGTTAGACACGTAGCTCAGCTGGTAGAGCTGCGTGCACGCGTACGGGAGGTCTCGGGTTCGAGCCTCACCCGGCGCACACAATTACACATCGATCCGGTAACAGTCAACAGTCAAAGTCAATGGTCAACGGTCAATCAAAAGTCAACATTTTTTTTATTATTTTTATTTATTTATTGTAATTAAAAATCAATTAAAAATACTTAAAAATAACATTTTTAAGGTTAGAAAATAGCCTTAAACTCACAAAAATACACCCATCAATCCTACTAAAATGGATTAATAAAATCCGTTTACTTACCCAACCATTATGCCATTATCTAGGTTAGTTTCACTCGTGGTTAAATCCAACTTCGCGCGCATTCAACATTATCAACCGAACGCACCCAATGTGAGTGAATCTTACAACTCCCCTTTTTAATTACACGTTTTGGGGTGTGTCATGTGTCACAAAAATTAACTCGTTTATTTAAACTTGTGCCATACTATATTGTGATCTAAACTTAGATTGTATACATTGTTTATAGTTATGTATTTCATATTGTCAATTTATATACAATTCATTCATTAGGCCCATCAGTTCCTCGTGAGAGACGAGTTGAGCAACGCGTGCCTCAAAACAAATCCATTAGTGTTCGTGTGTGTATTATTTAGTTTATATTGTTTGTAGTTACGTATTTCATATTGTCAAGTATATGCAAATCATTCATTAGGCCCATCAGTTCCTCGTGAGAGACGAGTTGAGCAACGCGTGCCTCAAAACGGTCCATTATTGTTCATGTGTGCATTAATTAATATTAATTGATTGGTGAATAAGTTTACATCTATTTTTACTCATGTGTGGTTGTGCACTTTATTTTATAATCAATTAAATAAACTTGTTCAAAATTTTTTTTTCATAGTATTCACTCGCCAACTTTTTGTTGATCCAAAAACCATTTTTACACTTGATACAGGTGAACAGGATGAAGCAAGGAAAACATACGAAATGCTTTAGAAGAAAACAATGAAGCCTAGATTGATGTTTAGGACATGATGTAATATTGATTGTAATTTCCCATTAAAGTGTATTAATGAATATGAAACGTTAAAATAAATGTCATGAGCTTTGATGATAACCCAATCATGCCCCGATCACCTTTTCCGCTGCAGGTCGGGGTGTGACAACCAAAATGAGGCCGAAGCAACCAAACACAAACTAAACAAAACTTCGATTTTTTTCAATCCTCCCAAGTCAAACTTGCCTCCTTCGAACGATTCTTAACCCACAATAAGCCACAGGCTTTACTTCCTCCAACACTTTAGAGATTGAAATAGTGGTACTATCGAAGACCGTCGCATTTTCCAAATACTCGACATGACAGTAAGAACTTAGACGTGGATAGTTTTTTCTTCTTCCTCGAGCTCGGACTAAAGTTGTGTCTTATAATTCTTTGTAGTACCTGAATGATAAAGGAATCCTAGTTACAGTACCATACACTCAACATAGGTCAGTCGATTGAACCACTTTAAATCTTCTTATTCGTTTAGTGTTTTCCTGTATATGTTAAGTTTCGTGCGTGTCCAATCTAACAACCACATATGACGATATAAGCTTCATTCTTTAGTTATTTTTCTTAGTCGAGCCCCTGTGAAAAGCAGTTATTAGCTTCAAATGTTCTTCAATTTACTTGTGGAGGTATATGATTTGATCATTATACATTTATTAAAATTTAAAAGAATGCTGCCGTATACTTTATGAATGCACTGATAATATAAAATAAAATCGTCAAACACATTAGAAATTTGTTAAAAGCAAAAACAATATAAAAATCTAAAAAACTGTCAATTTCGTAAAATTTTATTCTAGAGTATACTATTCACTCAGTCATCTCTCTCTCGTTTCTCTCTCTACTTCAACCTTCAATCCCTACCAAATCCAAAAGCATCCTCCAATAATTAAACTATAACTTAACAAAAGCTAAAGCAAAAACCTAAAATCATCTCCACTCACATAAATACACCACCGCACTAACCTTTCATCCATTCTTTCACTCACCTGATCAACAACAACAACAACACGAAATCACAAATCTATCCATCGTTGCATTCTGTTAATCAGTTGCAACCGTCATGGACGAAATGTACGGCTTCCATTCCACATCCACTCACACGATTCCACCTGAAAACAACCTCATCTCACCGGAGAATTTCTTCGTTCACTCAACCGTCGATCACTACTTGCCGTTCTGCTTATCGGACGATTTGTTATCGGTTGCTGCTTCGGTTGTAACCGATGCGGTTTCGGTTGAAACTGCTCCTAAACAGATTATTATTCCGAGAAGACGGATCAACCGCAATAGCGTCGATGTCGGTGACGGTGTGATGATGATGATGATGATTCTGGCGATACATTAAGGAGAAGATCGCGTCTCATCCTTCGTTTTTAAAGTTGCTCGATGCTTATATCGATTGCAAGAAGGTTTTTTAGAATATTATATTTCGTTTTGTGTTTACGCTTTTTGTTCGTCTCTTTCACCTTTTGTTCCTTTTTTGTTGTGATGTTAATATCGACTACGTTTTACGAATCAGTTTTCGTCGATTTGTTAGTATCCGTTAAGTATGTGAAGATCAACACGTAATATGCGTGGTGTAACCGGACTTGAATCCTTTAATTTTCCTGTATTTTTTACGGAAATTTCAAATCCGTATCGTATGAATAAGCTACGTTTTACGAACTAGTTTTCTTCGATTTGTTAGTAACCGTTATTGTGTGAAGATCAACACGTAATATGAGTATAGGCTGATGTTTTATTTTTTGTATTTTGTACGGAAATTTGAAATCCGTTATCTTATACAGCAGCATAATCTGTGTGAAATAAGTTACTTTTTAGTTTTTACGAACGAGTTCTCGTTGATTTGTTAACAACTGTGTGAAGATCAACAAGTAGTATAAGCGGACTTCAATCCTTCGATTTTCCTGTATTTTGTACGAAAATTTGAAATCCGTATTTTCTATCGCAGCATAATCTATATGAATAAGTTTGTTACAGTTGACGCGTTTGTTATACTTATATGCAGATAGGAGCGCCACCGGAAATAGCGAGTTTGTTAGACGATATCCGTCAGGAAAATGACGTTCGTAAACGAAACACTACCGTTTCTACTTGCTTAGGTGTTGATCCTGAGCTCGATGAGTTTATGGTTCGTTTCGATCTATCATACTTTAAATAATTACACACGCAAATTAATAATTATTTGAACATGTTGTATTTGATTGTGTAGGAAACCTTTTGCCGTTTATTGGTGAAGTATAAATCCGATCTCACAAGGCCTTTTGATGAAGCTGAGACCTTCATCGGCAATATTAAAACGCAACTCCGTAATCTCAGCATAGGTGCGTATATATTAACATCTCTTATTTTTATGCACTCGTTTGTGTGTGGCGCAAGATAGCATAGTTCGTAGTTAGTACCTTGACTTTTCTTTTTGGTCATGAGTTTGAGTCGTACGCAGTAGGGAAATACTTTATGTGATAGGTATTTATTATTTACCACAGGAGATATAATAAAACGAAAAGGCTACTTTGTGTCAGGAAAATTAACATCAGATAGAATAGTCATACAGTATTTTCTCTAGAGATGATGGTTCTCCCTTTTCACACTCAAACAAACGGAACAGCAAAAGATGTGATTAGATTTTTGTGTTTAATCAAGATAGTCATTAAGTATATATCCTTTTTATATATAAGTCTTTTTATATATAAGACTTGTTTTATGCACCAACTTATATATAACACTTATAAATACTTTGTATATAACAATTAACAAATACAGGTACGTTTTATTTGTTCTGTATGAGAACATCTAAAACTACAATAATACTAGAATATTACAGTTTTAATATATTCTCAGGCCGCGTATACAGTATAGCGATGTATGTTTGTTTCTACTGTTTATTTTACATCTCACTAGTGATGTTGCTTGAGCTCGCGTCCTCTAACCTAGTATAGTTTTGAGCTTAACATAGCTTGAGTTTTGCTCGTAAGTAATTTGTAAGCCTAAACATATGTATTTATTATTTTATTTACTGTACGTTTACATATTTTTATGTAAATACATCATTATTATTAAATATATACTCGTATATTGATAATCACAATTACATAGATAATATGCATCACTTTATTATAAAAATTAGAGTTAATTATGGTTTTCGTCCCTGTGGTTTGTCAAAAATCACTAATTCAGTTCATTAGTTTAAAAATTGCGATTTCAGTCCATGTGGTTTCACTTTCTTAACCATTTCAGTCCACCTCGCAACCATTTCAGTCATGTACTTATAGAATAAACTGGATCGAAGTGGTTACGAAAGTGAAACCACAGGGATGAAATGGTTACGAAAGTGAAACCACAGGGACTGAAATCGCATTTTAAACTAATGGACTGAAATATTGATTTTTGACAAACCACAGGGATGAGAATAGTAATTAACTCTAATAATTATACATGTATAACAATATTTCTAGTAATTATATATTATATTATGTAAATAATTTATTTTTGTATAAATAATATGTTCATATGGCTCCAAGCCTAATCAAAGTAAGTGTATATGAAGCTCAAGCTCTGGTTATTTATTACATACCCTCAGGCTTGATTCAAACTTTTCACGATTAGCCGAAGAGCGCCTCAACATGGTTACACCCTGCTAATAAATTAGCGAGTATCATGTCCTCACTATATAGACGTACAAGCGCTATATAAACGTTTGTGTTTGGTAGGTGCTCATCTAGTCAGTCTAAGAAATATGGTCCTCTTTAAGAAAGAACCAAAGAAAGGAAAAGTACTTCAGCCTGAAATCATGGACCATTGAATAGTACTAAAACATTCTCATCCTCATTTTGGTTGTGTTGTGTCATGTTTGGAGTGGTTTGTAGTACAAAAACTTGGTATATAACTGTTTCGAAGTATGATTGATGCTACTATCTTTTTTGGCTATAACAAGTAATTTTAATGACATAATAAATTGGCTGGTTTTTTTCTGCTGAGCGCCTGAGCAGTTAGTATCTCAAGTAAATATTTATATGTTTGTTTTTGTTATAGCTTGAAATCTCTATTAGTATATAGATAGTATCTACATGTTAGTGTTTTTAGTGTCATCATATTATTATAGTCATAGGTATTAAGGATTCACTTAAATCTTAAGAGAAATCCGAATAAGTTTCTTTGTAGGAGGTTAGGAGGCGTGGTGTGTGCACGCTCATACTTACATAATTCCTAGATACTACATAATTCCTTGATACTTACATAAGCGAACAATGAGGGTCAAACCGGAAAACAATTCATTTGAAATCAGTCACACTAGCTCATAAGTCGTTTCAACAAACATTAGTGATTTGTTGCTATGGATAAAACTGCATGTCTCTGGTCTATTCCTGGGTTAGACACGATACCGATAGCATCATTTAGGACATGGGAGGATACTTATATAGGGAAAACGTAATGCTTTAATAAGAAAACAAGATGCATATTTTACAAAAGTTTATTTAACTGAACCAATCCGAGAAGTACAGATAAATCTCTGTAAGTACGCTTGTCCAGGAATCAACTTTCCTAAAGAAGCTTATTTTACGGTTTAATATTCAGCAGTACTTGATTCAGGTTTTTGGCCTCTAATATTCAACAATAGATCTGATACTTGTATCAATACTTAATTGGACAAAGTACAATTCGCTTTGTGTTTTATCAGCTTCTTATATGTTTATTGTTTTTTTTTTTGAATAAGCTGATTATAGTAACTAACTTTAAATTGTTTATTCACAAATATTCAATTAAGTAGTTTAGACAAGTAACGTCAAACACTTAAAATCAAAAGGAAATAAACAAAAATGATTTTAATAATCAAGTTGTTCAGTGCAAGCTGCATTTTATTTCATCTCGTTGGTTTTTTTTGAACGGTGACTTTCTTTTTGAGTGACTTAATGTCACACCGCCTAAACGGCGCCCTAGCCAAAATCTGCCCAGACTACGTTGTTTTAACCAGGCCTGCGCTGGGTTTGTCAGACTTGGTTACGGCGTTCCCCCGGAAACCGTACTGTCTCCACACGAGTTGCCTCGCTGAAGTAACAACCGGATGAAAACCGGGGTGCGGCTCAGGATCGAACCCCCGTCGGTGGGTTTGTCACCATCATTGCCCAATATCCACCCCAATATGACACAAGTGGGATTTGAACTTGAGTCTCTATTGGAAAACCCAAGTCTCCTACCACTAGACCATAAGTGAGGGGATTTCATCTCGTTGGTTACTAGGGTATTGACGAGATCTGGATTTCTTGCAAGATTTCTGAAATTACATGCATGTACTCTTAGAGACTTAGTTAAAAAAAAAGGTTTTATGGGCAATCTTGGCTCACATCTTTAATGGTGTTTATATTATTACCATATAAAACTCAATAAGCAAAAATAGTTTTAACTTTTAATAAGCATCTCAATCACTCCCTTAAGTCATTCAAGTTGTCGTATGTAATGCTTTTTAGTCAGAAAATTCTAATGTTTGTCTCCATCTCCAATGGAGTGGAGAAGATAAAGAAGCTAAATTTGGCAGCCTTTGATGCTCAAACCCAATATTTTAAATAAAGTATTTAAGATTTACGTCCAAAAATGCTTGTTTCGTAGATCTAGGTTGCTAATGGTTGGTTGGCAACTATAATTATATATGTTTGGCAAGTACATGTTAACTTTTGCTGATCTTATTACAATTGGTAGGTGCTAATCTTCCTTCACTTTTAAGATTCTTTTGCTTATACAGGAATATAATCATGTGCGTAGCTTGTTTTGGTGTGTAGCCATGTTGTACTGATATCATATATGTTTTGGCAAAGACACTCAAGCCCCATAGGCAAGCTTAAAGTATGTGAAAATCTTAGATTTTGATAGACTAGCGGGTATACCCGATAAATGCGTATGAGACTGGGTATGTGAAAGGTTTTACAATCGAGTATTAGGCTAAGTTACTAATATCATTCCATTGCCAGCCTTGTATAGTTATCCTAATATACAGTGGCGGATCTAGAAAATATTCGTAGGGGGTAACGTTTTTATAAAAAAAGGTAACAAAATCGAAAAACTGTCAAAAAGACGTCAAATTTTTTCAAAATTTACACTACCGCCGAGCGCCAAGGGGTAGCGGAGGCTACCCTTTCCCTTAAGGTAGGTCCTCCCCTCCTCATATACGCCATATTTGACACATGATTTACATATTTTCTCTTTATCTTAGTACTTTATTTTATTATATGTTTGAATCTTCTTGTTAAGTTGATTTTTAAATGCTCTAATTAGACTTGGTGATCGTTGAATTAATTGTTAATCGTTACTTGTTTTCCATGCATGCGTAATTGATACTCTAGAGGTATGTTTCACATTTTTAGTAGCCTTCGAGAGATTTATTTTTGTTTTATTTTTTACGCATGCGTAATTGATACTCTAGAGGTATGTTTCACATTTTTAGTAGCCTTCGAGTGATTTTTCTTATTTTTTTTAAACTCCTACTTGGAAAAGAAAGCTTTAATTTTAGAAATATATGCATAAATTTTTCAAATAAGCTTACATTAAATTATTTTACAAACAAGATTAACTTCTAAGAAAGAAAATATCTTTTATACCCTCAATCAACTCTTTACATTTAAATTTTGTGGCCAAAACTCGAAAAGGAAAAAATATATTTTAGTTGCCATTGCGATTGCCATTGCCATTCCATTTAAAATAAAAACTACCTTTTCAGATAATTTCACCGACAACCATATAATCTTAGACATTTAATTTCAGGTTTCAGTAAATCACGGGAATAGGTGGTTATTACGTATGTATTATGCTGGTCGTTTTAGCTAGTCTTTATTTAAGAACCAAGAATAAGAATATGTTGATAAGTAAAGGAATAGTATAATTTACTTATAACTTTTTCAGAGTAATTCTTGAGGATTTAAGTGATTCAGTCGAATAAAAAAAGTTATTTGGCCTAACGAATTATATAACTATTATTTTAAATGACGGTTAACGTTATAACAATAAACATATCAAAATATAGGGTTGCTAAATTAATTGTTACCGATGTGTTAAATAACACCATATGAAGTTCATTTTGTGTGTCATCTAGACCATCCTACTATAAACCAATCAATCATAAAATGCTATCTTATTTTGTGTCACATGTTTATTTTCTGTGTATCATTCCAATTCTATTGGATGTCCCCAAAGAGACATCAGATAAAAAAAATAAAATGTCACTTCATTTCACTTAATTATTAAACAATCATCACTTGCACACTTATCAATTAAAAAAAAAAACCAATCGCAACATTCTACCTCAAGTCCTACAAAAGACTAAATAGTCATAACAATCTCTCAACCGATCACACAAACAAACAAACATTAATCCCACCAATACCGTAATGGCCACTACTACCGTGATGACTACCACGGTGGCCACGATCACTACCGTGATCACACCACTTGCGACGGTGTGATCACAAGACAGCGCATCCGCATCCGTTTGTTAAAGACTGAATTTACTGGATATATTTATAGTAAACCTGGAACTGCCAAACATATACAAAAGTAAATGACATGCATTCATTTATTTATAAATGATAATATAATATAATTGAAGTATGGGGGGGTGGGTAAACTGGAAAGAAAGAGAATGTATAGATGGGGATTGGGAAGAGAGGGTGGCAAGTGGACTGGTATGAGAAGAAAGATACGACTAGATGTCTGCAGATTCTCAATTATTTATGAATGTAGGGCTCACCTACAAACCTATGAAATATATACTAGATCACTAGGTCGTCTCCTTGTGGGAGATATATGAACTTCATCTATTTAACGTTTGCCAATTTCTTTTTTTTTCCGTGGTTCAATTTGCTTACGAAATCTACCTTACTTAATGATTTACGTGTATTAGAAGAACTCTAATCTTGCTGATAGGATTTACCTTGAACGTAACTATAAACAAAAAGTCACAAGAATAACTTTTTTAATACATCTGAACGATATATAAGTTTTAGATGTGATATGAGATTTTTTTTACCTAATTACTTAATCACTCTATGTTCACGTATAATTGTAAATATCTGTATTTATAAATCTAGCAGATACATATATTATTAATATATAGCATTCATAGTGATAAAAGTAGCTTCTTGACAAAAGATCAAACGAAAATATAAACAAAGTAAAGATTAAGGTATATTTATTTTAAAGAAATCCATAATGATACGTAGGAGTATGCAGAAAAATCGAATTAATCTAAATCTAAATCTAAACTATATAATAAAAGAAACCATTTTTGTGACACTTGTCATCATATTAAGCCATATCTTATAGATAATTATTATTATATTAGTTTAAATCTTTTCTAAATAATTATAGATAACTCTCCAACTAATAATATTATTTATTTAAATTAATTATTACTTTTATATTTATCCATTTACTTCAAATTCAAACTTAGTTATCTAATTTGATATCAACTATCTATATGAACGTTTTGTTTAGTTTGGTATCAAATAGAGTTTACGAAATAAATTTTATTATTTGATATATAAAATTAGATATATTCAATTCGTAAATACACTGGGTTTTTTTAGGATATATATGTTTTTTATTTAGTATTGAAATTTACATTTATTCAACCCGTACAATATGATTTTTAAAGATATAACTTTTTATTATTTAATATATAAAATTATATTTATTCAACCCGTGCAATAAAGGAGGTTTTTAAAGATAAATTGTTTTATTAATTAGTATATCAAATTTATATATTCAACCCGTGTAATACATGGGATTATAACCTAGTTTATCTATAACCGAATTAACCGATGAAATCTAATCATACAAAAAACCGTTGGGTCGGTTTGATGATTTCTTAAAAGAGACAATAGTGGATTGGTTATGGTTAATAAAGTTTTCATACCCATCAAAATCGAACCGAACCTATCATATGTATGTATTATTTTAATATTGTAGATTATATATTTTTAAAGCTATGTAATATATTAATACATATAAATGTGTAATAATAATTTATTTCATAGTAAACAATTTTCAAGCCCAAATAATACCAAATTATATAGTTTTGAAATTTTTTTTAACCAGGCCTAAAGTTACGCTTAACCGACCCATAACTAACCTGCTATAACATTCAAAACCGATTAACCGAAACAACCAACCAACCAGTTATGGTTAGGCTATACGGTGTGGTTGTGAAGGTGGGAGGGCGTTGTGCGCCACTTAAGCAAAGGGGGCTTTGCCCTCCAAAACCCCAAAACCGTGGGGCTATGCGCAAGGTGGAGAGGGCGTTTTTTTTTTGTCTTTTTTATTGTAATTCTCCTAACAAACCCACCAATCAACAACAAGCTCCAAACAAACCAAGCAATCAACAATCTCCACAGCCAAAGCCAATTTCCCCCCACGGTCGTCGAATTCTCCAAGCCTTGGTCAAACGATTCACGGGGGCGGTGTAGGGGGCGTGGGGAGGCTTCTCATCCCTCTCTCCACGCTTCACACCGAATAGTATTATGGTTATCTATTACCTCACATCTTAATTATGGTTTTGATTTTGGGTCCAAATCGATTCAAACGGACCCCTGCACATCCTAAATAATACATGAAATATATATGTAGTAGACATGTGAATATTATATATACGCCGCACGTGTCTGTATATATAATGTAATGTAATTTTATTGTAGATGTACTAGTTTTTATTTCATTCACTAAAAATATCTTATTTATAATGACAAAATTGTAACTTGTTACGTATATAAAAATTGATATTTAATTCCATGAATAATCCCTTATATCATGCCAAGATAATGTTTTATATTTTTTATGTGTTTATATCTATCAACTTTTATACAGTGTTTGGTCTTTACACCCTAATAATTAAGTTTGAGTGAATCTTGACTAACATAGTTCTAGAAGATAAATGTAACACTATATGGGCAAAGCAATTCCCCGGATAGATCGGGTGGTCTAAACAACCCACATGGACTTCCGTGCTTTCCGCTGCATGTTTTTTTTTCTTTTTTTTATCTTTCATTTTTTTTGTTTTCTTGATTTTTTGTGTGATGATTAATCAATGCACCCCAACCACCTCCTCAGTGTCTCTGTCACACTTGCCCACTCGCACGTATTCTTCATTTAATGATTTCGACGAACCCTAAATTAGTCTCAAGTGTTGCTGTCGTGGCTACACTTTGTTCGGTCTTTTGGATTTAACATGTGTGGTGGGAGTGCGTAGGAATGGGACATGTTAATTCGACATCATCTGCCAAGTTCAGGGTGTACTGTTTTGGCGTTATTCTGCTCTGCTTTAAGCAGCGCTAGAACATACACAACAACTTCTGCATAGCTAAAGGCTAGCTTAAGGGCGGTTTACTCGTCTCCATGTCTGCATGATTCTTTCTCGTCACTACGTGTGTACTCTCTCTCCCCTCTCCCTCTGACACGCCTTACACAGGCCCTCCCGCGGGCCTCTACACGACTACACCAAGCGTCCTGATGAAAATGGCCCGAGACTAGAAAAGTTTAGGATTCCTTTACTTGAACATGCATAATTGAATACTAGGATAAATGGTTACCATAGCATCAACCTTTTCTTTTCCATTCCGTTATTGCAAGATTGATACAAGAGTACTTATACTGGTATTATACTTGTATTGTGTCACATAAATACTCGTATCAGATTGACGAGGTTCACAAGCCATAATCTTCATTTTATGTAATCAAAGGTGTCTTAAAGGGTATGTGATGTAGTGTGTGATATGATAACGAAGAACAAATCACGCTGATTTTATGAATACCCGTGATGATCTTCCCCGAACCCCCGAAAATCAACCCAAATGGCAGAGAATTTGAAGTGAAAAGTGATTAATCTCAAAATTGATTTCTGATCATGGGCCTCTAAAAATATCGCTCGATCTTCTACACTTGAGCCTACATCATTATTATATAGATGAAAGATTGCATATGGCCCATGTTTTATAGTGGGCCCACTTTTTTCTCGTTTAGGTAAAGTAGTATGGTTAAGATATATAAACAAGTTATAAAGTTGATTGTAATTTAATGTTCTAGAGGAGTCCAGTAAGTCGATAACAATTTACCATTAGTCTATGAGACAATTAATCATTCAATCAAAATACCCAAAACCTTTTGGCCCTTTAAAACATTTAAAATAATAACCAAATTAACATTAGTTATTAGAAAAATTGACATTGGACATGACTAAATGTGGGAAGAATAAGTTGACAACCATATACCATTAGCATTTTGCCGTTTCAAAAATAAAAGAATACAAAAATCTATCATTAACTCATTAAGGGGCACATTTTTACTTATCAAAGGCCTGAAATCTTATGGACAACCTTGTATATATTATAAAATACATTACGCAATAAATATTATTTTCCGTCAAAGGCCTGAAATCTTATGGACAACCTTGTATATATTATAAAATACATTACGTAATAAATATTATTTTCCGTAAAGTTAGGATAACACAACAAAATATATATTTTTTCCTATTCGTAAGATTAACAACTAATGTCAAGCTATAGAGATTAAGCTTTTTTTTGAAACAACAGTAATATACCAAAAGGATCTAGCAAGGTGCTAGCATCAATTACAAATTACTTAAAGACTCTGGAAACATCGTAAAAACTCCTATCATTCCAAACTTGATCATCACTATGCCATGTCCCTCTGTCTTTATCATCCCTTAACATACAATCGGATACTATTTTACAACATTGTTGGAGTTCCTCGACTTCCACATCTTTGTTCGGCGTTGCTTTAATAGTTTTTGGTATGTATTCTAACAGCCACTGAACATATTTTTTTTTTGCTTCCAACTCACACATGTTTGGGAATACTACGTTGAGAACACCTCTATCCGACCATTTATCTAATAACCAGAAAAGTGTGCTTTCCCCATTTCCCACAACACCTTTCATAAGACCCTGCACATCAGTATTCAAGTACCTCATTTAACATCCGTGGCTTTAGAGATATTCTTTCACAACGGTGATTGTGTTTAGAAATAGAGCTGGAAACAAAGTATAAGAGGTGATATCCCATGATTCCTCCACACGTGACTTTTTTGGTGGATATGTTTTTCACGTTTATACACGTTGATAAATTGTTTTATTAATTAGTATATCAAATTTATATATTCAACCCGTGTAATACATGGGATTATAACCTAGTTTATCTATAACCGAATTAACCGATGAAATCTAATCATACAAAAAACCGTTGGGTTGGTTTGATGATTTCCTAAAAGAGACAATAGTGGATTGGTTATGGTTAATAAAGTTTTCATACCCATCAAAATCGAACCGAACCTATCATATGTATGTATTATTTTAATATTGTAGATTATATATTTTTAAAGCTGTGTAATATATTAATACATATAAATGTGTAATAATAATTTATTTCATAGTAAACAATTTTCAAGCCCAAATAATACCAAATTATATAGTTTTGAGATTTTTTTTTACCAGGCCTAAATTACGCTTAACCGACCCATAACTAACCTGCTATAACATTCAAAACCGATTAACCGAAACAACCAACCAACCAGTTATGGTTAGGCTATACGGTGTGGTTGTGAAGGTGGGAGGGCGTTGTGCGCCACTTAAGCAAAGGGGGCTTTGCCCTCCAAAACCCCAAAACCATGGGGTTATGCGCAAGGTGGAGAGGGCGTTTTTTTTGTCTTTTTTATTGTAATTCTCCTAACAAACCCACCAATCAACAACAAGATCCAAACATACCAAGCAATCAACAATCTCCACATCAAAGCCAATTTACCCCCACGGTCGTCGAATTCTCCAAGCCTTGGCCAAACGATTCACGGGGGCGGTGTAGGGGGCGTGGGGAGGCTTCTCATCCCTCTCTCCACGCTTCACACCGAATAGTATTATGGTTATCTATTACCTCACATCTTAATTATGGTTTTGATTTTGGGTCCAAATCGATTCAAACGGACCCCTGCACATCCTAAATAATACATGAAATATATATGTAGTAGACATGTGAATATTATATATACGCCGCACGTGTCTGTATATATAATGTAATGTAATTTTATTGTAGATGTACTAGTTTTTATTTCATTCACTAAAAATATCTTATTTATAATGACAAAATTGTAACTTGTTACGTATATAAAAATTGATATTTAATTCCATGAATAATCCCTTATATCATGCCAAGATAATGTTTTATATTTTTTATGTGTTTATATCTATCAACTTTTATACAGTGTTTGGTCTTTACACCCTAATAATTAAGTTTGAGTGAATCTTGACTAACATAGTTCTAGAAGATAAATGTAACACTATATGGGCAAAGCAATTCCCCGGATAGATCGGGTGGTCTAAACAACCCACATGGACTTCCGTGCTTTCCGCTGCATGTTTTTTTTTCTTTTTTTTATCTTTCATTTTTTTTGTTTTCTTGATTTTTTGTGTGATGATTAATCAATGCACCCCAACCACCTCCTCAGTGTCTCTGTCACACTTGCCCACTCGCACGTATTCTTCATTTAATGATTTCGACGAACCCTAAATTAGTCTCAAGTGTTGCTGTCGTGGCTACACTTTGTTCGGTCTTTTGGATTTAACATGTGTGGTGGGAGTGCGTAGGAATGGGACATGTTAATTCGACATCATCTGCCAAGTTCAGGGTGTACTGTTTTGGCGTTATTCTGCTCTGCTTTAAGCAGCGCTAGAACATACACAACAACTTCTGCATAGCTAAAGGCTAGCTTAAGGGCGGTTTACTCGTCTCCATGTCTGCATGATTCTTTCTCGTCACTACGTGTGTACTCTCTCTCCCCTCTCCCTCTGACACGCCTTACACAGGCCCTCCCGCGGGCCTCTACACGACTACACCAAGCGTCCTGATGAAAATGGCCCGAGACTAGAAAAGTTTAGGATTCCTTTACTTGAACATGCATAATTGAATACTAGGATAAATGGTTACCATAGCATCAACCTTTTCTTTTCCATTCCGTTATTGCAAGATTGATACAAGAGTACTTATACTGGTATTATACTTGTATTGTGTCACATAAATACTCGTATCAGATTGACGAGGTTCACAAGCCATAATCTTCATTTTATGTAATCAAAGGTGTCTTAAAGGGTATGTGATGTAGTGTGTGATATGATAACGAAGAACAAATCACGCTGATTTTATGAATACCCGTGATGATCTTCCCCGAACCCCCGAAAATCAACCCAAATGGCAGAGAATTTGAAGTGAAAAGTGATTAATCTCAAAATTGATTTCTGATCATGGGCCTCTAAAAATATCGCTCGATCTTCTACACTTGAGCCTACATCATTATTATATAGATGAAAGATTGCATATGGCCCATGTTTTATAGTGGGCCCACTTTTTTCTCGTTTAGGTAAAGTAGTATGGTTAAGATATATAAACAAGTTATAAAGTTGATTGTAATTTAATGTTCTAGAGGAGTCCAGTAAGTCGATAACAATTTACCATTAGTCTATGAGACAATTAATCATTCAATCAAAATACCCAAAACCTTTTGGCCCTTTAAAACATTTAAAATAATAACCAAATTAACATTAGTTATTAGAAAAATTGACATTGGACATGACTAAATGTGGGAAGAATAAGTTGACAACCATATACCATTAGCATTTTGCCGTTTCAAAAATAAAAGATACAAAAATCTATCATTAACTCATTAAGGGGCACATTTTTACTTATCAAAGGCCTGAAATCTTATGGACAACCTTGTATATATTATAAAATACATTACGCAATAAATATTATTTTCCGTCAAAGGCCTGAAATCTTATGGACAACCTTGTATATATTATAAAATACATTACGTAATAAATATTATTTTCCGTAAAGTTAGGATAACACAACAAAATATATATTTTTTCCTATTCGTAAGATTAACAACTAATGTCAAGCTATAGAGATTAAGCTTTTTTTTGAAACAACAGTAATATACCAAAAGGATCTAGCAAGGTGCTAGCATCAATTACAAATTACTTAAAGACTCTGGAAACATCGTAAAAACTCCTATCATTCCAAACTTGATCATCACTATGCCATGTCCCTCTGTCTTTATCATCCCTTAACATACAATCGGATACTATTTTACAACATTGTTGGAGTTCCTCGACTTCCACATCTTTGTTCGGCGTTGCTTTAATAGTTTTTGGTATGTATTCTAACAGCCACTGAACATATTTTTTTTTTGCTTCCAACTCACACATGTTTGGGAATACTACGTTGAGAACACCTCTATCCGACCATTTATCTAATAACCAGAAAAGTGTGCTTTCCCCATTTCCCACAACACCTTTCATAAGACCCTGCACATCAGTATTCAAGTACCTCATTTAACATCCGTGGCTTTAGAGATATTCTTTCACAACGGTGATTGTGTTTAGAAATAGAGCTGGAAACAAAGTATAAGAGGTGATATCCCATGATTCCTCCACACGTGACTTTTTTGGTGGATATGTTTTTCACGTTTATACACGTTGATAAATTGTTTTATTAATTAGTATATCAAATTTATATATTCAACCCGTGTAATACATGGGATTATAACCTAGTTTATCTATAACCGAATTAACCGATGAAATCTAATCATACAAAAAACCGTTGGGTTGGTTTGATGATTTCCTAAAAGAGACAATAGTGGATTGGTTATGGTTAATAAAGTTTTCATACCCATCAAAATCGAACCGAACCTATCATATGTATGTATTATTTTAATATTGTAGATTATATATTTTTAAAGCTGTGTAATATATTAATACATATAAATGTGTAATAATAATTTATTTCATAGTAAACAATTTTCAAGCCCAAATAATACCAAATTATATAGTTTTGAGATTTTTTTTTACCAGGCCTAAATTACGCTTAACCGACCCATAACTAACCTGCTATAACATTCAAAACCGATTAACCGAAACAACCAACCAACCAGTTATGGTTAGGCTATACGGTGTGGTTGTGAAGGTGGGAGGGCGTTGTGCGCCACTTAAGCAAAGGGGGCTTTGCCCTCCAAAACCCCAAAACCATGGGGTTATGCGCAAGGTGGAGAGGGCGTTTTTTTGTCTTTTTTATTGTAATTCTCCTAACAAACCCACCAATCAACAACAAGATCCAAACATACCAAGCAATCAACAATCTCCACATCAAAGCCAATTTACCCCCACGGTCGTCGAATTCTCCAAGCCTTGGCCAAACGATTCACGGGGGCGGTGTAGGGGGCGTGGGGAGGCTTCTCATCCCTCTCTCCACGCTTCACACCGAATAGTATTATGGTTATCTATTACCTCACATCTTAATTATGGTTTTGATTTTGGGTCCAAATCGATTCAAACGGACCCCTGCACATCCTAAATAATACATGAAATATATATGTAGTAGACATGTGAAAATTATATATACGCCGCACGTGTCTGTATATAAGTTTTTATTTGTACATTCACTAAAAATATCTTATTTATAATGACAAAATTGTAACTTGTTACGTATATAAAAATTGATATTTAATTCCATGAATAATCCCTTATATCATGCCAAGATAATGTTTTATATTTTTTATGTGTTTATATCTATCAACTTTTATACAGTGTTTGGTCTTTATACCCTAATAATTAAGTTTGAGTGAATCTTGACTAACATAGTTCTAGAAGATAAATGTAACACTATATGGGCAAAGCAATTCCCCGGATAGATCGGGTGGTCTAAACAACCCACATGGACTTCCGTGCTTTCCGCTGCATGTTTTTTTTTCTTTTTTTATCTTTCATTTTTTTTGTTTTCTTGATTTTTTGTGTGATGATTAATCAATGCACCCCAACCACCTCCTCAGTGTCTCTGTCACACTTGCCCACTCGCACGTATTCTTCATTTGATGATTTCGACGAACCCTAAATTAGTCTCAAGTGTTGCTGTCGTGGCTACACTTTGTTCGGTCTTTTGGATTTAACATGTGTGGTGGGAGTGCGTAGGAATGGGACATGTTAATTCGACATCATCTGCCAAGTTCAGGGTGTACTGTTTTGGCGTTATTCTGCTCTGCTTTAAGCAGCGCTAGAACATACACAACAACTTCTGCATAGCTAAAGGCTAGCTTAAGGGCGGTTTACTCGTCTCCATGTCTGCATGATTCTTTCTCGTCACTACGTGTGTACTCTCTCTCCCCTCTCCCTCTGACACGCCTTACACAGGCCCTCCCGCGGGCCTCTACACGACTACACCAAGCGTCCTGATGAAAATGGCCCGAGACTAGAAAAGTTTAGGATTCCTTTACTTGAACATGCATAATTGAATACTAGGATAAATGGTTACCATAGCATCAACCTTTTCTTTTCCATTCCGTTATTGCAAGATTGATACAAGAGTACTTATACTGGTATTATACTTGTATTGTGTCACATAAATACTCGTATCAGATTGACGAGGTTCACAAGCCATAATCTTCATTTTATGTAATCAAAGGTGTCTTAAAGGGTATGTGATGTAGTGTGTGATATGATAACGAAGAACAAATCACGCTGATTTTATGAATACCCGTGATGATCTTCCCCGAACCCCCGAAAATCAACCCAAATGGCAGAGAATTTGAAGTGAAAAGTGATTAATCTCAAAATTGATTTCTGATCATGGGCCTCTAAAAATATCGCTCGATCTTCTACACTTGAGCCTACATCATTATTATATAGATGAAAGATTGCATATGGCCCATGTTTTATAGTGGGCCCACTTTTTTCTCGTTTAGGTAAAGTAGTATGGTTAAGATATATAAACAAGTTATAAAGTTGATTGTAATTTAATGTTCTAGAGGAGTCCAGTAAGTCGATAACAATTTACCATTAGTCTATGAGACAATTAATCATTCAATCAAAATACCCAAAACCTTTTGGCCCTTTAAAACATTTAAAATAATAACCAAATTAACATTAGTTATTAGAAAAATTGACATTGGACATGACTAAATGTGGGAAGAATAAGTTGACAACCATATACCATTAGCATTTTGCCGTTTCAAAAATAAAAGAATACAAAAATCTATCATTAACTCATTAAGGGGCACATTTTTACTTATCAAAGGCCTGAAATCTTATGGACAACCTTGTATATATTATAAAATACATTACGCAATAAATATTATTTTCCGTCAAAGGCCTGAAATCTTATGGACAACCTTGTATATATTATAAAATACATTACGTAATAAATATTATTTTCCGTAAAGTTAGGATAACACAACAAAATATATATTTTTTCCTATTCGTAAGATTAACAACTAATGTCAAGCTATAGAGATTAAGCTTTTTTTTGAAACAACAGTAATATACCAAAAGGATCTAGCAAGGTGCTAGCATCAATTACAAATTACTTAAAGACTCTGGAAACATCGTAAAAACTCCTATCATTCCAAACTTGATCATCACTATGCCATGTCCCTCTGTCTTTATCATCCCTTAACATACAATCGGATACTATTTTACAACATTGTTGGAGTTCCTCGACTTCCACATCTTTGTTCGGCGTTGCTTTAATAGTTTTTGGTATGTATTCTAACAGCCACTGAACATATTTTTTTTTTGCTTCCAACTCACACATGTTTGGGAATACTACGTTGAGAACACCTCTATCCGACCATTTATCTAATAACCAGAAAAGTGTGCTTTCCCCATTTCCCACAACACCTTTCATAAGACCCTGCACATCAGTATTCAAGTACCTCATTTAACATCCGTGGCTTTAGAGATATTCTTTCACAACGGTGATTGTGTTTAGAAATAGAGCTGGAAACAAAGTATAAGAGGTGATATCCCATGATTCCTCCACACGTGACTTTTTTGGTGGATATGTTTTTCACGTTTATACACGTTGATAAATTGTTTTATTAATTAGTATATCAAATTTATATATTCAACCCGTGTAATACATGGGATTATAACCTAGTTTATCTATAACCGAATTAACCGATGAAATCTAATCATACAAAAAAACCGTTGGGTTGGTTTGATGATTTCCTAAAAGAGACAATAGTGGATTGGTTATGGTTAATAAAGTTTTCATACCCATCAAAATCGAACCGAACCTATCATATGTATGTATTATTTTAATATTGTAGATTATATATTTTTAAAGCTGTGTAATATATTAATACATATAAATGTGTAATAATAATTTATTTCATAGTAAACAATTTTCAAGCCCAAATAATACCAAATTATATAGTTTTGAGATTTTTTTTTACCAGGCCTAAATTACGCTTAACCGACCCATAACTAACCTGCTATAACATTCAAAACCGATTAACCGAAACAACCAACCAACCAGTTATGGTTAGGCTATACGGTGTGGTTGTGAAGGTGGGAGGGCGTTGTGCGCCACTTAAGCAAAGGGGGCTTTGCCCTCCAAAACCCCAAAACCATGGGGTTATGCGCAAGGTGGAGAGGGCGTTTTTTTGTCTTTTTTATTGTAATTCTCCTAACAAACCCACCAATCAACAACAAGATCCAAACATACCAAGCAATCAACAATCTCCACATCAAAGCCAATTTACCCCCACGGTCGTCGAATTCTCCAAGCCTTGGCCAAACGATTCACGGGGGCGGTGTAGGGGGCGTGGGGAGGCTTCTCATCCCTCTCTCCACGCTTCACACCGAATAGTATTATGGTTATCTATTACCTCACATCTTAATTATGGTTTTGATTTTGGGTCCAAATCGATTCAAACGGACCCCTGCACATCCTAAATAATACATGAAATATATATGTAGTAGACATGTGAAAATTATATATACGCCGCACGTGTCTGTATATAAGTTTTTATTTGTACATTCACTAAAAATATCTTATTTATAATGACAAAATTCTAACTTGTTACGTATATAAAAATTGATATTTAATTACATGAATAATCCCTTATATCATGCCAAGATAATGTTTTATTTTTTTATGTGTTTATATCTATCAACTTTTATACAGTGTTTGGTCTTTATACCCTAATAATTAAGTTTGAGTGAATCTTGACTAACATAGTTCTAGAAGATAAATGTAACACTATATGGGCAAAGCAATTCCCCGGATAGATCGGGTGGTCTAAACAACCCACATGGACTTCCGTGCTTTCCGCTGCATGTTTTTTTTTTCTTTTTTTATCTTTCATTTTTTTTGTTTTCTTGATTTTTTGTGTGATGATTAATCAATGCACCCCAACCACCTCCTCAGTGTCTCTGTCACACTTGCCCACTCGCACGTATTCTTCATTTGATGATTTCGACGAACCCTAAATTAGTCTCAAGTGTTGCTGTCGTGGCTACACTTTGTTCGGTCTTTTGGATTTAACATGTGTGGTGGGAGTGCGTAGGAATGGGACATGTTAATTCGACATCATCTGCCAAGTTCAGGGTGTACTGTTTTGGCGTTATTCTGCTCTGCTTTAAGCAGCGCTAGAACATACACAACAACTTCTGCATAGCTAAAGGCTAGCTTAAGGGCGGTTTACTCGTCTCCATGTCTGCATGATTCTTTCTCGTCACTACGTGTGTACTCTCTCTCCCCTCTCCCTCTGACACGCCTTACACAGGCCCTCCCGCGGGCCTCTACACGACTACACCAAGCGTCCTGATGAAAATGGCCCGAGACTAGAAAAGTTTAGGATTCCTTTACTTGAACATGCATAATTGAATACTAGGATAAATGGTTACCATAGCATCAACCTTTTCTTTTCCATTCCGTTATTGCAAGATTGATACAAGAGTACTTATACTGGTATTATACTTGTATTGTGTCACATAAATACTCGTATCAGATTGACGAGGTTCACAAGCCATAATCTTCATTTTATGTAATCAAAGGTGTCTTAAAGGGTATGTGATGTAGTGTGTGATATGATAACGAAGAACAAATCACGCTGATTTTATGAATACCCGTGATGATCTTCCCCGAACCCCCGAAAATCAACCCAAATGGCAGAGAATTTGAAGTGAAAAGTGATTAATCTCAAAATTGATTTCTGATCATGGGCCTCTAAAAATATCGCTCGATCTTCTACACTTGAGCCTACATCATTATTATATAGATGAAAGATTGCATATGGCCCATGTTTTATAGTGGGCCCACTTTTTTCTCGTTTAGGTAAAGTAGTATGGTTAAGATATATAAACAAGTTATAAAGTTGATTGTAATTTAATGTTCTAGAGAGTCCAGTAAGTCGATAACAATTTACCATTAGTCTATGAGACAATTAATCATTCAATCAAAATACCCAAAACCTTTTGGCCCTTTAAAACATTTAAAATAATAACCAAATTAACATTAGTTATTAGAAAAATTGACATTGGACATGACTAAATGTGGGAAGAATAAGTTGACAACCATATACCATTAGCATTTTGCCGTTTCAAAAATAAAAGAATACAAAAATCTATCATTAACTCATTAAGGGGCACATTTTTACTTATCAAAGGCCTGAAATCTTATGGACAACCTTGTATATATTATAAAATACATTACGCAATAAATATTATTTTCCGTCAAAGGCCTGAAATCTTATGGACAACCTTGTATATATTATAAAATACATTACGTAATAAATATTATTTTCCGTAAAGTTAGGATAACACAACAAAATATATATTTTTTCCTATTCGTAAGATTAACAACTAATGTCAAGCTATAGAGATTAAGCTTTTTTTTGAAACAACAGTAATATACCAAAAGGATCTAGCAAGGTGCTAGCATCAATTACAAATTACTTAAAGACTCTGGAAACATCGTAAAAACTCCTATCATTCCAAACTTGATCATCACTATGCCATGTCCCTCTGTCTTTATCATCCCTTAACATACAATCGGATACTATTTTACAACATTGTTGGAGTTCCTCGACTTCCACATCTTTGTTCGGCGTTGCTTTAATAGTTTTTGGTATGTATTCTAACAGCCACTGAACATATTTTTTTTTTGCTTCCAACTCACACATGTTTGGGAATACTACGTTGAGAACACCTCTATCCGACCATTTATCTAATAACCAGAAAAGTGTGCTTTCCCCATTTCCCACAACACCTTTCATAAGACCCTGCACATCAGTATTCAAGTACCTCATTTAACATCCGTGGCTTTAGAGATATTCTTTCACAACGGTGATTGTGTTTAGAAATAGAGCTGGAAACAAAGTATAAGAGGTGATATCCCATGATTCCTCCACACGTGACTTTTTTGGTGGATATGTTTTTCACGTTTATACACGTTGATAAATTGTTTTATTAATTAGTATATCAAATTTATATATTCAACCCGTGTAATACATGGGATTATAACCTAGTTTATCTATAACCGAATTAACCGATGAAATCTAATCATACAAAAAACCGTTGGGTTGGTTTGATGATTTCCTAAAAGAGACAATAGTGGATTGGTTATGGTTAATAAAGTTTTCATACCCATCAAAATCGAACCGAACCTATCATATGTATGTATTATTTTAATATTGTAGATTATATATTTTTAAAGCTGTGTAATATATTAATACATATAAATGTGTAATAATAATTTATTTCATAGTAAACAATTTTCAAGCCCAAATAATACCAAATTATATAGTTTTGAGATTTTTTTTTACCAGGCCTAAATTACGCTTAACCGACCCATAACTAACCTGCTATAACATTCAAAACCGATTAACCGAAACAACCAACCAACCAGTTATGGTTAGGCTATACGGTGTGGTTGTGAAGGTGGGAGGGCGTTGTGCGCCACTTAAGCAAAGGGGGCTTTGCCCTCCAAAACCCCAAAACCATGGGGTTATGCGCAAGGTGGAGAGGGCTTTTTTTTGTCTTTTTTATTGTAATTCTCCTAACAAACCCACCAATCAACAACAAGATCCAAACATACCAAGCAATCAACAATCTCCACATCAAAGCCAATTTACCCCCACGGTCGTCGAATTCTCCAAGCCTTGGCCAAACGATTCACGGGGGCGGTGTAGGGGGCGTGGGGAGGCTTCTCATCCCTCTCTCCACGCTTCACACCGAATAGTATTATGGTTATCTATTACCTCACATCTTAATTATGGTTTTGATTTTGGGTCCAAATCGATTCAAACGGACCCCTGCACATCCTAAATAATACATGAAATATATATGTAGTAGACATGTGAAAATTATATATACGCCGCACGTGTCTGTATATAAGTTTTTATTTGTACATTCACTAAAAATATCTTATTTATAATGACAAAATTCTAACTTGTTACGTATATAAAAATTGATATTTAATTACATGAATAATCCCTTATATCATGCCAAGATAATGTTTTATATTTTTTATGTGTTTATATCTATCACTTTTATACAGTGTTTGGTCTTTATACCCTAATAATTAAGTTTGAGTGAATCTTGACTAACATAGTTCTAGAAGATAAATGTAACACTATATGGGCAAAGCAATTCCCCGGATAGATCGGGTGGTCTAAACAACCCACATGGACTTCCGTGCTTTCCGCTGCATGTTTTTTTTTCTTTTTTTATCTTTCATTTTTTTTGTTTTCTTGATTTTTTGTGTGATGATTAATCAATGCACCCCAACCACCTCCTCAGTGTCTCTGTCACACTTGCCCACTCGCACGTATTCTTCATTTGATGATTTCGACGAACCCTAAATTAGTCTCAAGTGTTGCTGTCGTGGCTACACTTTGTTCGGTCTTTTGGATTTAACATGTGTGGTGGGAGTGCGTAGGAATGGGACATGTTAATTCGACATCATCTGCCAAGTTCAGGGTGTACTGTTTTGGCGTTATTCTGCTCTGCTTTAAGCAGCGCTAGAACATACACAACAACTTCTGCATAGCTAAAGGCTAGCTTAAGGGCGGTTTACTCGTCTCCATGTCTGCATGATTCTTTCTCGTCACTACGTGTGTACTCTCTCTCCCCTCTCCCTCTGACACGCCTTACACAGGCCCTCCCGCGGGCCTCTACACGACTACACCAAGCGTCCTGATGAAAATGGCCCGAGACTAGAAAAGTTTAGGATTCCTTTACTTGAACATGCATAATTGAATACTAGGATAAATGGTTACCATAGCATCAACCTTTTCTTTTCCATTCCGTTATTGCAAGATTGATACAAGAGTACTTATATTGGTATTATACTTGTATTGTGTCACATAAATACTCGTATCAGATTGACAAGGTTCACAAGCCATAATCTTCATTTTATGTAATCAAAGGTGTCTTAAAGGGTATGTGATGTAGTGTGTGATATGATAACGAAGAACAAATCACGCTGATTTTATGAATACCCGTGATGATCTTCCCCGAACCCCCGAAAATCAACCAAATGGCAGAGAATTTGAAGTGAAAAAGTGATTAATCTCAAAATTGATTTCTGATCATGGGCCTCTAAAAATATCGCTCGATCTTCTACACTTGAGCCTACATCATTATTATATAGATGAAAGATTGCATATGGCCCATGTTTTATAGTGGGCCCACTTTTTTCTCGTTTAGGTAAAGTAGTATGGTTAAGATATATAAACAAGTTATAAAGTTGATTGTAATTTAATGTTCTAGAGGAGTCCAGTAAGTCGATAACAATTTACCATTAGTCTATGAGACAATTAATCATTCAATCAAAATACCCAAAACCTTTTGGCCCTTTAAAACATTTAAAATAATAACCAAATTAACATTAGTTATTAGAAAAATTGACATTGGACATGACTAAATGTGGGAAGAATAAGTTGACAAACCATATACCATTAGCATTTTGCCGTTTCAAAAATAAAAGAATACAAAAATCTATCATTAACTCATTAAGGGGCACATTTTTACTTATCAAAGGCCTGAAATCTTATGGACAACCTTGTATATATTATAAAATACATTACGCAATAAATATTATTTTCCGTCAAAGGCCTGAAATCTTATGGACAACCTTGTATATATATTATAAAATACATTACGTAATAAATATTATTTTCCGTAAAGTTAGGATAACACAACAAAATATATATTTTTTCCTATTCGTAAGATTAACAACTAATGTCAAGCTATAGAGATTAAGCTTTTTTTTGAAACAACAGTAATATACTAAAAGGATCTAGCAAGGTGCTAGCATCAATTACAAATTACTTAAAGACTCTGGAAACATCGTAAAAACTCCTATCATTCCAAACTTGATCATCACTATGCCATGTCCCTCTGTCTTTATAATCCCTTAACATACAATCGGATACTATTTTACAACATTGTTGGAGTTCCTCGACTTCCACATCTTTGTTCGGCGTTGCTTTAATAGTTTTTGGTATGTATTCTAACAGCCACTGAACATATTTTTTTTTTCCAACTCACACATGTTTGGGAATACTACGTTGAGAACACCTCTACCCGACCATTTATCTAATAACCAGAAAAGTGTGCTTTCCCCATTTCCCACAACACCTTTCATAAGACCCTGCACATCAGTATTCAAGTACCTCATCTAACATCCGTGGCTTTAGAGATATTCTTTCACAACGGTGATTGTGTTTAGAAATAGGAGCTGGAAACAAAGTATAAGAGGTGATATCCCATGATTCCTCCACACGTGACTTTTTTGGTGGATATGTTTTTCACGTTTATACACGTTATTAATTTATTTTCTCATGTTAAAGATTGTTGAAGTTGCTAACCATGATTAAAGTTAAGTTATAGAATAACATTTTAGTTACTTTATATATGTACAAACGTATAAGGGTAGAAAGTGATAAATGGATTCATCATTTATGTGTGATGTACAGAGGAGTTCATCTTAGTTTGTACTTTGTAGACATGATGATAGTGTTGTTCGTGTGTCAACATTAGAATACAGAAATCATGAATGTTGTATTTTGGTGGTGTCTGACACTTTGATTTGATGGTGGGCCCATCTATCCCCATCACTTTACCCTTTCGTACATACTGACATTGAAACGACCAAACGAAAACATTATCATGGTCTTTCCCACCATTCACGATCGGAATCCTAATATTATTTCGAATTTAGGTGGTTATTTTTAGTATTATGCGGACATGTATTTTATTTGCTTCCTCTGCAAACACTCAAAAAAGATCTTTGTTGAGATGTTATTTGTGTATTTTCAACATGTTCCCAAAAACGCCGGGTGGTTATATATGTAATCACTGACCTCATTCTTTATATCTAACTCACAATATATCACAATACATATTTATTTAATTTTTCATACTGAAATATATATTTATTGATTTCAGAAGAAAAAAGGCTGTTTAAGAACAATCTGCATGTGATATTTACTTGGATTTATATATTTAATTGTACATCTTGTTGGTGACATGCATTTATGTGTTATTGTGTTATATGATCCGCATATTTATATATTTATCTACATTGTTTTTTTTAACGGCAAGATATATATAAAATAACAAAAAAGCCCGCAAAAGACTGGACAACATTTATCTATCCGGATAATAGAGACATGACTTTAGCATGCGAGATAAGTTGTATATATAACATTATGTAATTTTATATAAGACGTACATGTTTTGTATAATTATACTTTGTACAAACTTACTTTTAGAGTAAATTGCATAAAACGTCCTTTAAGTTTCACCAATCTTGCTGGTTCCAGCCTTAATGTTTAAAAGTTGCCAAAAACATCCTTTACGTTTATTTTTGTTACGGGTTTCATCCTTTGTCACTAACCTAGTTATTAATCCTTGTTAAATGGCCTCACATGCATAGCATGTGAGGGTAAAACCGTCTTTCTGCTAGTTAGGTTATAAAACCCAAATAAAATCCCAGACCCCCACCGCCTGCTCCTTCTACTCGACCGCCTCAGCCACCCCCTGTTCCACGCGGCTCCTCCCCCACCATCTCCACTTCCGGCACCGCTTGCTCGACCGCCGCCGCCCTGCTCCTCCTACTCGACCGCCTAAGCCACCCCCTGCTCCACGCCACTCTGTTCAACACTCGTTCTTCTGTATGGGTCTGGGATTTTATTTGTTCTTGCAGAGAAGAACATGGGTCTGGGATTTTATTTGGGTTTTATAACCTCATTAGCAGAAAAGACGGAGGTGGAGGTGATGTGTTGGGGATTTTGTTCTTGCAGGAGGTGATGTGTTGGGGATTTTGGGGGTTTTGTCGAAGGTGGAGGTGGTGGCAGAGGAGGTGGTGTCGGTGGAGGAGGTGGTGTCGGTGGAGGAGGTGATGTGTTGGGGATTTTGGGGGTTTTGTCGAAGGTGGAGGTGGTGGCAGAGGAGGTGGTGTCGGTGGAGGAGGTGGTGGCAGAGGAGGTGGTGTCGGTGGTGGAGGACAGAGAAGATGGAGAGGAGAGCGATGATGACCCGATTTATGTTAGGGTTTTAATTGGACTTTGAAATTTTGTAGTTTTTGTAAGAAATGTCTGAGATCTGCTGCTGATAAGTGTGGTAAGCGTTGACCGAAATGCAGGCAGCTCATCAGGTACTACTGTAAACCCTGTTTATGCAGTAGATGATTAAATCGTTTTAAAATGTTCATAATGAATTAATGGTAAATCTTTGGTTTGTTGATTTGTTTCAGCAATGGAAGATCTTGTACCGTCAATACAGTTTTATGGAACACGATACAGCTCTTGTTTCCACAAGAAATAGAGGCAAGAAAGGTGTCTGCTGGAGCTTCAAACGCTTCGGAATCCGTTGATCTCCTAAGCCCACCTTCAAGGCGGAGGAACCAATACCGGAGCGTAATTCAAGCGTTAAATAGTCCTGAAGGAGAACAGCTAAGCTTGGAACGGAGGCGGAGGACCAGTAACAACCACAACCACAATTTGAGACACCAAAATTTCCGTCCGGCTTCTGTTGTGTTACTGAACAGTAGAGAAGCTGGAGATAATAGCATGAGCAGAGGAGGAGGAGGCCGCCACCAGTGCAAGATGACGATGCTACTTTGGCTCTGAGATTGCAGCGAGAGGAGTTTATGGGAGCGTTTGGAGGGCCTGAAGAACAACCGCGAGAGCAACAAAGAAGAGGCTCTGTGGCAACAGCCTCTAGTAATCTGAGGGCAATGGCGTCACGAGCGATTAATCTTCGTAATCTTCATGGCCGCTGAACTTATGACTCACTAGTTGGTATGGTCACAATTTCTGTGATAATGTCATTTGAAGTTTATGCTATTAGTTCCTCCGGTTTCGGGTTGTTTCGGAGGGCTTCGTTTCGGCAGAGGAGGTGGTGGCAGAGGAGGTGGTGTCGGAGGTGGAGGTGGTGGCAGAGGAGGTGGTGTCGGTGGAGGAGGTGATGTGTTTTTTGAGGGTTTTATAAGAAGAGGAAACAAAATGACGAATATACCCTCACATGTTAGGCATGTGAGGGAAATAAACTGAGATAATTAACTTGGTTAGTAATAAAGGACTGAACCGGCAACAAAAATAAACGTAAAGGATGTTTTTGGCAACTTTTAAACATTAAGGCTGGAACCAGCAAGATTGGTGAAACATAAAGGACGTTTTGTGCAATTTACTCTTACTTTTATTGAGTAAGAGGAAGGGTGATTCCTAGTAGCAAAACGATAATAAGACAAAATATGCTTTATAATTGTACAAACTTACAAATGTAACCATGTTATATAAATTGTTAAGTACGAACAAATTAACAAGTTTGTAGGTCCACTTGGAGGATCAAGAACAACCTACTTTCCTGTTTGTTATAACACACTTACGAGTGCGGAATTCACGTAAATATGCAACCGAAGCAAAATGTAAGCAAACACAAAGTAACCAAAGATTCACAATCTTAGATTAAAGTGGAAGAGAATCAGTACACACATACACACAGTGTTACAACTTCTCATGACTCTCTTTTTAGTAAACTATGAAGTGGTGAGTCTGTATTTATAGGCCAACCATATCTGCATGGTTACGAATAACCATCGGATCAACGAACAACATAGAGTCCAACGAAGAATGGGTTCTTCGTTGGACACACCCAAGAACAACTACCCAACGAAGAAGGGTTCTTCGTGGCATACTGAAACAACGAACAATGGTTGTTCGTAGATGATACTCATTTGTGGCATACTAGAAACAACGAACAACGAAAATAGCGGTCACAAAGCCTGGTCGCAAAAAAAGTTGCGATCGAGTGAAATTTACTAAAGTTTTTTTTTTTTCTGTAAATACTCATTTGTATATAAGTGCCAAAATAATCAACAAAACTATTTAGTTTAATATTTAGTTGATGTATGGTTCAGATGAAGGTGGCATTTCATCAGAAGAAGAAGTTAGTAGAGGAGAGACCGAAAGCACGCATATGAGCCAAGAACTGAAGGATACGCTGTTGCGTAAATTCGGAGGTAGTATAAGCTCCCTAAAGCACGAATTTACAAAGAAGAAGAAGAGGGGAAAGCTCCCAAAGGAGGCAAGGCAAACATTACTTGATTGGTGGAGTTCACATTATAAATGGCCTTATCCTACTGTAAGTATTTATATTTACATTATTAAGATATAAAAAAATGCCTCCTAGTGACACAACAAAAGTGTCACCTGAACTTGTTCAAGTGAAAACAGTCAAACACCTCATATAAAGGAGTGAGTGAAAGTTGGCGTAAATATTAAAATTTTTAAAAATTTACCCAAAAAATAAACTAGACGGTTAATAAACAGGTAAGTTAATAACATCTATGATTCATGAGTCCATATATTTGTATGGGCCCAGTAACCCCCTCAAGTTGAAGTAAATAAAGAAGTAATTTAATAGCTCGTTGGTTTCAAATGAAAATTATTTGAATATTATTTGTATCCAGGAAATGCAACATATTGTTCTATTCATGGGCATAGTTATAGTGTGTTTAAAAAGTAAAAAGTGAATAAGTAAAAAAGGTTGCCTTTTTAAGTCCATTACTAGATCAATACCTAATCAAGTGGTAAAAAGTTTCAAAATTTTGGTTAAACTTCAATATCTTAAATTAACGAAAAAAAATAGTTGAAGTTTCTTGAATGGAAATTGATAAAAAGTTCAGTATCCGGTTTTTTTTTCAACGCGGTTATTAGATAATTTAACACTAGCTACAATGAATAAAAGAGTTCGAATTAAACTATAAATAACTATTTCGATAATACAAAATTTTCTAGTTAATATAATGTTTGTAATATGAGCAACATGTGGCATGCTACATACTGGCACGTAGAGAAGGCATTTTGCATGACATTATAAAATAGTAGCTTTTTTAGGAAAATATGTACTTAACATAATAATTTTTTTAAACACCATTTTCTCATAATGATTCTTTAAAATACTGCTTTTGTGAAAATACTTGAATTTCTCATATCTAAATCAATAAGCATTTTTGTAAACGTTTCATATACCCTAATTTATTTTATAGCTCTAAACTTCATATTTTATGATTGATTTTTTTATAAACTTATGATTTATGAAGTTAAGATGCATTCATTTAACAAAATATAAAGCTAAATAGCGCAAATTAAACCATATCCAAACTGACACAGCTTCACTTCTAGTTGAATCTAATCAGCTTAATTTGCATGTTATATATTAATTTTATGATATAACTAATAAATGAAAATGCAGGAAGGTGATAAGATATCGTTAGCGGAAACAACTGGATTAGATCCTAAGCAAATCAACAACTGGTTTATAAATCAAAGGAAGCGTCACTGGAAACCATCAGAAAGCATGCAGTTAGCCATCATGGGTGGTCTTCCTCTTCATGTTCCTGATCAATATATTTATGATGATTAAACTCTGCAAATATATATATACATACATATATCTGTTGCATGCTCTCATGCTTGTATATTCTCAACTTAACAAACTATATTTGTAACTACAATAATTTAATCATTATGATCCAAACTACTGCCTTTAACCACGCTAAATTAATTGGAGTTATTTTTCTGAAATGCTTGTTTACATTCTTATCCTGCCACAATTGCTAATTAGTAATTATGGAATTGTGAATGGGTTTTTTTTAGTCTTTTAAACATCAATCCACTACTAGAAAACTGCTGCTATTTCCCACGTCAATTTCCGTGGGAAATCCGTGGGTAACTGCAGTTACCCACGGATATCCCACGAAAACGGGTTGTAGGAATTCTACTCGTGGGTAATTTTTTTCTGACGCGTTTCCTACGGATTTTCCTACTCTTTTCCCACACAAATGTTTCGTTGGAAGTCTCCTACTTATTTCTCACGGAATTAATTTTCTTAACTTTCCGACGCATTTCTCACGGAATATTTATTTTTTAAAATTTTGTGTTTAAATCAATTATATTTATATTTATTATATAATTTTTAGTATATTTTAGTTTTCTTACACAATTCCTATGAATATTTTTTCCTCCTACATAATTCCAACAAAATTTATTCGTTTTCCCTACACAGTTCCTACGGAAATATTTTTCCCCTACACAATTCCAACTGAATGTATTCATTTTTCCTACGCATTTCCTACAAAATTAGTTTTTTTTTTCCAACACAATTCTAACGGAATGCGTTCCTTTTCTCTACGCAATTCCCACAAAATTAGTTTTTTTCCTCACAATTCTAACATTTCTTACGCATTTCCTACGAAACTATATTTTTTCTACAATATTCCAACAGAATCTGACGAAACCTATTTTCTCGTGCCATAAAAAAATTGACACATTTTCTCATTTTACACGTAAAAGTCTTGCAACCTAATTTTGGTTCATTAAAGTTCATAAACTTATTGTAAACAATGACAAGGTTAGATGTTGTATTAGATAAGAAAGTATTTATAGATACTTAGCGGCTCGTCATGTAAATAATAGAGGTACTATTGTGTAAATATGGGTTTAGAAATACCCATCCCTTGTTACTATATTCCTTACAACATTTCGATACAATCTCAATTACACACACATAAAGGTGTTTTACTTGGTATTAGAGCCAAGCCACCGTCTCAACACCGTTGTGCCACCGTTGTCTGAGCACCGACACTCTCTCAGCTAATTCAAGTTAGCACGACTTTGGCTGTTGTTCAAAGTTTATGGCGACACTCGCTAGCGACACTCAAACCTTAAGTCATAAATTGCTTGATATATTTGATCAAAAAACACTCACTTTGTCCCAGCGACACTTGACCAGCGACACTCTTCTTAGTCGACGATACTCACAAAACTTTGCCAAAAAAATGACAACAATTACAGCCCTTATCTCACCTCATAAGGGCTTCTCACAATTCACACAAATGTGCCTTTACCCCCCCCCCCCTCCTCTCTAACAAATTATGGCTATTAGAAAACCATGTTCGAGTCATTCCTAATCACCAATAATTTGTTTGGTTACATTGATGGTTCCATTCATGTCCAAGTCCCATTATTGCTACCACATTTGAATCTTCATCCGTTGTCACATCTAATCCCAATTATCAAGCCTGGATTACAAATGATGCTCATGTTCGCATGAACATCATCTCCACTGTCGCTGAAGCATCATTTGCTCATGTTCAAGGAACCATTGCTCGTAAATTGTGGGACTTTCTTGCTAGAGCTTGTGCTCCCCACACAGCTTCCAAGGAATACACAATGAAAACACAGCTTCTCAAGCTGAAAATGAAAGAGGATAAAACTTTCCTCATTACCTTAGTCGTGCACAAGAGATAGCATCAACACTTGCAAACGTTGGTGAACCTGTGAAAGACAATGATTTAGTTCTGCGTGTGACAAAGGGATTTCATGACGAGTATAATGGTCTCAAAACAAATGTATTGGTTCGTCCGACTCCCTTAGCTTGAAATGAACTTTTTGGTATGCTTATAGACCACGACTACACGATTACAAAACCTCCACAACACAATGATACTATAGCATTTACTGCCACAATTTTTGCTCAACCCCCACAGCAGCCTCAAATGTTACAACAAATGGTATCTTCAATAGGATATCAACTAATGCCAATTGCCACTTCAGCAACTCAGTCACCTCAAACCTACTACAAAGCTCGTCCTTCAACTAACCGTGGCCACAACAATCGAGGACGTTGAGGTGGTTATCTTGGAGTATTTCCAAGAAACTTTATAAAAGACCTTAAGGTGCACTTCCAAGCAACACTGGACCTAACCTAAAGGCTCAGGTACATGCAATCACCCTTAGAAGTCGAAAGGTTGGACCCGAGGACGTGTACCTTCCATCACCTATTACCCAAACAACCACAAACAAAAACCTACCCATACCACCTATGATATGCGCAAAATGTAACATGTAAATTATATCAAATAAGGTATAAAATCAATTTTTTTGTACTAATATTGGAAAAAAAAGTGTTTTTCTTTGTATACTTTTGATTTTCAAGATTAAAAGAGCTTAATTGTACAAAAGGAACAAATTAACGGCAAAAACCAACTAAATACAAAAGGATATAAGTTGACACTTCATATCGACCCTCTGAGCTTCACCCCAAGACCAAAACAACAAATCAGAAGACAAGCACGGGGTCGTGCCACCAAGGCATGGGGTCGTGCCCCACTCTAGAGTCCATGAAGAAAAGACAAACAGAAGCAGACAAGAGACACGAGGTAGTGTCCTAAGGACACAGGCCGTGGTCAACTCCCAGTTATGCAAAATCTCTTATAGTACAGCAAGTACAAGACCACGGGGCCGTGCCTCTGACACATGGGGTCGTGTGTGCATACGGACTGAGAAAGCTCATTAAATAAAAGCATAGAAGAAGAAGATATAAGGTCGTGGGAAAGGCATGTTTCCAGCTATAAATAGGGGTGCTTGGTTCAATTGCAATCCATCCCTTGGTAAACCACTTCTCTCACACCTACCACCACTCCACCACCACAATGACATCCTCATCCGCCACATTCCTCCATCATCCATCTTTAGAGTCTGTGTAGTAGTCTCGAGATCCAAGATTGATTGTAAGATTTTTTTGTCAAACAAAGGCCATGCTTGGCTAATCTCTTACATCACTTGGTTAAGACAAATCTTTTATGTATTATTTTTTATTTCCAAGCTTTTGTTAACTTTTTATTTCGGTATGTATTAATGATTTTAATAATTGTTTTTTATATTAGAGTAAATTACAAGTTTTGTCCTTTATGTTTACACCAAATTGAAGTCGCTGTCCTTTGCCTTTAAAATTGATGGGTTCTATCCTTAATGTTGTAAAATCTTGCACGTTATGTCCTTTAGACCAAACCCAATTAGATTTTTTGGTTAAATTTGGTCATGTGCCTTGCACATGAGGGCATTGTTGTCATTTTATCTATTCAGGGACTATTATGTAAAACACCTTGTGTTTAAGGACTAGTTTGAAATAAAATGAAAAATAAAAGAAATATAATTTCTCTCCCTCTCTCAAACCTGAAATGTAACAACTCGAAAATTCGTTGTTATCTTTCTCCTTGTTTTTATCGCTGTACTTCCTTTGTAATCCCGAGATTCGGTTTATAATAAAGTTTATGTAAATGAATTATGGTGTTTCACGTTATTATCGCATCTAATCGCTTATTAAATCGCATCGCCTATCTCATCGCATTGCAATCGCAGTTAATTATGTGGTCTTATGTTATTTATGTGTTTTGTGTGTTGTGGATTATGTTTACGCTCGCTATCGCATCGCTCTCGCACTCTCGAATCGCTAAATCACAATATTATATCAACTATAACGCTTAACGCTTTAATTTAACGCTTAATATAACTAACAAATACGAACCGAATAGCCAAACAAACACTTAACGCGAAATCGGCAAACGGAATTTGGTCACCAGGCCAAGTTCGGCCGAACTTGACTACCCCAAGTTCGCCCGAACTTACCTGATGACACAAGAATCCCTCAAATACCTCAAGTTCGCTCGAACTTGTACAAATATGTACAAGTTCGGCCGAACTTAGCTGCTCAATCTTGAAACCCCTACAAGTTCGCGCGAACTTGTACACTTTTATACAAGTTCGGCCGAACTTGGCTCCATCAGCTCTACATTTTGCCTTCTCCTATAAATACCCAGCTCATTACTCTCATTTGAACTTGCTGTAAGTTCGCCCGGAGCTCTCAAAACCCGAAACCTTCGTGTTCTAAGTAAGAATTAACCTGATTTCACTGCAACAACGTTTATCAACGATCTACAAAGGTTTACAACGATTTTGGCACAAGGCATAACCTTCGTTTTCATCAAAACTCATTCTTTTACGAAAATCTTCATCTTTTTCTTCTAAAACTTCTGTTTTAAGCTTAGATAGCAGAGGCTTCCCAAACACGAGATCTGCAAGATCTCGGCTTGTAAGTTATAGATCTGAGAAAAACCTTTGATAAACATTGATTTCTACACAAAATACGGACTTTTGATGATGTTTTGTTCATCTTCTGATATGAAACGACGCATCTGTCATTCAAGATCCCAGATCTGGAAGCACAAGGATGTTTATGTTGGTTTACACAAGCCGGACTAATCCTAACGAACCACGAGTTCGCCCGGATTAGCCCACACTTTTGTAAAACGGGTAAAACAGCTCTAAAAGACCTCTCCGACCTAAGTTTGCTCAGTAGCACAGGGTTGGAGGGATGAACACTCGATTTTCCTCAGCAAACGACGCGATAATGCAAGAGTTTGGACCCGAAAACATCAAGTTCGCTCGAGAATCACCAGCTCCCCAAGTCAAGTTCGACCGAACTTGCACCCAGATGGGTCAAGTTTGACCGAACTTAGGCTATTTCCACCAAACTTTCCTACAAGTTCGACCGAACTTGTCTAGTTTCTTAGGAAACTACACAAGTTGGTCCGAACTTGTCATCTCAGTAAGAAATTCTTACAAGTTCGACCGAACTTGACTCTAGTCTTACCAAAACCATACATGTTCGCTCGAACTTGTGTGTTTACACACAAGTTCGCCCGAACTTAGCTACTGCCCAACTCAAACTTCACCGTTTCGGCTTTTCGGAAGACTGATGCACTTCTGTTCGTTTACAGGCTGATCCGGCAGTCTCCGCAACTCTCCTCAGAATCTCTAAGCTTAACAAAAACGCACCCACAGTGAGTATACTTGACCCATTTTCGCTTTAACGCACTCTTTGGGCGTTACATACGTTCCTATATCAAAAATCACTTCACAAATCAAAACTGTGTATCACACGCGAATAATCTGATTGTATATGCTCGATACGTGATACAAGAAATGTGACTAAGACTTATTTTCGTTAACTTGCCTCCTTAGCTAGTATGGTACTATAGTGTGGCTTACACCCGACGGGGTCTAGTTAGGATGGACACGCAAGCCTTCTCACGGTAGTTAGCATGAGAAATAAGCCTATGTTAATCTGTGTGAAAATGTTTCGGTGTATCATGATATGTAGTTAGATTATCTCGCGAACGGTTTCTTTATTATGCTAGTATTACAAAACTCGTATGCTCACCTTTACTTAATTGTATTGACTTGTATTTTAACGTATGTAACAGGTTGAGGATTTAGCGTGGATGCTTGGATGTTGCTTAGTTTAGTTTGTTTTAGAACGGTTTGTAATAAAATCTAGGGGAGATCGAATTGGATTGTGTTTAAGAGATTTTGTTGGTATGAAATGGTTATTTTGAAGGTTTATGAGTTTGATAGTATGGGATATTAAATGTTGATGTTTATTTTTGAAATGGCTGTTATGGAATTCTCTTGATCAATCTGATTCGCCTAGTGCCACTACCCCGATGATTCCGCCATCGGTTGGGGTGTGACAGATTGGTATCAGAGCACCATAACTTTAGGATAGTAGGTAGAATTGCCATGATTCGACCTAGTAGCATGTTTAAGTACCCGATTGACCTATCTATGACTTAAATGTTAAACTACTTTCCATAAATGCTTAAATGTGCCTTTCCTAAGAATAATACAATAATACACGCTTGGAAACGCTCGCATCACACCAAACGAGTGATTAAGTCGAGAATAGGTGTGAAAACCGAGAACTCTCGACGAGATCATTCAATCCGCACATTCTCTCGCACGAGATACCTTCGTTGAGTTTGGAGTGACATCCAAACCTCGAGGAAAATCTCCATTTCTATCAAGGAATAAAGTTGCTAAGTTAGGGGCGAAACCCGCATCTTAGTAACTAATTCTGCAGTTCGATTTTCAATCTCACCAAAGTCTCGGTTATGCCGATAGTTTGGAACACGTATTAACTGGAAGGGTAAGCGTCGTTAGCCGCTTGCGGTGAGAACATTTATCTATCAGGCCAAAGCGTGGGTCCAAATGCAAAGGGTAGTCGAATCACTTTGGCGTGTAAAACGTCTCAAAACCCTGGACACTCCCAATTAATTTAAGCCTATATCGTCGATTTACGCATCATCGAGTTTATTACTATTTACGTGTTTAAAAATTTTGAGAATTTTCGCTTTATTCAATTTCTCGCTTTGATGATTTATCATATCATTGATTTCTCGATTTATCGCATTTACGCTCCATCAAATATATGCACAACTCGCACAGCTCTCGTAATCTAAAACGCTAATTAATACATCAACCAAACTAGTCGCTTAACTCGCTTACGCCTATGAGGACGTGTGCCTCATACGCGGTATTATCTCGCTTATCTCGCTATTATATATCACTTATATCTCGCTTATATCTCGCATTTCGTATCGCGCTACGCATTGTTACTATTAGAAGGTGAATACGTGCAAATATGTGCTTATGTGCTTACGTGCTTATGTGCCTACATGATTACGTGTCTACGTGTTTATGTGATTTTATGCCCTATATGAATAATTATAATGAATATTTTAAACATAACTCTATTATAACCGGATCTCATCTAATCCAAATCTTTGTGTAGATGTCGTCACTCGGATCCCGTACTCCCCGTACTGCTCAACGCCACAGCGACAACAAGCGCATCGCTTCACTAGTCGCCAAGGAAGTGGCAAAAGGCATCCCGCAAATCGTCTCAGAAATCCATGCTGTGAGCCTCGTCAGTTGACTCGAAAGCTGAGAACCCCAAGTCACGGTTCAGCTTCAAAAATTTCAAAGCTTGTGCACCTCTCGCCTTCACGGGCAACGATGGACCGACAACTATGTTCCATTGGTTTTACGCCATCGAGGTCACCTTCAGGCAAAGTGGATGCCCCGATGACCTCCGCACAGTGAACGCTACCGGAGTCTTCCAGTCCCGTGCTCTTGACTGGTGGACCGCCGAAAGGAATAGGCACGATAATGATGAAGCCTACAGTTTATATTGGGAGGAACTCAAGGAAGTGATGTTGAAGGAGTTTTGTCCTCCGCACGAACTGCAAAAGCTCGAGAATGAGTTTTGGGGAATCAAACAGGATGGTCCCGACAATGTTGGATTCACTGCTCGGTTTAAGATTTTGAGCATCATCTGTCCCAGCCAGGTTGATACGACTGAGAAAGCTATCAACAAGTACATTCGTGGTTTGCCTGAATGTGTCGCAAATTTTGTGAAAGTTGCTCGTACTACAACCATCGAGGAAACCTTCATGCTCGCCGCTAAGATCAATGATCAGCGTGTCCAAGATGGGTATTTCAAGAATCATGCTAAAGTCGCCAATCAAGCCGTCATCGAACCAACCGCTGCTACCGAACCACCAAGTGACCCGAAGGAAAAGCGTCAGGGACGCAAGAGAGGAAACCCGAGTAAGACCTATGCTCTCACCGCTCCAGCAAACCCTCAGCCACTTCAGTCAGCCGCTCCGAACGCACCCCCAGCTAAGCGTGTGTATACCGGACCTCACCTTCTGTGCCCTAAGTGCACTTACCATCATGCCGTTGGTGGCAACTGCCGTTTTTGCACAAACTGCAATATCTACGGCGACTTTACAGTCAGCTGCCATAGTGGTACTCGCCAGCCAGCTCCTTAGGCTCCAGCAGCTCCAGCTTTACCCGCTCCTCCTCATACCAACCAGCAGCAAGCTCTAAAAGCACGTGTGTGCTATGTTTGTGGTGATCCGAATCATTTCGCCAATGTCTGCCCGAATCGTCCTGTTAAGCAAGAGCAGCCAGCACCGCAGCCTCAGTAGCAGCCTCAGCCACCGCAGCAGCAGCAGCAACCACAAGCTGCGAGTGGCAGAGCCTTTAACCTCAATTACCGCCAGGCTCAGAATGACAACAATGTTATCAATAGTATGTTTCTCGTTAAGGGTATTTATGCTTCATGTTTATTTGATACTGGTGCCGATAATTGTTTTGCATCGTTAGAATTCGAAAAGGTTTTAAAATATAACTGCGCTAAACTCCCAAAGACTTTTGATGTGGAAGTCGCCATCGGAAGAACCGTTACCGTTAATTCCGTCTTACGTGGTTGTAATCTCGATCTCAACAACCATGTCTTCTCGGTCAATCTCATACCTATGCAGTTAGGTAGTTTCAATATCATAGTAGGCATGGATTTTCTTCGTGAGAATCATGCTGAAGTTGTATGTTTCGATAAAATGATTCGTTTTCCTCTTCCTAACGGTGATCAACTTCATGTTTATGGTGAAACTCCCTCAAAGAAGTTGATGCTTTTGTCATGTACTCGAGCACACAAATGCTTGCAAAAGCGATGTGTTGCTTCCTCGCCCATATTGTGAACCCAGAGAAAGAAAAGAAGACTTATAAAGATGTTCCCGTTGTTTGTGAATTTCCCAAAGTCTTTCTCGACGATTTACCCGGTTTACCCCCTACTCGAGATGTTGAATTCCGTATCGTTTTATTTCCCGGAGCTACTCCCGTTGCTAAAGCTCCTTATCGCCTCGCACCATTCAAAATGCGCGAGCTATCAAGCCAACTTCAAGAGCTTCTTGATAAATGTTTCATATGCCCGAGCACTTCGCCATGGGGTGCACCTGTCCTATTCGTGAAAAAGAAGGATGGATCGTTCCGAATGTGCATCAATTATCGTGAACTTAATAAACTGACGATAAACAACCGCTACCCTCTTCCTCGTATCCACGACTTATTCGATCAGCTTCAAGGTGTTACTTGTTTTTCTAAGATCGATCTTCGTTCCGGTTATCATCAGCTACGCGTGTTGGAAGAAGACATTCCGAAAACCGCCTTTCGTACTCTTTATGGCCATTTCGAATTCGTGGTCATGCCTTTTGGTCTTACAAATGCACCCGCGGTCTTCATGGATTTGATGAACCGTGTGTGTAAAGCCTTCTTAGATCGTTTTGTCATTGTGTTTATCGATGACATTCTTATCTATTCGAAGTCGAGAGACGAACACGCGCGTTATCTCCGTTTAGTCCTCGAACTTCTTCAAGGTAATCGCCTTTATGCTAAGTTCTCTAAATGTGAATTCTGGCTCGAAGAAGTCCAATTTCTCGGCCACATCGTTAATAGTCAAGGAATTCACGTCGACCCTGCAAAGATCGAAGCCATCAAGAGTTGGATTACACCGAAGAATGCTTTTGAAATCCGTTCATTCCTTAGATTGGCGGGTTACTACTGTCGATTCATCGCCGACTTCTCGAAAATCACCGTACCGCTTACCGCCTTAACTCATAAAGATAAACCCTTCGTTTGGGAAACCAAACAAGAGGAAGCTTTTCAAACTCTCAAGCGTATGCTATGCAACGCTCCCATACTCGTTTTACCCGACGGAAACGACGATTTCGTTGTTTATTGTGATGCCTCTAATCTTGGTCTTGGTTGTGTGCTTATGCAACGAGACAAGGTTATCGCGTATGCGTCTCGCCAACTCAAGATCCATGAGAAGAACTACACAACCCACGATCTCGAACTCGGTGCAGTTGTTTTTGCATTGAAGGTATGGCGACACTACCTTTACGGGACAAAGTGTACGGTCTTCACCAACCATAAGAGCTTACAACATATCTTTAATCAAAAAGAACTAAACATGCGACAACGACGATGGGTTGAACTTCTCAACGACTACGATTGTGAAATACGCTACCATCCCGGCAAAGAAACGTCGTCGCCGATGCTCTAAGTCGACGAAGCTATGTTTATAGTATTCGTGACTCTCAAGCTTGTGCTAAACTTGAAACCCTCATCCGTGCCGCTCAACACGCATGTTTTAACGAGAACACCCTGCAAGAGGAAATGAATTGTGGAGCTGAAACTCAGCTTGTATCTAAATATGATGGTATTTATTACTATCTTAATCGCATTTGGATTCCTAGTTGTGATAATCTCCGTAATTTGCTAATGACCGAAGCTAATAAATCTCGATATTCCATTCACCCCGGTGCCGACAAGATGTACCAGGACCTTCGTCCTAAGTATTGGTGGCCGGGCATGAAAAAGGATATCGCCTTGTACGTCTCAAAGTTCTTAACTTGTTCGAAAGTTAAAGCCGAACATCAAAGGCCCTCTGGTTTACTTGAACAACCAGAAATCCCGATGTGGAAGTGGGAGAGTATAGCTATGGACTTCGTTACTAAACTCTCTTGTACTTCATCTGGTCACGATAGCATTTGGGTTATCGTTGATCGTCTCAACAAATCCGTGCACTTTATCGCTATACGAGAAGACTTTAAGGTCGAACGGTTAGCCCGAATCTATACCGACGAAGTTATATGTTGACACGGGACGCCTCGTGACATCATCTCTGACCGAGACGGTCGTTTTACCTCGCATCTCTGGGAGACCTTTCAATCCGCTCTCAGTACTACGCTTAATCTAAGTACCGCTTTTCACCCTCATACCGACGGCCAGACTGAGCGCACGATTCGCACCCTCGAAGATATGCTTCATGCGTGCATCATAGATTTCAGTGGTAACTGGGATACGCATTTCCCTTTAATCGAATTCTAGTACAATAATAGTTATCATACCAGCATTCAAATGGCTCCTTTTGAGGCACTATATGGAAGAAAATGTTGATCGCCTATTGCATGGCACGAGATCGGAGAAGCACAAATCACCGGTCCCGAGCTAATTCAAGAAACAACCGACAAGATTCTCCAAATCAGAGACAATCTCTTGAAAGCTCGGAGTCGTCAAAAGAGTTACGCCGATAAACGCCGCAAGCCCCTACAGTTTGAAGTGGGAGATCACGTTCTCCTAAAGGTTGCACCTTGGAAGGGAGTGGTCCGCTTCGGCAAGAAAGGAAAGCTAGCGCCTCGATACGTTGGACCCTTTAAGATTCTGGAAAGGATCGGTAAAGTAGCCTATCGTCTCGAACTACTGGCGGAACTTAATAGTGTACATCCGACTTTTCACGTGTCTAATCTCAAAAAGTGCCTAGCCGAAGAAAATCTGCATGTCCCTCTCGAAGATCTGCAAATTAATGAAACGCTCCATTTCGTGGAAAAACCCGTTGAATTCATGGATCGGGAAACCAAGAAACTCCGACGCTCTCGCATAGCTATCGTGAAGGTCCAATGGGAAGGCAAACGCGGTGCCGAGTTCACTTGGGAACTCGAAAGTGATATGAAAAGAAATATCTGCATCTCTTTGTTACGGCCACTGCCTAATTTCAGGACGAAATTCCCTAAAGTAGGGGAGACTGTAACAACTCGAAAATTCGTTGTTATCTTTTTCCTTGTTTTTATCGCTGTACTTCCTTTGTAATCCCCAGATTCGGTTTATAATAAAGTTTATGTAAATGAATTATGGTGTTTCACGTTATTATCGCATCTAATCACTTATTAAATCGCATCGCCTATCTCATCGTATCGCAATCGCAGTTAATTATGTGGTCTTATGTTATTTATGTGTTTTGTGTGTTGTGGATTATGTTTACGCTCGCTATCGCATCGCTCTCGCACTCTCGAATCGCTAAATCGCAATACTATATCAACTATAACGCTTAACGCTTTAATTTAACGCTTAATATAACTAACTAATGTGAACCGGATAGCCAAACAAACACTTAACGTGAAATCGGCAAACGAAACTTGGTCACCAGGCCAAGTTCGGCCGAACTTGACTACCCCAAGTTTGCCCGAACTTACCTGATGACACAAGAATCCCTCAAATAGTTCGCTCGAACTTGTACAAATATGTACAAGTTCGGCCGAACTTAGCTGCTCAATCTTGAAACCCCTACAAGTTCGCGCGAACTTGTACACTTTTGTACAAGTTCGGCCGAACTTGGCTCCATCAGCTCTACATTTTGCCTTCTCCTATAAATACCCAGCTCATTCCTCTCATTTAAACTTGCTGTAAGTTCGCCCAGAGCTCTCAAAACCCGAAACCTTCATGTTCTATGTAAGAATCAACCCGATTTCACTGAAACAACGTTTATCAACGATCTACAAAGGTTTACACCGATTTTGGCACAAGGCATAACCTTCGTTTTCATCAAAACTCATTCTTTTACGAATATCTTCATCTTTTTTCTTCCAAAACTTCTGTTTTAAGCTTAGATCTACACAATACGGGTTCCTTTGGTGTTAGCAGAGGCTTACCAAACATGAGATCTGCAAGATCTCGGCTTGTAAGTTATAGATCTGGGAAAAACCTTTGATAAACATTGATTTCTACACAAAATACGGACTTTTGATGATGTTTTGTTCATCTTCTGATATGAAACGAAGCATCTATCATTCAAGATCCCAGATCTGGAAGCACAAGGACATTTATGTTGGTTTACACAAGCCGGACTAATCCGAACGAACCCCGAGTTCGCCGGATTAGCCCACGCTTTTTGTAAAACGGCTAAAACAGCTCTAAAAGACCTCTCCGACCTAAGTTTGCTCAGTAGCACAAGGTTGGAGGGATGAACACTAAATTTTCCTCAGCAAACGACGCGAAAACGCAAGATTTTGGACCCAAAAACATCAAGTTCGCTCGAGAATCACCAGCTCCCCAGGTCAAGTTCGACTGAACTTGCACCCAGATGGGTCAAGTTCGACCGAACTTAGGCTATTTCCACCAAACTTTCCTACAAGTTCGACCGAACTTGTCTAGTTTCTTAGGAAACTACACAAGTTCGCCCGAACTTGTCATCTCAGTAAGAAATTCTTACAAGTTCGCCCGAACTTGACAAGTTTCTCAAAGAAACTCATCAAGTTCAATCGAGCTTGACTCTAGTCTTACCAAAACCATACAAGTTCGCTCGAACTTGTGCGTTTACACACAAGTTCACCCGAACTTAGCTACTGCCCAACTCATGTAACATCCGTCAAAAACGGATTTACCAAACCCGCTCCGTTTATCAACCGAACAGTCAGTTAAAATTTTCGTTGCGATTTAAATGCCCAAAATAATTTTAAACGATACGTAATCAATTATTATGCGGGGATATATATTTAGTTTTTGAAAAACTGATAAAAATCGCAAAATAAAAATGATTTACTTCTGCCGGGTTTCGAACTCGGGTCTGTACCGGTTCAAACCAAACAACTATCACTCAACCGAACAACCGCTCCGCCGCTTTGATTTTATGTTAATAATAGGAAACAATTAATTCAAGTATTAATGTTCGGAAGTCAAATTCGTCAATTTTCCGCCCAATTAGCAGTCGTCGGAAATCCCGACGACTTCGCCGTTTATTTACGTTTCCGCTCAAAATAACCGAAGTCTTAACTCTCACAACGGTTATAACCGAAGTCTGAACCCGCGACATCAGCCATAACCGCCGGAGAACGGCTGACTTCGATTTTAGACCGAATTCAGACCGCATTCATCTCAATACTACCCTATAAATTCAACCACTACTCACCAGAAACCTTTCACACTCAAATCGCACCCTTTCTCGGCGAAAAATCACTCGCCGGAAATATTTGATACATCGCCGGAAAACCGTATCATTAACCTCTGAGCTTTACTGAACCCCCTAAACTCTTACCGAAATCACCCACACCCTTTGCAAGCCTTCGGAAGACTCTCTGCTGCAAGAGACTCGTCGCCGGAAGAACTTGCTGCCACCGGAGTTCTGCCGGAAAACAGAGGAGAAACAGCCGGTTTAATCTCACTCGTGGTTAAAATCACTTCGCGTGCATTCAACGTCATCAACCGAACGCACCCAATGTGAGTGAATTCTTACAAACTCCCCCTTTTTATTCACGTTTTGGGGTGTATCATGTGTCGTTTAAACTAATTCTCTTATGCAAATTTGTGCTATACCATTATATGAACTAAACTAGAATGTAACTATTATTGGTTGTGATATATTACATATTGTCAAAGTTGTATGCAAATTATTTAGGCCCATCAGTTCCTCGTGGGAGACGAGAACAACGCGTGCCTTAAAACTCACACATTAGGCCCATCAGTTCGTAAGAACAACGCGTGCCTCAAAACTCATTCATTAGGCCCATCAGTTCCTCGTGGGAGACGAGAACAACGCGTGCCTCAAAACTCATACATTAGGCCCATCAGTTCGTAAGAACAACGCGTGCCTCAAAACTTATACATTAGGCCCATCAGTTCGTAAGAACAACGCGTGCCTCAACACTCATACATTAGGCCCATCAGTTCGTAAGAACAACGCGTGCCTCAAAACTCATACATTAGGCCCATCAGTTCCTCGTGGGAGACGAGTCGAACAACGCGTGCCTCAAAACAATCTTTTGGTGTTTGTGTGTTCAATATTCAATATTATGTGTTGTGTGAATAAATTTACATCTACATTTACTCATATGTGGTATGCACATTATTTATAATCAATTGGATAAACTTGTTCAAATGTTCTTCTATAGGATTCACTCGCCAACATTATGTTGATCCAAAAACCTTTTTACACATGATACAGGTGAACAGGTTGAAGCAAGGAAAACATAGGATATGCCTTAGAAGAGAACCAAGAAGCTTAGATTGATAGTTAGAACATGTTGTATCATTTATTGTAAATTTCCATTAAATTGTATTAATGATTATGAAACATATAATAAATGTCATGAGCTTTGATGATAACCCAATTATGCCCCGATCACCTTTTCCGCTGCGGGTCGGGGTGTGACAACTCAAACTTCACCGTTTCGGCTTTTCGGAAGACTGATGCACTTCTGTTCGTTTACAGTCTGATCCGGCAGTCTTTGCAACTTTGCTCTGAATCTCTAAGCTTAACAAAAACGCACCCACAGTGAGTATACTTGACCCATTTTCGCTTTAACGCACTTTTTGGGTGTTACATACGTTCCTATATCAAAAATCACTTCACAAATCAAAACTGTTTATCACACGCGAATAATCTGATTGTATTTGCTCGATACGTGATACTAGAAATGTGACTAGGACTTATTTTCGTTAACTTGGCTCCTTAGCTAGTATGGTACTATAGTGTGGCTTACACCCGACGGGGTCTAGTTAGGATGGACGCGCAAGCCTTCTCACGGTAGTTAGCATGAGAAATAAGCCTATGTTAATCTGTGTGAAAATGTTTCGGTGTATCATGATATGTAGTTAGATTATCTCGCGAACGGTTTCTTTATTATGCTATTATTACAAAACTCATATGCTCACCTTTACTTGATTCTATTGACTTGTATTTTAACGTATGTAACGGGTTGAGGATTTACGTGGATGCTTGGATGTTGCTTAGTTTAGTTTGTTTTATTTAGTTTGTTTTAGAACGGTTTGTAATAAAATCTAGGGGAGATCGAATTGGATTGTGTTTAAGAGATTTTGTTGGTATGAAATGGTTATTTTGAAGGTTTATGAGTTTGATAGTATGGGATATTAAATGTTGATGTTGATCTTTGAAATGACTGTTATGGAATTCTCTTGATCAATCTGATTCGCCTAGTGCCACTACCCCGATGATTCCGCAATCGGTTGGGGTGTGACAGATTGGTATCAGAGCACCATAACTTTAGGATAGTAGGTAGAATTGCCATGATTCGACCTAGTAGCATGTTTAAGTACCCGATTGACCTATCTATGACTTAAATGTTAAACTACTTGCCATAAATGCTTAAATGTGCCTTTCCTAAGGCTAATACAATAATACACGCTTGGAAACGCTCGCATCACACCAAACGAGTGATTAAGTCGAGAATAGGTGTGAAAACCGAGAACTCTCGACGAGATCATTCAATCCGCACATCTCTGGCACGAGATACCTTCGTTGAGTTAGGAGTGACATCCAAACCTCGAGGAAAATCTCCATTTCTATCAAGGAATAAAGTTGCTAAGTTAGGGGCGAAACCCGCATCTTAGTAACTAATTCCGCAGTTCGATTTTCAATCTCACCAAAGTCTCGGTTATGCCGATAGTTTGGAACACGTATTAACTAGAAGGGTAAGCGTCGTTAGCCGCTTGCGGTGAGAACATTTATCTATCAGGCCAAAGCGTGGGTCCAAATGCAAAGGATAGTCGAATCACTTTGGCGTGTAAAACGTCTCAAAACCCTGGACACTCCCAATTGATTTAAGCCTATATCGTCGATTTACGCATCATCGAGTTTATACTATTTACGTGTTTAAAAATTTTGAGAATTTCCGCTTTATTCAATTTCTCGCTTTGATGATTTATCATATCATTGATTTCTCGATTTATCGCATTTACGCTCCGTCAATTATATGCACAACTCGCACAGCTCTCGTAATCTAAAACGTTAATTAATACACCAACCAAACTAGTCGCTTAACTCGCTTACGCCTATGAGGACGTGTGCCTCATACGCGGTATTATCTCGCTATTATATATCACTTATATCTCGCTTATATCTCGCATCTCGTATCGCGCTACGCATTGTTACTGTTAGAAGGTGAATAAGTGCAAATATGTGCTTATGTGAAATTTGGTTTGGGAAACAGAGAATTGGTTTGGGTAACATGCTTTAATTAGTTTTGGGGGTTTTTAGGTAGGGGAGTTGATTTGGAGATCATGGTGGTTGTAGATGATGAAGGATGGTGGCGGTGGTGATGACGACGGTTGTTGATTGATGGTGGTGGTGGAGGGTGGTTGAATGGTGGTTACTGATTTCTATATAAATATATATATAGTTAAAAATAGTAATAACTTTTAAAATTATTTTATTTTTAATAATATTAAATAAACAGGGTAAAAAGACTAAAATACCCCTGGGTGATCAGATTTAACCAAAAAATCTAATTGGGTTTGGCCTAAAGGACATAACGTGCAAGATTTTACAACATTAAGGACAGAACCCATCAATTTTAAAGGCAAAGGACAACGCCTGCAATATGATGTAAACATAAAGGACAAAACTTGTAATTTACTCTTTATATTAAAAGTGAACTTTATTCTATCATCTCTTCATGTTTTGTTGATTCACTCATTCGTGTCTTTACTATCTATATAAAGCACGGTAACTGCCTAGAAGGGTGGTTTGGGTAAAGTTCTTGCCTCGTTCAGTGTAGATCTTGCGAGGAGTTGATTCAAGTTTATTAGGACTTCCTTTGTGGTATATAGCATCAATTCAGGGGGAAGTAAGAACGGTTTGAATCCCTTATAAACAAACTACTATTAAAACTTTAAACCGGTCTTAAAGGACTGTATCCCTGCTGACACAAACCAATATGGCCGAGGGTAGCGTTTCCTCCAAAAGAGGGACATGCCACATTTTGCATTAATAACTTACTTAATTATCTTCCAATATTCCGGCCTTGCAGGACTATATCCTTGCTGACTCAGACCAATGTGGCCTAGGGTAGCGTCACCTCCAAAAGAGAGACGTGCCACTATAACTAAGATAATCTCTTAAGAAACCCAAAGTGCGAAAATCATCAAAGAACACGTAAAAGATGAGTCGAAACCAAGTCATTCTGTCTTTCCTATCGTTCTCTTTTTAATATAGTATCTTTCTTTATTTTTAATTAACTAAACACCTTTTTCCTAAAAATTTGATTAGATTAGACGCTGACGATATTTTGGTTTTCAAAGCTCTGTGTCCTTGGACGACCTCGGTATCTTACCATCACTATACTACGCCAACGATGGGTGCACTTGCCCTAGCGTGTTGTAGAGAGTGATTATGTTATATCGTGTTTTATAAATTTAAAACTTGATAAATGAGTAAAGATGCTTAAAATATACTAACAATTATACCCACGCTAGGACACGTCAACCTATCACCTAAATCACCTCAAACAAACCGAAAGCAATTTGGGAAGCTTATAAACCTAATAAAACAACTCCACTTAACCTACATTTTATAGATGTTCTAACCCAAATGCCAGAATATTCAAAAGAGTAAAATGTCCGGATGGTCCCTGTGGTTTTGTAAAATAACACATATAGTCGCCAACTATTGAAAATTACAATGATGGTACGTGTGGTTTGATAGTTTGTTACTCAGATAGTCCCTGGAGTGGATGGGGGTTAGTTTTCCCCGTTAAATCCATGTGAAATTACAAAACTACCCCTTGATTTTATTAAAATATAAGAAAAAATTCACACACACACACACACACACACACACACAATATATATATATATATATATATATATATATATTATATTATATATATATATATATATATATAAACACTAACTCTCTCTAAAACACACACACTCTTACTTTCTCTCTCAGGCAAACCCCCACCACCACCTGCCACCACACCATAACCTGCCACCACCTACTTCAAAATCCAGCAATCACCATCTCCGTCGTAAGCACCACTACAACACAAATCTGGCAGCCCTGCACCACTGGTTTATCGAGATCTGAAACCAGGTTTGAATATCGGGGTTTCAGGGCTTCAAATTTTGGTTTGAATTTGGGGTTTGATACTTTTATTTGAAATTAAAACGATCGGAATTACTTTGATATGGGTTTGATCATAACTACTTTGATGTGGGCTTGAATTTTGGGGTTTGATACGGTGGTTGTGGTGGTTGAGTGAAGGCAGTGGTTATGGTGGTTGAATGAAGGTTGTGGTGGTGAGGGTGTTTGTAGATGAATGTGGTGGTGGTGGTGAGGGAGTTGTAGGTGAAGACGAGGGAGATGACGAAGAAGAACGAGGTGGTTCTGGTGGTCGAGTGAAGGCGGTGATGTAACATTCGTCGAAAAACGGGTTTTCGAAACCCGCTTCGTTTAATAACCGAACAATCAGTTTTAAATTTTTGTTCTTTATTTATGACTTATTTTAATTTTAAACGATACATAATTAATAAACAAATTAGAAGATATAAATTATAATTGTAAAAAAATAAAAATAAATTAATTAAAAAGGAAAACCGGCTGCCGGGAGTCGAACCCGGGTCAGCCGGAAATCCCCAAAGCCTTAACATTCACACAATCAACCACTCCGCCACTTTAGTTATTTGATATCATATCAAATCAATTAATTCAAATAATAAAATACGGAAGTCAAATCCAGTCAAATCGCGCCCAATTAACAGTCGTCGGAAATCCCGACGACTTCGCCGATAATTAACGTTTTCGTCCAATTTAACCGAAGAATTAACTTTAACGACGGTTATAACCGACTTCTGAACCCGCGACACCAGTCGTAACCGCCGGAGAACGGCTGACTTTGAATCAAGACTGAAATCCGACTCCATACGTCGCGATTCTTCCCTATAAATTCACCCACAATCCACTGGAAGCCTTTTCGCTCAAAATCGCACCTCTTCTCGACGAAAATTCACTCGCCGGAAAATACCTGCAAATCACCGGAAACCGAGACTCACATCCACACGGTAATTCTTTCGACTCCTTCTGTTTCAATCATTTGATTAATCTGTCACTAACACAACTCCACCATCAGAATCAATCCCAGTCAACGTTTGTCGAAATTCCTACCTTCGCCGGAAAATTTCTGAAACCTCCGGAAACACACTGAGAGCTGGTATGATCTTTCAAACTTCTGTTAAACTTTGATTAAGTATCTCAACTTCATAAATAATCGAACAGAATTGTTAATTGATTTCAACAGCCGGAGTTCACTTTCAGAACCGACGGACCTCTGCCGGAATTCTATGAACAACACTGATCGGTACATCTTTTTCCCCCAAACTCTCTCCATTCGTTACCTTTAAATTACTTATAAAGTTTAAAAACCAGATTAGGCATAAATCAGTCCAAGCAGTTGGACTTTGTTTCTGGGTAAAATCTAACGAAGAAGACGAAGTCGGGTTATAACATAAGAGTAATTAAAATCAGTTTTATAAACGGGTTAGACACATGCGACGCGAGTTCGAATCCTGTCCCAGCTTTACTCTCTCGAAATAAAAAAATTGTCTTTTTAACTGAACCGGGTTGACTCACAAACCATGTTAAGTATAATAAAAACCGAGTTAATAACCAGGTTAGACACACAGTCCAGCGGTGGACTGTGTGCATGCTAACTCACAGGTCTCGGGTTCGAGACCTGTGGTCAGCACCGGTTCGATACATTTAAAATCCTTTTTAAAAATAAATGATTTTCGGATTAAACTAAATAGTATATAAGTATAATTAAAAACAGAATTATTTCGGGTTAGACACGTAGCTCAGTTGGTAGAGCTGCGTGCACGCGTACGGGAGGTCACCGGTTCGAACCTCGCTCAGTGCAACAATATAACCGACCGAACCGGTCAACGGTCAACGGTCAACGTCAGCGGTCAAAGTCAAAAAGTCAACATTTTTTTTTATTATTTTATTTATTTATTTAATTTAAAAATCAATTAAATATACTTCAAAATAACGTTTTTAAAGTTAGAAAGTAGCCTTAAACTCACAAAAATATAATAAAAAATCCTATTAAAATAGTTAATAACATCCACATACTTACCGTACCTTTTCGTTATTTATTTGGTTAGTTATCTCTCATCGATCAATCCTCTAAACTCGTGCGCATTCAACACCTTTAAACAAACGCACCCAAGGTGAGTGAATCTCTACCAATTCCCCGTTTTAATCACAGTTTGGGGTGTATCATGTGTCGCTATTTATTTATTTTAATTAAACACTTGTGCATCCATCATATTCATGATCATGTGTATTCAATATGTAACCGTTGTTTGTGTGGTTAAAGTTTAGATTTAATTTATCATTTCAGTACATACATTTCATAGGCCACCGCTCCCCATTACCTATGAGCGTGAGCTGTTCCCCATTACCTATGAGCGTGAACCAGGCGTTGCCAACATAAGATCGGCTCCGTTTGATTGAGCCTTGATCTCACATACATTAGCATAGGCCGTCCGTTCCCCATTACCTATGAGCATGAATGGGACGTTGCCAACATATACATTGTCATTCTTATTTTATGCTTAAGCAAGGTGGTTTGTGATTGTTATGTTACATACATTTGTTCGTACATGATTATTGCACAATTTTCCTAAATTAATTACAATAATGAATCAATAACAAATGTTTTTAACAAGTTTCACTCGCCAACTTTTGTTGACCCAAAATTTCCCATTTTTACACATGATACAGGTGATCAAGTTGAAGCAAGAAACATATAGGGCGGCTTAGAAGAATAAACCAGTTTAGATTATGGATTTGTTTTAGTTAATTTTTCCTTTCCTTGTATTGTATGAATTTGACTTGGAACATTGAAATGTAATTTGGATTTAATAAATATGAAACATATTAGTAAACATCATGAGCTTTGGTGATAACCCAATTATGCCCCGACTCTTATTCCGCTGTGGGTCGGGGTGTGACAGATTGGTATCAGAGCCATGACTATAGGATATAGGATAGGTTATTAGACCCTTAGAGCCTATACTATAGTTGCTTAGAATTTTTAAATTTTTGTGTGTTACATGCAAAATTCATGATGTTTATATGCTTTATGTTTATTGTTACATTCAATGTTATGCAAGCATGTTTATAAGTACATAATTATTATACAATGCCATCATAAATCATATTCTCGTAACATATCATATCCATGGAAGCACACACCTCACAATTTATAAGATTGTCACAACGATTTTTTTGTGTTTTCAAATCACATCAAAGTGAGTTCTCATGACGGGCATGTAGTAACTGGAAGGGTACGAGTACCGGTAGTCGGAACGTCCTGTCTAGGCTTGGCATTCGTATAAATCCAAAGTAAAGGACCAGTTTGCCTACCTGGGGACTAACGATGAGAGTACGAAGGACCTATTAGGCCAAAGCATGCTATACCAAACGTCGTGTGAGCTAACACCACTTTGAGTTGTCATTGTGTCTATACCTGGACACCCTCCGACCATACATCTCGTAAACATATTTCGTGGTTTTCATTCGGGTGATGCGAGTGTTAAATCGCCAATACCAATGTGAATCCTACTAAGCCAATAGTCATGGGGGCCCACATGACTATACCGGTGATAGTATGGGGGACATTTGAGGCCCAACATGAGCAAACCCAAGACATCCTATGGATGTAGTTGCATTATTGATATTTATGTTAATTTCATTTTTTTAAGACACATGACCCCTAAACACTCCATAAACTCACCATCTTCCTATGTATATTCCTGTAGATGTCGGGTAGGCAGCTACGTGGAGGACGAAAGTCAGGAAGGTCAAACGAACGCTTGGCCACTCAAATTGCAAAACAAATGGCCGCAGTACTTCCTGATATTGTAATTCAAGTCCAGCAAGCTCTCACTGCAAATCCTGTCAACCCACCAAATCAAGAGGATCAAAACATCGACAACCCTTCCTCCAGGAAGTGCTCCTACAAGCACTTCAAGTCTTGCGATCCCCCAAAGTTCGAAGGGACCGAAGGTGTCACCACTCTCCTCCACTGGTTTGAGGAAATGGAAAACACCTTCCTAAATTGCGATTGTCCCGAGGATCGCAAGGTACGTTACGCAACCGGGAGATTATTTGGGGTAGCCCTGTCACACCCCGACCCGCAGCGGAAAAGGTGATCGGGGCATGATTGGGTTATCATCAAAGCTCATGACATTTATTTTAACGTTTTATATTCATTAATACAATTTAATGAAAATTTACAATCATAATTACATCATGACCTAAACATCAATCTAAGCTTCTTTGTTTTCTTCTAAGGCATTTCCTATGTTTTCCTTGCTTCATCCTGTTCACCTGTATCATGTGTAAAAAGGGTTTTTGGATCAACATAAAGTTGGCGAGTGAATCCTATGGAAAACATTTAAACAAGTTTATTTAATTGATTATAAAATAAGTGCACAACCACACATAAAGTAAAAATAGATGTAAACTTATTCACCAATCAATTTAATAATAAACAATACACACATGAACAATAATGGATTGTTTAGAGGCACGCGTGGCTCGACTCGTCTCTCACGAGGAACTGATAGGCCTAATGAATGAATTGCATAAACTTGACAATATAGAATACATAACTACAACAATATAAACAATATAAGTTTAGATCACAATATGGTATGGCACAAGTTTAAATAAACGAGTTAATTATTTTGTAACACATGACACACCCCAAAACGTGTAATTAAAAAGGGGGAGTTGTAAGATTCACTCACAGTGGGTGCGTTCGGTTGATGATGTTGAATGCACGCGAAGTGGTTTTAACCACGAGTGAAATTAACCTAGATAAATAGCATTATGGTTCGGTAAGTAAACGGATTTTATTAATCCATTTTAGTAGGATTGTTGGGTGTATTTTTGTGAGTTTAAGGCTATTTTCTAACCTTAAAAATGTTATTTTTAAGTATTTTTAATTAAAATAAATAAATAAAATTAATAAAAAAAGTTGACTTTTTTGACGTTGACCATTGACTGTTGACTTTGACCGGTTCGTATGCGTGTTGTGTGCGCTGAGTGAGGCTCGAACCCGAGACCTCCCGTACGCGTGCACGCAGCTCTACCAACTGAGCTACGTGTCTAACCCGAAATATTTCTGTTTTTAATTATATTTATATATTAATTAGATTAATCCGAAAATCAACTTATTTCTAAAAAGATTTTAATCAGTGACTCGGTGCCTCCACAGGTCTCGAACCCGGGACCTGTGGTTTATGTTAACAAACAGTCCACCGCTGGACTGTGTGTCCAACTTGTTAAATAAACTGATTTTTATTATACTTAAATACAAACTAAGTATTTTCATTTCTGACTTAAATAAAAAGTTGATAATTGTCCGGACCGGTGCGGTAGTCCGGACTCGAACTCGTGACCTGTGTTTTAAATGCGCACACAGTCCACCGCTGGACTGTGTGTCTATCTTGGTTATTATTCCGGTTTTATTAAACTTAACATCTTGCGCCTTGACTCCGGTTTGGTTAAAAAAAGAACATTTTTATTAAGGCAGCATGCGTGGGACAAGATTCGAACTTGAGACGTTTACGTGTTTAATGTGCACACAGTCCACCGCTGGACTGTGTGTCTAACCCGAGTTTTAACTTGATTTTAATTATACTTATATGTTACCGAAACTTCGTCTTCTTCGTCAGTCTTAACCAGAAACGATGACTGACTGGTTCGAAGTTTTAATCATGTTCGTTAGTGTCTGGTGGTTAATTACATGTGAGATATATAAAAAGAATGAAAGATTTAAGCGTAAAGTATACCGACTGGACTCCTCTGTTTCTCCGGCGAAACTCCGGTGACAGCAAAAGATTCCGGCGACGTGTGTCTTGCGGCAGAGGGTCTTCAACGAGCTTGAGATGAATGTGGGTAGCTTCGGTATGAGTTCTGAGTGTTCAGTGTTTAGAGTAAGGCACAGAAGTGAAAAACCCGGTTTTCCGGCGATTTGCAGGATTTTCCGGCGAGTAAATTTTCGCCGAGAAAGGGTGCGGTTTTGAGCGAAAAAGCTTGCAGAGGTTTCGAGGAGGTATTTATAGGGTAGGTCGTCGATGAATTTGGTCCGATTTCCGACTTGATTCGTCGGTTAGAAATTCTCCGGCGGTTATAACTTGTGTCGCGGACTCAGGCGTCGGTTATAACCGATGTAGTGTTTAAGGTTTACGTTATAACTGAAGTAACCGTCCAATCTCGCGAGATCGCCGGGATTTCCGACGACTGCATTTGGGCGCTCCGATTTTGAATTCGAGAATCATGATATGAATTAATTGATTCTAATAATTAACAAGAAACACTAGTGGCGCAGTGGTTGAGTGTGTGTGCGATAAGACTTTGCTGAACCGGTTGACTGACCCGGGTTCGAAACCCGGCAGAACCATTTTATTTTTATTTCATTATTTTTAACAATTTTTCAAAAACAAATTATATATTCCAATATAATAATTAATTATGTATCGTTTAAAATTAATTTGGGCATTAAATACGCCATGAAATTTTAAACTGATTGTTCGGTTAATAAACGGAGCGGGTTTGGTAAAATCCGTTTTTGACGGATGTTACAGTATCCCCTGCTTTTTAAAAATTTCGTTCCGAAATTTAAGTAGTGATATATTTGACTAAAAGAATGATGGTGTTTAGTTTGACAGTTACATACTTAGAAGAAAAGTAAGAGTTTAAATTTTTGTTTGAGGCGGTAACGTCCCTTGTAAGGGTTAAGTACCATGTTACAGGAATCGCTTTTTGTTGCCTACTGTAAAAATATTGATAAGCAGAATTGATTCGCTAACTATGATATCATGCATAAGAGTTTGGATATGTTTGGAAGGATATGGTTATATCCTAAAGCAAAACTTCTAATACTACAACCTACATGGAACTTCTCATAACCATCTAACAATACCTCTGATCCTTTGACAAGAATACTCATATATAGGAAGTACCAGCGGCGTATCCACCATATTCTTGTCAAATTTTCATTGGTTTTATCAGTAAGTTATGATTGGTTCTATGACTATAGAACATAAATAAACACAACAGCTAATATTTGAATCCACATTCTGATAGCATATATGTTTGAATGGTGACAGTTCCTCTCTCGTTTGTTATGATGGAGAGGTTAGTCTATGTAGAAATGGAACACAATACAATTTCTTTAAATAGCGAGATGATATAAATGTAACACAAATTTTAACCAAGACAATACTAAATCCTACATGGAACTTCTCATAACCGCCTGATAATGCCTCTGATCCTTTGGCAAGAATACTTATATATAGGAAGTACCAGCGGCGTATCCACCATATTCTTGTCAAATTTTCGTTGGTTTTATCCGCAAATTATGATTAGTTACCAAGAAACTACTAAATCCTACATAGAACTTCTCATAACCGTCTGACAATGCCTCTGATCCTTTGACAAGAATACTTATATATAGGAAGTACCAGCGGCGTATCCACCATATTCTCGTCTTCATTGGTTTTATCAGTGAATTATGATTAGTCCTATGTGACTCTACAACCAATACAACAAACACAAAATACTGAAAATGAAAAATGTCTGTGCGATCAAGGCTCAATCAAACGGAGCCGATCGTATTGCATGTACTGAAAATGAAAATGTCTGTGCGATCAAGGCTCAATCAAGCGGAGCCGATCGTATTGCATGTACTGAAAATAATAAATTTAATCTAAACAACAATCACACAAACAGCTTATACATGGAACTTCTCATAACCGCCTGATAATGCCTCCGATCCTTTGACAAGAATACTTATATATAGGAAGTACCAGCGGCGTATCCACCATATTCTTGTCAAATTTTCATTGACTTTATCCACAAGTTATGATTAGTTCTATGTGACTCTACAACAAACACAACAACCACAAGATACTGATAATGAAAATGTCTGTGCGATCAAGGCTCAATCAAACGGAGCCGATCGTATTGCATGTACTGAAAATGAAAATGTCTGTGCGATCAAGGCTCAATCAAACGGAGCCGATCGTATTGCATGTACTGAAAATAATAAATTTAATCTAAACAATAATCACACAAACAGCCTATACATGGAACCTCTCATAACTGCCTGATAATGCCTCCGATCATTTGACAAGAATACTTATATATAGGAAGTACCAGCGGCGTATCCACCATATTCTCGTCAAATTCTCATTGACTTTATCCGCAAGTTATGATTAGTTCTATGTGACTCTACAACAAACACAACAACCACAAGATACTGATAATGAAAATGTCTGTGCGATCAAGGCTCAATCAAACGGAGCCGATCGTATTGCATGTACTGAAAATGAAAATGTCTGTGCGATCAAGGCTCAATCAAACGGAGCCGATCGTATGTGGGACACGCCGGGTTCACGCTCATAATGAAATGGGGAACATGCTCAACGCTCATAATGTAATGGGGAGCGGCGGCCTATGAAATTGCATGTACTGAAAATAATAAACAATAATTACTCAAACAGTTTACACATGGAACCTCTCATAACCGCCAGATAATGCTTCTAATCCTTTGACAAGAATACTTATATATAGGAAGTACCAGCGGCGTATCCACCATATTCTTGTCAAAGTTTCATTGGCTTTATCCTTAAGTTATGATTGGTTCTATGTGATTCTAAAACATAAAGAAAACATAAAACTAAACAATTGGAGTTGAATCTGGATTTTCGGTGAAGAGGACTAGTTGGGTATCTTCGTTTGGGCCGTCATTATCTTCGACAGGATTGGCGTTGATGTTGAAGACTCTTCCTCTTGCTGGTGGCCTAGCGGTTGGGTTTTCTTGGTTTACTTGGTTAACTGGGTTTGATTGGGCTTGAGCGTTTATGATGTTAACCAATCGAGGGCACGTGTTTCTAAAGTGGGTAGGGTCGCCACAATTGAAACAAGCTCGAACATATGGGAACATGGGGTATTGGGGTTGTTGATAGGTTTGGACCATGTTTTGAGTAGGGAAGAGATTTGGTTTTGAAAGGTGCGGCAAACCTTGCTCAAATGACCATAGCGTCCACAAGTTGCACATAGTCGACAAGGTAAGGTAAGGGGATGGTGATAAAAACAGTTGTTGCATCGAGGGTGAGGTCCAAGATATGGTTTCTTATTTGGGTAAGTTGAGTTGGGTGCCACTTGAGTGATTGGGATAGCTTGGATGGGTATGGCGTGTGAAATTGGTTGATTTCGTTGGATAGCAGCGAAAAGTTGCCCGTCTCCTTTTCTCTTAGAATTGGGTTGAGAAGGGGATTCGGTTTGGGTGTAGTCGGAGGTTTCAGTTGATGCTTTATCCTTCTTCTTCTCCTCCTTGAAGTCTTTATTCCGGATTCGGTTCTCGGTGAGCTCTGTAGCTAACTCCATTGCCGCTTCCAAGGTTGCAGGCGTGGTACTTATTACAGAGTCTTGAATCTTTGACGGAAGACCACGAATGTAGTGCTCGATCAAACAGTAGAGGGGAGTGAACATGTTGGGAACCATTTGATGTAACTCGAGGAATCTTTTGTTGTACGTGGTGTAGTCGCCTTCCTTTTGCTTCAACATATAGAACTCATCTTCTAATTTCTTGATTTCGCTCCTTGGGCAAAATCGTCTGGTCATGATTTCTTTTAATTCATTCCAAGTTAAAGTCATAGCATCTTCAACACCTCGTTTGGCCTTCTCTGTATTCCAACAAGTAAGTGCTATCCCATATAATCGATCGGTAGCATATCGCACTTTGCGATCATCGGGGCAATCGCAATTTAGAAAAGTGTTCTCCATTTCTTCAAACCAATGGAGGAGAGCAGTGACACCTTCAGTCCCTTTGTATTTTGGAGGGTCGCATGATTTGAAATGCTTGTAGGTGCATTTAGTGGTATTTGGGGGAGGGTTGATAACGTTTTGATTTTCTTGATTGACAGGATTAGCGGTAAGTGCTTGTTGGACTTGGATTACAATGTTGGGTATTACGGCAGCCATTTATTGAGCGATTAGGGCAGCCATGCGCTCGCGGGCTTTTCCTGCTATCATCTTCCTACGGGCGAGGTTAGAAGACATCTACAAGGAATACGCATCATGAGTATGAGTTGGATGTTTTTGGGATCATGGGTCGCACTAGGAATGAACATTCATAAAATAATTATAGAAAAATAAATCTACTACATCCATAGGATGTCTTGGGCTTTGCTCGCCATTAGGCCCTACATGCCGCCATACTTCACCTTCGTAATCATGTGGGCCCCCATGAATACCGGGTTTTTCATATGGTTCGCATGTGTTAGCCTGGTTGCGTACACTAAAACCCGGAGAAAATCGAGAAATATGTATACAACGTGTGATATTCGGAATGTGTCCAGGTGTAGACACGGTGACACCTCAAAGTGGGGTTAGTTCGTACGACGTTTGGTGTGACATGCTTTGGCCTAATAGGTCCTTCGTACTCTCATCGTTAGTCCCCAGGTAGGCAAACTGGTCCGTTATATTGGATTTATACGAATGCCAACCTAGACAGGACGTTCCGACTACCGGTACTTGTACCCTTCCAGTTACTATATGCCCGTCGCAGAACTTACTTTGATGAGATTTGAAAATTGCAACAAAATCTTTGAATAACAAAAGTATGAAGATGAATTGAATATATGAACATTGATATATGTATAATGAATGTGCATGTAAGTATGTATGTTTGACTGTAAATATAAACAAATATGAAACAAATAAATATCATAAGTTTGTATGTAACCACCTAATCAATTAAAATTTAGGCAGACTATAGTATAGGCTCTAAGGGTCTAACAACCTATCCTATACCCCTATAGTCATGGCTCTGATACCAATCTGTCCACACCCCGACCCGCAGCGGAAAAGGTGATCGGGGCATGATTGGGTTATCATCAAAGCTCATGACATTTATTTTAACGTTTCATATTCATTAATACAATTTAATGGAAATTTACAATCATAATTACATCATGACCTAAACATCAATCTAAGCTTCTTTGTTTTCTTCTAAGGCATTTCCTATGTTTTCCTTGCTTCATCCTGTTCACCTGTATCATGTGTAAAAAGGGTTTTTGGATCAACATAAAGTTGGTGAGTGAATCCTATGGAAAACATTTGAACAAGTTTATTTAATTGATTATAAAATAAGTGCACAACCACACATGAGTAAAAATAGATGTAAACATATTCACCAATCAATTTAATAATAAACAATACACACATGAACAATAATGGATCGTTTAGAGGCACGCGTTGCTCGACTCGTCTCTCACGAGGAACTGATGGGCCTAATGAATGAATTGCATAAACTTGACAATATAGAATACATAACTACAACAATATAAACAATCTAAGTTTAGATCACAATATGGTATGGCACAAGTTTAAATAAACGAGTTAATTATTTTGTAACACATGACACACCCCAAAACGTGTAATTAAAAAGGGGGAGTTGTAAGATTCACTCACAGTGGGTGCGTTCGGTTGATGATGTTGAATGCACGCGAAGTGGTTTTAACCACGAGTGAAATTAACCTACATAAATAGCATTATGGTTCGGTAAGTAAACGGATTTTATTAATCCATTTTAGTAGGATTGTTGGGTGTATTTTTGTGAGTTTAAGGCTATTTTCTAACGTTAAAAATGTTTTTAAGTATTTTCAATTGATTTTTAATTAAAATAAATAAATAAAATAATAAAAAAAGTTGACTTTTTTTGACCGTTGACCGTTGACCATTGACTGTTGACTTTGACCGGTTCGTATGCGTGTATGTGTGCGCTGAGTGAGGCTCGAACCCGAGACCTCCCGTACGCGTGCACGCAGCTCTACCAACTGAGCTACGTGTCTAACCCGAAATATTTCTGTTTTTAATTATATTTATATATTAATTAGATTAATCCGAAAATCAACTTATTTCTAAAAAGATTTTAATCAGTGACTCGGTGCGCTCCACAGGTCTCGAACCCGGGACCTGTGGTTTATGTTAACACACAGTCCACCGCTGGACTGTGTGTCCAACTTGTTAAATAAACTGATTTTTATTATACTTAAATACAAACTAAGTATTTTCATTTCTGACTTAAATAAAAAGTTGATAATTGTCCGGACCGGTGCGGTAGTCCGGACTCGAACTCGTGACCTGTGTTTTAAATGCGCACACAGTCCACCGCTGGACTGTGTGTCTATCTTGGTTATTATTCCGGTTTTTATTAAACTTAACATCTTGCGCCTTGACTCCGGTTCGGTTAAAAAAAAGAACATTTTTATTAAGGCAGCATGCGTGGGACAAGATTCGAACTTGAGACGTTTACGTGTTTAATGTGCACACAGTCCACCGCTGGACTGTGTGTCTAACCCGAGTTATAACTTGATTTTAATTATACTTATATGTTACCGAAACTTCGTCTTCTTCGTCAGTCTTAACCAGAAACGATGACTGACTGGTTCGAAGTTTTAATCATGTTCGTTAGTGTCTGGTGGTTAATTACATGTGAGATATATAAAAAGAATGAAAGATTTAAGCGTAAAGTATACCGACTGGACTCCTCTGTTTCTCCGGCGAAACTCCGGTGACAGCAAAAGATTCCGGCGACGTGTGTCTTGCGGCAGAGGGTCTTCAACGAGCTTGAGATGAATGTGGGTAGCTTCGGTATGAGTTCTGAGTGTTCAGTGTTTAGAGTAAGGCACAGAAGTGAAAAACCCGGTTTTCCGGCGATTTGCAGGTATTTTCCGGCGAGTAAATTTTCGCCGAGAAAGGGTGCGGTTTTGAGCGAAAAAGCTTGCAGAGTTTCGAGGAGGTATTTATAGGGTAGGTCGTCGATGAATTTGGTCCGATTTCCGACTTGATTCGTCGGTTAGAAATTCTCCGGCGGTTATAACTTGTGTCGCGGACTCAGGCGTCGGTTATAACCGATGTAGTGTTTAAGGTTTATGTTATAACTGAAGTAACCGTCCAATCTCGCGAGATCGCCGGGATTTCCGACGACTGCATTTGGGCGCTCCGATTTTGAATTCGAGAATCATGATATGAATTAATTGATTCTAATAATTAACAAGAAACACTAGTGGCGCAGTGGTTGAGTGTGTGTGCGATAAGACTTTGCTGAACCGGTTGACTGACCCGGGTTCGAAACCCGGCAGAACCATTTTATTTTTATTTCATTATTTTTAACAATTTTTCAAAAACAAATTATATATTCCAATATAATAATTAATTATGTATCGTTTAAAATTAATTTGGGCATTAAATACGCCACGAAATTTTAAACTGATTGTTCGGTTAATAAACGGAGCGGGTTTGGTAAAATCCGTTTTTGACGGATGTTACAAGCCCTGACCTGGTGGAACACCGAGAAGGGTAAGAGAGGAGTAGAAGACGCGATGGCCTTAACCTGGGAAGAGTTAAGGGAAATAATGACAAAACGCTTCTGCCCAAGAAGCGAACTCAAGAAGTTGGAAGACGAGTTCCACTCGCTGAAGCAAAAGGAAGGGGATCATACTTCCTACAACAAAAGATTTCTTGAGCTGAACCAGATGGTTCCTAACTTGTTCACCCCCGTGTACCGTTTGGTTGAACATTATATTCGAGGCCTTCCCTCGAAGATTCAAGACTCAGTCCTCAGCACTTCGCCTGCAACCCTCGAAGCCGCCATGGAATTAGCCACCGAACTTACCGAGAACCGCATCAGGAACGGTAAATTCAAGTAGGAGAAAAAGAAAGCCCCCGTTGAGGGCCAAACTTCCAACCACCCCACCTCCTCCTCAAAATTTTCAAACAAGAGGAAGCGAAATACCAGAAATTTTGCCGTCACCCAAACAAATTTCCCAATCTCTGCTGCACCCATCACACAAGTTGCTCCTTCACCCGCACCATACAAAAGGCAATACTCTGGCCCTTACCCAAAGTGTACCCGTTGTCAATACCATCACTCCCCCGAATACCCCTGTCAATATTGCACCGGTTGTGGCCGTGCAGGTCACACCATCCAAGCCTGCCGCTCACTGCAACGAATGAACCGCAACCAACCCACAACTCAAACCCACCATCAAATAATGGGTCAAACCCAACAACCCCTACTACCACCACCTACACAACATACAACCCAACCCTACTATCAACCCAACTACCCCATGATGCAACCCATGCGGGCTTGCTACAATTGTGGAGACCCAAACCACTTTAGAAACACGTGTCCACGCTTGGTGAACATCATACATGCTCAAGCTCAAGCAAATCCGGTGAATCAAGCTAACCAAGCTCCTCCACCTGCTAGAGGAAGAGCATTTAACATCAACGCCAACCAAGCTAGGGCCGACAACAACGTGGTTAACGGTACGTTTCTCGTCAATGGTAGTTATGCATCCGTGTTATTTGATACTGGCGCGGATAAGAGTTTTGTGTCCTTAGAATTTGAACCCATCCTCAATCAAACTCGTGATAAACTTATGGAATCCATAACGGTAGAAGTTGCTGATGGAAAACCGGTCACATTAAACTCCATTATCCGAAACTGTACCCTTACTCTAAACGATCACGATTTTCCTGTTGACCTCATTCCTATGAAGTTGGGAAGTTTTGACATTATAATCGGCATGGACTGGCTTAGCCAACATCAGGCTGAAGTAGTATGCCGTGAGAAGTTCATTCGCATTCCTCTTGCAGACGGTCAAACTCTACGAATCTTTGGAGAAACCCTTCGAAAGGACTCAAGCTGATGTCCTGTCTTCAAGCCCGAAAATATCTCCGCAAGAATTATGTAGCATTTCTAACCCACGTTGTCAAGAAGGGAGACAAAGAGAAGAAACTCGAAGATATACCCGTAGTGAAAGAATTCCCGCAAGTTTTTCCCGACGACATCGCAGAACTTCCTCCCAAGAGAGAAGTCGAATTCCGCATCGACCTTATACCTGGCGCTACACCTGTCGCGAAATCTCCTTATAGGTTAGCCCCATCCGAGATGCAAGAGCTGGCCAGTCAATTGCAAGAACTGACCGACAAAGGATTCATACGTCCTAGCTCATCGCCTTGGGGTGCACCTGTTCTGTTTGTAAAGAAGAAAGATGGGACCTTTCGCATGTGTATCGATTACAGGGAACTCAACAAATTAACGGTCAAAAATCGCTATCCTTTACCTCGCATCGATGATCTCCTAGAACAACTCCAGGGTGCCACTTGTTTTTCAAAGATCGACCTTCGCTCCGGCTATCACCAACTCAGAGTACATGAAGAAGACGTCCCAAAGACCGCCTTCCGAACTCGTTATGGTCACTATGAATTCATGGTTATGCCATTTGGTCTAACCAACGCTCCAGCCGTCTTCTTGGACCTAATGAACAGAGTTTGCAAACCCTATCTCGATCGCTTTGTTATAGTCTTCATCGACGATATTCTCATTTACTCAAAGTCTAAGACTGATCATGAACGACACCTTCGACTCATCCTCACACTCTTGAGAACCGAAAAGCTTTATGCTAAATTCTCCAAATGCGAACTCTGGTTGAAAGAAGTACAGTTCCTTGGTCATGTCGTCAATGACGAGGGAATTCATGTCGACCCCGCAAAGATCAAAGCAGTACAAGAATGGCAAGCGCCACATACCCCAACCGAAGTAAGATCTTTCCTTGGTTTGGCTGGTTACTATCGTCGTTTCATATCAAATTTCTCTCGTATCGCTGTACCACTCACGGCTTTGACACATAAAGGAAAACCCTTCGCATGGGGACCTAAACAAGAAGAAGCCTTCCAAACCCTTAAGCAAAAGCTTTGTGACGCACCTATCCTCACACTCCCCGAAGGTTGCGATGACTTTGTAGTTTATTGTGACGCATCAGGACAGGGGTTAGGCTGTGTTTTAATGCAAAGGGGAAAAGTGATAGCCTATGCTTCTAGGCAGCTCAAAACTCATGAGAAGAACTACACTACTCACGACCTAGAACTTGGAGCCGTTGTGTTCGCTCTTAAGATTTGGAGACATTACCTCTATGGTACCAAGTGTGAGATTTACACTGACCACTAGAGCATTCAACATATCTTTAACCAAAAGGAGTTGAATATGAGGCAACGAAGATGGGTCGAACTTCTTAATGACTACGACTGTGAAATTCGGTATCATCCTGGCAAAGCAAATGTGGTGGCCGATGCACTCAGTCGAAAGGGATATGCGAACTCCATTCGTCTTCTATGTTCGCAAATCATGACCAACATCAAAGACCAAATCCGAGAAGCTCAACATGTTTCCGTAACAGAATACAACATACGCAATGAGTTATCTTGCGGAGCAGAACTCAAACTCGAAACAAAATCAGACGGCATCCTGTATTACCTAGATCGCATATGGGTTCCTGATCACAACAACCTTCGCGATACCCTTATGAAAGAGGCGCACAAAACACGATACTCTGTACACCCAGGAGCCGACAAGATGTATCAGGACCTTTGATACACCTACTGGTGGCCTGGCATGAAGAAGGAGATTGCTGTTTTTGTTTCCAAGTGCCTTACCTGTTCTAAAGTGAAAGCTGAACACCAAAGACCCTCAGGACTTCTGGTCCAACCTGAAATACCTGTATGGAAGTGGGAAAACATAACCATGGACTTCATTACCGGGTTACCTCGCACTTCTGGTGGTTACGACACTATATGGGTAATCATTGATCGTCTTACAAAATCAGCTCACTTCATTACGATTCGCGAAGACTTCAAGAACAAGAAGCTAGCTCGTATCTACATCAGTGAAATCGTAAGCCGTCATGGTGTACCGTTAAGCATTATATCAGATCGTGATGGTCGTTTCACTTCACGAACATGGCAAGCTGTACAAGCCGCTTTGGGTACACGATTAGATCTCAGCACCGCTTATCATCCCCAAACTGATGGTCAATCTGAACGCACCATTCAAACTCTTGAAGTCATGCTTCGGGCATGTGTCATAGACTTCAAAGGGAATTGGGACGCTCACCTACCATTAGTTGAATTTTCGTACAACAACAGCTTTCATTCAAGTATCGGCATGGCACCTTTCGAAGCGTTATATGGTCGTAAGTGCCGATCACCAATATGTTGGCACGAAATTGGAGAAGCTCAAATCACCGGTCCAGAATTAATACAAGAAACAACTGACAAGATTCATCAAATCCGAAACAACCTTTTAGCGGCACAAAGTTGTCAAAAGAGCTATGCTGACAAGCGACGAAAGCCCTTAGAGTTTAATGTTGGCGACTAAGTACTTTTAAAAGTATCGCCGTGGAAGGGAGTAGTTCGTTTTGGCCAAAAAGGCAAGCTAGCACCACGTTACGTAGGTCCTTTCAAGATACTCGAAAGGGTAGGACCTGTAGCCTACAAGCTTGACCTACCGGAGGAACTCAACAGAATTCATCCCACATTCCACGTATCGAACTTGAAGAAGTGCCTCGCCGATGAAAATCTCCATATTCCTCTAGAAGACATTCAAATCGATGAATCTATGCATTTCATTGAAAGACCAGTAGAAATTATGGACTTCGGGGAAAAACGTTTAAGAAGAAGCCGCATCCCAATTGTCAGGGTATGCTGGGAGTCGAAACGAGGACCTGAGTTTACTTGGGAACGTGAAGACTCAATGCGCGAGAAATACCCACATCTTTTTCCTGTATCTACTACTACTTAAATTTCGGGACGAAATTTCTAAAAGTAGGGGATACTATAACATTCGTCGAAAAACGGGTTTTCGAAACACGCTTCGTTTAATAACCGAACAATCAGTTTTAAATTTTTGTTGTTTATTTATGACTTATTTTAATTTTAAACGATACATAATTAATAAACAAATTAGAAGATATAAATTATAATTGTAAAAAAATAAAAATAAATTAATTAAAAAGGAAAACCGGCTGCCGGGAGTCGAACCCGGGTCAGCCGGAAATCCCCAAAGCCTTAACATTCACACAATCAACCACTCCGCCACTTTAGTTATTTGATATCATATCAAATCAATTAATTCAAATAATAAAACACGGAAGTCAAATCCAGTCAAATCGCGCCCAATTAACAGTCGTCGGAAATCCCGACGACTTCGCCGATAATTAACGTTTTCGTCCAATTTAACCGAAGAATTAACTTTAACGACGGTTATAACCGACGTCTGAACCCGCGACACAGTCGTAACCGCCGGAGAACGGCTGACTTTGAATCAAGACTGAAATCCGACTCCATACGTCGCGATTCTTCCCTATAAATTCACCCACAATCCACTGGAAGCCTTTTCGTTCAAAATCGCACCTCTTCTCGACGAAAATTCACTCGCCGGAAAATACCTGCAAATCGCCGGAAAACCGAGACTCACATCCACACGGTAATTCTTTCGACTCCTTCTGTTTCAATCATTTGATTAATCTGTCACTAACACAACTCCACCATCAGAATCAATCCCAATCAACGTTTGTCGAAATTCCTACCTTCGCCGGAAAATTTCTGAAACCTCCGGATACACACTGAGAGCTGGTATGATCTTTCAAACTTCTGTTAAACTTTGATTAAGTATCTCAACTTCATAATAATCGAACAGAATTGTTAATTGATTTCAATAGCCGGAGTTCACTTTCAGAACCGACGGACCTCTGCCGAATTTTGTGAACAACACTGATCGGTACATCTTTTTCCCCCAAACTCTCTCCATTCGTTACCTTTAAATTACTTATAAAGTTTAAAAAACCAGATTAGGCATAAATCAGTCCAAGCAGTTGGACTTTGTTTCTGGGTAAAATCTAACGAAGAAGACGAAGTCGGGTTATAACATAAGAGTAATTAAAATCAGTTTTATAAACGGGTTAGACACACAGTCCAGCGGTGGACTGTGTGCAACAAATACACATGCGACGCGAGTTCGAATCCTGTCCCAGCTTTACTCTCTCGAAATAAAAAAATTGCCTTTTTAACTGAACCGGGTTAACTCACAAACCATGTTAAGTATAATAAAAACCGAGTTAATAACCAGGTTAGACACACAGTCCAGCGGTGGACTGTGTGCACGCTAACTCACAGGTCTCGGGTTCGAGACCTGTGGTCAGCACCGGTTCGATACATTTAAAATCCTTTTTAAAAATAAATGATTTTCGGATTAAACTAAATAGTATATAAGTATAATTAAAAACAGAATTATTTCGGGTTAGACACGTAGCTCAGTTGGTAGAGCTGCGTGCACGCGTACGGGAGGTCACCGGTTCGAACCTCGCTCAGTGCAACAATATAACCGACCGAACCGGTCAACGGTCAACGGTCAACGTCAGCGGTCAAAGTCAAAAAGTCAACATTTTTTTTTATTATTTTATTTATTTATTTAATTTAAAAATCAATTAAATATACTTCAAAATAACGTTTTTAAAGTTAGAAAGTAGCCTTAAACTCACAAAAATATAACAAAAAATCCTATTAAAATAGTTAATAACATCCACATACTTACCGTACCTTTTCGTTATTTATTTGGTTAGTTATCTCTCATCGATCAATCCTCTAAACTCGTGGGCATTCAACACCTTTAAACAAACGCACCCAAGGTGAGTGAATCTCTACCAATTCCCCGTTTTAATCACATTTTGGGGTGTATCATGTGTCACTATTTATTTATTTTAATTAAACACTTGTGCATCCATCATATTCATGATCATGTGTATTCAATATGTAACCGTTGTTTGTGTGGTTAAAGTTTAGATTTAATTTATCATTTCAGTAAATACATTTCATAGGCCGCCGCTCCCCATTACCTATGACGTGAGCTGTTCCCCATTACCTATGAGCGTGAACCAGGCGTTGCCAACATAAGATCGGCTCCGTTTGATTGAGCCTTGATCTCACATACATTAGCATAGGCCGTCCGTTCCCCATTACCTATGAGCGTGAATGGGACGTTGCCAACATATACATTGTCATTCTTATTTTATGCTTAAGCAAGGTGGTTTGTGATTGTTATGTTACATACATTTGTTCGTATATGATTAGTGCACAATTTTCCTAAATTAATTAGAATAATGAATCAATAACAAATGTTTTTAACAAGTTTCATCGCCAACTTTTGTTGACCCAAAATTTCCCATTTTTACACATGATACAGGTGATCAAGTTGAAGCAAGAAACATATAGGGCGGCTTAGAAGAATAAACCAGTTTAGATTATGGATTTGTTTTAGTTAATTTTTCATTTCCTTGTATTGTATGAATTTGACTTGGAACATTGAAATGTAATTTGGATTTAATAAATATGAAACATATTAGTAAACATCATGAGCTTTGGTGATAACCCAATTATGCTCCGACTCTTATTCCGCTGCGGGTCGGGGTGTGACAGGTGATGGGTTTAGGTTGGAGGTGCTGTGGCGGTGGTGGGTTCAGGTTGGAGGTAGTGCGCCGGAGGTGGGTTTAGGGTGGAGGTGGAGGTGTGTAGCTATGGCGGATTTGGAGGTGGAGGTGGGGCTATGGTGATGGTGATGGTGGCCGGTTGTTAAAAAATATTTTTGTGTGTTTTTATTTTTTTTAGGTATTTTTTGTTGTGTTCACACTGGTTCTCGTGTTCTCGCAATAAAGGGTGGTTCCTAACGGATCCTTATCCTATATATATATATATATATATATATATATATATATATATATATATAGGGTAAGTTATTGTAAAAAAGATCAAAAGTGTGAGAAAGGTAAGAAAGAATCTCAGCCATTAGATCTAAATTAATTGAAAAGGGTAATCAAGTAATTTTATCATTGATTTAATTAATTCAAAACCTTCCATAAACCACCACCCTAATTTATAGGAATACCGAATAACACTGCAAACACCATTCAGCACGTATATAACACCATTCAATAATTATATAACACCCTTCAATAAGTATATAACACCATTTAATAAGTATATAACACCATTTTAAAGATCTCCATAAAAACACTACGAATAACACTGCAACAACCATTCAGCGCATATATAACATCATTCAATAATTATATAACACCCTTCAATAAGTATATAACACCATTCAATAATTATATAACACCATTCAACACATATATAACATCATTCAATAAGTATATAACACCATTCGATAAGTAACCATTAACTGAAACATTCGATTGAACGTCATTTTTTTCTATATATAAGTATAGTAATATGGTACTCATATTAAAGATTAAAAAACACTCGTTATTATGGTGTAATTTTTTTTAAAAAAACAAGTTACGTGCAAAAGGTTATTGGCGTTTAAAAAATAAAAGAGGAACTTGCATGTGACTTTCTAAAATAAAAAAATGTTAATTTTACCTTTATACTCTTAATCTAGAAAATTAATTATTTTAATTGTTATACTATTTACAAGATTGCCATCAAGATCTCAACCATTAGATTAAAGATCTAATGGTTTAGATTCTTTCTTACTCTTCTCACACTTTGGGTCTTTTTTACAGGATCCTCTACCTATATATGTATATATATATATATATATATATATATATATATATATATATATGTGTGTGTGTGTGTGTGTGTGTGTGTGTGTTGTGTGGAGGATTATAAAAAAACTACTTAAATGTGGGAAAACTAAAAAAACTCTCCAAAAAAGCTTAAAAAACACACCCTTTTTATTTACATTTTTAAGCTGTAATGCTAGCATTTTTAAGATTAACAAAAAAAAAAAAAAACAAACAAACTAGTATTACACATATGCAACATACGTCTATGTTGCACATGCAATTTAGCCTTACAGTTTAAGTTTTTTGTAGTGTTACACGTCATACTATTTTTTTTTAATTTCTAAAAAAATTGACGTGTTTTTGAAGCTTTTTTGTGAGTTTTTTAGTTTTCTCATGATCCATCCCTATATATATAAAGAGTGAATATTACTAAAACACTATATTAGAACACTACTAGTCAATAAAAACCTCAAACACTCTATCATACAACTACGAATATAAAACATAACATGATTATTAACATAAAACACAATAATGTCAACCATTTGTTAAGTAGAACCTTATCATCCAAAAAAAAAAAACAAATCAAACCTCACGGATATAGTGTTTTAGTAATATTTACTCTATAATCTGTGGGTATTGGGTGTGTTTTATGGATGACATAATGATATTTTGTGACTTTTTACACTTTTTAGGAGTTTTGTACTTTGTAGCCAACTCCTACCCTACACACACACCCCTCCATTTGTTAAATGAGTTTTACAGTCAAACGATCCCTACAAATTTAGAATTTAACAAGCATATACGGTCTAAACACCCAAAATAGGATGCGAGTAAACAAGTGATAGAGGCATTAGGATTTTTTTAGCCATTGCTTTTAGCCCATTCGTTTTCTTAGCCTACCCTTATACACGACCTTTAATTAACCATTTGAGCCAAATACCTTTTTATTTTTTTTAGCTCACATAAAAAGTCCACCAAAGTCCAAAAATATTTTCCATATTTTAAACCACATTCTTGTAACAAATATATAATTTTAAAAAATAAACCACTTTCATGAATTTCAATTTTTAAAGACACGCTACTCAAAGCGCGAGATGAAGAAAAAAATTGTTGATCTTGCATAGTTCGATCTTCTCTATCTTAAGCAATTAAAATCTAGTTTATAAACCAAATGTCAGAATGGTTATAGCTTGATTTAAGTTTGTACAGCTACTACGAAAAAAGTCACGAAAATCTACAAAAATATTTGTGAAACTATAAACCAATTTTTGCTACACTTTTAGGCACTCTCCCCATATATTCCACACCTTACCTCAAGCCTACATTACAACCTAATAAAAGACTTCTTGATGTGTAATTGTTTCGGTTAAGCGGTTGAGGATTCGATCACTTGTCAAGTTTGTGATATTTTCTTAGTTTGTTGTGACTCGAGTGTTCACCCTAACATAAATATCGGCCAAGTGTTGAACGAACAATTGTGAGGTGTATGATTTAGTATAAAAGAAAATTTTTCGCAGGCTTGTTATATTTTTACGTTTCCATTTAAATATAAGAATTAAAAACGAAAATAAAAGGTTGAAGGAAGAGAAAGGCATGGAGATACTTAGTTCTTGGCCTACAAATCAAAATAAAAACTTGGATGTATAATAAAGCCAAAATTTATAGAGTTTTGCTTGAGGACAAGCAAAGATTCAAGTTTGTGGATATTAGATATAAGCAAAAGTGCATATGTTTTTATATCAATTTACACCCACTTTTTATTGTGTTTTGTTAAAGAAATATTTAAAATAGGCTAATTTTGGTTTATTTTGAATATTCAAGACAAAACTAACCCAAGATGAATAAAGGAAGCAAATATAGGCGAAAAACTGAACAAAAAGAGAAAAATTGTCAAGACACGGCCCATGCCTCGCCAGGCTCCCCCGATGCCTTGAATCCGGAAACTGCCAGACACATCCAGAAGACCACAATGTGAAGCCTAGCTAAGAAAAGCTCAGACAAGCCCCGTGCCTTGAAGGCATGCCCCGTGTTTCGACACTAAAAGAAAAAAAGTTGACTTAGAAGATCCCAGGGGACCTGCAAAGTTGAACACGGCCCGTGCCAGACACACCCGCTCCGTGTCTCGTAAACCAGTTGTAGCATGTCACATAGCCAGGAACAACCCATGCCTTCCAGGCACGCCTCGTGCCTGAGCCCCAACAACATATAAATAGAGGCAATTTCCATCCTTTCTACTTGCTCATCTCTACCCCCATTATCTCTAATCATTATAATCATTAAGAAATACTCAAAAATCATTAATGTAATCAAGATTTTGATGATTAATATAATCTTTTTAATTTGGTAAAAAACAAGTTTTATAGCCATTTTTGGCTAGATTCTTAGGGATCGTTTGGTTCTTTAAATATTTCTTAAAGGAATTGGAAATTGAATTGGAATAATTGGAATTTGAATTTGAATGAAATCCTTTGAAAATTGATTAAGTGTTTGGTTTGTAAATTTGATAAAAAGAATTGGAAAGTTTAAATATCTAAATTATTAAATTGTCCTATATCAATCCCTTCTCTTTCGATCATCTCTTTCAAAGTCCAGATTCCTCAGGAATGTTTAACATATAATTATTTGATATAAAAAATTATCAATTCTGATCGTTCCAAAAAAATTCATGGTTTCGTTTGTTCCATTAACTTCTCTTGTTTGATTAACTACTTCTTTTTTTTTAAATCATGATTTTAGTAAACAATTTTGATTATTATTATTACTACTGTTATTATTATTATTTTTGAAAATCTGCTTTTAGTAAACAATTTTGAGTGATGTTGATCTAATACTCGTGATTTTGATAAACATCGATTATTATTATTTGTTGTGAAAATTAGATGAGATGTCTCTATAAAAGATGAAGGTTTTTTTTGTTAATTTTAAACGTTTCATTGGAATGTTAAAAATTCCATCATAAAGTGGAAGGAAAGTGAATTCCATCAATTGAATAATGAAAACTTCTTAATTCTAATTCATCAAGGATCAACCAAACAAGATTTTAGATGGAAAATTTTCTAATTCCAATTCATGGGAATTCGGCAACCAAATGACCCCTAAAGGGTGTTTGGTGGAAACTTACCCTCTTGATGGGGAGTTAACTATGGAAGATCATGGGTGAACTCGGTGTGTGTGTGTGTATTAATGGCTTTAGTTAGTTAGTAGTTTAATGAAAATGAGTTAAATATTGGCGTCGCCATTAACTTGGGTTGTTTATGTTTTCTGTGTCTACGTAGAGTCAACACAGTGTTGATGCTCTGATAGGAGGTTAAAAGTTTTGGAAGGGACTTCGGGTTGGTAAGCTCTTGCCTTTATGCGGAACTAGTACCAAAGTCTAACGGACTTGGTTTTTATAAAACTAACTACCCTAGGGGAATTGACGACTCACCAAAGGACTAGTAGGGACAAGTAATTTAAAGCCCTCAAACTATCTAATTAATTAATACTAAATCATAGTGATATATACTTTCCTTGCTGATTGGGAGGTACCATTATGATTTGTTTTCCGGCCTCAAGTGGTGTTTCCTGTTGATTCAAAGCGACGGTTCAAGTGTGTTAAGATTCTGACCCAGATACTGCACAACATTACGCATTAACACACACAACTCCTCTTCTAACAATCGAGCCCTTGTTACCACATGGTAAGAGCTAGTTAGCAAAGCATCAAGAGGTTGATCCTAAACACCTCGTTTTCTTATCATTGATTACTACCTTTTTTTTTATTTTCCTCTTTATTTTTCTTTTGAGCCATTTTTTAAACTTTTACTTTTGGGTTGACTAGACGCTAAGGAAGACTCGGTACTAAAACTCCTTGTATGTATCATTGGACAACCTCGGTATCTTACTATCATTATATTACGCAAACAATGGATGCACTTTCCCAATGTGAAGTGTAGTGTGATAGTATTTTATCTTATTTTTATAAATATTAAAACTTGAACTAGTGCATAAACAACTAAAACTAACCATCTTTTTATAAGCACGACATGACATGTCAGCACCCAGAACGTGTGAATTTGTGGGTGTCCAAACACACATGGCATGGAGAGGACGCGGATGGAACAAACGTGAAAAAAAACAATACCCCCCCCCCCCTAATGGCTAGTAAAAAATGAAAGCGGGTTTCAAACTTTTCCGCAATATAATTATCAATTTACATACTCTGAACTCACTGCAACCAATCTTTAAAATATTATTTTTTAGAATCACAATGAGTTCTAGTACCTAAGAAACCCCGCATTCTGCACCAGCGGATCCTTTTATGCCTTCTAATTATATGGACGTGGCTTTCATGCATATAGCCACGAAGTTGTATGAGGAGTAGATTTCTGATGACGTTAACAAAATGTATTTGGCACTTGCACAACATCAAAGCGAAGAGGGATCAAGTTTTTCATCTGTGATAAGGAAGCGCAAAGAAATATACAGGGACCGTGAAGATGGAGATAGTCGTTTGTGGAACGACTATTTTGCTCTAGAGACGGTGTTCATGACAGACTACTTCAATTTCAGTTCTCTATGAATCACAAACTTTTACTTCGAATTTTGAAGTTTGTCAGACAATATGAATACTTTACGCAAAGAAAAGATGTGTTTCGCCGATATTATTTGTCACCCATTGAGAAATGCACATCGGCATACGGCTTTGCAAGTGAAACTCATACACATTGTTGTGAAATAAAGAATAACTTATGTACTTTTTTATATTTTATATGAAAGGGAAGCTAGTCATACACTTCTACGCAATTTCGTTGGGCACTTGTAGGCGAATAAAAAATTGCCTATGTATTTTTTATTTTTATTTATGTGATGCTTTATTTTTATTTATGACTATGCTTCAGTTTTTATGTATTATGTATTTTTATTTTATGTATGTTTTTATTTCTATTTTTACTTTTACTTTCGTATATTTAATTTAGTTTTAACATGAACGAATTATAAAAAAGAATTATTATAAAAAAAAATATTTTGATTCATAATAAAGTAATTGTAAAAGTAGGTTAGGATGTGAATTGGAAGTAGAAATTTGCCGTTATACATATATATGTATGGAAGATCACAAATTTACAAAGATCAACCAGAAATCCGTTTAGATTTAAAAAAACCTAAAAGTTCAAATCAATTTTTCAAACTGATACATGCAGATTTGAGAGATACAATTAAGAGAAAGAAGAGTAAACTGCCATTTTGGTCCCTGTAGTTTGGCCAGTTTTGCCACTTTAGTCCAAATCTCAACTTTTTGCATCTAGGGCCACAGTGGTTTCAATTTTATTACCATTTTTGTCCAAATCTCAAATCTGATCAGATTTCTCAAATAAAACCCTGGTTTTTTATCTGGGCAAAATGGTCATTTATGAATTATTACAACAAATTATTAATTAAATTACAATAAATAATCCCTTTATCATTTCTTTATAAAACATCATTTTCTTCACAACCAAACCAGATCTGCAATGCCATCACCATCACTCCTCTCCTCTCCCCTCTTTCTATCCTAGCCACCGCCCCACCACCTGCCCTCTCTCTAAACTCATAAAAAAGCTCATCAAACCTTGTTATACAACATGGGTTCATCAAGTGGCAGAGCAGACGACAACAGTCTCAAAGCTCTGAACACCAATAAAATGGTAATCGAGGACGAATGGTCCGTAAAACCATCCAAAAAAAGACGCACAGCCGCCGGATCAATCAACCGATTCATTTAATCTGACCTAGTTAATCTCAAAACCTGAAAAACGAACCTCGTTTGCGTTCTCTGCCGGCGTTGGACAGAGCTCCGATTGTTCTTCTCTGCGATGGCTAGAGCTCCGATTGTTGTTCAAATGGATTTGGAATGGAGGAGGGATTTGGTGGTTGATTTCACAGTGGTGGTGGGGTTGGGATCTGGCGGTAGAAGGGTGAAGGAGGTGGAGGATCTGCCGATGGTGTGGGGTGGGTGTTGATGATGGCGGTGGTGGTGAGAAGGGGGAAGAGGTGGCGGTGGTGGTGGTGCAATGTCGGCAGAGAGGAGAGAGGGAGAGAGAGAAAGAGAGAGAGGGGAGAGAGAGTAATGGGAGAGATGGGGAGAGAGTAATTTATATATATAATGTTTAAATGACCAATTTGCCCCTGAGAAAAAGGACAAAATAACAGGTTTTTTTTTTAGAAATCTGACCTTAATTCACTTTTGGACTAAAATGGCACAAAACTGAAACCACATGGACCAAAATGAAAGTTTTGGACTAAAGTGGCAAAACTGACCAAACTACAGGGACCAAAATGACAGTTTACTCAAGAAAGAAACTAAGAAAGAAAGTTCATTCAACTAATCAATACCCATTCTCATTCCCATCGTCTTTTTTGTACAACTAAAGTATTACAAAAGACCCACCATACTATTCAAGACTTAGACTATGGTCCTTATACTATTTACTACCGTAACACAAACTCACTCCCAAAACTTAAATAACCCAATTACCGGAAAAACCGATCCGTTGAACACATAAATTTTGGGTTATAACACCCTATAATGACCAAAAATAACTATTAATGATAAAAACCTAAGTTCCTATGACATGGGATAAAACTGATAACTCCTTGGTATTTTACCCCCACAAAAAAAACCACCTAAACATTATGATGGCATCTAATCAGGATCATATTATGATGACCTCTAATCAGGATCGATAAACACAAGAATGATGAAATCAATATACGACCAATTGACAAAGAACCAATTCGTATTATTATTTTTATATGAACGAATTTTTTACAAAGCCGGCGTTTGTTTGTTTGTTTATATAGTCGCAGGAGGAAACGTCACAACGGTTTGTAGTGAAGGTGTTGTTTCCTTTAATTCTACTACAATGTCACCACTGACCCTAAACTTATATAGTTACATATAGCACACTAACTATACTAACTGAGTTTTCTAATAATACGAACGAACTAACAAGATCGATGATTAATTCCGACACATTACTGTTTTACCTTGGGGAGAATTGATAATGGGAAACCGTAGCAACCGAAACTGAATTATCACGGTCATGATAATGTGTTTGTTCTACTAACCCGTTTGATTCATCATCACCGATAAACGGGGGAGTAGAGGGTGCCGGTAAGGATTCATCATCTTTTACTAGCATTTTTAGTGCCATTGATATTGATGGTCTTAAAGATGGAGCTTCTTGGGTGCACAGGAGGCCTACATGTGCAACCTTTATGGCTTCTTTTTTAAATTTGATGTTAGGGTATGTGTGAAACATTAGATTTGGATCAAGGATTTCTTCCACTGTGCCTTGTTGGAAATGCCTCCATGCCTGTTTTAACAACAAATAATTCAAAAGGAAGATTAAAATAAAATTAAAAAAAGCAAAAATTGTTTATCAGATTTCTTATTTTGGAGAAATTATAGACTGAGGTTTCGACCCGCTAATGGATAGACATATCATTTGTGTTATGTTTTATCTTACACATGTCAAATTTGAAAGAGTTAATTACGTTTTCCGTCCCTGTGGTTTGTCAAAAATCATATTTCAGTCCATTAGTTTAAAATTTGCCATTTCAGTCCCTGTGGTATCACTTTCGTAACTATTTCAATCCATTGGTTTGTCAAAAATCACTATTTCAGTCCATTAGTTTGAACATAGTGTCAGAATAATTGGATGGAATTAACGAAAGTGGATTGAAATAGTAACGAAAGTGAAACCACAGGGACTGAAATGGCAATTTTTAAACTAATGGACTGAAGTAGTGATTTTTGACAAACCACAGGGACGAAAAAGAAAAACGTAATTAACTCAATTTGAAAAGTTGGTTAAAATGGTAATGGTCTGAATGGGTACCAAGTCGCCCAAAATGTATTTAAACTACATAAGTTCTCTTTAATCATATTTAAAACGCTAATTATTTGTGATCTTTGAGAAAGACAAGACAAAAAAGTGTTTGCGGGTTGGCCCAACCAGCTTGGTCTGCCCTGAAATATACTTTCTTGACCTATTACAATGCCAACCCGACCTACCCATTGTGCCACCTCTAGTTAGACGTGTAAAGTCAAAACAATCAAAACTGTTGTCATTAATTAATTCTAGAGGTGTGATTTAAGATGTATTTGTTAGGAACATATTTGTAACGTGGTGTTGACTAGTTTAGTGTTTGTGTAATAATTTATAAGTGAATATGATAATCTAACATTTACCTATGGTTTACCATCAAACTGCCCCTAAAGAATGTTGGTGTACAATGGTGCCCCCTCTTACCTATGATATTGTTGAGGTTTATATGTGCATATATATATATATATATATATGAAGTTTGAACACTTACAATTGATACTAAGCTGTCTGAGTATTCTGAGTTTTTACTCCTGTTGTTCTGTAATCCAGTAACTACCTCCAGCAACAATACACCATAGCTGTAGACATCTGCCTTTTCGGTTAACTGACCAAGGGCTAAATATTCTGGAGCCATATATCCGCTGAAATTAAAAAATGTAAACTGTATTAGATTTCTTTATTCTGCCATCTAATGGTGTTATCTTTTTATTGCTTAAACACTGGAGGTGGCAAAACAGGTGAATCGGGTGAGTTGTGTAACAAGTGGTAACTTGTAACCTATAGCACGTGTGGAAAAGGGTCGGGTCCGCTTAGTTGCAAACACTTTATTCTTTTAAACAAAGACTAAAAAGGAATTATATTGTTACAATGATAATCTAGCTTTAGAAATAACACAAATCAGGAGGTACTTACAGTGTTCCTGCAATGGCAGTGCTGATGTGGCTCATATCTCCTTGAAAAGATCTAGCCAAACCAAAATCAGCTATTTTGGGACGAAACCTCAAGTCTAATAAGATATTAGAAGCTTTAATATCCCTGTGAATGATCCGGTTTTTGGTATTTTCATGAAGGTAGACAAGACCTTCAGTTGTGCCTATAATGATCTCAAATCTCTTTTCCCAATTTAGTTCCTTACCTTTTATTGCATCTGCAATCAAATAGAAGCTCAATTTTATTAAATTGAATAATACGAAATTCTTGATGAAAAGTTATGGTTTGAACTATGAATCCAGCAGTAAAATACAGGTGACAAAATAAACGGGGCAGGTGGATGGGGTAACATGTCAAAACGGGTGGGGGCTAAAAGCCTAAAACGGGTTATTTTGGAAACCTTTCAAAAAGGGGTTGGGTTGGTTGACCCAAAAAACTTTTTTTCCAAATAATTTTATTGTGTTATGAATATTAGTGACAAACATGATTACAAAAATTATATGTTCTTAGGATTGCAAACGAACACGAACAATTGTCAAGGAAATATGTGTTCACGAACACTTACCGAACGAGATAATTTGTTCGTGTTTGTGTTCATTTGTTAATTTTAGGTAACGAATGCAAACAAACGCTCATCAACACAAACAAATGTTCATGAAAACAAACGAACACAAACAAGCGTTCATGAAAAAATGTATAATACATTGATACTTAACAAGTATATTGTTTATGGAATTTAAAGAATTTAAATAATATATAAAAGTTAAAAACACTAATGAACTATTGAACATAAACGAACACATTACCGAACATTCACGAACATAAATGAACGAACACGGCCTCTATTCATGTTCGTTCATTTTAACTAAACAAACAAAACTTCTTGTTCTTGTTCGTTCATTTATTAAACGAATGAACACAAACAAACTTCCCGCCAAACAATTCACAGACTGTTCACTGAACGTTCGGTTCGTTTGCAGCCCTATATACTCTATAATGTAATATTTTGAATAAAATGATTTAAGAGGTATTATGCATTAAAAATACACTACGCATGTAAGAGGTTTTATGTATTATACATTTTTACCCCCGTTTAACGTGTTAGAGAATAGAGATAAAAGATAACCCAAAATCGATCCATTTTAAAATAAGCGGATCGAATATTGCCACCTCTAAGTAAACATGATGTTTACTAAAATCTTGTGATTTTTATAAATAACTTTGTGTCTTTACCAAAGATGAAGCGATCGAGGCTCATGTTGGGTAAATACTCATATACAAGAAAACTTTCTGGGCCCGAACAGCTGCATCCTAAAAGCCTGACCAAGTTTTTATGTTCAAGACTGCTAATCATGTAACTTCATTATAGAAATCTGCTTCTCTGAATTTATTGTTGAAAAAAAGCCTCTTGACAGCAATCTCTCTTCTGTCTGGAAGAACTCCCTGGGAAAAATTTTCAATAAATTTTTTAAAATTTGTACTTGACAGCTAAGAATATCTAAAAATTTGTACTTGACAGCTAAAAATATCTAACAATACTTGACATTTAAGTTTATTAGATATAAAAAAAGAAGGGATCATGTTCGAAAAGGCCACCCAAGTATTCAACCTTTTCCACTACAGCTACATGTATATTGAAACTACTTTATAGGCCACCAAGTATGTATTTGCTTTTCTTTATGTCAATTTTGGCCAAAAACATGACGGATGACGAAAATCCACTTAAAAGTCTTGGAGAGGAAAAAATATTATTAACGATGTGTCAACATGTGATTTACAAAAATAAGTGAATTTGGTCCCTAGCTTTTCAAAAGTACACAGATGGTCCATGTGGTTTGCACTTTGTAGCGCATTTAGTCCTCAGCTTTTTCCAAAAGTACATGAATGATCCTTGTGGTTTGCACTTTGTAACGCATTTAGTCCCTAACTTGGACATGCTAAAACCTTTATATTTGTTGGTTAGGGACTAAATTTGTTTACAAAGTGCAAACCACAAGGACCATCCAGGTACTTTTAGAAAGCTAGGGATCAAATCGAAAATTGTGGTAAACCATAGGACCATCCAGGTACTTTTAGAAAGCTAGGGATCAAATCGAAAATTGTGGTAAACCATAGGACCATCCATGTACTTTACGCAAAGTTTTAATAGAAAAACTGATATGTATAATGTGTCACGGGTACTTACCTTGTATACGGTCCCGAATCCTCCTTCTCCAAGCTTATTAGAATCATCCCAGGAGCTTGTGGCTTTCTCAATAGTGGAGTACTTGAAGTTCATGCTACTGTCAGTAAGAATCTTTGCCAATTTCTTAGTGTCGTATGAACCTGAATATAATCATTAATGCAAAAAAAAAGGATTTTAGAAGATTAATTATGCAATTCATTTCAAAATTCTAGTATAATCCCTACCATTAAGTAGTAGATGTGACAATCTTGAGCCATTTGCAAATTAATTGGCATTCAGGTTTTGTTTTACCTAGTTAAACACGAGGAAGAAGTAGCTGAAAAGGAAATGGGTTGAATGTGATAAATGGGTCAAAAGTCACCCAAAGTGTATTTTTAATGCACAAAACAACCAAACTTTTTCGGGATATTGGATTTAGTTAAACCCAACTTTCACCGTATGGCTGATGACACTCCCAACTTACGAATTGTAAAACGCCACTCCCAACTTTTAACTTATTTTCCTCTGGCATTCCCAAACTAACTGAATGCTAACCCAATTAGTTTTTTGCTAATGTGACACTGGTTTAGTGACGTGGCATCTGTTGTGGTGCTTATTTAGTGATGTGGCATTTTTTATGACGTAACATCTAATGTGGCACTTGTTTAGTGACGCGGCATCTGACGTCAGCAAACTGAGTTAGGGTTCAATTAGTTTGGGAGTGCCAAAGGAAAATAAGTTGAAAGTTGGAAGTGTCGTGGTACAATTCGTAAGTTGGGAGTGTTATCGGCCAAATGGTAGATTATTATGAAATAATATCATTTTGGTAAAAGCATATTTAACATACCGATTATATTATAAAAAGGTAAAAGGTTGGACAAAAAGTGTTTTGGGTCAACACACCCAACCGAGTTTGACTCTTATCAAAAACTTACTAGTTCTGACCCAAAACCACAACCCGTCTGACCAGCCCATTTTGCCACCTAAGACTAAAGCATGGTTTGTTTTAGTCTCAAAAGCTAATCAAGATCATCAAAGCAAAGTATGTATGGTGTACCCGTTCTCTTCTTTTGTAGCCATCTACATCTTCGCATATACAAAGCGGTCAGCAATGCAACTGCAAGAATCACAATGGAGCTAACAACAGCTGTTATAATCGCAATCATCCTTCCTGAAGAACCTACCAATAAAAAATTATAAGCAATCGAAAGGTGGGGCCCCAAGTCCCAACAATCTCTAATATTCATTTATATGAAATATGCAACTAATGAGGTTAGGATCATTTCAATATTCATGGATCTTTTAGGAAAATCACCTAGTATAACAAGTTGAACAATGGTACCGAGTTCCTCTAGTTATTAAAGGGCAGATGACATAGAATGGCAACTATATACTTTATTCATTTCAATAGGGTCATTAGAGTTACATAAAAAAAGAGACCACACTGCGACATAATGTATTTTGGGACAACAGTAAACATACATTGTGAAAAAGAACTCACTGTTACCTCTGTTTTTACTTCTGCTTGGCTCAGGATTGAGAAAATCGGTATCAGAATACCTCATAAAACATCCAGTCATCAACGCACGCCCTTCAGACCAAGGCAGACATCGCATAATAGATACAGACGCAGCTTCCAAACAACTCCTACAAGAATTTGCAGTCAACGTCTTCCAGCAATTTGCCAACACATATGCTGAATCATTCACTGTCCCAGAAATAACCACATCTTCTCTTGCAAAATATTCACCATTAGTCAATGCATCCTTAACCGCAGCTAACACAGCCCGCCTTGTTGAATCTCGAAACACACCACTTTTCCTTGTGGTATTCCCACAAATAAAAGTGTCACCGGGCCCCACATACTCCTCATAGAAGCTGTAGTTTTGAAATCTCATAAAACAGCCGTCTTGATAAACAGTAGCACCCGTATATGGAAAACATCGGGAAGTAGCGTAATGTGCTGAGTCATAGCATAAGATGCAGTCGGTTGTTGAAAGATCACCGTAGCATTGAGCGAGTCCGTAATTAGCATTGGGTCCCATGCCTGCACTTGCTGTTGCAAAAAATGTAGACTGAATTTGTTTTTCGAGTTTTGCGGTTGTTTTGATAAAGTTTGAGCTGAACTGTGTTGAATTGTTTTCTGTCTGGTTATAACATGAAATTTTGATGATTTTGTCTCTGGGAGCCCCCTCTAATCTATCTATTGTAAGTAGAACTATGATAATACTCGTAAGAACAGATGATGTCTCTATTGATCTCTTCATTTGCAGACTGAATTTGGAAACTTGTTTATGGTAGAGAGACTGTTCGATACACAATTGTGAATTATTATTTTTTTTAAAATAGAAACAAAAAATACAATTGTGGTGGAAACAAAACTTGTTTATACTAGCCAAACACCTTGGAAAATAAAATTTCAAAAAAAAACTAAATCACTCAAATAGGAAACTAAATTAAGGCTCAAATCCTGAACCAAAACCCAAAATGTATGACTTGATAAATAGAAACTCCTTAAATAAATACACCCAACTTAAAACATACTTATACCCCTGACACATTCGATTATGTGAACAACACAATTAAGTCCAACATTAGGATTTCAAGAATATAACATCTTCATGGTATCAGAGCATGATTCACACTCTTAGTAACATAATTCTTCAAGACAATGATCAAATTCAAACTACAACTACTTAACTACAATTAACACAATCGATAATCGATTATATGATTTCCTCATCAATAAATCCCACCTGATTTTCGTCATTAAGTAGCAATATAAACAATTAGGTATAAGTTAAAACAGTTTTACAGAACCATGCACGACTTGTTAACCTAATGAAATGGAGTATTATTACATACACATATCCGAAATCATATATCGTCATCCCAATCCATCTCTACCATGTACGAAACATATAATCAGATGATACATAATCGTAGCAAAACAAAAGTTGAAAAGGAGCACATTAGCGAAACATTAGCAAGGTCAATCTAAAGCAAGTGATACGAACGTCTAGACGATCTCAATTTTCAAACTAACTATAGATATTATGTTCATCATGCTTTAAATTTCGGTCTAACATTCAATCCCGGCGTAATAGCATAAAACAAAATTGACAAAATAAGAACAAATACAACAGACAGATCAATTCTACTAAACAATCAATATACTGATAAAAGTACAACATCAACTAGAGAGGTACAGACGATCTCAAGGGGCGGTCTGGAGAAGATCTTAAGTCGAAGGACTAAACGAGTAAAATAATAATTATAGTTGTTTAATTATTATTTGAATTATCTATTACTATTAGTTTAGATAAGTATTGTTTAGTATTTGAGTTAGAGAAGAAATAGAATTCGTATTAGTCTAGGATGTTTAGTATTTAAACATTGAGTCCTTGTAATCAAGTTAATAAAAAAAATCACAACTAATAGAAGGAGCTTTTGAATCCCGCTCGTGTTCATCTCTCATATCTTGTACCTAGATCTAACATATACATCAAAAGTGAGTGATAAAACATCTATTCCGTCTCAATTTCAAATTAGCTACAGGAATTTGTGTTCATCATGCTTTAATTTCGGTCTAATATTCACTTTCGAGGTAATAGCAGAAACAAAATTGACAAAATCAGAACAAATGCAATGAACAGCTAGATTCTAGTAAACAATGAACTATATACATCATAAGTGAGTGAGAAAGTGTCTAATCGATCTCAATTTTCAAACTAGCAACACATATCATGTTTGTCTAACATTCAATTTCGACCTAATAGCATAAACAAAATTGACAAAATAAGAACGCACGCAACGGCCAGATCGATTCTAGTAAACAATCAGCTATATACTTAAAAATGAGTGATAAAACATCTAATCGATCTCAATTTTCAAACTAGCTACAGGAATTTGTGATCATCATGCTTTAATTTAGGTTTAAATTCAATTTCGACGTAACATCAAAAACAAAAATGACAAAATACGAACGAATGAGAGAGATTCTACTAAAAACGAGCTATATAAATCGAAAGTAAGTGAGAAGACATCACAAATTGTGTTCATCATGCTTTGATTGAAGTTTAACTAACATTTAATTCCGAAATTTCAGAAACAAAAATGACAAAATACGAACGAATGAGATCGATTCAAGTAAACAATGAGCTATATGAATCGAATAATTCAACTTCTGGATTCGAATTCTTACCATTTGTTGGCTTCGAATGCATTTTGATTTTGCGGAAATTTGATTGATTTAAATTGGAGGGACTGAAGCATGTGCGAGAGTTGAACAGTCCACTCAACGGTTGTTGACGTGACGGTGATGTGCTTGTGTGGGACCCACTAACACGTTTTTTATTCAAAACCAGAACGTTTTTGTATTCAGACGACTCTCCTGTTTATCATGTATGGTCACATAATATCTTTTTTTAGGTTTTGTTATTTTCTATAAATTCCTTTTTCTTATTATTTGGTATGTTTATTTTTCAGGTTTTTATTCGTACCTTCTGATCTGTTTTGTAATCATATTATGGACCCAAGTCGTGCACGTATGTTCATGACGTGTTTTCATGATCATAATTCAAAACTTTTGTAAACCAAAAGTCTCAATTGAATAAACAAATTACGACACAATTTTAGGATAGGATAGAAAATTACTCAAAACTATATTAAACTCTCATAACCCTAATAACAAGCTTGATTGGGTTATTTAGTCACCATAACTCGGTTATAAATAGAGTATGATACTATTCCCTAATATGACGTTTATGGATTTTTTTTTTACTTGATATTTTATTTCTTTGGAACTTGGTTTTGTCGGTTTTCTTAATTGACTTGAAAGTATGCATGGTGACTCATGGTTGAGCGTAACTCTTATGTTTTTTTTTTTATCATATGTAATCCGTGTATCTCAAGTTTGTAATCGATTGACAATCAAACCCTTCACCAATTATGCATCTTTTGTGCATAGGTTTGTAGTTTTCATCATTTCTTGTTTAAAACTTAGTACATCAGAAGGATAGGTTGTGAACTTATGATCATTGTATAAAACATCTACAATTACATGTTACTATTTCTATCATCAGCTTAAAATTGTATAGATGTAGTTCTTATCCTTGTATCCACTAATAATAATGATAATAGTGCATGATAATACCAAGAAAAGATGAGAATATAAAAATTTCTGATTTTAAGGTACAGTGCTTGATATGTTCATTTTTTACATATTTTTTTTCGTGGCTTCAATTCTAGCATTGTTGCAAAAAATCGCAAACCATGATCATGCTGTCATCATGACATGATAATTGTAATATATGGTACAAATAGGCAGATTGCATGAATCAAATCAAAGGATGATTGATGGGTGAAAGAAATTACCGATCGTTAAGCAACCAAATTAATACAATGAAAGTAATTTTTCTTTAGATTAGTCGCTAAGTAATTTTTCTTTAGATTATTCGCTAAGCAAGTGACAAGTAAACCAAAAGTCAAATTGAGTCGACGGTATGATACTTTTAAGTTGTTTCAAATCAATACATGTTATTTTTCCTATTAAAATAACTGAAAAAGAATTCTGTTTATTTAAAATGGAGTAAAATGTAATTTGCGCCTTTGTGGTTTGGTGATGAGATCATTATTCATCTCTCAAACTTAATTTTTGCCGTCTGAGTCTATGTGGTTTACAAACTTGTTTATTTGCTCTCTCCTATTAATTTACCGTAAAAGACAAGTGAAAAGACTTGATTACCTCACAGACACAATTTTCAACGTACTCTGTATTCTTTTTCATTTCTCTCTCTACACCACATTCACCACTTGCAACCACCCTCAACCAACGGTCACCACCCAACTTCACAACTGCCACCACCATCCATTCCCCTCCAACCCTACAAATTACAATTTACTCATTTAATCTTACAAGTCATAAAAAGTAAAGGTTAAAACCTGTAAATTGGGGGTAAAACTAGGGTTACGTTTACAATCACAACCCCAAAACTTAAACCTTAAATTTGAAAATAGTTGTAGCTACTTTATCACTTTTTAGGGTGTGCAAAAAATCGAATTAGTTGATTGATAACCGAATTAACCAAGAAAACCGAATCGAAAAAATCGAACCAAATAACAAACCGGTGGGTCGTTATTTGTTTTTTTCTGAAAACTGAAAGTAGTTGGTCGATTATGGTTATCAATGTTTCCATACCCGCCATAACCGAAACGAACCAACATGTAGTAATATCTTTGCTGAATTTGGACTTTTCACCATTTTTTCATATTTAATGTTTTCCGTTGAACGTTTGTTTGAATTTATGGATTATATCATATAGTTTTATTTAAATATTCTAGAAAAATGCCCGGATAGTCCATGTCGTTTGCCCCTTTTCACCTTTAGTCCCTAACTTTCTAAAATTATTGCTATAGTCCCAACTTTTGCAATTTCGTTCCCGGATAGTCCCTAGCACGGATGGAGGTTAGTTTTTGGAGTTAAGTATGTGTGAAATTATTAAAATGCCCTTACTGGTTAAATTAATAACTAAAAGGTTAAATTAATAACTAAAAGGTTAAAAGGAAAATAAAACTATTATTTAAAAATTTATGTGAGACCTACCACCCACTTCATCTTCCCCACCCACTCACCACACCACCACCACAAACTGCCTATTCTTAATTCACGTCACCCATATCATCCGTTCAGAATAACAGATTATTACTGAAAAAATCTTTTTCTACATTTATATTTAGCTATTTACAGAACAAGTTAGTGTTCAAACAAAAGTGTTTACGATCAATCCAATTCAGGTCAATCAACAAAAAAATTACCAGTTTTGACTTTTGACTAGAATTGTTAACTAGTACCAAGCTCATCATCAAATGCAAGGCAGTATGCTTTTAGTTCACGATCTGTCTCCCTGTTCATTCATTGACCGATTAAAAACGCCGACAACAATGACTCACTTATAGTACCACTTGTACCATGTTTTTTTTAATGGAAGAACATCTTTCAAAACACCTTGAACTTCTTCATAACCAAGATGACCACCGGCTAAAATTTCCGTCAACAGAAATCGCCCAATCGCCCAAAACAGTGTTGGTTCGTTTCCGGCAACAAAGAGAGAAAGAAATAGAGCTTGCTTCTGGTGTTGCAGGTTCGATGGCGGTTTGATGGGGAAGAGAGCGATAAAGAGAGAAACAAACAGAGCCGTATCATCATTTTCCCCCATCAACGGTGGTTCATTTTGCAGGTTCGATAGCGGTTTGATGCTCACCGTCGTTGTGCTTATGCTGATGTTGTGGTTTTGTTGCTCGGAGTTCGATGGACGGCCAGAGCAGCATCGGTAGGTGGTTAGGGTGCTCGGAGTTGGGAGTGGTTGCCGTAGGGGTGCGGCGGGGTGGGTTTTGTCGGGAAGACTAACATGATTTAATTAGATTTTTTTAAGTCATAAATATTTTTTTATGAACAAGGGCATTTTAGTAATTTCACACATACTTAACTCCAAAAAGTAACCCCCATATGCGCTAGGGACTATCCGGGAACGAAATTGCAAAAGTTGGGGACTATAGTTGTAATTTTAGAAAGTTAGGGACTAAAGGTGAAAAAGGCAAACCATAGGGACTATCCGGGTATTTTTCTCTAAATATTCAGTTAATCGTGTTAATATTATTGATTATATGTATTTATTAATGCTATGTAATATACAAATATATATAAAATATGCAATAACAATTTATTCTATGGTAAAAATTTTCAAGCCTAAACTTCAACTCAAATAATGTACAATTATATTGTTTTGAACTAGCCAAATTCATGGTTAACCGACCCGCTATAATGTTCAAATCTGATTAACCAAAACCGTCATAACCAACTAGTGATGGTTTTGGCTATCCATTAACCAACATTTCGATTATGGTTCTGGTTTTGGGCAAAACTTGACTTATACAGACCCATGCACATCCCTATCACTTATTCTCTCTTTCTACCTTACAAAGAACGACATAGTGGTGGTGGGTTGTTTAGTGATTCAGAGTTGAGATAGGAGTAAAGGTGGTGGTTTGACGGTGGGGGTAGTGTTGGTGGTAGTTTGTAGTAGATCGAAGGTGGTGGTACTGGTGATAGTAGGTGGTACAAAGAGATGCGATGGTCGGTGTTTAGTTGTAGATCGTGGTGTTGGTGCGGTGGGGTTAAGGTGGTTATTGTGGCTGGTCACGTGGTGGTTGCATATGTGGTGTGCTAATGTCGATGGTCATAGGTTGGCGATTGTCACACCCCAACCGATGGCGGAATCATCGGGGCGCGGCACTAGGCGAATCAGGTTGTCTCAAAAGAAATTCCATAACAACTAATATGACAATATTTTAAATAGTCAACTTCCCATACAATCAACCAATATTTCACATTAATTCTTACAAAACATAATATCTCTTAAAACACATCAAAATTCGATCTTCCCTAGATTTCTTATTACATGAGTTTCTAAGATAACCCTAATCCAATTGCAGCAGTAGAAATCCTCAACCTGTCACATACGTTAAAATACAAGTCAATACAATTAAGTAAATGTGAGCATACAGGTTTGCATACATAGTAGATATAGAAAGCGTTTAGCATACACCGCATGACATACGTAAGAGATGTGAACTATGTAACTACTTAGATTCAAGTAAACCAACAAACCACGAGTGCGAGGCACGCGAGCAAGTGTCCACGTCCTAAAGAGAAAATAAATGTGAAATAAAAATGCGAGCCTTAACAACCCCGGGCCTCCGGGTGGCGGGTCAACCTCTAGCAAGCTATCATGTTAAGGGTGGCGTACTAGCAATCAAGTAACACATACAATTCAGCAGATTTCACGTATAGTCATGTATCAGCGGGTTGTGAATAAGCGTTTGAGAGTCGTGTGATGTGATTTGATATATGAACGCATGTAACACCCAAAAGTGCGTTTAAGCGTAAAAGGGTTCAAGTATACTCACAGTCGGTGCGTTAAGAGAGAGAGATGGGATCTGATATGGATTGAAGGGAGCGCTGGTTCAGCCTGTACACGCGAACAAAAGTGCATCAGTCTTCCGAAGTGCTGAAACGGTCGAAAAGTGAAGGAGTAGAGGACAAGTTCGGGCAAACTTGCTTGAAAAGCTATTGGAATGTACAAGTTCGGGCGAAGTTGCACCAAATCCCTTGGATTAGTGCAAGTTCGGGCGAACTTGACATGTTTGCTTACAGATGGTACAAGTTCGGGCGAACTTGTGGGTTTTCCTTGGAAACCGGACAAGTTCGGGCGAACTTGGTTGATTTTGTTGAAGATTGAACAAGTTCGGCCGAAGTTGGTCACCAATCTGGTGACAACTTCGAGCGAACTTTCTCCTTTTGGAGCGAACTTGGCTGTTTTGGTCACCAAATCGTGTGTTTTCGCGTCGTTAGCTGAGGAAATCGAGTGCCCATCCCTCCAACCTTAAGCTACTGAGCAAAACATAGGCTGGAGAGGTCTTTTGGAGCAAGTTTTAGCCACTTTACAGGAACTCGGGCTAATCCGGGCGAACTTGATGGTTCGTACGGGTTAGTCCAGTTCGTGCAAGGTGACGGTATCCTCCTTGTGCCTCCGGATCTGAGATCTTGCTTGACAACGCCTCGTTCCACTTCATAGTGAACGAAACATACGTCATCAGTCCGTATTTTGTGTAAAAATCAATGTTCTAAAAGGTTTTTCTCAGATCTAACACTTGGTGAGTCGAAATCATCAAGATTTCTAGTTTGGGAAGCCAAAGCTAAGCCCAAACACACTCATTTAGTGTAGAACTAACTGAAAAACAGAAGTTTTGTAGAAAAAGATGAAGATTTTCATAAACAGAAGAGATTTGATGAAAACGAAGGTGATCCTTGTGCAAAATAGTTGTAAAATGTTGTTTTGCATAAAACGGGTTGATTCTTACTTGGAAATCAAGGGTTTTCGGTTCTGGGAGTTTTCGGGCGAACTTGCAGCAAGGGGAGCATGAATGGAGGTGCTGAATATTTATAGGTGAAGAGGATTTGAGGGTAGCAGTGACCAAGTTCGGCTGAACTTGCCACTTTCCAAGCGAACTTGGCCAGTTCAACATTGGAAAGTGCAAGTTCGAGCGAACTTGCTGTTAAGTTAGTGTTGAGGTGGCCGGGTCAAGTTTGGACGAACTTAGGATGCCCAAGTTCGGCCGAACTTGGCCTATTGGCAAGTTTTGTTTGTTATTTTTGCGTTAGGAGTTGGTTTGGTGATTCGGTTCGTATTAGATAGTTACGGTAAGCATTTTAGCGGAGCGTTATTAAATAAATGCGATTTAGCGATTCGAATTAGAGAGAGCGATGTGATAGCGAGTTTAAGCATAAACCATAAAGCACACATAACACATAATTAACATAACGTAACATAATTAATTGCGTTTGCAATGGGATGTGATAAGCGATGTCGAAGGCACGAGCGTTTATTAAATAATAACACACTCGGCTCTTATAGTAACATAGTTACTTGTGATTGTGTTGAGTTAGCGTTGCATTTAAATTGGCGTTTAGATGTGATATAGTTGTGACAGAACATAATTAGTTAACATAAACCATCATTTATTATCGAATCTCGGATTATAAAGACGGATACAAACGAAATGAACGGAAAACTAGATAACAACGAAAATACGAGTTGTTACAGTCTCCCCTACTTTAGGAAATTTCCTCCCGAAATTTAAGTAGTGGCTGTAACAAAGAGGTGTGGATATTTAGCTTTCATATCACTTTCCAATTCCCAAGTGAACTCGGCACCGCGTTTGCCTTCCCATCAGACTTTCACAATAGGAATGCGATGTAACATCCGTCAAAAACGGATTTACCAAACCCGCTCCGTTTATCAACCGAACAGTCAGTTAAAATTTTCGTTGCGAATTAAATGCCCAAAATAATTTTAAACGATACGTAATCAATTATTATGCGGGGATATGTATTTAGTTTTTGAAAATCTGTCAAAAATAACAAAATAAAAATGTTTTACTCATGCCGGGTTTCGAACTCGGGTCTGTACCGGTTCAAACAAACAACTTATCACCTAACCGAACAACCACTCCGCCGCTTTGATTTTTTGGTAATATCAGGAAACATTTAATTCAAATATTCAAGTTCCGAAGTTAAATTCAGTAAATTGCGCTCAAAATAGCAGTCGTCGGAAATCCCGACGACTTCGCCGTTTAATTTCGTTTTCGCCCAATATAACCGATGACTTAACTCCTACGACGGTTATAACCGACGTCTGAACCCGCGACATCAGCCATAACCGCCGGAGAACGGCTGACTTCGAATTTAGACCGAATTCAGACCCCATTCATCTCAATACTACCCTATAAATACACCCACAACTCGCCAGAAACCTTTCACACTCAAATCGCACCTTTTCTCGGCGAAAAATCACTCGCCGGAAATATTTGATACATCGCCGGAAAACCGTATTATTAGTCTCCGAGCTTTACTGAACCCCCTAAACTCTTACCGAAATCACCCACACCCTTTGCAAGCCTTCGGAAGACTCTCTGCTGCAAGAGACTCGTCGCCGGAAGAACTTGCTGCCACCGGAGTTCTGCCGGAAAACAGAGGAGAAACAGCCGGTACTTCTCACGCCTAATTCCTTTCCTTTTTACTTTTATCTCGACTGTAATTGATCATAAAACGCTAAAGGAACTTGAATCAACATTTCGAACCAGTCAGTCGCCACTTCCGGTTAAACCAGTGAAGAAGACGACGTTTCAGTAATGATTAAGTATAATTAAAATCCAGTTATTTACCGGGTTAGACACACAGTCCAGCGGTGGACTGTGTGCACTTTTAACGCTAAGGTCACGAGTTCGAGTATTGTCCCTCACACGCTGCCTGAGAAAAATTCCTTTTTTTTTCAGCAAACTGAACCGGGTTGATTTAAGAATATGTTAAGTATATTGATAACCGAGTTTATAACCAAGTGAGACACACAGTCCAGCGGTGGAATGTGTGTCCGCTAACCCACAGGTCCCGGGTTCGAGACCTGTGGAGCGCACCGGTTTTGTGATTTAATTCGTTTTTAAAATAAAAGGATTTCTGTTTAACTCTAATTAATATATATATATATAATTAAAGTCGGATATATGACGGGTTAGACACGTAGCTCAGTTGGTAGAGCTGCGTGCACGCGTACGGGAGGTCTCGGGTTCGAGCCTCACCCAGCGCACAATAATATGCCTTCCGAACCGGTCAACGTCAGTCAAAGTCAAACGGTCAAAGTCAACTGTAGCAAAAATAAAATATTTTTTTATTATTTTTATTTAATTATTTTAATTAAAAATCAATTATAAATACTTAAAAATAACATTTTTAAGGTTAGAAAATAGCCTCAAACTCACAAAAATACACCCAACAATCCTACTAAAATAGATTAATAAAACCCGTTTACTTACCAAACCGTAATGCGATTTATCTAGGTTAATTTCACTCGTGGTTAACACCATTTCGCGTGCATTCAACCTCATCAACCGAACGCACCCAATGTGAGTGAATTCTTACAAACTCCCCTTTTTATTCATGTTTTGGGGTGTATCATGTGTCGCTTAAACTAATTCTCTTATGCAAATTCGTGCTATACCATTTTATGAACTAAACTAGAAGGTAACTATTATTGGTTGTGATGTATTACATATTGTCAAAGTTGTATGCAAATTATTTAGGCCCATCAGTTCCTCGTGGGAGACGAGAACATCGCGTGCCTTAAAACTCATACATTAGGCCCATCAGTTCGTAAGAACAACGCGTGCCTCAAAACTCATTCATTAGGCCCATCAGTTCCTCGTGGGAGACGAGAACAACGCGTGCCTTAAAACTCATACATTAGGCCCATCAGTTCGTAAGAACAACGCGTGCCTCAAAACTCATTCATTAGGCCCATCAGTTCCTCGTGGGAGACGAGTCGAACAACGCGTGCCTCAAAACAATCATTTGGTGTTTGTGTGTTCAATATTCAATATTATGTGTTGTGTGAATAAATTTACATCTACATTTACTCATATGTGGTATGCACATTATTTATAATCAATTGGATAAACTTGTTCAAATGTTTTTCATTAGGATTCACTCGCCAACATTATGTTGATCCAAAAACCTTTTTACACATGATACAGGTGAACAGGTTGAAGCAAGGAAAAACATAGGATATGCCTTAGAAGAGAATCAAGAAGCTTAGACTGATAGTTAGAACATGTTGTATCATTATTGTAAATTCCATTAAATTGTATTAATGAATATGAAACATATAATAAATGTCATGAGCTTTGATGATAACCCAATCATGCCCCGATCACCTTTTCCGCTGCGGGTCGGGGTGTGACATGCGAGAGCGTCGAAGTTTCTTAGTCTCTCGGTCCATGATTTCTACTGGCTTTTCCACGAAGTGAAGGGTCTCGTTTATTTGCAAATCCTTGAGTGGTACATGAAGATTTTCTTCAGCTAGGCATTTCTTGAGGTTTGAGACGTGGAAAGTCGGATGTACGTTGTTGAGTTCCGTTGGCAGTTCGAGTCGATAGGCCACTTTGCCAATTCTTTCCAGAATCTTAAAGGGACCCATGTATCGTGGCGCTAGTTTCCCTTTCTTTCCGAAGCGGATCATTCCTTTCCAAGGCGCAACCTTTAAAAGTACATGATCACCGATTTTGAAATGTAGGGCCTTGCGGCGTTTATCAACATAACTCTTTTGGTGACTCCGAGCTTTCAAGAGATTGTCTTTGATTTGGAGGATCTTGTCTGTCGTTTCTTGTATTAACTCGGGACTGGTGATTTGTGCTTCTCCGATCTCGTGTCATGCAATAGGCGATCGACATTTTCTTCCATACAGTGCCTCAAAAGGTACCATTTGAATACTAGCGTGATAACTGTAATTGTACGATAATTCTACTAAAGGTAAATGCGTATCTCAATTACCACCAAAATCTATGATGCACGCACGAAGCATGTTTTCAAGGGTGTGGATCGTGCGCTCAGTCTGACCGTCGGTTTGAGGATGAAAAACGGTACTGAGATTAAGCGTAGTACCGAGAGCGGATTGAAAAGTCTCCCAGAGACGTGAGGTAAAGCGTCCATCGCGGTCAGAGATGATGTCACGAGGCGTCCCGTGTCGACAAATGACTTCGTCGGTATAGATTCGTGCTAGTCGTTCTACCTTATAGTCTTCTTGTATGGCGATAAAGTGAGCTGATTTAGTAAGATGATCGACGATAACCCAAATGCTATCGTGACCAGTGGAGGTGCGAGGGAGTTTCGTAACGAAGTCCATGGCTATACTCTCCCATTTCCACATCAGGATTCGGGTTGTTCGAGCAAACCAGAGGGCCTTTGATGTTCGGCTTTAACTTTCGAGCAAGTTAAGCACTTTGAGACGTATAAAGCGATATCCTTTTTCATGCCCGGCCACCAATACTTAGGACGAAGGTCCTGGTACATCTTGTCGGCTCCGGGGTGAATGGAGTATCGAGATTTACGAGCTTCGGTCATTAGCAACTCTGGAAGATTATCACGGCTAGGAATCCAAATACGATCGAGATAGTAATAAATACCATTAGGTTTAGCTACGAGTTGGGTTTTGGGCTCCACATTTCATTTCTTCTTGCAGAGTATTCTCATTAAAACAAGCGAACTGAGTGGCGCGAATCACAATTTCGAGATCACTCAAAGCTTGAGAGTCATGAACACTATACATATAGCTTCGTCGGCTGAGAGCATCGGCTACGATGTTTTGCCAGGATGGTAGCGTATCGTACAATCGTAATCGTTGAGAAGTTCAACCCATCTGCGTTGGCGCATGTTCAGTTATTTCTGATTAAAAATATGTTGTAAGCTCTTATGGTCGGTGAATACCGTACACTTGGTACCGTAAAGGTAGTGTCGCCATATCTTTAATGCAAAAATGACTGCACCGAGTTCGAGATCGTGGGTAGTGTAGTTCTTCTCGTGGATTTTGAGTTGTCGAGACGCATACACGATAACCTTGTCTCGTTGCATAAGCACACACCCGAGGCATACATAGGTTAGAGGCATCGCAATAAACGACGAAATCATCGTCTCCGTCGGGAAGTGCGAGGACGGGAGCGTCGCAAAGCATACACTTGAGAGTCTGAAAGGCTTCCTCTAGTTTGGAACCCCAACAAAAGGTTTATCCTTACGAGTCAAAGAGGTAAGAGGTACATCGATTTTCGAAAAGTCGTCGATGAATCGGCGATAGTAACCTGCCAATCCGAGAAAAGAACGGATTTCGGACGGATCCTTTGGAGTATTCCAACTCTTTACAACTTCAATCTTGGCGGGGTCGACGTGGATTCCTTGACTATTAACGATATGACCGAGGAATTGGACTTCATTAAGCCAAAATTCGCACTTGAAGAACTTGGCATAAAGGCGATTTCCTTGAATAAGTTCGAGAACTAAACGGAGATGTCGCGCATGTTCGGCTCTCGACTTCGAGTAAATAAGAATATCGTCGATAAACACAATGACGAAACGATCCAAGAAAGCTTTACACACATGGTTCATCAAATCCATGAAGACCGCGGGTGCATTTGTGAGACCGAATGGCATGACCACGAATTCAAAATGGCCATAACGAGTACGAAAGGCGGTTTTCGGAATATCTTCTTCTAACACGCGTAATTGATGGTAACCGAAACGTAGATCGATTTTAGAAAAACAAGTAGCACCTTGAAGTTGATCAAACAGATCGTCTATTCGAGGAAGAGGGTAGTGGTTCTTTATCGTGAGTTTGTTAAGTTCACGATAGTCGATGTTCGGAACGTCCCATCTTTCTTTTTAATAAAAAGAACGGGTGCGCCCCATAGCGAAGTGCTCGGGCGTATGAAACCTTTATCAAGTAACTCTTGAAGTTGGCTAGATAGCTCACGCATTTCGAAGGGTGTAAGGCGATAGGGAGATTTAGCGACAGGTGTAGCACCAAGGATTAGATTGATATTCGACATCACGAGTAGGGGGTAAACCAGGTAAATCGTCGGGAAAAACTTTAGGAAATTCACTAACAACAGGTACGTCTTTCAAGGTTTTCTTTTCCTTCTCCGAGTTCGGTGGGCTAGAAAAGCGATACATTGCTTACGCAAAAACTTGTTTGCTTGAGTACAAGACAAAAGCATCAACTTCTTTGAGGCTGTTTTTCCGTAAACATGTAGTTGATCACCGTTTAGGAGGGGAAAACGAATAATTTTATCGAAACAAACGACTTCAGCATGATTCTCACGAAGAAAATCCATGCCTACTATGATATCAAAGCTACCTAGTTGCATAGGTATGAGATCGATCGAGAAGATGTGGTTGTTGAGATCGAGAGTACAACCACGTAAGACGGAGTTAACAGTAACAGTTCTTCCGGTGGCGACTTCAACATCGAAAGTCTTTGGGAGTTTAGCGCGTCTACATTTTAAAAGTTTTTTCGAATTCTAACGACATAAAACAGTTATCGGCACCAGTATCAAATAAACAAGAAGCATAAATACCATTAACAAGGAACGTACCATTGATAACATTGTTGTCGTTCTGAGCCTGGCGGTGATTAAGATTGAAGGCTCTTCCACGCACAGCCTGTGGTTGTTACTCTGCGGCTGTGGTGGGTGTGGCTGAGGCTGCTGCTGTGGTTCCTGTTTCACGGCTTTGTTTGGGCAGACATTGCTAAAGTGGTTCGGATCGCCAAAAGTGTAGCAAGTACGTGCTTTTGGGGCTGGTGCTTCCTGCTGGAGCTGCTGCTGGTTGGTTTGAGGAGCACGAGGTGGAGCTGGTAGTGCTGCTGGTGCTTGAGGAGCGTACTGACAAGGACCAGTACGGCAGCTGACAGTGAAGTGGCCATAGATATTCACGTGTCACACCCCTATTTCCACGTGTACCCGGTGGGCCCGGTTGGGGAATATCATGACGTAGTTGATAGTACATAACCAAACAAACACAACACAGCGGAAGTCTAGGATTTAAGTTACTATTACAAACCGAGTGTTCAAAGTTCGAATACAAATTACAAGGCTTGTAAAGAAAGATCCACAGGCGGATCGAAATAAAATATACAAAATGTTGTTCAACAGACTTTAAGCAACCAAGGGACTTGCAAAATCCTCTATTGTCACTATAGTGCAGCTCCCGATCTATTGCGTGTTGTCACTTGTAACTTGATCTTTTGAAAATACGTTAGTTTTCACTGGTAAATACTAATAACCAACTCATTTTGAAAATATTTCGAAAAAGATTTTAGGTGCGCTTGGTGCATTTTATAAATAACTTGGATAGTTCAGAATGACCTTGTTTACCGTTTTACATGTTTGTCAATACATATGGGGTCCGGTGCAGAAACCGAATAACCTGATTAATCGACACGCCACTTAAATAATCCACCAGTGGGATTCAATATTTTATTAGCATTAGCGTCTGTCAGGTGTATGCCTACACCCCGCGCTTAAGGTCGTGGCCATTAGTAACTTAAATGAGCCAAGGATATCCCAGACATGGTCGAATTAACCCCCAATGTTTAAGTTATCAAACAATACAGAATAAAACGGGTTATAAGGATTTAGTAAATCACAATCCGATAACATGATCCCATACCCGACCAAGCGGTATTATTATACCGTATCCCAAGCCCGTATAGGGAAATAAGTTAAAAGTATTTACCTGAGCTAATTCTTCAATAAAATAATACTCAGCCGATAATTCAAGAAGACAAGTAAGGCAACAATCTACCGAGAGGCTCTTAGTCTAGAAATGATGGTGTTTATAACCAATTAGAATGCTAACGGGTCCTATCTACTTTGTAGACTCGAACCGGGTAACTTAAAGATAATAACGTTACTAAACGCTAGATTAAGCGATGACCAGAATAGAATGTAGTTTAAACCCGACAAGTACTAAGACTTGTTTAATATGGGTAAACATATTAGATTCTGGATTTTGATATAAAATTGATAAGGTTAAACCCATTTCGATTAAACTACGTAAACTAGTTACGTAGGCTTAACCGTACGCATATAAGCAAAACCGGGTAACCGGATGAGTTATATACAAGTTCCACATGCTATTATATTTAAAACATGTTATGATATCAGAAGGGTATCAACATGTATGCCCGATATGGTTGTTTTTTTAAAAGAAAAATCAAGTTACGCCTAAAAAGGGCGTTTTGGTCCTTTTACGCTTTATAAAAGAGGTTTGCGAGTAAACTGATGTCAAGACCCTAAACATTCTGCAAAAAAACATGTATTTTATGATGTTATATCAGTAAGATATCAAATATATGTGTGGTTGATAGTTTTAAATCAAACTATGTCCTGTAAGGGTATTTTAGTCATTTCACACATAGTTTTGATATCATATTTGGGATTCTGAGTTCGGGACTGGTTCCTACTGTAATAATATTCAAAATAAGTTTATAAATCATTAGGTAATAAGTCTCGGTCCTTATATATGGTTTTAAACCATACTATGCGCCGAAACGACGTTAAATGCGCTAAACGACGATTTAAATGAAGTTTAAAGAAATCTGAGATTATGATTAAGTTTATACACCCAAAATATGTTATTTAATATAATATAACAATAGGTAAAGGATTTGGATGTCAAAAGTGTTGTTAAATCCATTTTATGCGTCGTTAGGGCGTTATCGTCATCTATTGACATTATACAAGGACTTGTAGGTAAACTCAGTTTATAAACTGTTTTGATATCCCAAATAATTCATATTATGATATTACATCCGTGAGTTATTAGTTTTGATAATGAAAGCATGTTTAACCTTCTAAAATGCCGAAAAGGGCATTTTAGTCGTTTATAAACATCATTAACGACTTTTAATAAAAATGCAGCTTATGGTCAGAATGTTGACATCAAAATAATTTACTTGAGTTAACAAATCAGTACAGAAATCATTCGTACGCTTGTTGGTGATTAAAACCTTAATTTATAAAAAGAGCATTTTAGGCATATTTAATGGATACTTGCATAAAAGATCGGATTACTATGTAACCATGTAATATAACTCCAGAGGGTTATACTACAACTTAACATGGTCACAATTCAACTTAGGATCAGTAAGTAAGGTTGTTAATTCGGGTCAGAACCGAAAGTCAAAGTAAAAGTCAAACCTTGCGACTTTCGGTTGCGAACCGACCTTAGACCTGGAATTGACGAGCCGAACATGTTTATACATGTTCTGACAATTATTACTAAGTTATTAAAGTGTTAAAACACATTTTATAACACCTACATTACTAGATATGAATTTATTTCAAAACTGACCCGTTTGACTTTTTATGAATATAACATTGACCCGTCAATTGACCAAGCAAACGTGGTAATCAGGAGGTGCCCTCTTGAGGGATTAACACCTACCTAATTACGATCACGTAGCCATGTTCGTACCGAACAATGGTTATACCGTAATGGTCTTAGCCAAAGGTCAAAGCGTTTTTACGTAAATGCTTTGACTTTGGCTTAAAAGCTTACAAAACTGAAAAAAAAAAAGCTAAGAACACTTACACAAAGTCCTAGCACGAAAATAGAACTAATTGGAAGCTCCCCTCAGATGGGAATCTCCAGAATGAGCAAGAAGAAAGGAAATGAGAAGAGGTGCAAGTTGATGGCACCCAAAGGGCTCTATTTATACTAATTCATGATCTCTTAGGATGAAGCCAAGTGTTAGGGATCATCCCTGATCAATTCCAAGTGTCCTAGAGGTTTTAAAGACCATCCAAGAGTCCCTGGTTTCGAGTTTTGAGCATGTATGGCGGTTTGTGTGGGCAACAAGGCTAAACATGCAAGCTGCCAGCACTTGTCTGTGTTGGGCACCCACTGGCGGGGCGCGAGTAGAAATAGGGGGCCGGTCGCGGCCCGCGACCCCCTTAAATCTCAGTGAAACCAAGTTTTAACTTGGCACTATTAGTCCCTGAACTTCATAATTCAAAATAACTTTCGATTTAAGCGCTCTTGGCCCCTCAAGTTTGGTTCTAAATATACTTGAAAGTATGACCGGTCACCGTTAAGCTCTGGTTTCGTTAAAAGGTCATTTAGAGGTATAATTAAACATGTTGACACTTTTAACCCTTAAACTTGTCGTATGTCGTTCAGAGGTTATTAAAATAACATGACGATTTACTCGGTCCCTCTCGTTTAGCACGTGGCATACGGGGATCAACTGGACATGTGTCGAAGTTTCATAGGACGGGTTTTTACGAGGTGTTACAGCACGCTTCGCAGGAGGTGCGTTCGGTGTGGTAGCAGGAGCAGGCTGAGAGTTCAATGGTGCAACAACTGCACAATTCTTGCTTGGGTTCCCTCTTTTGCGACCTCGGCGATTGGACTTTGATTCTTGAGATAGCTCGGTAGTAGCACTTGGTTCGGTGGTAGCCTGATTCACGACTTTGTTGTGGTTCTTGAAGTATCTAGCCTGGACACGTTTGTCATTAATCTCGGCTGCAAGCTGAAAAGTCTCTTCGATGGTAGTAGTGCGCGCTGCTTGGACGAAATCAGCAATGCAGTCAGGCAGAGCACGAAGGTACTTTTTGATTGCTTTTTCTGTGGTGTCCACCTGACCGGGACATATGATACTTAGCTGCTTGCAACGGGCAGTGAGACCTGTGTTGTCGGGTCCATCTTGCTTGATATCCCAAAATTCATTCTCCAGTTTCTGAATTTCGTGGGGAGGACATAATTCTTTCACCATAACTGCCTTGAGTTCCTCCCACGTGAGCCCGTAAGCTTCATCATTTCCGCGCCTATTGCGTTCTGCGGTCCACCAATCAAGTGCCCTTGATTGGAACACACCGGTAGCATTGATGGTGCGGATAGATTCGGGGCATCCGCTCTGGCGGAAGGTGACCTCAATAGAATCGAACCAAAGGAACATTGCGCTTGGTCCGTCTGTGCCAATGAAAGTGAGAGGACCACATGCCTTGAATTGTTTGAAGCTGAACGAGGACTTGGGCGTGTCGGTTTTGGAATCAACCGACGAGTTGCTGCTGACAGCCTGAATTTCGCTAACAATCTAGGGAATCACCTTGGCTATCTGCTTGGCCACGAGTGAGGCGATACGCTTGTCAGCATTGTTGCGCTGGATGTTCCTCCTAATGTGAGATCCCATGTAAGACATCTACATGAAGGATAGGATTAGATGAGATTCGACTATAATAGGTTTATGTTTAAAAGTTTTAACATTCCAATATTATTATTATTATTATTATTATTATTATTATTATTCACATACGGCACAAAAACACGTAAGCACGTATCCACATAAGCACATAAACACGTAAACATATAATCACGTAGGCACATAAGCATGTAAGCACATAAGCACATATTTTGCACGTATTCACAGATTTCACATAGGCTCGTCCGTAGACTCCAAATTATTATTTGAAGTAGCGCGTACGAGATGCGAGTAGTATAAGCAAAATAAGCGAGATAAGCGAGTAATTGTAACGCCTCGTATTTCCAATATTTATTATTTTTATAAAAATTCGCGCTCGTTTTCTATTTCCTGAGTCGCAACTACAATCGGATCGAAAAACGGTGTAAAAACGGAAACAACGCATTTTTTACGTGTTTTTAACGAAACGACAACCGAACACGATATTTTTGATGTCTTACATTTAATTCCCGTGTTTAAAACTTAAATAAAACTTTACGCTATTTCATAACGCTCGGGCGCAGAAATGGGCTTCAGAATCGCGTTCGGGCCACTCTCAGGCTTTTAAACCCAACCTATCAAACCCTTACCACTTAAACCTACCTACATAAACCTCCCCTAACCCTCATCTTCATCATCTAACTCTAATGCATCCTCTCAACACCAGCCGCCACCCCCCTCCTCGGCGTTTTTCGGCGACCGGCGCCGTCTCTGGCGGCGCCCTTCTTCTCCGGTAACACCCCTCACACTCACACACCCCTGCGATCTCTTAAACCCGACACACACACACCCGCATATATACTTACAGACAGACAGAGAGAGAGAGAGAGAGAGAGCTGTGAGGAGAGAGAGACGAGATAGAAAGAAGGTAGGTGGTGGTGGTGGCGCGACTATGACGGTTCCGGGGGATTTCGATCGATGGCGGCAGCAAGCCGTCACCTCCAGCGGGCGACGGTGATGGTGGGTGATTCAAACGAAAGATAGAGCGACGGCGGTGCGGTGGCGTGGCGGCGGAGCAGCGTCGCGGCTGCGACGATGCATCGGACCAGCGGCGGCGGCAGTCGCCGTGTCTCAGCGGCGACAACAGCAGCGGTGTAGCTGCGGTTGTCCGGCTCGACGGACGGCGGCGGTCGTGGTGGTATTGGTTAGAAATTCCGTTGTTCCGGTTCACCTTCGGCTCGGGTTCGGGTCGAATCAGCCTCGGTTCAGTTCAAGTCCAAACTTGGGGATTTGTTTCGGGTTCTTGTCGGGTCAAATCTGGTCAACACCGGGTCAGGCCCAAAGTCAGATTTGTTTCGGTCCGTGTTCAGTCCAGATACGTTTCGGTTCAGGTACGTATCGTGCTTTGATTATCTCAGTTTCACATTTGATTTTAGTTGGTTTGTTGAGTTCAATTTTGGTTCCATCTCGATTCAGCAGGCTCGGGTCAACCCGGTTAGACCTGGTCAAAGCTCGGGTCTGGTCAAACAGTCAAACAATCCACGGGTCAGCTCCGGGTCGAATCTCGGTTCAGTCAAGTTCATAGCTCATGTTCAGCGGGTTCGGGTCTCGGTGCGGAGGTTCGGGTCAACAGTGAGTCAATGAAAGTTTTGGCTTCGGTTCGGGTCTCGTTTGGTGTTCGGTCAAACCTGGTCAACTTGGTCAACGAAAGTCAAACCTGGTCAACTTGGTCAACGAAAGTCAACCGGTCAACTGCTGGTCAATTGTCGACCCGAGACTGGGTAAAAAAAAATCTTAAACGACGCAAAACCTTTATTATTATTGTTTATATTATTTATCGCTTTAATCGTAAAACATTACTTACTTGTACACTAAACGTGTCCTTGTAAGTTGTATAAATATATATATTTTCGTTACATAACTTGTATAAATATATTGCTTCGTTGATTGTTGAGTTTTGACACATATATCGACAACTTGTGTTGTCGGGATCGTCTAAAAACAGAGGAAACTCTGCCCGTTTTTCGTCAAATCATACGTATATATATTTATTGCACTTTCCGGCGAAGCATATTTCTTAAACGACATCAAATAAACCTATATATTATACTTCGACAAAATAAATTATTAAACCCTCGTATACCTATACTTATCTAAAAGGCAATATACATATATGTATATCATTCCCTTGTCGACAAGACATATATATTATACTTTAAAGAAAAAAAAATAATATATATATTTAATATACTTTTCGTCAAAATATAAATAATTACCTAATACGCTTTTCGCTAAAAAAATACATATATCTATTGTATTATTTTGATAACACTTCTATGACACCTTTGACGAATTTAACTTTAGAGTCGTTACACAAATTCCGTGCTAAACGTACACGTACCTTCAACTCTAATTCGATTATTCATCCATGTTCGTTGTCATTTAAGGTGGCATTGGTGTCCCTTTCTCCCACTCATCAACTCGTCGTGGAATTTCCAAAGAAGACTTAGCAATTTTGTGAGTACACTCGACCCACATTTGTTTATATCACTTTTTGGGTGTAACATGTTTCCATATACAAAAATCACAAACACTTAAACTTTATGAAACGCACAAACAATCCTATACACATGACTACTTGAATCGTATACTTGTTGCTTGTCTAGGGATAAACGTTGTGCTGTGCTTTAGTCATTAACTATTTTTTAGCCTTTGTTTGACATGCTTAGCGCTATAGGAATTCACGCATCCACCTCCATCGTGTTATTCGTGAGGTCATGTTAAAACATCGTGATTGCGTTACGGGTTTGATTATTAGCATTGCATGCCTTGATATTGCTCTTGTATAGATTTAGTTGCCATGAGGATTGTTAAAACTTTATTCGTATACGTATGCTATGCTTAAACTTGTGTACTCGCCTTTGCTTTTGCATTGACTTTATTTTAAAACATGTTACAGGTTGAAGGAGATGACGCTATGAAAACAATATAGCAAGGACTAGATACACACAAATTAGACGTTAGGTTTAATGTCGACGTATCAATTTTGTTATGACTTTGCAAATGTTAGATTGTTCTTTGTTTTGTTACATTGATGTATTTGACAATTCTTATGAAATGAAATATGGTTTAATTAATTATTGTCACTTAATAATGTTGTGAGCAATGAGCAATCTCGTTTTCGTCTCATCCCGATGTTTCCGCCATCGGTTGGGGTGTTACAGATTGGTATCAGAGCCATAACTATAGGGAATTAGGCAAATTGCTATGCTTTTGACCTAGTCTATAGTTAAGTACCATACTTGACCATACGTGATTCACATGCTAATTTCTTAAAACGTCTCTTATATGTTAAATTTATGAAATGCTTTACGTGTTCATACTCGTTACATTATTTCAATCATACGCCTTCCCTAATGCATTTTACTCGATTATACTAAACTCGAAAACACTCGTATTACACAAGTGAGACGACTTCACCAAAATAGGCGTGATATCCACAATTTGGTGAACGATTCTCATTACGCTTATCCCTTATTTTTTTTACGAAGTTACACCATCAAGTTAGGAGTGACATCCACACCTTGATGGAAAACTTCCCATTCAAACTCTAGTGGACTCTCGTCAAGGTGTCGAAATTAATTTTGACCCGAAGAGTGCCAACCACACTTAGGGTACGAAATCGTCGAGTTAGGGGTGAAACCCGCACCTTGTCGATTAAGTCCCATTCCTCGATTTTCAATCTCGCCAAAGTTTCGATTTTCCAATCGATTAGAGACGTGTAATAACTGGAAGGGTAAAATGCCGTTAATCGCTTCTCAACGAGAGCGTTTTACCTATAGGCCAAAGCACGTTTCTCTAATTTGAAAGGACCTCGATTCACTTTGGAATAGTCGACGTTTCTCTACCCGAAACAGTCTAATGTTTTCTGAGACTCTCTTTTATATCATTTCAATTTATACATGACTTTTTATATACTTGTTACCATTTCTTTCAAGTTTCTAATTTATTTTAAGATTTTTACGCAATTCATATTAAACCTTTTCATCCACTTATACATTATTTGCATACATGATTTCAAAACGTCATCAACTAGTCTTATATTTCTCGGAAAGTCCGAAATGGAGACCGTCGTCGAGATAGGAGTGAATTCCTTACCTAGACGATCAAACTTCGTTTCCTTCCTTTCTTAAAACGACCTCACCAACGGATTAGGGGTGATTCCCATACCTCGGTGATCGTTACCAACCCTCCTTCTTGGAGACTTTATTAAACAAATCACATGTTTAAATTATATACCTAAATCTTTTACCACGTTGTCAAAATTCTTACTTAGACGAATTTCAAAACGTACTATTTTATCAAACGTATTTCCCATCCGGTAATCTATTTCATAAAAATCCCACACGCATATACTTGGTCACCACATGAAACGTTTCGTTGTACGATTTTCAAAGCTCGACAGAATGCTACCTACCAACTTAATCGGTCTAACGAATACTTTGCCACAAGTCTTATGTTTAACTTAATCACTAAAACACGCTCACGCAACAACTTTATGTTAAGAATTTTCGTTTGTAAAAAAAAAAAAAAAAAAATCAAACCAATATCTTATAGGCATTATGGGATCGTTGTACTAAAGGTGTGTTTGGGATTGTTTTTGCAACCTAATATTTTTGGGCTTGAAAGCGCAAATATCAAATAAATAAATAAATAAAAATCCATTTTAGTGTTTGGTAAAAAAAAAAAAAAAAACTGATTTGCTTTACGTGTTTTAGAGATCAAAGCTCATCTATTTATAACTTTATATATACATGTATATATATATTTTTCAAACACTCAAATAGTTGATTACCTGATTATTGTGATATCAAATAACATAATCAAATCCAAACACTATCTTCCTACAGTATGTTTTGTTACAACTAATTATCTGATTTTGATTATTCAGGACGCATAATCTACTTTCAAAACTCAACCCCAAACACCCTCTAAACCTCTTACCACGATTAAGAGAACATTTTGCTAAATACTTTTCAACGATAATTAAATCCATTACCCCAGATTTCCTCTCAAGGGTCAACGTATCACAAGAACCATTGAATTTCAAATTTCTTATCTTGATGTAACATCCTTTGAAAACAATGCGAACTTACTATTTTAATACCTTATCATACACCTCCCGAAATGTCACATGAGTTTCAAAACACGTGGGCAAGAAAACTTTATGAGGACCAACCATTTTCGACCTACTTAAATTCTTTTAAAACAAATGGTAGCACTCCCGTCCTTTACAAAATACGTAACGCATAATCAATAAGTACCTTATATTCCTTTATATTCACACACTAGATCCTATATTCTAAGTTAAACTTAAGCCTATTTTAGAAGCGATAACCTCAAAGTTTTGCTCAAACAACAATACATGCGTATCCTCGTACATGGTTTAGTCAACTGTTGCATGACATTTTAAAACGTATCATTCGTTTTACATACCCTGATTTCTCGACTATTTTATGTAAATAAATTCGTAGCATTCAATTCATATCATACGCACCATTATCGTCTGTTACACTTGTTGACGTTCATAATTATACACATATTCATGTTCATGAAAATAACGTGTCATTTTTCATGCTTATTATAACACCTAATGGCATACCTCCCAACATCGTCCGTGGACAGGAGAGATTCCTGGCTCGTAAGTAATGCCCTACCTCTAAAATCACCAACGCGTTTTGGGCTTAATGCTAGTGGATGAGAGGAGAACTCCACAGTTAAGCGTGCTCAAGTGGGAGTAGTACTAGGATGGGTGACCTCCTGGGAAGTCTTCACCAGGGCAACCAAAAACAAAGTCGTGAGTTCCTGGATGGGCCACCCATCAAGGGCAAAGCGGACAATATTGGTGATAACGAGGGGCAGGGGTGGGGTATTACACTTATACTTATCATCACATTCATGCATATACGTCTTATATCCATGCTTATACTTATTTCCATACTTATGCTTATACTCATACACATACCTATACTTGTACTCGTATTCATATTCGTGCCTATGCGCGAGCGAAACCCGAGGGATTCGCTTACGTGGGCCACAAGCTATTTGCACGCAAACATGCCTACGCACTACATTCTTACACGCACGCAAACTTATTTTCAGAATTTATGTACACCTTTATTCATGCGCTGCTAGTACAAGCTATGCGGATCATGTGATGATCGGTATAATCGCGGGTGCACACGGGATTATAGCGATAAGCGCATGAGAACCATAGAGTGTACTACCGCGTATGGTAACACACGGAACGTAACATTGCATCGAGTAACGAAACGGTCGCAACGTGGTCAAAACATGGTGGATACGCCACTAGTACTCCCTATACATAAGTGTTTTCACCATGCTGTCAAACTTTCGTAATACGTGCCATGAGAAATTCGGTGATTTACAGACCATAATATGACCTAACACGCCAGCTTTAAACAACTCACAACTGCATTGCTAAGTGCGCGCTACCCGATTATCCACGACGAGTCTTAATCCCTAACGTAATGTTTTCGTTTGTTCATATACATATGCCATCCTTACACGAGTATTCGTTGATCGAATCAACCGTCCGCGCTTATGCCTCCGTTACTCCCGTTAACCTTGTCTTTTTTTTCAACCTCGTTTACAATCAACCGTGTAAGCATTCAAACCCTAAATGCCATCTTACTCTAAAGTTATCTCCCATTCTCGTAGATGGCAACACGCTTGATTGGCCGGTACCTCGATAACTAGCTTATTTTAAATACCTAACCTTCTCGTTTTCCATCATTAAGCAACTCTCTACAAAATCGAGATTTATTAACGCTCCTCAAGGTCGATAGAACTTTCTAACAAGCTACGGTTCGACCACACTCACCATTAAACTGCATACCACTTCTCATGAGAGCTTTTCTGCTTAGATGGCATATCATTTGAGTTATTCAAAGCTCGTTTAAACCACTCTCCTATACGCATACTTACGCGCTTTACTTACGCTTGATGGCTTTAATTTTTCTAGTCAAGCAACTTCTTCTTGCAAACCTAACTCTTCGATGCTCTAAACTTCATGCTTTCCCTCATGTGTCCAAACATCCAAGTCTCAATTTTAGACGATCATTCTCTAGCCAAATCTTTCTAAAGTCTTCCTCTTGAATAAATTTCGGGATGAAATTTCCTAAAGGAGGGGAGACTGTAACGCCTCGTATTTCCAATATTTATTATTTTTATAAAAATTCGCGCTCGTTTTCTATTTCCTGAGTCGCAACTACAATCGGATCGAAAAACGGTGTAAAAACGGAAACAACGCATTTTTTACGTGTTTTTAACGAAACGACAACCGAACGCGATATTTTTGATGTCTTACATTTAATTCCCGTGTTTAAAACTTAAATAAAACTTTACGCTATTTCATAACGCTCGGGCGCAGAAATGGGCTTCAGAATCGCGTTCGGGCCACTCTCAGGCTTTTAAACCCAACCTATCAAACCCTTACCACTTAAACCTACCTACATAAACCTCCCGTAACCCTCATCTTCATCATCTAACCCTAATGCATCCTCTCAACACCAGCCGCCACCCCCCTCCTCGGCGTTTTTCGGCGACCGGCGCCGTCTCTGGCGGCGCCCTTCTTCTCCGGTAACACCCCTCACACTCACACACCCCTGCGATCTCTTAAACCCGACACACACACACCCGCATATATACTTACAGACAGACAGAGGGAGAGAGAGAGAGAGATGTGAGGAGAGAGAGACGAGATAGAGAGAAGGTAGGTGGTGGTAGTGGCGCGACTATGGCGGTTCCGGGGGATTTCGATCGATGGCGGCAGCAGCCGTCACCTCCAGCGGGCGACGGTGGTGGTGGGTGATTCAAACGAAAGATAGAGCGACGGCGGTGCGGTGGCGTGGCGGCGGAGCAGCGTTGCGGCTGCGACGATGCATCGGACCAGCGGCGGCGGCAGTCGCCGTGTCTCAGCGGCGACAACAGCAGCGGTGTAGCTGCGGTTGTCCGGCTCGACGGACGGCGGCGGTAGTGGTGGTATTGGTTAGAAATTCCGTTGTTCCGGTTCACCTTCGGCTCGGGTTCGGGTCGAATCAGCCTCGGTTCAGTTCAAGTCCAAACTTGGGGATTTGTTTCGGGTTCTTGTCGGGTCAAATCTGGTCAACACCGGGTCAGGCCCAAAGTCAGATTTGTTTCGGTCCGTGTTCAGTCCAGATACGTTTCGGTTCAGGTACGGATCGTGCTTTGATTATCTCAGTTTCACATTTGATTTTAGTTGGTTTGTTGAGTTCAATTTTGGTTCCATCTCGATTCAGCAGGCTCGGGTCAACCCGGTTAGACCTGGTCAAAGCTCGGGTCTGGTCAAACAGTCAAACAATCCACGGGTCAGCTCCGGGTCGAATCTCGGTTCAGTCAAGTTCATGGCTCATGTTCAGCGGGTTCGGGTCTCGGTGCGGAGGTTCGGGTCAGCAGTGAGTCAATGAAAGTTTTGGCTTCGGTTCGGGTCTCGTTTGGTGTTCGGTCAAACCTGGTCAACTTGGTCAACGAAAGTCAAACCTGGTCAACTTGGTCAACGAAAGTCAAACCTGGTCAACTTGGTCAACGAAAGTCAAACCTGGTCAACTTGGTCAACGAAAGTCAACCGGTCAACTGCTGGTCAATTGTCGACCCGAGACTGGGTAAAAAAAAATCTTAAACGGCGCAAAACCTTTATTATTATTGTTTATATTATTTATCGCTTTAATCGTAAAACATTACTTACTTGTACACTAAACGTGTCCTTGTAAGTTGTATAAATATATATATTTTCGTTACATAACTTGTATAAATATATTGCTTCGTTGATTGTTGAGTTTTGACACATATATCGACAACTTGTGTTGTCGGGATCGTCTAAAAACAGAGGAAACTCTGCCCGTTTTTCGTCAAATCATACGTATATATATTTATTGCACTTTCCGGCGAAGCATATTTCTTAAACGACATCAAATAAACCTATATATTATACTTCGACAAAATAAATTATTAAACCCTCGTATACCTATACTTATCTAAAAGGCAATATACATATATGTATATCATTCCCTTGTCGACAAGACATATATATTATACTTTAAAGAAAAAAAAATAATATATATATTTAATATACTTTTCGTCAAAATATAAATAATTACCTAATACGCTTTTCGCTAAAAAAATACATATATCTATTGTATTATTTTGATAACACTTCTACGACACCTTTGACGAATTTAACTTTAGAGTCGTTACACAAATTCCGTGCTAAACGTACACGTACCTTCAACTCTAATTCGATTATTCATCCATGTTCGTTGTCATTTAAGGTGGCATTGGTGTCCCTTTCTCCCACTCATCAACTCGTCGTGGAATTTCCAAAGAAGACTTAGCAATTTTGTGAGTACACTCGACCCACATTTGTTTATATCACTTTTTGGGTGTAACATGTTTCCATATACAAAAATCACAAACACTTAAACTTTATGAAACGCACAAACAATCCTATACACATGACTACTTGAATCGTATACTTGTTGCTTGTCTAGGGATAAACGTTGTGCTGTGCTTTAGTCATTAACTATTTTTTAGCCTTTGTTTGACATGCTTAGCGCTATAGGAATTCACGCATCCACCTCCATCGTGTTATTCGTGAGGTCATGTTAAAACATCGTGATTGCGTTACGGGTTTGATTATTAGCATTGCATGCCTTGATATTGCTCTTGTATAGATTTAGTTGCCATGAGGATTGTTAAAACTTTATTCGTATACGTATGCTATGCTTAAACTTGTGTACTCGCCTTTGCTTTTGCATTGACTTTATTTTAAAACATGTTACAGGTTGAAGGAGATGACGCTATGAAAACAATATAGCAAGGACTAGATACACACAAATTAGACGTTAGGTTTAATGTCGACGTATCAATTTTGTTATGACTTTGCAAATGTTAGATTGTTCTTTGTTTTGTTACATTGATGTATTTGACAATTCTTATGAAATGAAATATGGTTTAATTAATTATTGTCACTTAATAATGTTGTGAGCAATGAGCAATCTCGTTTTCGTCTCATCCGGATGTTTCCGCCATCGGTTGGGGTGTTACAGTAATGCTGCGTATGAGGACATTCGCGAAGGAGATTTGAGCATTTTAGTTTTTTGGTGATTATTTAGCGTTTGAGATTACGAGAGCGGTGGGAGTTGTGCGCATTTTCGAAAAGCGAAAGTCGATAAAGCGTAAAATCCACAAGTTTAAACACATAATTAATAGCAAAACTCGATGATGCGTAAAATCGGCGATTGTAGGCTTAAATCAATTTGGGAGTGTCCTGGGTTTTCAGACAGCGACTACCCAAAGTGATTCGAAAATTCTCTGAGTTCGGGCACACGATTTGGCCTTATAGACAAATGCTCTCGCCGTACCACGGTTAACGACATTTATCCTTCCAATTACGTCGTGCCCCGAGTCATTGAAATAACCGAGACTTTGGTGAGATTGAAAATCGAAGAGTTGAACTAGTTATTAAGATGCGAGTTTCACCCCTAACTTAACAACTTCATTCCTAGTTATGGTTGTGCTCACCGATCAAGTCGGAAGTTCCACTAGATAGAAATGGAGATTTTCGTCGAGGTTTGGATATCACTCCTAACTCAACGAAGGTATCTCGTGCGATAGAGGATGCGCGGAGTGAATGATCTTATGAGAGTTCTTGGTTTTCACACCTAATCTCGACTTGATCACTCGTTTTGTGTGATACGAGCGTTTTCAAGCGTGTACATTATGTTAGCCT